>JAKLMZ010000005.1:16797-616797 GCA_022813185.1 Floridaphiala radiotolerans | reverse complement strand
GAAGCGAGTATGCATTATCTCCATCTGAGAAGACGAGCACAGTAAGTTCAATCTAGAGCAGGCGCCAACGCGACAATACTGAAGCCAACATCTTCCGTCTGGGCATGGGACAAGAACGTTCTTATGCCTAGTTCGAGCGCCGTCTCACTCAATGCATCATCCTCTTCGTTCAGCTTACCCCTGTTGACGGGCCCCTTCATACCTCCATTGAGCTCCCACAAGTGCCCGTCATCCCCTTTCACGAAGCAAATGTAATGATTCCAGTTATCATCTTCCGCAGATGGAGGTGCCGTATCCCCAATCCGGGCTGCGGCCATATGGGCAGCTTCAAGCTCCTTTGAGTTGTACAGCAGCTCCGCACGAGGCTCCATGGTTAGGGGTACAGCAGCCTTGACTAGCTTGTCCAGATCTGACCCAGGGCTGATGTAGGACTTGGCGGCGCCATTGCTGACCGCATGGAGCAGGCCCATGAGTCCGCAGGCGTGGCCGATGGTCTGCTTGTACCATATCACCGGCTCGTTTGCACCAGATCCCGTGTAGTCCGACATGGCGTCGTTCTCAGGGTCTCGAGCCTTGTGGTAGACATTTGCCGGGCAGATGAACAGTAGGGCATAGACTGGTCTTGGAATGAACGCAAGGAGGTCCGGATCGTCAATACTGTAGACGTCGTAGAAGCCAAGGTCTTTGGATACACCAAGCTTATGGACTAGGTGCGAGAAGACCTCTGGATTGTTTTCTGTGACTGTTAGCCTGAGGTTATGCTCGCAATCGGCCTAACGCACCCAGGGGTATAAAGGTCTTCTGTTTCCCCTCTCGGAGATAGACGCCATCAGGCATATGCGTCCCACTCATGATAACCTCTCGTTTCACTGTTCGGCCACACTTTCTACCTTGACCTGAAGTCCAGAAGGTCCTGAATTGGAATTGTGAGAAGCTCCAGTTGCATAACCCTAGGCAGCAGCGGGGCTGCGCGTTGGCCCCATTGACCTAGACAACCTACGATGTGAAAGTAGAAACTCAAATACCTTGATCTTACCGACGTACTACTACAGACTGCTTCAAGTCGATAAGGTTGATTGTTCTGGAACAGCAGTTCTGGTTTTCTTCAGAGCAAGTCGTCGAGAACTCTATTGTTTCACAATCTCGACGCTCCACAGCGGTTATTACACACGACAAGGAGCTGTCAGTCAGTACGCATGATGAAAACCATTTCCTGAATAGACCAGGTAAGTCGCAAATTGGGTGAAGACGCTCGTAGTGTCTATCTGCATGTAAACGGATCGAGCTGCCGTTTGGGTGTGACTAAGCAGTTTTCACACTTCCTCCCTTAGGTATTCTTCCGGGCTGTACTTCACCTACACCTTGCATCATTTCTCACACTCAGATGGCACATTCCAAGCAAAGCAGAGGGGACGATGCGTACAAATTTACCATGATTTTAGCTCTGAACCACTCTAACCTTCGGAATACGGATTCGCGTCCTTCTGCTCGAGTAATCTGAATGCTTCAAGAACGGTTTCCTCCAAAACTCGATCTGTAAAGTTGAGCTCCACGTCTGATACTGTCTTTCTGGTCTTTATCTCCTTTTCCGACGCCCAGACATATTGCTGGTGCTCCTTAGGGTCAAGCATAACATCGGGACGGCTTTCTCCTACCCTCTCAACCTCTACCAAGAACCAGTGCTTGCAGATCTTCTTACCGGATCTTGAGGTGAAGTAGTACGGTTCACCTACTACGCCTAGGACAGCTTTTGTTACGAGACCTGCCTCTTCCCAAAGTTCTCTTGCCGCGGAGTGCACTATGCTCTCGTCCTCGTCATCGCAACCTCCGCCCGGCGTCTCCCATTGACCTGGCATGCTATCACCAGCGGCTCTTTGGAGCAGGAGGACACGAGGAGTCAAGGAGTCCAAGGTATCCATCACGATAGTGCCAGTGGCGATGTAGTCGTATCGTGGGTCGGGATGCTTGTGTAGATAGTCTTTTGGAGATTCCTCGAAGGAGGCAAGGGAGGGATCGACATGGAATTGGAACGCTGGCGGTGGCTTGGCCTGTGCCATTACGAGCCTGATCCTGTACTGGGTAATTGTAAGATGCCTCTTGAAGTAGAATTGGATTCTCGGAACAGCATTAAGTCATGCGTCCGGGGAGTCAATAGTTGAGTTGTAAACCTCACAATCGCGTGCCACTATCGAAGTCTGATGGAGATGTTTCTCTGAAGAGCCGTAGTAAAGACGTGAATGATCGAAGCAAGGTATAGTCGAACACTAAGCTATGCACTTATCAGCTCGACCAATGGAGGAGATTGACGGTAGGGATTTTCTAGGACTTGTGGAAATCTTCAACAAAACCTAAGTCTCGCAATATCTACTTGCTAAAACATACACCCAAAATGGTGTTGTTATTACTAGACTGATTGTACCTACTCGGGCACGTGATAACTATGATCAACTGACCAGGTGTGATCGGGCGCTGACGTTCCTTAACCCTTTATACCCTATAGGTGCCTCACGTGGTGGATTGGAGCTATCTCCAGGGAAGTTCCGTACGTTTTTTGTGATTTTCGCACCCCCGTAGGAAATGTGAGGGGATTTGATCTTCGAATCTGTTTTGCGATGTTGATGATTACGGTCTTTGATACCGCGCCTAAGCCGCCAAGTAATGCACAGGAGGTTCCAAGACGGGATCTTATAGAGTTTCGCTGATGGCTGAGCTTTAAGCATGGTACAAAAGCGCGAACCTATCAACACTTCGAGTCCTGTAAGTTTAAAGAAAGCTTTGGGATCTATGTTTGCAGTTACATCCAACGCCTTCTATGCAATTCGTTGATGAAATTTGTAATCCATGCACTCCTGAGCGCCTGAAGTGCTTTCGAAGTATATTCAGAGCTTACTCGACGGCTTCTTGCTCGCCTTCTCATCTTCAGCAGCTTTGAAGGCAAACCCCATGTTTTCCTCCCATTCCTTCCATACCATGGACCGCTCGATACCCGTCCTGCCTTGCCACTGCTTCTCGAGCGCTACCTCCTGTCTCTGCCAGAACTCCATCTCGGCGGACATCCACTTCATAGTTTCTGAAGCGGTATCCTCTACCCGCTCCATGGGGATCAAATGACCGACGTTCTGGAAAGTGACCTGCTTGACTCGACCCTCCTTGGCTCCGCCACTGCCCCCCACGCCGGTTCCTGTACGCTCCATCTTCTCTTTGATCGTCTGCGGCTCCGAAAGCGCGGAGAGCGCGCCAAAGATGTACAGAACAGAAGGACGTACGTGTGGCAGTTGGTTGAAGATCATGACTGGTTCTCCGCGGTAGAACGGGCTGTTCGGATGCGTCCACGCCGTTCTGTCTGGGTGAGTGTAATGGTTGATCTCCTGCGATGGGAAGGCCGGCCTCAAGAACGTAAACACTTCTTGATGCTTAGTCGTGGTCAATGTTACTCCCTTCTCTTCCGGGACTGGTGCCGTCGCAGGCTCCGCGGTTAATGGTGTAGACATTGCAGTGGCTGTCTCGTTACTCGTAGTCTTCGGGTATATGTACGTAGGCATATCACGTAGGCCGTACTTGATCCAAAGCTCTAATACCCGTGGGTCCCATGCTTGGTAGAACTTACTCTTCTTAAAACTCGCAGCAGCCGCACTTCGGGATGGCCACTTGTCTCGCCTGAAGGTGCTCAGAGCGGCAGGCACGTAGTTGCCTTGCGCCGAGCTGAAGCCCTGGATGACCGGATCGATGAGCACCAATGTACTGAGTAGCCGAGGGTGGATGAGCGATAACCTGACCAGATTCGCACCTCCAAAGCTATGGCCGATACCTATTATAGGTCGGGGCATCTGATCTCGGAAGGTGTTAATCATGTGCAGGAGGTCGCGCGGATGGTCGTCCCATGATGCTACTGATGGTCAATATTGCAGGACGCCAATATCAGGAAGACATACGGTCGTTGCCGAGGATATGTTCGTTCAGTATACCACTCTGCCCCTGATGAGCAACATCGGCAATCCAGATGCTGCGGATTCTCAGATTGCTACCCTTCGCTCGCAGTAGCAGCTCATCCCAAAGCGGTTCGTAGAGTTCCTGCGTGCTTTAGCATGCCTTTCCTGTTCTGTATAGTTTCCAATCTATACCTTTGGGAACCCGTTAGCATGAGCGCCAATGATGGTGACATCCCCGGGCTTGGGATTCAAGTTATCCAACGGGATATACTGCTTCATATGGAGCTTGAGTACAGCATTCTGGTCGCCTGCGGTAGCTCGTGGGAACTCTCGAACATGCTGTCCCTCGATGACGTGCTCTTTGATCTGGTATAGTTTGCTAGACATGGTTTCGTATGATGTTTGTTTATATCAGTTCTATAAGGAATACTTTAGACGGATGTAGTTGCTATATAACGCAAGATTAAGCATGAATCAACAAGAAACGATGATTCGTATCATCCTTAACACGCGACTCGAGAGCAGATGATCACGGATATGAAAGGAATAAGGGAGCTGCCTGATAAGGGCGATATAGGATCCTAGACTGGAAGGATGAAGCATCTGGCAGCTTGGATCCTTCAGCCGTGCCGAGGCTCCGAGTGCTACATGCGGTATCGGCAAGCTGTATACCGAAGTGCCTTGCTGTTCTTAGATCCCCGAACAGTTCGAATTAGTCTCGGTGGCTGGAAGTAATACTCTGTTCATTCGAAAATCCTCCATCCGAACTATCCATACCGCATCTACTTGTTACAGTATGAGGCTCAACTAGCAATTCTTTCCCAGATAAGCTACACTGACGTACCGCCACGTGACTGCGCGGAACGCTTAGACCAACGACGGATGCCGAGTCTCCAGGCATCCCGTTGATTCTGGCTTGTGATTGACGCGACGCGACTAGAAACTTTCCCACGCGCCATCACCCTCCCGCACGTACACCTCTATTGAGGGGAGTCCACTACCTTTTTCCATGGACGCCATTTAACCAAGACCTCACCCGACAGGATTTGCAAGCTGGGTTGACACGATGGAGAACCTTAATTTACCGGACGTGAGTCCAGACGCCGTGTTTTACGGTGTGCAATTCGCAATCATCCGGAGTGACGCGCTTGACGAGGAGTATGCGAACAAGGTATGTTTGACGTTCTAGTGTATTTAGTCGTCAGCAATGTTGCGCTCAAGATGTGTCCTGCTAACAACAATGCTTCTACCTAGCTCCAACAACTGCTCGAGTCCAATGGAGCCCTCCACATCCCCGCCCGCGCCGACGGACGGTTGGACGATTTACTTGCCTACACGCACATCATATCCACCACAACAGACTTCCCCGACTACCACAAGGCTCTGGATCAGATGTCGAACGTCGTCAGGCCAGACTGGGTTGAACACAGTATAGCGAAGAAAAAAGCTGTCAACGCCCGTCAATACAGCCCGGACCCCGCTCTCTTCCTGTCCGATGTCGTCGTGACCTGCGCCGCGGATATTCCCGAAGGAGATGTGGAGGCTATCATGGGCGGCTGCTTGGCCATGGGCGGACAATTCTCGCCTGTTCTGACGAAGCTAGTCACTCACATCATAACCCTCGGTCTCAACAACGAAAAATGCGCAATTGCGATTGAGAAGAACCTCAAGTGTCACATCCTCTTGCCACACTGGTTCGATGACTGCCTCAAGCTAGGAAAGCGGTTGAACGAACAGCCTTACCTTCTCCCGGATCCACCTATCCTCAAGGCAAACAGTGGCAAGGCGTGGAGGTACGAAGGTACGAGCAAGGAGATTGAAGGCGCAACATGCCCGGTCGCTTACGGCTATCCTACCCCTCTAGCAACGCCGAGCCAACAACGGGAGGAACTGAGCATCTTCCACGAGAAGCGCGTCATGCTTTCAGGAGATCTGAATATCGGAGAAAGACTCCAGGCAACGATTGAAGATCTCATCCTAGCGGGGCGAGGTTCGGTAACAAAGAGTGTTGAAGAATGCGACATTTATGTTTGTCACTACCGAGACGGCCCGGACTATATACAAGCCTCTAGACTTGGGAAAGAGGTCGGCAACCTCGTCTGGCTCTACTACATGATCACCCACAACCACTGGACATCTCCCTATCGCCGACTCCTGCACTATCCCATTCCGCGCAACGGCATTCCTGGCTTCAAGGACTTCCGCATCAGTGTGACCAATTACTCGGGCGATGCGCGTCTTTACCTTGAGAACTTGATCAAGGCTGCAGGCGCTGAGTTCACTAGGGCCATGCGACAGGACAACACTCACCTCATTGCAGGACATACCGAAAGTGAAAAGTGCGATGCAGCCAAGGAGTGGAACATCAACGTAGTCAATCATCTGTGGATTGAAGAAAGCTACGCCAAATGTGAGCTGCAGACTCTCACTGACCGGAAGTACACGTACTTTCCGAAAGCTACAAACCTCGGCTCCATTGTTGGCCAAACTCAGATTGACAGGGACGCGGTAGAGAAGCACTATTTTCCTCAGCCCAAGAATACCCTTCGAGACCATGAGGTGTATAGGGAACACCTTGATAGGACGAACGGAGCACTTGAGCCGAGAAAGAGGAAAGCATCTTCACAGCCTGCTAGCTCGGTCATTGCACCTAGTGAAGCACCATCAGGCACAAATGGTGCCACTGAAGGCGATGGTACACCAGCACACCGAACACTGAAGAAAGCACGAAAAAGCGAGAAGACCGCCACTCCCGCACGACTGTCCGTAGATAAGGAGAATGTCACACCTCCTACCACGGGAAGCCGAGGAGCAAAAGAGCGTGCACTAAATAAGTTGCATAACCTCGCTCCGGACATTGCGGCGTTTGAGAAGGAGACGAAGAGAAAAGGCGGGGTGGTTTACGGAGGAAGGAAGGTAACAGACGAAGAACGTGTTGGCAACGACAAAGCAAAGGCGAAAGAATCGAAGCAAAAGAAACGGCCTCTGGAGGAAGAAGAGCAAATTGGGGACGAGGATGAGTTGCAACAAGAGGAGGTCACCATACCAAAGGGTACACATGCCAATCAGGCCAAGAAGCGGAAGACGGCAGGTCCAACATACAGAATGATGATCTCTGGCGGCGATGAGCGCTGGGCGGGTGCAAAGACAAGGGAGGCCAAAGACAAGGTGAGCAGGAGATGTCTTGTTGAGGTGATGTTGTTTGCTAACTATGTGCCTAGCAACTGCTTCGCAAGCTGGGCGTGCAATACCCTGCGCAGCCAGATGCCTGCAACCTCTTCGTAGCACCTGCCATCAAGCGGACAAAGAAGTTCATCATGGCTGTAGCCAATGGCGCGCAGATTGTGACGACTAAATGGCTCGACGATCTTCTAGACCAGGGAGAGATACCCGATGTTGCTGATTATCTGCTCGAAGATCCTGAGAATGAGGAGAAGTATGGCTTCAGGCTAGACGAAGCCATAGAGCGTGGCAAAGCGAACCAAAGACAGCTTCTGAAAGGCTGGAACATATTCGTCACCGAGCACATTAAAGGCTCGGAAGAATACCAAGAGCTGATCAAGCTGAACGCGGGCGCCCCGTATCTATGGAAGGGTCGAACAAGCGTCTCGGGCCTGCAAAAGCGTCATAAGACTGGAGCGAATGGAAAGGCCACCGAGGAACTCGAGGAGGACGGTGATGTCCTGTATCTGGTGAGCGGCACCGATGAGAAGGATGTCGCATTGTGGGAGAAGTTCCGAAAGATGGCAGGGAAGAATGGCCTCAAACCGCGGATCGTTACGAATGATTGGCTGTCCAATGGCCTTTTGGCGCAAAAAATGGAGTGGGACGCAAAGTACGAGCTCAGTGAGGAGAACGTCAACGGACTGCCTGTATCATCCACTCGTAGCAGGTAAATGGCTTGATCTGATGTTTCACCTTGCCAAGGAGTTGATGGCTCTTGGTGTTCCGAGATACTTTCTGATGATGTTTCAAGCGGCTTTTGTTGTAGCATTTGAAGCAGCATTGACGGTGCCTGGAGTTGCTCTGCCACGATCAGAGTTGGTACGACTGTTGTGTTGTAGTTGTAGGATAGCTTACCTTGAGCAATACTACCGAGGGCATCCCTCGTTGAAGGGGTGCCTTCTTAACTTTTTCCAGCCAGTATCTCAACAGGCCTTAAAAGATCTTGATACCAGGGTTATCCGGATCCCCAAAAATGCTCGCCTTCCCCTTCTTCACCAACGTCTGCAGCCCCTTGACCAACAACTCCTGATCCATCCCATGAAACTCCTGCCCAACGCTCCCCTCCCCCTCCAAAATCTCATAAACCGTCATCACCGTCCCCCTCTGGCCCGTCTCATCCACCCACCCCTCCACCAACCTCCCCCACTCCTCCACACTCCGCCAATACACCCAGTAACTGCTCGTCCCGCCTCCCGCTTCTCCTCCAGATGTTTTACTCCTCCCCGGCGTGATTAACTCCACCACCCCGCCGCCCTCCTTGCCCGCCAGCCACGAGAGCACTTCCGCGGCATCAGACGCCTTTAACGCGCGGCGCAAGGAAGGGTTAGTGAAGAGAGGCGTATCAAGCGCGGAGGGGAGGGAGATGCGGAAGAGGCGGTGGTGGCGGCAGTAGCCGAGGATGTGGTCGCGCCAGATGAGGAGTTGGGCGTTGCGGGTTGCGGTGATGGGTTGGAGGGTGAAGAAGGGGGGCCAGTCGTAGCGGGAGGGGGGTTGGTATTGGGTTGTTTGGGGGGTGGTGGATGAAGAGGTCTGGGTGGAGAGGTTTGACATGGTGGGTTGTTTTGTGTGAGAGGTGAGTGAGTGAGTGAGTGAGTGGAGGATGAGTGGAGGTGGAAGTCGAATGTTGGGTTGCGGTCATGGTGGGATGGTGGGATGTGTATAGAGTGCCTTGGCGCCTTTTAAGGCAGCCTTCATCCTATTTAGATGATATTTTGAATTCAGAGAAGTAACGGGCGGACAGAAGGGCGAAGATAATATCGATCCTATTTGATTTCTGTTTCGAATGCCTTTGTGGGGTTCCTGAACGTAACGAAGTCTCCTAAACTGCGGAGACAACAGTAACCACGCTATGCACCCAAGACCAACACGCCAGAAGACCCCATGACGCCTCCCTCTCAAAGTGTAAGGCCAGAAGCGCGAGAGAACTAATCACTCTCCCCCTCATCCTCACTATCAACAACCTCCGTCCTCTCCCGCTCCTCAATCGGATCCTCCACTAGCTGATCATCCGGCCTCTCCTCCCCATCCCCATCCCCTTCCCCATCACCTTCATCCTTATCTTCCCCACTCTCCTTCTCTTCCCCGTCCTCTTCCGCGTCCGCAATCTCCTCTTCATTCGCAGTCTCAAACTCACTTCCCTCACCTTCACCATCTTCTTCTCCATCCGCCCTTACAGGATCTGCACCATTCGATCTCCGCACCTTCTTAGCAGCAGGCGGCGAGTCATCTGACTTCTCGTGACCATTCGCAGTGGTGCCGTTCGTGACAATCGAGTCATCAACCATTGAGTTGTTCGCGGTGTTTGCTGCGGAAGCTTTCCCCTCTTTTATGCGCCGCCGGTAGCTGTTACGCTTTTCATTCAGGGTTGTGGAGAACACTGCGGAGAGTCAGCGCGTGAGTAGCAAATGGGATAATAAAAATGAAAGGGTGGAGGGTGCATAAGAAAGGGCAGATGGACCTCCGAGCTCTCCCATCAGGCGCTCTTTGAAGATAGGGAGTTCAATGTCTTCCAACGCTTGGAAGACGTCGGAGGGTTGGATCGTCTTTTTGTTCGCGCCGTAGGTGTGCTCGTTTGCGCTGCCAGGGACGTTAGCTGGGGTTAACGTAGGCCGCGTGATTATTGCAAAGGTAGACTACGTACTGTGAAGCTAGGTAGTTCACAAAGACTGTTGCGCTTTTCGATATGGCTAGGAGAGCGTCTTTTTGGATCGATGTGTTTGGAGGTAACACGCCCTTAGCGAGTCTCTGGATCATTGTCCTGGGAAGGCTAAGATCCTGTTTTTACGTGAGTAAGAATGATTTCAGGGCAAGTAAGTGGCCTACATCGATGCTCATGCCATCTTTGTCTTTACTCGCAGCGTCCCCTTCTGACACTGTGGAAGTGTTGCTTTTACGAGGCATGAGTGCAACAGAAGGTATTATAAGACAAGGATAGTATGGAATATGGAATTCGAAGAGAGTAACATGAATGTCACGAGTTTAGATGAGAGTGTTGAATACTGCTAGAATGCACGTTAACAATTATGCAGAAGAACAGTCCTAGATATCGAACTTTGGTTGCAGAGCAGGTGATGCGCTAGCCGAAAAGAGTAAGTAGTCGGATGTACGTGAGCTTTTCGCGTAAAGTGGGAGAAGCCACCCACTTAAGAGCAATGCCATGGTTCAGATTCATGAGGTTCATGTATCTGTTGGTGGTTTGCTTCTGAGCTCCTATGTGGATGGGTATCGAGAAGTATTCTCAAAGTATTTGAGTGTGTCACAGTCTTGAACGGACCATCAAAGTACACAAGGGTGGAAGAATCAATGTTTCTTAGATTTGCCGCAGCCAGCAACTGCGACACGGCGCATTTATGCGGTGCCTCCTGGGATGTTTAACGTGTTCACACCACACTCTGCCGAAGCAGGGGAAGCAGAGCTCGGAGGTCTTCCTAATCCTCCTCGTCCTCTTCGCTCTCCTCTTCAGACTCACTCTCCGCAAGCACCACATCCAAGAGCGGCCCCATCTTCGCCCTAACCCGAATCATCTCCTCGCCCTCCGAGCTCTTCGGATCCGTATTCCACTGCTCGATGGCCTCAGGCTCCAGTATGTCGCTGTTATACAGCTCGCTGCAGAAGAAAAGCAGTATACTATCACCGTCTTTCCTGTGCACTAGATCTTGCTGTATCAGAAGTAGGAGATCTACCTGGTCCACCTTGCCTGTCTTGTCCTTGTCGAACACCGTACGCTCGATGAGCGTTTTGTAATTTGACACGACGTCTTGCACGGCCGTTTTGATCGTTGTTCCTGACTCAACGACCTCCGCTATCCGCTTCATGAAAGCTTGAGCAACGGCTTTTCTAACTTGGTGCTCGCTCGCGTTCGTACTCATCCTCAAAGCCGTAAGCTCTAGCTGTATGTTCTCAGGTGCATCTCCCTTGTGCATTGAGTCGAAGATTGAACCTGCTGCGTCGTGATGGAAGTCACCTGCTTGGTGGCCTGAGATGTTACTATCATCCGAGGCGATCGAGATGAAGCTTGCTGAGCGGTCTCCATGGTCAGGTTCCCGATCAGTGTCGGATTCGGAATCCAAAGTTGATATCGATTCGTCGGAGCCGAGTGCGGGATGTAAATATAGTCGTTTCCTGGGTATCAGACCTTCCGCTGGCTCCTCGTCCTCATTGTCGTCCTCTTCGACATACTCTGCACCCTGTCCTCGCTCGCCCACCACCATAGGATTGGTCTCGATCTCAGGTAACTCCTCCGTCTCTGCTACTGTGACGTTCTTTTTCCTGGTTATCCTGCTGCCTCCCGTCACCGTCTTGTCGTTTCCTATTATCACTTCGTACGAGATCAACGCGCCAGGCTCGATCGTACACCTCCTGCCCACAACAGCCTCATTGGCAATGATAGCCTCTTTGACCACCGCGCCATCTTGTACAGTACAGTTGTCCCATAGATACGCTCCGTCGATTGTGACGTTCTTTCCAATGTTGCAGTATCTCCCCACGACGCTGTTCTTAATGACCGTTCCATCCCCAATACTCGTGTCCTTGCCAATGATCGATTTTGGCCCGATCACACAACTTCTCGCTAGTACAACCCCATCCTCCTTATACGTCATCCCTTTGCTCAACCGATAGCTCTGTCCCCTGAGCAGGTTACTATCCGGCGCAAGGGGATAAGCCCATCGGTTGACGATATCTTTACTAACCGCGTCATACGCAGCCAGGTTCCTAACTCTTGCAGCATAGTGATCATTCACAATATGCGTATGTATTGTTTTCCCATTGAGTTCGTAATCTTTGAGCACACTCTGTAGGAACCCGCTCCGCGGAGCTTCGTAATCGAAGTTGTCGCTCCAGAGCGCAAGGGCCGCAGGCGTGCAAATGTCGATGCCGCAATCAATCAAGTCTTGTCTGATCTCAAGCTCGTCATGTTCGCGGAAAAGGTCTGCCTCAATAGTGACGACCTTTTTATGCCCACCCCTCTTCATCTGCTCAAAGTGCAGACACCGCTGCTTCGTGGGGTCGATCACAAAGACTGGCCGCACCTCTTGCGCTTTTGTTCGGTGTGATGTTCCTGCTTCCCGTAGTACCATTGTCATGATCGCGTTTGAGTCTGCCAGTCGCCGTGCGCGGTGTGCGGCGAGTGCGGGCGCTAGAGGAAGGTTCGACACTACGTCGCCGTAGACGATGAGGAAGTCGTTGATGAGGATGCCCCGTTTGTCCAGGTCGCGCATTGCGTCGCCTATCGAGTGAGAAGAGGAGTGGATCATTGTGACATTGAAGGGAGAGGAGGGGAGGTGCCATTTCGAGTGTCTGCAAGCCACGGTTCAGCATTGATAATATAGAAGTCATTGCGGAGTCCTGCATACTGTATGTATCTGTCAACCTTTTCGGTATGTCGGCCGCAGTAGATATAGACCTCTTCGACTCCCGAATTTGCTAAGAACTCAAGAGTGTATTCTATGAGTGGGGTGTTTGCAAGGGGGAGGAGACACTGCGACGTCAGCTTCGCGACTCATTCGCCAGCAGTGGATCAGATCCTACTCTGGGTTGCTCTAGGGTGAAGGGTGCAAATCTCGTCTCGAAGGAGTCGGCGAGGACCTATGTTCCCTACTTAGCTGCGTTGTCGCGACGCAATAAAGTGAACATACCACAGCTTGCAGAGGGTCCTTTGTCTCCTCCTCGGCGCCCTTTCCTTTCCCTCCAGCCGCTGGCTTCTTGCCTTTTGGAGGCATCTTGTGGGCAATTGACAATCTAGTAAGTCGGTTAGGGAGACGTCAAGGTATTCCTCTGGAAACGTAAAATATTGCTGGGTTATGCTGGTAGATGTGGGCTGGGCGTGCGCAATGTGACTCTTTTTTGGTATGATGGAAAAGCTGCCCCTCGGTGGTCGGTGATTCGGCGTTTGGCTGCAGGAGCTTGGCAGATACCAACGGCTCTCCTCAGGCACAGCAGGTATGCCTAAGGCCACAACATCCCTTTGCGTCATCAGCCGCGTACTTCCTCAAAGATCGAATCTATGAACGGGAGGAACCGAACCAGATCCATCAGAAGAAAGCGCCCTGATCCAAGGCGCACATCTCCCGGCGAACAAGCGTTCGTTCCTGAATGTTGGTGCGCCATGCAAGGGGTTCTGGGTGCAGAGGAAGCACGGGTCCCAGGTCTAGACCGTGCTGTGCTCACTCCAAGAAGATCCAGACTCTCACCGGCCATCACAGGAACGTGGATTCGGAACAAGCCACGCGGGAAGCTTTATTTTGACGGTCTGTGGAGTGAGGGATAACAGGAGCTTGGATCCTTCCATGTTGTCGTCATTATTGGAATATGGATCTGTGGTTACTAGTGTCTAAATCGAGTATCGATGGGGTTGATGGTCATAACGGTCATTATAATATTGAGACTAGACTAATAAGTTACGTGTCGATGTATCCAAGACATATAAAACCAAAATATAATTCCTCCCAGCCTTGCGATTGAACGCCTACGCTTGGTGCCTCTTAAATGGTGGATCCTATGTGCAATTGTGTGATGTGCTCTGGGGTTATGCATCTTTCCCTCTTTATATCCTTATTCAGTCTTCCTCAATCAAACCTGACAATGATAATGCTGTCCAAGAAGCGCCGCCTACCGCGGCTCGGCTCTAAGTTCACTCCTGGTCTTCGTCACCCCAGCTGGAGTTGTGGTTTCTGGGCCTAAAGCCAAAGGGCGTGACGAGTATTTTCCAAGGTTGGTAGTCCTCCGATAAGCACGAGGAGCCGTTGCACTAAAACCGCATCTGTGACCATTTAACCACGGATGACCAAGTGAATGCGGTGCATCCGTTGTTCTAGATGCTGGAGCGGCGCTGGCGGTCTCATAAGTGGTACCGTTACCAGAGTTTGCAAGGGCGAGATGCATCCATCTGGATTCTTTCTAATATGAACCCCCCTTCACCTTCATGCCTTGTTCCTTCACCGCCCTAACGCAGTGCGCTGCCCTGGGCCCAAACCCTGGGCTGGTCCCATTGGTGGGCCTGGTTGCGGCATCGGTTGCTGCATAGGCCTTTGCATGCCTTGGGGCAAACCTTGAGGGGGACCCGCTTGGTAGCGCTTCGCGGAAGGGCTGGGCTCATCGCCTCCGGATATCTCAGAGATTTGCCTTCTGTGTCCCGGAACCATTGGGGGAAGTGACTGCTGTGGTGGTCTGCCTCCAAGCATCCCAGGCGGCGGCGGGTTCCCGTAAGCCATACCAGGCGGCATAGTTGATGCGCCCACTCCCAGCGCACTCGGAGGAGCCATCGTAGGGTTTACTGCCAAAGGGTTGTTCATGAATGGACCCGGCTGGTTTGAGATGGTGGAATAGTCGTCAGAGATGCTTGTCGCTACGGGAGATACGCCGATTTGGCTAGGCGAGTTCCACGTGTTGGTTGTCGCAGGTGATTTGGCAGGAGAATCCTCGTCTTTCAACGACGGTCCTCTGGCCGAGTTTTGAAGCGATTGGACCGGCGGAGGTACCATTGGATCTCCGTGGTAATTTCGCTTCAGGTGAGGCAAATGCTTCTCAAGCATGGCAAGTAGTCCTTCCTTTGTGAACGGCTTGGGAAGAACGTCATTCATGCCTTGTTCAAAACGTTAGCCTTGAGTGCGATTGCACATCTGTGGACATAGAATGCTTACCGTGCTGGAAGTACATCGAGATGTCGTCGCTACGGATATTGGAGGTCATAGCAATGACTGGAGTGTGGTCAAACTGCCGAATAACGTGACAAGCCGAAACGCCATCAAGGTTGGGCATGATGATGTCCATCAAAATGAGGTCCGGCTTCAGACCAGATTGCATCTTGTGTACAGCTTCCAGACCGTCGAGTGATTGTTCGATTGAGCAATGGAAAGCGGACAAAAACTTGGAGCCAATCCTGCGACAGGTTTCATCGTCTTCCACAAGCAGAATGTTTGGTTTCCGGATCCACCCAGGGTCAAAGGCAGTGCTCTTCTTGCGGGTATCTGGAATCGGTTGCTGCTGTACCGCAGGGTCGATAGGTTTTGGTGGTAGTGGATATGGGATATTGTGAGCATGCTCAGCAAAAGCAGGGTCGATGCCGTTAGTGTGACCAACAGGATAGACCACTCCGTCAAGATCGCTAAAGTGCAAGGATGCTGTTGATCCGGCGGATTGTGGATGTGGTAAGCCACGGCTGCTTGGTCTCGTTCCCGGGAGTAACCCTAGGTTTGGAGGGGTTACGGTCCCATGAAGCCTCATATTCGCTTCGTTCATAAGCTCCAGGTTCCTAGGGTTCAACAACATGTCATTATGCGTGGATTCTAATATCTTGGAGGCATGCTGCAGCGGAGATGCTGGCTCATCCTCAGATGGTGGAAGTTGCTGGGCTGAATCGGTGGCTCCATTCTGTGTAGTTCCAAAGGGATTCGACGTAAGCCTGCTGTCTCTGCGCCTGGCTGCATCTATTGTGTGTAAGAAACTCATGACGTTTTGCATCACTTGCTCGTAGTTCACAATTGTTTTCTGAAGCCCGATCAGTTCCTGCACCATGATGCTGTGGTTGACCGCAAGATGCTCATGGGACTGCCGAAGTGTTTCGTATTGTTGTTGGCTAGCCATTAGTTGAGAGTTTATAAGATCAAGCTGCTGAGATTGCGGCACAACCTCTTCTGGCTGGTTTGCTTTTCTGGGTGCTGGCGCTTTTCGTCTGATATTGTCCAGCTGATCTTTCATGTTCTTTTTGAAGTCGGGATGCTTGAACTCCCAGGCCTTTAACAACCGTGTTAGCAAATGATAACGGAGCGCCCGCACGACGCGACGTAGTCGTACGTGCGGTCAAAGGAGAGATAGGAAAAGGACGAGCGCAACGGTTTACTGACCCCTTGACCATATGGTGATTGCCCATTTTCTTCATTGTTATGCCGCACTTTGTGGAAGTCATACTTGTTGAGTTGTCGCACGAAACTGGCGAAGTTGCTATGCTTGAAGTGCTTCGGAAGTATGTGTTTGGTGAACTTTTCATTCTGCGCAGTGTTAGCGACTGAAGTAGTTCAGCGGTGTCGCCAATGAATGGGTGCGCCGACCTCGAGGACAACGAAGCTATCACCATCGTCGCCCCATCTGACAACGCTCTCGTCGGCACCATTCTCCAACATCCTGGCGCATCTTGTGTTAGCGTACCGCGCAATGCGAAAGATCTGTACGGCGCCGCGACCCACTTATAGAGCTTGCGAACCTGGAGAAGCCAATGTCAGTACATGTATAAAAGCGCATCATGTCGCAACCTCAATCCACATACAAAGTCGCTCGAGGTGTTGGAACCTGAACCCCCACCACCCTGCCCTTCCATTTTGAGGAGTAACTTCTTCTCACAGATGTGGAAGGGTGTAGGTATGGTAGGTCAAGTCTATGCGATACCTTGGCTTGTGGAAGTCAAGCGAGAGCGATTGGAGCGCAGCGGTTTGCGTCAGTCCGGGTGAGATGGATGGATGGAAGTCTAGACCGATGGTGGATGTGGTCTGGTATTTCAGTAATGGCCTATTATTGTGGAATGGGGAACGGTAGGAATGATGGAGAAAGGCCGCATCGAACGCTTGTGCAGCAGGTACAGTTGGCGGCTCGAATGGGGAAGAGAAGGTTCGTAAGGGAAAGGAACTAGACCTTCGAGAAGACCTGGAAAACCAAGTGGCCGCCAGGTCCAGGTTGAGCTGTCGGGGGTGGAGGGTGGCTTTCTGCCGGGGCATGGAAAAGGCAGCAGTGACGAAGAGATCCGCGTCGAGGTTAGCTTCTTTCGGGCTCAAAGCACGCTCCCAGCGCCTGCAGCGACTGGTGTGTCTTCTCCTCTCCAAGAAAAGAAATGCAGCGACGTGCGAGCGATCAGCTATCCCGCGAAACGCAGTCTGTGCTTCGAAGCAAAGCTCCAATAGTTCGCAACCTGATTCGTTCGCTTGTATCGTTTCATCCGGAGATAGTGGATGACGCTGCTCCAAGATTTTAGCCCGACTCTGCACTCAGAAGTCGGCAGCTGGAGGAATGCCATCTGTCTGAGATGCAAAAATAATAATAATAAACTGCATGCTATAAGGGTCCAGCACTCTACAGGCCCCTGAAAACTTTCTGCTCTGGAATGAAGAGAACCGCGTCGTGAACACGCCGTCCATTTGTACCTCCATAGATCACATCAAATTTCTGGTACCGAGCAAAAAGGCCTTATCAAGCGTTCGGCATCGAGTAAAGTACCCACATAGTTCCGATGCAAAGCTGCTTCAGCTGCCATGAGGTCTGGGACACTACATTGCCCACGCGGTTGTGCTCTGTACTGGGGTACCACAGCCTGACCAGGGTCAACTGATCTTAGGATTCAGAACGCGGATCTCAGCAAATGTTCCCGTGCGGATCACCTCTACAGAGAGACTGCTTGTAGAACATATCGATCACGGTCACTTGACTCTGCGTCGTGCCCATCGTCGAAGCTGCTTGTCGCTGCGCGTATCCCTCCTTTTCCAGGGTTGTGCTCCGGTGACGGAGCAGCCAATGAAGCGGAAAGCTGCCGACACCCGTTCGGCCTGTGAGCGCCCAACGGAGTTTCACTCCGCCACATAGAATCCTGCTGCCGCTGCCACTGCTACCATCATTGCTTTTAACTTACAATAAGTACGAGCACATCGACATGATAGGAATATAACACCGGATTCGGAAATTACAGTCTCTTGTTTCAGGCTCCCGCTCATCGCAAGCTGGAAGATCCCTGTGGACCTGATCTGAGAGGAGAGCGGGGCCGGTGTGAGCTAATCTAAACGCGGAACATCGGGGACCTTGTTCCGCTCCGGATGCCAAGCATCTCGGGGGCATGTGTACCACCATCTCGTGCCAATGTCTATGTTTCTGACTCTCCCGAACATATTGCTCCATCCCCCCTTTGTTCAGAAAACCTATCTTCTCATTGGGTCCAGCGACAGAGCACATAATGCTCCGCCTTCGTCAGCTTTCGGTAGTACTGCCAAAGTCCGTTCATTGGAGAGCTTCCTCTCGTGCTGCATTCCACATTTCTGCTCCTGCATTCGTCAAGGTTGGAGACAGCATTCCCGATGTGGATCTTGTGGAAGGTTCTCCAGGAAACAAAGTCAACCTGTCCAATGAACTGAAGGGGAAAGGAGTCATTCTCGGTGTACCTGCGGCGTTCAGTGAGTAGCCTTCCGTCTTACGGCTCACTAGTTCTGGCGGTCCACGGTCGCCATTGGTCCTCACGCTTTCCATCGTTTCACTTCTCCATTTCCGCCACATCATCTCCTCCGATTACCATACCTCACATCTCTACAATCTGCATGAATTTCCGATTCGTAAGCAGACTGCCGGGTCGTGTGGACTGCGTCCCATACTCAGGACGTGTGTACCTCTATAAGATATTGTCGGCCGGACTGACTGTGCTGCAAAATGTGGCCATACGTTTATCACGTGCAATTGAAGACTGATGGCATTGTCTGCCTTAGGCCCCGCTTGTTCAGAGTCTCATGTGCCTGGCTATCTCAATCATCCGAAGCTTAAAGATGCCGGCCAGGTCTTCGTCGTCTCCGTCAACGATCCTTTCGTGTACGCAAACAGGCCTCTCAATGAGTTTGTGATGACGCTTACAATCACTACAGCATGAAAGCCTGGGGCAAAAGTATCGACCCCTCAGGCGACAGTGGTGTAAGTCATTTTCTAGGTCAAGACGACTATCTTTGAGTTGCGGATTGTCATTGTTGTCATTTGTGCCTACCAAGGCAACTTTGGCTTGAAGTTAACTGGTTTTTTTGGTTGACCAACTTTCGTCGGTATACTCACGACCAGTCAGATTCGTTTCCTCGGCGACCCCTCTCTTTCCTTCACCAAAGCCCTCGATCTATCCTTCGATGGTGCAGCTATCTTTGGCGGGGATCGCAGCAAGCGATACGCTCTCCTAGTAGAAAATGGTAAGATCACAAAAGCAGCTGTAGAGCCGGACAACACTGGTGTAAATGGTGAGTCATTATTCCGTATCGGTTCCTCAAACTACCACAGACACTCATTGTTGGTGATGCAGTCTCTACGGCGGAAAAGGTCCTGGGTTAGGCGTGGTGATGTGAACGACTTTCAGGTACAGAGATGTTTGACAATGGTGCTACCAAGTTCCCCAGCAGATCTCGATAGCATCTTGGTTAAGGGTAGCATGTGGGTGTACGATTAGCTACAATACAGACTTGCCGAACAGAGCCAAGATTCTCAACTCATAGTGCTGCAAGCATCTCGGCACCTACTATACAAGCCCGACATCTTCATAGTAGGGAGATTATACAGCTCGCAGCATATGAGACGTTGTTAGATACGTCCTTTGCGAGACTGCCCGTGGCCGCATACAAAATACAATTACCAGGAAGAAGTGCGATGCTAATGGGCTGTACCAGCTGCTTTCTGTATGTTGTCTTCGCTTTAAGTATCCATTCAAGTCACTGCTCACTTTCGCTGTTCATCCCAGTATGAGCCTTGTTGTCCCTTCACTTTCCTATCTCGCATGGGTGGGCTCTTCGTTGGTCTTCAGCTCTACATCAGCCTCTTCCATTGCGGAGTAACATCTTGCGCCCCCTTGGGCAAGTTGGAGATTGGACACCATGTCCTTGCAACTGTCATTGGTAGTGCCGTAGGTTTCAAAGAAGCCATAATCCTCGTACCTCACAAGGATTGGCTCATTCGCCGAGCGTGTTTAAACGTATCTGCTCCGTATCATAACTTGTCGCTTTCGTATAGCAAGCCAGTCACCCCTGCTCAGTTTCCTTAGTACCTGATCGGTTCAATGATCAGCAATTGCAGCTGTCATGGCTATGCGCTCGATTGGAATGCCTGGTTGTTTGCTAAGGCCCTCAAGAGACAATCAAAGAAGTTAACGTCGTACCGTCCTTGGTCCTACAGTACCTTAGTAGGTACCGGGGCAAGCATTTCTATCACTATCTCTGCTATATTGTGACTTGAGTCAATTTTCTTCATCCCCGCAGTCCTTCTGATTCAAGGTTACCTAAACGAGCAACCACCAGGTTTATCTGTCGGTTGTGGAGTGTGCAGCGATACCGCGGATGAAAATCACTCATGTTGATAGCAGGATGTTTGGTTCTCTATATTTCCCGCTGGTTGGCACTCCGCACACATAACCGGACAGAATGGAACTGCCTCATAAGAAAGCTCTGCCGAAAGCTTTCACCACGTGCTCAAACAACGTTCTTCGTTTATCAGTGCAAACCTCAAGTTACCATCTTCTTCTCAAAGATTTGCATCCATGTTGCGTTTACTGTCATCAGGGTTCGGAATGGCGATGTTGGTTTTAGGTTACGCATGTGAAGCGGGATGCGATTTCGACCATTCATCATGACGTATGTAGCCAATCAGAGTGAGTGAGGTCATTTTAGCTCCGCGCGTCTTCTACGACACGACCCTGATGGATCTGATGTATCTTGCTCAAAGTCAAGTGCAATCCCCAGAACTCAAACCATTAAGCTCGAGTTCTTGTCTCCTTCCTGCATTGCACTTGCAAACTGGCCTGGAACGCGTCAACATATCTACTGGGTTCCTTTCATCACAGGCACAGCAACAGCAGCAGGACTGCTCTTTCGAAGACATGACTAACGGTCTTTTCCTTGGTTTCTCGAGGGCAACCGAGTACCTCAACCGTGGCCTTGCATGGCTTGACTTTGGTGTCCACTACGTTAGTGGCTATCTCATTTACTACCTCATCGGTGGTGTGAAGCCTCAATATCATACCCGTCCGAACAAAGCCAAGGGATATGCTCCGAGTGTCGTGGTCACCGGTGCCAGCGAAGGTATGTCTGCTCTTCTGTAGTCCGTCTCCTTCGGCCTCAGACCGAAGGGCTCTCCACCCCTGGGTATACGGGCGATACTAACCCACACCCTCGCAGGCATCGGCCTCGCAACCTCCCTCCACCTCTCCGCAAAAGGCTACACCGTCTTCGCCGCCATAAAGGACTCCTCCGAACTCCCCAAGCTCAAGGACGCCATCGCCTCGCAATCCAAACCGCTCTCCACCATCCACCCTATCATCATGGATGTCCTCTCTCCCGACTCCATCACCCACGCCGCCGAAGAAATTGCCTCGCACGTCTCCAAAGACGACAACACCCCCCTGATGGGCGTCGTCAACAACGCCGGATACTGCATGATCTCGCCCATGGAGTTCACACGGGAAGAGGACGTACGGAATATCTTCGAGATGGACTTCTGGGCGTACATCAGGGTGTGCAAGGCGTTCCTGCCGCTGATCAAGCCGAACAAGGGGAGGATCATTAACGTGGGGAGTTATGGAGGGTATGTCAACCCGCCGATGTGGGCGCCGTATAGCGCGATCAAGGCCGGTATCGAGGGGATGACAAGGGCTTGGAGGGTGGAGCTGAGGCCGTTTGGGGTGGGTATGTGCACCGTTAGACCCGGGTGGACCAGGAGTCATGGTATTGGGCCGAAGATCAGCAAAGCGTGGGAGAGCTACTTTGACCAGGTGTCTGAGGGGGCTATTGGAGTTACGAGCTTTGGGGATGTGGTCAAGGGTGAGAGGCCGATGACGAAGCAGGAGGAGAATATCTACAATCCGATGATGAGCAAGTGGTGAGTTGCCCGACTAGTTCTCTGAGCATGGAGTGAGGGGTGCTAACTCTCGCTAGGTACAAACTTATCACAGCCGCAGCAGATGGGCTTGGTAATTCGTCCGAGGCGGTTGCCCAGACGATCCATGATGCGATGACGGACGTATTCTTGCAGCCTTACTACACCGTCGGCTACGATGCGCTGTTGGGCCAAATGGCAAGAGACTTGACGCCGGAAACCATCTACGAGACACAGCTTGCGAAGACGTTTGGGTAGGGGAAAAACCCCATATCATTGATGACTGATGCGAAACTTATGAAAAAGAAGAAATTACCTAGCAGCTAGGTATCCAACAACTGTATAATACAGGGTATCTTAAGACAGGATTGACACAGAAAAGTGCACGTATGAACGCCCGCGGCAATAACGCCGCTTTCCAAATGCCCGAAAGTGAAGGGTAGCCGTGACCATATTCTCAATGCTCCCATCCTGCAACAAGTCAAAAGAAGTCATCTTCCGGACCAGGAGCGAACTTCCGCATCTTCTCCGGCGGCAGCTTCTCCAACGGCCTACTCCAATCAAGAGGTTCGATCAAGTCCGAGCTCCTGTTTGTCCGAGTGCTCCTAGGACTGCTGAACAGTATTGAAGAGCTCGACGCCCGCACTCTTTTCCGTACTGGGAGCAAGGTGGTCGGTGTGTCGATGGTTCTATTTACAGGCCCTGCAATTTCGTCGTCTGAGGATATAATCAGTGTGTCTGTTGCTGGTTTGGGTCGAGGCTCTTTGGACTTAGTAGATGGTTTTGAAAGTCTGTCCTTCTTGTTGCGAGCTGATACCGGGTATGGGTCCTGTAACGGAACTCTTGGATTCATCTCAGCTGCCGTTACTGAAGAAGATGCTGTTATTGTTGGCGTCGGTAGAGGGCGTCTCGCAGTACGAGACCTTCCTACTCCTAGTGACTGACTCGGTGCGTGAGGCCTTTCCCGCTCTGGGTCATCTGCGAAGGTGGAAGATGCAGTCTTCTTTCTAAGTCGTGCCGAAGCCCTCTTGTTGTCGCCAGATACTTCTTTGGAATCCCGAGGTCTTCTGATAGGCGGGTACTTCTCGACCCTAATCATGGATTTGTCGTCTTCGCTGTCACTGATCAGTACAGTGCTGCTGTCGTCCATGGCCAAGGTTATCTTGCCATTGTTACGCAGCGGCTTTACCTGATCCTGAAGCGGCGGTTGTGAGGAGATGTGATTGTACCTTACTGATGAATTTCCTGGGCTACGTAGCCTCGCCACCCAGTTACTGGTGGAGCTCCCGGCAGAGTTTGCTGAAGCTTCTACAACGAGCCTCGTGCTTGTTGATTCGACGGAGACTCGATCAATGTTGTGCGCAGCCGTAAATTCTTGGAGTCTGTCGACCGCTTCTTTGCTGCTGACTAGTTGGTCCTCTCCTTGGCTCTCCTCAACAGAAGTTGACGTTCCGAGATCTTGTTTCACAGCAACCTGAGCTGTCCAACCTGGTATCGCGTCGAGAGCACTGAATGCGAGTTGCACTTGTTTGTCAGATGGTACCCTCGTAAGCATTGGCGAACGTTTCCGCTTTTTGTGTGAAGAGTTGCGAGCTTTCGTTGTTTCAGCACTATCAGATAATTCCTGGTTTGTCGCGTCGCACTTGAAGCTGTCCTTTATCCCAGTTCGAACGGATCTGTGGGAGTACAAGGTTGTAACGTCTTGGCCGTCAGAATCACCTTCGCTGTCCGGAAATGCAAGGCCACGGTCTCCAGAGAATGAGGCGATTTGTTGCTTTTCTAGCGGGACAATCATCACGCCTTTGAATATTCTCCTCTCCTCTGATGGTCTGCGTACTTGAAGGTTTTCTTTCTGTTCAACCAAGATAGGCTCCCTTCCGTCATTGCAATTCGATAGCCAGGCCTCCCGCAGCGATAGGCCGACAGCAATCGCTAGTGATCTAGGTACGCTATTGCCGATAATGCGAATCTGTTGTGATGGAGCTCCTATGATGACTTCATCGTCAGGGATGCCTTGAGCTCTTCGAGCCTCCATGACAGTTATTGGGCGATGCTCTTGCCAGTGGAGCACCCTGCCAGTTACTCCGTCTGCTGGGTCTACCTTTGTTACGATGGTCGGAAACAGCCCATCGCCATTGATTCGTCCCCAAGATTTGCTATAAAGTCCACCTTTGATTTTGTTGCTTAAGGGATAAGCATTAATCTGAGCCTGGTCAATCTTGCCCAGTGCTAGTGCCTTCATGAAATCTGATCCAGGTGGACTGATAGGGATCATCGACATCAAAGCTCTGTCGTGGAGCTTGTGACCGCGGCTCACCCTATGGTCAGGAAACGGTGCGCAGGCCCGCACCCTTCCATTGCCGATGTAAGGTAGATCTTCAGTGGCAGTGCGGGCAGAGACGAACCGGAACGGGGGATTAATATCCATCTGACGGCGGCCAAAAGGCTCCCCAGAAGCGGTCTTACCCAAGTGGCGCTTCTTCAAGCCAGGGTAATGCGAATGCGAGATGGTAGGGTGTTGCAAAGGCGCCAATCCCGGAGCAGTAGCGACAAGGATGATTCTTGATCGCTGCTGTGGATCACCAAAGCTCCAGGCGTCAAGGTTGAACAGCTGAACCTGATAGCCCATAGCCACATAGACGGCAATGAGTTGGGACAAGACGTCTTGCTCGTCTCTAATTTGATGAGACTTTTGAGCCATACCGATCACATTCTCCATGATTACATACTTCGGTTTGTAGAGGTCCACGAAAGCAGCAACCGAGGCGATCTTCGAGGCATTGAGAAGCGATCTCGGGCTCGCTTTATTACTTTGCAGCGTGCTGAAGCCTTGGCATGGCGAGCCAGCGATGATGATGTCGATCTCGCCAACTTTGACAAGATATAGGGATTCTTGTGCATCTATCGCTTGTGCGAGGTAGTCGTCGACGGAGCCGCAGAAGTACTTTATGCGCTCCGGGCGCTGCACGTTCGCTCTATAGCTGTGTATTGCCGTGCTGTCGTAATCTACGGCACACAGATGCTCTACAGCGCCACCCTCCGCTATTCCGCGGCCTAGGTTGCCCGATCCGCAGAACAAATCTAGACCTCGGAGCTTCTGCACTCCTGTAGACGCTGTGGGGTCAAAGCCTGGGTTCAGAGTCGTGTTCGAAATCGAAATCGGTATTAACTGACCATCCACGGCCTTCTGCTGTGTTATGTAGAAGTAGTTCCCAGTCCCTCTCTTGCTGTAAGGTATAGGAATTCGATTCTGACGAATATCTTCCGAAGAGTAGAAGCGGACATGGCATCGCGTAGTGACGGCGCCTGGGCTCACCTCGAATAAATGGTCTGTATGCACTAGCTCGTTCGGTGCAGCTGTACTTTGATAGCAGTCTCTACCTGCTCGTAGAAGCCTTCGTACTTCTATACGATTCTGTGGCTCCAAGAAACGACGGATTTCTACCGGCTCAGATAAGGACTCGTCATCATCCGTGTTCCGTACCAACACAAGCACCGTGTCCCCTATCCTGTACTTAGCCATAACGTCTGACGTTTTAATACCCGGATTTGTCTTCTTTGACCTCCCAACTGTACAGTTGCACCGAAGGTCGCTGTGTGATAAGGACACAAAGGAGCCCTCATTGGAACAGTATTTCTGCCTTATGAAAAGCCCTGATGCCGGAGTCTCTTTGGGGCACCAAGTGACTGCATACCTAGTGGCTTCTTCCTCATAGAGCTTTGTCGGCTCGGTGCAGTTGCAATGATCAGACAAGAACAGCTCATTCTGATGGGGGTATTTGGATTTTCGCAAGGTTGTGTGCACAGGACTGTACACCCATATAACCTCGAGTTGCCGCCGAGTGTCGGGCGTATCGTGGATCCCCTGAACATAAGCGTACCAAATACTGTCTGAGTCCTTCCAAATTGAATCCTCGTCTCTCTTGATACCAACCACATCACCCACTTGAACGCGCCCGTCGGATTTAGCTATTCCGTGGACCGATTGACCAGGTGGGCTAATGGCAGGAAACTCGAACTGGCGTAGTGGATATTTTGGAACTTGTGGTGATAATACCGTACCGAAGTACGAATCTTTAAAAGCGTCATAGACGAATGGTGTAACGACAGTTTTCTCCTCCCGCTGAAGTTGGATTGGGATAGCCTTAAGGTATTCTGGGTTGATCTCACCCCACAGAGGGTACTCAGCGGCCCTATCGTTAACTGAGTTGCACTCCTTCCATAGGTATAAGACGTTTGCTACGACAGGTGTGCAGAAGTCCTGCCGATTGTACACTGCCAACCATTTCTGAAACTCTGGATCCTCGCCATGATGTTGCAACATCCATTGGTAGAAGTCCGCTCGGAATGAATAAAAAGTGACATTAAAGTCAAGATAATCGACGAAATGTTTCGCGAAATTGGCAATCCATAGATATTCCTTGTAGAATCGGCGATACTTGGGTGAAGGCTCCCGAAGCTGGTACCAAACGTTCTGATGTGCGGCTAACCTGGTCTGAAGATATATGTTAACAACATGCGAATCATGACCGTATCCGTCCACTGAGACTACACTGAACTTAACCCCTTGGACGTAGTGTTGGATCTGGCTATTTGGGGCGGAGATAATACCATCGAACTGAAACTCCTCTTCACCACGAGTAGCCCGTAGTTCGTGCAGCGCAACCAACTCGCCTGCGTATTTTTTCGCATCATGAAGTCTGTAAACGCTGAACGCTGATAAGTCCAGGCAATGGCATTCCGCCCCGACGTTGACAAGCTGATCGTTCACAAGAGCGCTGAGAGCAGTTTCTTCAGGTACACACGGCAATGGCGGCGTTGAAGACATATAAGAGGACTCCGGATATGTAGGCTCCGCATTTCGTACATAGTGAAGAACCTTTGAAGGACTCTCCATAAGTTCGGATTTGTCGGTAATTATATCCATGTGGGATAGCGCGTCTGCATGGTGCGGAGAGTCTTGCAAGAACAACCTCAGAAACTCGCATCATTCCATAGCAGGAAGAGAGTGAAAGAGACTTAAGTAGAACTGAGAGCTGATTGCGCTTCAGGGACTGCAAAACTTAAGGAGCGGTGAAAGACCGAAGCAATCCGTTTAGAAGAAAGCCAAGCATCAAGATTTGAAATAGTAAAGAAAGCAGAGAATAAAGCATGACCACTGTGAATCATCGTCAATGCCGTAGGGAAAAGGCGCCGTGAAAGAGTGATGGTGGACGACGCGACGCGACAGAAGAGGGTGAAGATGGATCGCGATTCTTGGCAGGGGCACGGACGCAAGCTCGCCCCGGATTTTGGTCGAACTCTAAATCCCATTACAAGCGCTTTCGTCATTGCACGTCTTCTTGCGCTACCGTCTTCCTAGACATGGATTGCAAGTGTCCAATTCTACTCTACACCCCTCCAATTCCATCATTCGACAATGGCTGAGCAAGAGAGAGTATTCGGTGGCTCGGACGGTGCTACGGGATCGAAGCTGTCCTTGAGCAGCTTAGGACTGCGCTCAGATCCTCGTTCTGACGTGTATCAAGCCAACATAGACCACGCAGCGGACAAGATCAAATCCTCTGTCCATGAAGCTACGGATAATTTCAAGTCCTCCTGGAGGAACCGGACTGGTACCGCTACTCCTGGATCAGGAGCGGAGCAGGACAGATTCGGATCCCACTTCTCGAGGCCTTCGTCGAACCCAATCAACACCATCAACGCTTCCACCGTCGGCCTTCTCCAATCTACTCTGCTGCCCTCATTTGGCCTACAGAGCGGTCTTTCAGTAGTGGCATATGCTGCCGCTAGAGCAACGAGTCGCGTTGAGCTCAAGGACTGGCTGTGGCCGAGCGGACAGATCCTGAACGCATGGTGGAGCGCCATTGGTGCGCGGATGTACTACAACAACGTCTCCTTCTCTGCAGCGTTGGCCGACCTCTCGTACCCAGAGAAGCTTCTGCTGGGTGGCGTTAGCGCATGGGGATTGCGCCTCTTCTACCGCATCGTCACGAGAAGCATCTCACGCGGCCGGGACGACCCGCGCTATGAAGGTCTCAAGCAGGATCCGAACTTCTGGAACAAGGCCTTGTTCTCGCTCTTCTTGCCCGAGGCTGCCTTCCAGACGTTGATTTCCCTACCCTTCACTCTCCCTTTCCGGGCCAGGGAAGCATGTGCACTTGCTGCTCCGGCTCCGATGTATGCGGGATTGGCGCACAGTTTGGCGGTCTTCATCTTTGGTTCTGGGTTTGCGTTGGAAGTTCTCGCAGATGCTGAGCTTGCACGTCACCGAGACACCAACTCCAGGGACATTAACCGTGACGGTGTCTGGAGCATTGTTCGACATCCAAAGTAAGTTCTTTAGCCATTGACCGGTGCCCAGCATCTCTAACGTCCTACAGTTACCTTGGCGACGCTCACGTTCATGCTTCCTTCCCACTTCTCCTCTACAGCTGCGGCCTTATGCACCCACTTGTTCTGGTGGGACCCATCATGAACTACGTATTCCTTCGATTTGTGGGAGGTGACAAGGAGAATGAAGCAAACCAGCAGGAACGGTACAGGAAGGAGGACCCTGAGAAGTACCGCCAGTACCAAGTCTACAAAAGACAGGTGAACTCATTTTGGCCTGCGGTGTCAGAGATTACAAATCCTTGGTACTTGGTTGTGGTTGGAGCAGGAGTCAGCATCGCAGCTTTGGAAAGGCTAGCAAGGCAATTTTTGTAGGAGCTTGTTCCAAATCGAACGGGACCATGTACGATATCCAATAGCAGCAGTATCTTTGTGGTGTCACCTGGTTGGTGGAATAAGGAATATAGATGCTCTGCGATAACCGTCCGCTACTTGCAAGATCTTAGCCAATTTGGTCCGTCAAGGAATACGGAGGCAGTCAACGTGGAGAACGTAAAGTCGCCTAACAAAGCTTGCCCACAGCGCTCTCAGCCCTGTTGTTGGCTTATCAGCACTCTTGGTACCACCATTTTACACCTGAGGGCAGCACCAGGTTTACACCTTGTACCTACTCCGAAGTCTGTCGGTAATGCCCTCTTTGCCACCAATCCACCCTAGCTGCTCGGTTGACTATTTCCTGCCGTGGTCCAGGAAGTGGCAGGTGAAATCAATTCCCAAGTGGCTATACTGGACAATTCTGAAGAATGCCTTGTTTGCTCCAGGGCACCTGATGGGATGGACGGAGATGAGAGGTCGAAACTGTAAGAGACGGTTGATCAACATCCCATTGACCAAACCTCTTACCCTGCGGACCTGTCCTGCACCTCAGCGGAAGCACCTCCTGCAACCTCCGCTGCCCTCTCTTCCCTCCTCTTCTTAACCCACTCCCCAAAAGGCCTCCAAATCTCCTCCTTCTCATGCGGTCTCAAACTCGCACTCAGACCACTCGTGCTAGTCGCCACAAACACCCTACTCCCCTTCCACGGCCCTCCCTGCGCAGCCCCCTCCCCCTCTCCTTCCTCTTCATCCCCCTCCCTCACCACCCCCATATTCTCCTTCTCATCCTGCCACCCATACCGAAACTCCTCCGCCTTCGGCTTCCTCCCATACCTATACGCAAAGATACTCTCCCAAATCCCCTTCCCCACAATACAAACCGCCTCCGGCCTCCACCTCCGAAACTTCTCCTCCAACACCCCCGCCCCCTCCACCAACTCCTCCTTCGACAACTCCGCCGCATCCTTCGTCGGCCTACTAACGATATTCGTATTCCCCATGCAGTACCTCTCGGGTAGCATGACGTCCTCCGAGGGGTCGAGGCGCCGATCCGTGCAACCTGAGGAGTGGAGCAGTTTCCAGAAGCTGTTGGAGGGGTGGGCGTAGGCGTGGCCGGCGGTGGCGGTGCGGACGCCAGGGTTGGTACCGACGAAGACGCAGATTAGGTTGGGAGCGAGGATGTCGGTTAGGGGAGTTAGGTGGGCGTATTTGGAGGGGTGGGCGTATTTGCTTGGGGTGCGTTTGGGCTTTTTGCGGGGGGAGGGGGTGGTGGTGGTGGACGGGGTAGTGGTGGGTAGTGAGCGCTTTACGGAGAGGGAGGTTTTTGTACTGGTGAGCGTGACGGGGTTTGGTGCGTTGCTTCCTAGAGCTTGCCTGGTTGCTGATCTTGTCTGGCGGACCGTGACGGATTGGAGAGGTGTTATGGGATCCTTCGTTTCCATGCTCTTGACTGGGGAAGCTGCTGCATACTCAAAGTCTTTCAGCTTTCCTCGGAAGCTTGACGGTGGCTTTGATTCCGCTTCAAGATTTGCCGTGGATGTGTTCTCATTCTCACCACCTGCTTCGTTATGGACGTTTCCGCCTACATCTTGCGCAGGAAGAGTATGGGTTGCTACAGACATTGCTGCTCTGGCCACAGCCTACACTATATATCGCAGAAATTTGAACGGGCGACTTCTAGCATGCAAGAGCTCCAGAGTGGGCACGACAGGATATATGCTAAACGGTATATGGTAGGCAACCATAAGCGTGATCAATAGGAGGTGGCGTGCATTGGTCGGTAGAAGTTCGGCTTCTTGCCCTTACAGCCCTCCTAGTAGTCTGGAAGCAATTTCTTATGCCTATACAAGTACCCATCCACTGTATTGATCAAAGTGCAATCAGTACGATTAGAACGATATACATGATGAGCGAGCTACAGAACAGGTGTATCGAAGATGGCAGGGTTAGTGACTAAGTGCACTCATTTCCTCTGATCCCCTCCCGGCCTGTGTCTATCAATTTGTGTAAAATCTGTCGCTCAGCCCATTTCTCTGTTGTTCTGTTTTGATTTTCCTCATCAATTTCACAATTCTTAAAGATGACGTTCTTCTTTCCTTGCGCGAGCCTATTTTGCCGGGAGAGCATATGATGATGAAAATGCTCTTACACCCTTCAACCATTTCTCGCAAATACAGGATATAAGAAGTCCGAAAGAGAAACGGTCTATGGTTTGCCTACTTCTCAGGACTTAACAATAAGATGACCACGATTTTAGCACAACTACCGAACACGTGGGATCATTTGCAATGTCGGTAAGTGGCGTGCCGTTGGCTTATCAAAGCGCAACCCGGTTGCCGTTGTCCCTGGAAACATGGGACCATAAGACGGGAGTCACGCAGCGACAGTGTTTGGTGCAGATCTTGGTAACTTTGACGGCTACGTCCGTTGGAAGCACATTTCACTAGGAGCTTTACTGGGAAAACTTTGACGCCGTTGCGGCACAGGTAGTACGGGGGCGAGGTTACCACCACAGCGGTACTCGGCACTTGTCTAGCTGATCACCTTGACATGCAGAGCGATGGATCGCTAGATCGTGCCGAAGAAGGCCTTCAATTGACCACATGCTTGAAACATGGTCCCGTGGACTTCTAGTGTGAGCTGGAAGGTTACCCGACCACGTCATGGAGCATTTCCGACAAGTCTGACATCATATTCGAGCTCTCTATATGACTCTCTATATGTATGACAAAAGAGATTGAGCGGACGGAGCTTCCTTTGATGCAATCCACAGCCAGTATTGTTGATGGTGGCAGTACTCAAACTGTTTCGTCCGCCTCTGCATCTTGCACCGCATCGTAGCCGTTAGCCTTTGACTTACGCTCGAGTACGGTCCGTCGTATGCCAAGATAAACCTGGTACACGGTGAAGCAATGCATCCCGAGCCCGATCGCCAGCATAAGCAGCCCTACAAAAAGTAGGAAAGGTGGGCGGAGTATCGTATGCGACACCAACCCCGCAATTGTCACATACAGGTGACTGAGAAGTGGAACCCACAGCACCAACCCTGGCGTCGGCCGCTCGCTGAAGCTCGGTCTGAAGTAAACAACCACACACAGCGCAGCCCCGATGAGCACCGACACCGCCAACCCATCGAATCCGACATAGACCAGATCAACAAGGAAGTCCGTCCCGAACAGGCCAACCAACCCCACCACGAACGCCAACACGGGGCTCAACCAAGTACCGATCCAGTCCTCCCTCCTGCTCAAGATCCGATGGCCCAAGCTGAAATAGAACACCACCCAGAACCAGCCCCAAAAGTTCGCATACGGCACGCCAAACCACTCGTACTCCATGCCCTCGCCCCAATCCCAGAACCCCAACCGGATGGCCACGGCGTCGAGCGCCAAGTCGATGTTCAGCCCCAGCAGCGCATCCAACGTCGGCCGTGACCAGTACGGAAGGCTCGATGCATCGCTGAACTCAATGGCGGAGTAGATGATGCACGACCACGCGACGCCGATGCACAGCGGGACGTCGGCGACCATGAGCCAGAAGCGGCCGTAGACGTAGCCGTGGAAGAGGGTGATGGAGGTTTCTTCGAGGGCGACGCCGTAGAGGGTTCCGCTGAGGAGGCGGAGGAGGGAGCGGGTGCGGGCGGGACGGGTGGGGCGGGTAAGGGCGTGGTGGAGGCAGAGGGCCATGAGGAGGTAGATTAGGAGTTCGAAGGTGGTGAAGTAGGCGTTTGGCATACTGCGGGTGGGATTCCGCTACGAGCGGATGAGTGGATCAGGCGGAGTGCGGGAGGCGGAAAGCTTAGGTGGTAAGACTTGTCCTGAGGCAAGCTAAGGAATCTTAAGGGTGATGCTTGGGGGGTCAAAGGAGAGAGTAGCTGAACAGGGATACCGGAAAGGGCATAGACCGCAACAGTTCGGTAGCAAACTTGTGAACGTGGAAATAAGCTTTTGAGTAGAGGTTCGTGAGATGATCGATCAACCAACAGCTGCCAGGCACAAGCGCTGAACCAACAATGACAACTGCACGATCAATGCGGTACCTGCATGAGCTTATCCCGTCCTCTATACAAATTACTATGGCTTGATGCAATGGAAAGGAGATGATATTTACTTTGACTTTGACGGCCACTACGGGAAAAGAACGACGACGGAATGACTCAGCTTTTCGAGTTCGTAGCAGACTCCAGGAAACCTTGGCAACGACGATAGAGTGAGATAGGATGCTAAGCATGCGAGGAAGTTAAGGCACAGTAAGCCCGCACGAGCCAAGCGGACTCCACGTGACCATCCTGGCGCTTATGGTCCTCGATGATTCCATTCAACTTCGGGTCTTCACAGATGTTGCACGTTTCCAACAAAAAGACCGATATCCGGCCCCATCTAATCCGCATGTACGTCAGAGGGGTTCCCTTCGTGGGTGTGTGGAGAAGGACCGTTGCTGGGAGGATGTAGGTTTTCGGGACGCTGTGGCTTGTTCAATGTTCCAGCTCGGCGGCTATGTAGGCATGTCTGCGGCACGGTTCGTAGAGTTTTGGGGGCTAAGGCTTAGGGAGCGTTATTGGAAGAATAAAAGCTAGTCAGCCTTTCAGAGAAGCATCGTAGAAGCCTGTCACTCTATGTTGAGGAATCGTAAAGTGTGGTTTAATGTTCGTTACATTATTCCTGATGCTGTTGACCAGCTTGCTAGCACATCCTCCATGCTGCCATCATCTAGATACACCCCATCCCTCGTCATCGTCCCCTTCTTGTTCTATCTTGCTGGTAGAAGCATTCTCTATGCTTAGGGGTGACTTGACCCAAATAAAAATCATGCGAGTGATGACACGCCACGCTATGCTCGATGCTCGTGCGACAAAAGTACAAGCCTCTTTGGGCAAAAACGACTGGGTGAATATTGTACAATAGACCAAAGTAAAACCGCAAAAGATAGAGACACCAGACTAGACTTTGTTGAATCCGGTCGGCGCTCCTCTTCGTCCGCCTCTTCTCGGTAGGCTCCAAGGTTCAGGGCAGATGACCTATGATAGTGGTTAGCGGACGCATGATTCAGGCGTTGTGGCAAGGCAGCTCACCTCTCCTTCGCTGTAGGCCCAGAAGTAAACCACTACGCCGATCATGTAGTAGATGGCGGGGTTTGTGGCCTGATACAGCAGGATGGCTGATAATGAGGCCAGTGGCAGGACCATGAGGCGCGCCTCTATCGACCTGTGGATCATTGAACCGGCAAGGAACTTGAGCGGCCATTCATATGCCAGCATGAACAACCCGAAGACGAGGTTTATGATCTGCAGCGCGGGGAACGGTTTGACGGCGCCGTCGAGGTTCTTGGTCAAGAAGTCCCAGAAGATCTTTGGCCAGAAGAAACCTTCAAGCGCTGCTGCTACTTGGTCTGTAAAGGGTTGTTAGTCATGTATACGCTGATGTTTTTCTTGCATTCTAAACGTACATATTGCGGCGGTCAGGACGATCAACCGCGCCCAGTGGTTTTTGATGAGCTTTCCCATGGTGATTTTGGAGGTCGCGTTTAGGGATGAGTATAGGGTATCGAGAGAAGAGGTACCGAACCCGCGGCAGAGAAGTTGATGAGGATGTGTAGAGTAACGATCGTGGAGCGAGGCACGTTCGGGCAATTGAGGGTATCTTTCCAAGGTGCCACTCGCTCAGCGGTGATGCTACCTTTTCGCAATCGCAGAAGCCTGCATCATACGACTGGGCGCAGGGGAGCGATCGCTTTTATGAGGTCTTGGGGTCGCGGTTTCGATGGTGCGGTGAGCTTTGACTCGAGAAGCGTGTGAGATTTGGTCGCAGACGGTGGTTTTGGCTGGTGTCAATCTCGGAACCCGGAGTCAGTTCGAAGCTGTGTTTGACGTCGTAGAGGTATCAGACTGTGGAGCGCATGAAAGATGGAGGTCGCAAGTTCAAACAGCTGGAACACAAGGTCGTCTCAGAGCAGAGGAGGAGCCCTTCGGATGATATGGTTCCCTTGACGCGCACTACCCGCCCACCCATGTTGAGCGGTGGGAAAGTGGCTGCGTGCTCGTGGGAGGGGCTCCATAGGCCTGAAGTCGCTTCCGCCAGGTCGAAGAAGCAGCAGATCTGGGCAGCGAGCCGGATGTGGATGGTGGAAAAAGCAACGAGCACGCTTGTAAGCGCCCGACTTTCGGGTGCAGCAAATCAGTTTGACGATGCTGGTCTTGCCCCTCCCGTGGCCCTTGTTAGCTGCTTCTGCCGGCGTCCGTGTCACAGGTGCTGGTCTAGTGATACACCCAGAGCTATTGGTGACATCTGTGATTGTTCGCAGCTAGATGCTTGGACGAGCAGAAAATCATTGAAGACCTGACCTCTCAAGAGCTTTCTGATCCTTCTAGATATCCGTACCGTTCGAATCTACTGTAAACGGTATCCATATCATATCGTCTGTCAATCGACTCGACATGACTCTCTCCCAGCATGCTCTAACGGTGATGAATTCCATATCACACTTAAGATGGTGATGCTAAGGCTTACAACTACCATTATGAGCTTCGAGACATCACCGCTTCTTCATTCTTGTGGCAACAATCACAGAAGCCAAGGGCCTTATCACCTTCTAGCTCGGTGTAGACCACGATATCACGAAGAGGCTTCGAAGAGATCCACTGAATGCTCCACGGCTCATGGTGAGTATCGCCTCCAGAGGTGTCGCTGATCCATGGCCAGCAATCATGTGTGGCGGTGAGAGCATTGATACCCTTTAAGACTTCCAATACCTTATGCTTCTGCTAGATCGTGAGCTGTTGTACAAGCCGACTGGTGAAGGTATGATTGCTGTTCAATCAAACGTAACCAGTAGGTCCTATTGCCAGTCTCAGCGTAGGTTTCTGACTCCTTCTGTGCTGGACCTCGTATCGTCCCAGCCGACGATGCAATATGATGCACAGACACTACTTGCGCGACCTGCTAAGCGTGATGGACTCACATACCGTCGGCAGTCGCGGTATTCGTAATCATGAAGTCGAAGAAGGAATTCAACGATGGCCATATCAACACGTCCATGGCGGACACATGGCCTGGCAAATGCGTGACGGTTGGCATTACCTGCAGGCTTGCACACGTTCGCTACGAGCACAGAAGGCTCTGGTTTGCAGAAGTGGCTGGGCAGCGGGACAAGTCTTCTATCGACTTCAGGCTTGACTTCCCGAAAGCGCTTCGAGTGCGGCACAGATTGGTCGGGCTGCAGGTGGACGACTATTTTTAACGCTTCTGGCTTGGGACACGGTTCCTGCGTGGCATCTGTCCTTGCTCACCACACTGCGCGCGTCCCGACCCTCCATCGACAAGGGGTCGATCCCACCGAGGTGCCAACGATCCTTTAGCTGCAGCCGCAAAACCCTGCTTCTCGATCGTGACTGGTTCGTCGTCGTTAGGCGACTTTTAAGGTAGTGCGATCACCACCAGGGCCTCTCAGGGCCTCTGAAAGGGACATATCCCGAGGTGTTGACGGCCTGGATGAAATCAATCAGTTGCTTGCGAGCTCTGTCCTTTGACCATCATTACGACCTTCATGAATTCTTTATGCTCATGATACCCAATTGAACATTTTTCTCAACTTCAAAAAGGTAGTTGCAGTGGTAGTGCCCTCAAATATCGCCTCCTGTTGCGTCGCATTTGTCGAAGTCAAAGCGTTTCGTCCTAAAACACCTCCTCGTCTCACGACAGCATCACCATTTCTGGCCACCGCTCTCTCGACCTTCGACCATACCGTCTCCCTGCCTCTGTCGCAATAGCTTCGACCTTGAAAGAGTAAACTTCTTCCTTGACTGAACATGCGGTAACAGCAACCACAACTTCTTCAACATCAACACTACACATCCTTGGAAGGCAGAAGCTTGTATAGCTTTAGGACAGGACAGGTACATCCAACAACCAACTGGACTGTCAACTGTCGCACTTCACCCCTTGAAACCAACCGTCTCCTCTGAGCCTCACCATCAGCGCTATCGACCTCCAGAAATACACTACGCATCTTCATGCAAACGTGAGACGCATCTCCTACAGCATCCAGATCTACCAGCACGCTTCCTTGCCGATTCGGGACCTTTCAACCCTCGGAAACCGGAGCTTCACCTCACCAACGCTTGATCGACGCGCTGCTTATCTGTTTTCAGGCTGTTCCTCACACAAACGAGGCTTGTTTCTCAGATATCCATCGCTTCTTCACTTGCCGCCGTTTCACATCCAGCATCACCGGACAGCTCTTCCTCGTCTTGGCCTAGTCGGCCGGCTGTCCATCGTCCGGGAACGCCAAGCGACCCTCTTAACGGAGCTTAACTGCCCCTTGTCGTCGAAAGCTTGACCGTTGCCCTCCCCCAGCTCGACCATTTTATCGTACGATTTCCCTCCTCTTGGGAGTTCATTCCTTCGTCATCCAGGCTGGGACATTTTCCTTTCCGCGTTCTGAACGTTTACCGTTGAAGCATCACGACTCTCTTTCGATCATCACCAACTTCACATTCCTTCGCCGGTGCTGGCCCACTGTTGGAGAGACGACATTCTCTCTGTTGCGTTGTTTAATATACCCTTCTTGTGCATTCATTTGCGTTGGACTCTTCGGCGGACAGCAACCCCTCGACTTATAGACCTTCCACCGGTAGTCGCCGGTCGACCATACATACCACATCACAGCATATAATACACTAGTCAAGATGGGTGAACAGCCCGGGCTTTCGAGGTACTTTGCGCCGAGGAAGCTGTTCTTCTACTTCCTCTTCCACGGCTTCCATGTAGCGCTGTTCGCAATAGGATGGTGAGTTTGACCGGACAAGACCTCTTGGGTGGATTCAAGCTGATAGCCACCAGGTGGAAACAAGCGGGAGATATCCGCTTAGCGCCTCTCAACACACTCAAGTTCTCGGTCTGGTTATCGCGAGGTGCCGGTCTGGTGCTTTCAGTCGACACTATGATCATCCTTCTTCCCATGTGCAGAAACATCCTCAGATACATCCGCCCGAAGATCAGATGGCTGCCGCTGGATGAGTCGCAATGGTTCCACAGACAAGTTGCTTACTCGCTACTGTTTTATACCATTGTGCACGTGTCTGCTCACTATGTCAAGTAAGTGAAAGAATCCCTGGTCAGATTGTGGACAAGGCATGCTGACAAGCCGTAGCTTCTTCAACGTCGAGAAGTCGCAAGTCCGTAAGGAGATCGCTCTCCAGATTCACTATACGCAAGCCGGTGGTATCACTGGTCACATCATGTTGCTGTGCATGTTGCTCATGTACACCACCGCCCACCACAGGATCCGACAACAATCCTATGAGACCTTCTGGTACACCCACCATCTGTTCATTCCCTTCTTGCTCGGCATGTATACGCACGCTACCGGGTGCTTCGTCCGGGACACCGTGGAGCCCTTTTCTCCGTTTGCCGGGCCGAACTTTTGGAACCATTGCATCGGCTACGAAGGCTGGAGATGGGAGCTCTTCGGGGGTGGTATCTACCTCTGCGAGCGCCTGTACCGTGAGATCAGATGCCGACGAGAGACGGAAATCGTCAAAGTCGTACGTCACCCGTATGACGCCGTCGAGATTCAGTTCCGCAAGCCGAGCATGAAATACAAGGCCGGTCAATGGCTTTTCCTTAACTGCCCTTCCGTCTCCGGCATGCAGTGGCATCCCTTCACCATCACCTCCTGCCCCTTCGACCCTTACATCTCCGTCCATGTGCGCCAGGTCGGAGACTTCACCCGTGCCTTGGCTGATGCCCTCGGTGCCGGACCCACCAACGCCAAGCTCTACGACGAACTCGATCCCATGGGCATGTACGAAGTCGCCCTAACCAACGGCCAGAAGATGCCCAAGATCCGCATCGACGGACCGTACGGCGCTCCCGCAGAAGACGTCTTCGAGAATGAGATCGCCATCCTCATCGGTACAGGTATCGGTGTCACGCCTTGGGCTGCCATTCTCAAGAATATCTGGCATATGCGCCTCTCACCGAACCCACCCAAGCGTCTCCGCCGTGTCGAGTTCATCTGGGTCTGCAAGGATACTACCTCCTTCGAGTGGTTCCAAGCCCTCCTCAGCAGTCTCGAAGCGCAATCTCTCGGCGGCGCTGGTGCGGATGGCGGCGAGTTCTTGCGTATTCATACGTACCTGACGCAGAAGGTCGATGTCGACACGGCGAACAACATCGTCCTCAACTCCGTCGGTATGGACAAGGATCCCTTGACTGAGCTGAAGAGTCGGACGAACTTTGGTCGTCCTGATTTCGCCAAGTTGTTCGCTGCGATGAGGGACGGGATCATGAATCAGAGCTATATCAGTGGCTTTGAGAGCAGTCTAAGAACGGATGTTGGTGTGTACTTTTGCGGGCCGAGCGTTGCGGCAAGGGATATCAAGAAGGCTTGCAAGGGGGCGAGCAGTCAGGAGGTTAGGTTCAAATTCTGGAAGGAGCATTTCTAGGGTTGATGTTGGTTGGATGAAGGTTTGGTTGAGCTTGCTGTTCTGAAGAATTGTATGAATATGCGGCACATTCTCAAGTTGCTGTCGTGTTGTTGGATATACCAAGCTATGTTATTAGCTGAACTTTAAGTTGGAAGGCCGTCTATGCGATTGATCAGGACGGTCTGTCGAGTCTTCGTAGTTGCACGAATGCAAATGTTAACGAGCATCTGCGCCTTTCGCTGTGATGAACCACGAACCGTTGTTGCCATCGTCCAGCCTGGTTGAAAAGCGTCCGCAACGCATGTATATATATAGATGGTACCTGTGCTGATACCAATGCCTCGCAACTGGAAGGGAATAATCTGTTGGAAGATAACTTCTTGATGTCAATGTAAAGTAAAGATACATGTGTGGAAGTTTTTCAAGATCCAACGGTTTGTCCAGAGCCTTTCTTTGGCTTTATCTTTCAACTACGAAGCTTCTGAAAGTGTTGGTTTACCGTAGTGGATAATACTTAAGCTGTATATATCTACGAGACAACTGAGGAATATCTGTCTATTCAACTTATCTCTCTAGTCTGTCATCAGCATCTTACATTCCAACTCGGACGGTACGAGGCGGTGAAATTGAGGTAAATTCATCATGTGTTTTGTTACGACTCGACAAGCAGCAGTGAAGAGCGAGTCAGTACCTGTAGATAGGCCCTTAGATAGGAAAAGAGCAAGCTTCGTAATATCAGCTTGAAATTTTCAGAAACAACAGTACGAAAAGAGTGATATTTCCAAGAGATGACAGAATCTTGCAACTGCCTACGCTCAGCATCCGACTACAGATGGTAGCCCTCATTAGTTAGTAGCTAGGCTAACTTATTGGAAGTTGGACTATTCCAATGTTGACGAGAGTTAGGGCTGAGGAGCCGCATAAAGACAGTTGACGCTAGCCCCCACTCGCACCTAGCTCCGTCGTCACCTTCCCCGGCCACTACCAAGCTCCGACCGCGACAGCTTCCGTTGACAGCTTCAGGCACATCCAATTAATCGTCCCATTGACCGACTACGATACCCTCGCTCAGGAGCAACCCTTCCGACTCAGCACTTCCTTCTCTCCCGGCCCCGCACGCGAGCGCTTACCCACAATGTCCTACTTCTTTACCACGCCCGTGGACATCGACATCGTGCTCGAAGATGGCGACGACCGCCAAATGGTGGACGTCAAGCTGGACAAGAACCGGCGAGAAAAAGCACCCCTCTACATGGACGGCGAATCCGTTAAAGGTGCCGTAACAATCCGACCCAAGGACGGCAAGCGACTGGAGCACACAGGCATCAAGGTAGAATTCAAAGGCACAATAGGTACATCCCCCCTTCCCCTCCCACACCCACACGGCTGTTAGCGACATGGGCTGACAATCTCGTAACAGAAATGTTCTACGACCGCGGCAACCACTACGAATTCCTCTCCCTCGGCCAAGAGCTCGCCGCCCCCGGCGAACTCCAACACCCGCAAACCTTCCCCTTCAACTTCAAAAACGTCGAGAAGCAGTACGAGTCGTACAACGGCATCAACGTGAAACTGCGCTACTTTGTGCGCGTGACCGTCTCGCGGCGCATGGCCGACGTCATCCGCGAAAAGGACATTTGGGTGTACAGCTACCGGATCCCGCCCGAGACGAACAGCAGCATCAAGATGGACGTCGGGATTGAAGACTGTCTGCATATTGAGTTTGAGTACAGCAAGAGCAAGTATCATTTGAAGGATGTGATTGTGGGGCGGATATACTTTTTGCTGGTGAGGTTGAAGATTAAGCATATGGAGTTGAGTATTATTCGGAGGGAGACGACGGGGGCGGCGCCGAATCAGTATAATGAAAGTGAGACGTTGGTGCGGTTTGAGATTATGGATGGGAGTCCGAGTAGGGGGGAGACGATTCCGATACGGCTGTTTTTGGGAGGGTTTGATCTGACGCCGACGTTCCGGGATGTGAATAAGAAGTTCTCGACGAGGTACTATCTGAGCTTGGTGCTCATTGATGAAGGTACGAGATGCGGCGCTTCACTGGCTGCGATGAACAAGCTGACGCTCTCAGATGCACGACGGTACTTCAAGCAGTCAGAGATCGTACTGTTCCGACAAGCACCGGAGAACAACCAACTTGCGCTGGCGCAGAATCAGCAAGTCGCAATGCCGTGATACGCCATGGATGCAAAGATGGTGTTCGAGGCGTTCTGTTCCACTGTACATATTTGTCTGGTATACGAGATTAGACCTGTTGGGTGGTCAAGGGAATACGATACCTCAAATTTCACTTCCATTTGAGGGTGTTTGGAAAAGTAGACCCTGTTTGACTTGATTTCATTATGATTTTGGTCATTACGATCTACATACAAGTATCTCAGAGTTCGCTTTTCCAACCATTACAGTAGCTGGTACACCAGTTCGACTCCAAGCAGAAAATTGCTCATACTCCAGGTCCACTATCCCCAGTCTCATTACTCGGGTATACAACCTTCTCTGTTGGTCCAAACTCTTCTTTGATAGCCCTCATGCTCACGAATCTTCCTAGCAGGTTCGGGCTCCCTGCCTTGTCGTTCGTCCCGCTCGCCCTAGCGCCGCCGAACGGTTGCTGGCCGACCACAGCACCCGTGCACTTTGTGTTGATGTAGAAGTTGCCAGCACAATTCCTCAGCGCATCTTCGGCGAAGCGGACAGCTTCCCTATCCGAAGCGAAGACAGCCCCAGTGAGCGCGTAAGCAGAAGTAGTATCTATAGTCGTGCAGATCTCTTGGAATGCGGTTAACGAAGAGTCATCATAGACATAGCACACCAGGACAGGACCAAAGAGCTCGGTAGACATGAGGTGGTGGTTCGGGTTCTTTGTCAGGTAGACTGTGGGGTGGATGAAGTAGCCTTCGCTATTGTCATAGGTACCGCCAACGAGGAGCTCCAGCTCGGAATCGTTCTTCGCGGCGTCGATCACCTTTTTTAGCTTGTTGAAGGACGCTTCGTGTATCACCGGGCCGATGAAGTTCTTGAAATCGGACGGTGGGCCGACTTTGAGGGCTTGGGTCTCGGAGACAACTCCTTCCTTGAACTGGTCCCATAGCGAGGATGGCACGTAGCAGCGAGATGCGGCGCTGCATTTCTGGCCTTGGTACTCGAATGCGCCTCGTACGGTTTGCACCACTGCGTTCCGTAGGTCTGCGCTTCGGTGAAGAAGGTGGAAATTCTTGCCGCCAGTCTCACCTACTATCCGTGGATAGCCTTGGTATTTGGCCTCTGCTACACCGCTCGCGATCTGACCATACAACTGTCTGAACACGGCGGTAGAGCCAGTATAGTGGAGAGCAGCGAGCTGCTTGTGGCCAAGGGCGGCCTTGGTAACCTCAACGGCATCACCAGGAACGAATTGGATGACATTGGGAGGAAGGCCGGCTTCGAGGAGTACGCTATACAAAATCCAGTTGGAGAGCATTGCAGACGGTGAAGGCTTCCAGACCACCACGTTACCCATAAGGGCTGGGGCAGCAGGAAGGTTACCTGCTATTGCGGTGAAGTTGAAGGGTGTAATGGCGTATACGAACCCTTCTAGCGGACGGTACTCGACACGGCTGGACGTGTGAGGTTAGCAACGCTCTGAGTCGAGTGCTCCTGAAAAGGGACAGACTCACTTCCACACCCCTGGGGCGTTGTGTACCGGTTGAGTCGCATACAGCTCCTCCGCATACTGAACGTTGAATCTAGGGTGCTGGTTAGCCCGTGACTGAGATGATGCTTCGACTCTGAGTACCTCAAGAAATCACAAAGCTCTGCCGCAGCGTCAATCTCCGCCTGCCAAGCGTTTTTCCCTTGTCCGACCATAGTGGCAGCCATGATGTCGTATCTGTATTTCGTCGATATCAAGCTGGCAGCCTTGAGGAACACCGCCGCCCGGTCAGCAAATGGAAGCATCTCCCATCCTTGCTTTGCTTTCAAGGCTTCATTGATGGATGCTTCCACCTCGGCGCCGCTGGCACAGGAGTAGTTTGCTATGACAGTTTCGTGGGAGGATGGGTCGACCTGGGTAAGTGTTGAGGAGGCTTTAATCTGGAAAAGCTCAGTTTATTACCTTGAATGTATGGTACTGGATAGACCAACACACCTGCTTCCCGCCGATGACTACGGGTATCTGGAGGGGGATTTGCTTCTTCAGCGCGGAGAAGGCATCTTCGAGTTTTTGTCTGTCTGGCGTCCCAGGAGCGTAGTGTTTCTGGACATATGTTAGCTTGATCACTGTACAGCCATATAGTTCTGTCTTACATTCGGCTCATTGTCCACCTTCGGGACCTTGAAAGTTGCAATGTTGGCCATGGTACTTCTACTAGTGTTGAATCGCCTCAGAGTAGTATTGCAGAAGTTATTGATTGAGATTCTGCCGCGCAATTGCTGAGAAAGTCGTAAGCAGCCAAATCTAGTAGCCATCAGAGCCTTCCGATACCGGAGCAAAACATGAGCTTCAACTTACCGTTTAGCAACTGGAGATCCACTGTTTATGAGAGTGTTGATAGAGCAAGGGACCTGATATGGAAACTCGGTTTGTCGCGGGTTAAGTTGTCACAGCTATCAATAGTGGGGGTGCTTCCAGGGTCGCGGCGGGGTTCCCGCTCTGGCGGTCCGAGCGTTTCTCAGGGGACGACATGTCTTGCATCAATAACAGGGTAGCCTGTCCAAGCTTGGGGAACAACAGGGAAGCAATGGGCCCAAAGAAGTCTGCAATTACCTCAGCGTTGTCCTGACCGGCTGTAAAGCATGAGAGCCTGTCATAAGAGACATACAAAGCCATGTAGGGGGCTTAGACAAATAAGCGCCAGTCAAACGCAGGAGCTAGGGTCCATTGGATGTTTGCATGAAGTCCAAGCCTCATGCAAGCATCGAAGAGGTACAGCAGAGAAGATATAATGGTGGTAAGGATGAGTCGAAAGGTTGCATTACTGGCAACAACATTCTTCAGCAATCCCGCCACAAGTCCCTGATACAGCTTGCACCACATTATGGCCGGCAATTCATTGGATTCAGTCTCTACATTCGACGATCGGGACGACTCCACTATCTACACAGCAACTACACCACCTGAAACTATCGCTGGAGATATGGTCCTTGAACGCGAACTCCCTGTCCGCCCTGAGCGAAAGTCGATCACAGTACCATGGCCCGAAGCCACGTTTATGATCCGTTCTACCGCCTCTGGAGACCTGATCACACTTGATGACGGTCAAGTCAAGCTTGCAGCCTATGGACAACCAGGTTCTACCCATTGGAAGTGTGTAGAAAGTAATGGCTACATTGGCTTTCGCAACCCTATATCCGGGAGATACCTTGGAAGAGTGACCCCAGGTGTTCCCCATTCGAAACTTCAATGTTCCTCCACATACATTGGTCTACAGGAAAGATTCTGTGTTAGGATGATGCCAGGAGGCAATTTTGTTCTGCTTCTCAGTCAAGGCGTTGAGCGCATGTCTGACCAGCTCCATCCGCTGGTTATTGAGCAGGATAAAGGAGAGAAAGTCCTCTGTGTGAAGAGAAACAATATGTCAAATGGTACCGGCTGGGAGTTTGTGATGGTTTAGGTTGTCTTGTAGAGGCACTGTGTTGTCTCAAGTTTGAACGCAGCCAGTCCTGTTCAAATGGTTGGGAAGCTTTTTACATTGGTAGAATGAAAGTTGGAAATGGTTATCAATGCAATCATCAGCAGGTCTGGTAAAACAAAGACAATTCAGCAGATGAACGCTCCTGTATTTCCACTTTGTGCGTAGCATTCCCTCTGAAGTAAGTACTTGGAATCTCTATAGAAACGGGTATTGATGTTTGCGAAGGATATTGTTCTATTTTGGCTTGCCGTAAAGTGGCTGTTCTGTAAGCGCCCCGGGAAGCCACACGCCTAGCTTGTCTCATCCTACGTGCGGCACAGCTCGTGTTACGAACCTGATTGGGCGCTGCAGTTGCGAAGCTCAAGCCCCCATGACGACGTGTCGCAAGAAAGGTGCATCACCCGACGTCAAGCTTGGTCTGAGGCGCGGAGCGGACAACAAGCGCTGGCGGAGCTAGCAGTTAAGAAGTCCACAGCTTGTCGAACACCGCACACGTCCGGTATCAAAAGCTGTCTTCGACGTACGAACAGCCCTAACTTTTATTATTCCCGACTTACTCGAAAGTTCTTGCGATACAATCCGACGCATCATCACTCATGTCCATCCACGTCCAAAAGCACGAGGCGTTCGGCGACAGCTCTACAGTCTATACCGCAATGACACCTCCCTCCACTATCGCCGATGACGAACCTCAACACGACAACAGCGATCACAACTCGACAATCCATTCATCTGTTCCCTGGCCCGGTCAAACATTCATAATTTCCTCCGCAACAACTGGCCACGTGCTCAAGTACTTGGGCGGAAGCGTCGTCCTCGAATCACCCGGCGGCGGCGGTGGTCACCATTGGATTTGCGAAGAGCGACGAGGCTGGCTCGGTTTCCGCAACACTAGCTCCGGCAAGCTGCTGGGATACGAGCCGCCTCTAGGTGGCAGGCTTATTTGCGTAGCAAAAAGGCAGAATGAGTTTGAGAATTTTGTGGTTCGGCAGACGCCAGAGGGTGGATATGTGATGTTGATGACGTATTGGGATCAATTGAGGGCTGTGACGGTCGAGGATTATGCGGGGATGAAGGGCGTTAAGAAGAATATGAACGCGACGGCTGGTGCTGATGGAACGGTTTGGCGGTTTACTAGGACGTAGGATGTTCCAGGTCGGGATAGGTTATAGGAAATTGTAACCTTTCCTTGCAGAGATGCGGAGCGGGCATTGTAAGGCAACTCCCTGCTAATAAGAAAATTCCTTCAAAAAGAAATGGCAAAAGAGAATGTTCTGATTGCGGTCGGTTTTCTGGGACTTCTTGCCTGCAGGCGGCCCATACTTTCACACTCTCCCACCCAGGCTCGAACTCAAGCGCCTCTGATGAGATACCGCTCCCGAAGGGTCTTAGTCGTTTGCATAATTAACCTCGCAAGATTAAATACTGGACTAAAACCCCCAGGGAATTTCTCTTATGCGAATAGAGGGGTTTAGGAGACTTATATAGGATAGACTGTTATCCTCTCGACCAGTGAAGCAGGAGGTGCACCTTCCCTCTTCGGCTGGCTATGAAAATATCGTGTAATCTTTGGAAGCTCATATGGCGTAACGATTATTTCTCTTCGCCTGTGCCGGACTATGACTTGATGAAGTCATGTCCTTGTGTTATGAATGGATGGCACACAACGAAGCTGTGATAAAGCAGCCAACAATGCAATGTGACCTGCTCTGACGCCGCATCTATGAGTGTTATCTGGTTGATTGACGTCGAGAAGTGCATACATATATTGAGATAACCATTCATAGAAATGGTAGGAAAAAAAGGAGACGGAAGGGAAAGGGTCCATCCAGGAATAGCAGGGTTGCTGCAGGTGAACTCTGCTTAGGCGGCTAACAAGCGCCTGCACAGCAAACAGCTGTGTACTTCACACCTTGACTTACAACGAACACTCCCGCCACAGAGAAAGCCCACGAGTTGTCGAGATCTATTGATCGTTATTCTCAATTTCACCCACGAGCTTGTGGGTTCACACTTACAAAGATATCATCCTCGAGATCATGGTTTCCAACCAAAACTCCGTCCAACCTGGAGACGATGGCGAGATTTCTACAGCCTACACAGCAACAACCCCTCCCTCCTCCACCAACACATATCCAGGATCTATTAACACCGACTTTCCGACCCTTGTCGCCTCCTCCGTCCCCTGGCCTGGCTCAACATACATCATCCGCTCCGCCGAAACCGGCAAGGTTCTCACCCTCCTAGACGGCGCCGTCAAGCTTTCCCCGCCCGGAAGCGGCCACGGCTCCATCCACTGGACGCTCGAAGAACACGGCGGATGGTACGGTTTTCGCAACAATGTCTCGGGAAATCTTCTGGGCCACGACGGCCCCGATAGGAGGCTCTACTGCAAGGTGCGACAGTTTGCTGATTGGGAGAAGTTTATGATCGTGGCGGCCCCAGGTGGAGGATATGTGCTGCTGATGACACATTGGCGTGGGAGATGGGCGCAACCGGAGTTGCAGTCCGTGAGGGTGAAAGTAGAGGAGGACGTGGAGAAGTTATGGAAGGGCGAGGGCAGCGTGACTGAGGGATCTGTGTGGGAGTTTGTCAAAGTGTGAATGCGCGTGAAGACTGTTGATGTTGCAGTCAACGAAAGTTGTTACACAAGTCAAAAGGCAATGATCTCTGGTGGATAAACAACAAAGGAGAAACCGCAAGTGTTTTGCAAATATGCGTGGATTGAACCACATCTACGGTTATGGAGGTAGTCATAGTACAATGACACAAGGTCTTGGAAGAGGAACAATTCGTTGCCTTAATCTCCTGGAGAAAGAGGCTTGATTTGCAGTGAAAACATCCCTCTTCTTCGTAGCCAACGACTGCAATTACAAGATGACTCTATGAGACGCCTCTCGGACGATGCATGCATGCCATCATAATACAAAGAAATATAAGAGGCTGGTTGGGACGACATCAAGGAAATGGAACGTGAGGCATAACAGAAGTACAGGACAATAGACAGAAGTGCAACCCAAGCCTATGCAAAATCCACACCAGTCCCACCCAGTATGGTGGTTGCTGAGGGTTCGAAACCTCCTCATCGTACAGAAAGACTTGGCGGGGAAGCGTTGCTTTGCCCTCTTCCTAAACCAGCCGCGGCAACTCTGGGGTGGCTCTCTTTACTGGTGGGTCCATGATCTGCCTTTTAGGACTTGGGGTCAGATTTGGAGCAGACTCCAGGACGTGAGCATCAGCAACCCTCCGGGACGGCGGACCGGGCGAATCATGCTTTGTTGGCGAAATGCCAGCCGAGGAAGGCGGCAGAACACTAGGACTATAAGGCCTCTGTATGGGTGAAGACGCTTGCTTGACCGGGGAGTATGCAGCAGTTTTCTGCGTAGAAGGCGGAAACGAGGTTGCCGGACTTGCAGAGGGAGCAAACGATGGGTTCCCAATGAGGCTACGTGACTCAACTGGCGATGAAATCTGAAAGTTCTTCAAAGGGGAACCTTGCCGACCCCTTGAGTGCGATGAACCCGGACGCTGTTGCTCGAACGAATTGACAAATGGGTCATGAGGTCCGTTGTGCCAATCCGGCGGAGGTATAGTTACATTGCTTCGATGAAATGGAGTATATCCATTCGCATGTGCACTGGAAGGCCGCTCGCCTGACGAGACCCCATTCACAGTACCGTTTGTTGGCGCTCTATAAAAGGACCCATTCACCGAGTCTGGGACTGTGCTCGAGAAACTGATAGCTGGCGTTCCGTTGATGAAAGGCGATCTGCCAGCGGGCAAGGTAAATGAAACAGGTGTGGGTCCATCAGTTGAGGGATAGTGCATCGACGATCCTGGAGGACCAGCGCTCTGGCCTTGGGGCGATAAACTAGGACCGTTCATTACCGAAGGTGTACCCGATGTTGGAGGCTGAGGAGTGTACGGCTTCAGACTTGGAGGACTGATGGCGACGTGGGAGAGCGTACCAGCAACGACTGCGGGAGCGGTCTGCGTCGCCAGATCTTGCCCTTGGACATCCACCCCGTTTTGCTCTTGCTTTGTCCGCTGCGTCTTTGGTGAACCTGAGCCGCTAAACCTTATCTTAATCCTAGGTCTCTTCGAATCTTCTTCTTTGCGTTTGCAATCAGCGCATACGAACTCAAATCCCTCCTTGTCAGCGTCTTTCGGCTTGATGCCATGGCAAGCACTGTGTTGCCATATGTTGCAACGGTCGCATGCTATGCTGTGGGTCCCGTCATCGAGATTTTGACCGTACATGCCGCACACTGAGCAGTCGAAGATCCATTCCTGTTCCTGGTTGAGCACCTCCAGCTCTCGTTTTCTCTTCTCCATTTCTGATTTGAGGTGGCGCGCGGACATTCTGCTACTAGTAACATCTTCGCTGCTTGCTCTCTTGCTCTCCTCTTCTAATCGTTTAAGCTCCTCTTCATGTAGGATACGCTTGACCTCTCTCTCTTTTAGGCGCTGTTCACGGGTCATCATGCGGGATTCTCGGGCCTCTTCCATCTTGCGTTGCTTTTCCACCTCCTTCCTAGCCATATAAAGCTCGTCTCGATGTTTCCGCTCTGCCTCCTCTGCCGCCTCCTGCTCCTTCTGCTTCTCCATGCGGCCGGCAATACGACTCGAGCGCTTGGCAGTTGCAAGCTTCTGCAGGTTTTCAAGCTCCCTCATTCTCCTTGCTATCTTCTTCTCCTGCTCCTCTTTCTTCTTCTCAATTATGGGCATGACATCGCTCTGTATCCGTTTAAACAACGCTTTCTCATTCGGATCCCTACTTCGGCGGATGGATTCTAGGAAACCCTGATAGTCTTCGAGCGTTACAGCAAGGCACTCCCATTTCATGCCACCGAAGGTGTCCTCGTCCGGCTTATGCTGGTCTTCCTCTTGGAGAACTGTATCATCCTGATCTCCATCTTCGTTTTCATCATGTGACTCGGTTGTAGAAATTCTCCTTCGCTTGCTGGCGCGAGTAGATTTTGATTTGGAAGACTTTGACTTAGCTCTGGCTTTCGGGGGTTCAGGTAGAGGAGGGTCGGTGCGCCTATATAATCTATCATCGTCAAGAAGGAAGTATATTCGGTCATCTTGGTCCCATCCGAAGGGCTCTATCCGCTACCGGCAGTGTTAGCGGACAGAAAGCAACACCTGGTCCAGCAGGACATACCCATTGTGTCTGCTCTGCATCCTTTTCCGGCATCCGCTCCCTGATACGATCGGCATTTCCAAGTGTCCATACAGAAAGCTGCTGTAACACTCTTATTTTGGTGAATGTGTCGAACTCGGAAAACTTCCGAGGTTCCTCATCCTCGCCGAAGGGATTGCGATGCGGAGCCTTGGCTACGAACTGCCTGCGGGTATACTCATCAAATAACTCAGGCCTGACCATTGTTAACTTTATGCACCTGGCTTGGATACAACATGTCACTCACGTCAGCCCTTTATGGGAGGATACGAATTTGAGGAGCGCAAGACCGATTGCGGAAAGCTTTTCCGAGTGTGTGGGCTTAAGACATTCGGCTTCGAGCTCCTGATGTGTTACTGTGAGCTTATGTCCACAACTGGCGATGCGTAAACCTGTGAGGTTTAAGGCGTGTCAGGCTCCCTTACATCGATGTCCAGGTCCTCATCTATCTTTACAACCTTGCCGAAAGTGAAGATATATTGGTTCAGATTTGCAAATTCCCACATATTCCGTATTCTATCCAGCTGCGGTGATTCGGCGAAGGAGTGATCCTCTTCCATCTCGGTGCGATCCCGTTTTCGTGGCATGGTTACGGTGCTTGATGGTTGCTTAAAAGACGCGCCGTGTGCCTCTCGGAGTCAAGATGCGAAAGTAACGAGACGAGTGGAACTAGCAAAGATTGCACAAGAAAACAAAAGAAAATCTCAGTATTCAAGAAAGTAGCAAGACATCCGTCAATGTCGTGTTTGTGCGAAGCTCAGATGTTGAAAAGAGCAAGCGGCCGCAGGAACATGCATTCACGATCAAAGTGGATGGACGCGCTCCGTGAAATGAGCGAGAGTGCAAAGGCGGTGATGACGGTAGAGCCTTGGCAGATTAGGCCCCTTTGGGTCTAAGGTGAACTGGCTCGGAGGCACGTGACTGGGGCTACGGATCCTCCCGCGCGTGTTCTCCTTTTTGTGCGTCGTGCTGCTCATCCAGGCAAACCTCAAATCCTTGGTTTGATGTTGCTTGATTGGTATGTGAAATCACTGTCTTCTCTCGTCGTTCGCAAGTTCGACAAGGCCTGTTGAATATAGAATTATCCAACATTTGAAAGCGTTGTTACCTCTTCGCTTGTGGAATTGTTTTGCATGTGCTTCAAAGAAGTGACCCCCTGCGTAAAAATAACTTAGCTTGAACGGCGAGCAGCCCTACCGAAAAAAGCGGACCCTGAATGGAACAATCTCCCGCTGGCGTAGTCAGACAAGCCAAGAGCTAACGTATCGGCGAGACGCGACCACGCAATCATTCAACATCGCAACTCATAGCTGTCGTATTTCTACTACTCACCATTTCTCTTCTCGCCAACCTCCTCGACCTACTACATCACCTGGAGCCTTCACTCTAACGATTCCTTATCGCCCTCAATAGTACACACCAAACGGTCGCGGCGCCACTAGCAATCCGAATATACTCTCCGCAAGGGAATATGGATGTGGGGCTGAGCGTGCCGGCGTGAGAACTTGATAGGAGGCTGGGCCTCTAAGTGGTGGGACAATGGCCTCAGAGGAGTCAAATCACAGAAGGAATCAATCCACGCCGCAATCAATACCGCTAAGGGACCTGAATAGGCCGCCAGATGAGGAAGAGGAAAGGTCAGGGAGGCTACAACATCGGAGGACTTTGAGCGATCGAGGGAGAGCTCTGCTCTCGAACCGCAACTCTATCATAGCGAGGACATCGCGGTATGCGCCCATTGCGGAAGAATCACCAACCAGAGCCAGGACGCACTCTCCACCGTTACCCACAATCCGAACTATATCGTCTAACAATGACGGGCAGCCTTCGCAGGAGGATTTTGAGGATGTCGGTATATCGCCAGTGGTTGACAGAGCAAATTTTCAGGCAGCTATCGGGTTTGCTGGCTTGAGCTTCCAGGGCGAGACTTCCTTTTCTGAATCAAGCTTGACCCCCACACCGGGATCCCACAGGGTTAGTCGCGCGAGCCTGCCTCGCCTCAACACACGAACACCCAGCCTCTCTACCATCACGCCCGACGATCTCGATGAAGGTGGTACGAGCTACTTTCCGGAGACGGAGAACGATTCTACGCCTCTGACAGACAGACGCCATCTGCAACCCATAAGCGGAACGGAACCGGTGACACCTAGTGGTCAGCGTCATGATCGGTTGAGCTCACAGAGTGTGCGCTTCCTCACGCCTGATCCAAACCCCTCTCGTACCCCTAGCTCCGCCAGATTGGGAGATGACCTTGCGAACATGGAGGCGGGGCTACGCTCTTCGCACGACGGAGCGCTGCGGCGGTCTGGCTCCAGGAAGCGGTCCTTATCACCATCAGCAGCAGCATCGCCCATACAACGAGCCGGAACAATGATGAGGAAGATGTCCCAGCGAGTTGTCAACCTCAGTAACGAGTCTGAGGTCATTGATCGAACGACCCGGCGAAGGTCTTCGGTACGACAGTCACACTTGGAATCTCCGCTACCACCTCTAACACCAAGACCCGAGTTTGGGCAGGACGGCTCGGCGTCTCTCAAGTCGTCAAGCCCTGAGAAGGCGCCTCCGCCAGCTGAGGAGCAGGCGGAGGAAGAGGAACCGGACCTACCAAAGCCGCCTGTTGGCCCTTGGGTAACAAACGCGAACCCCCTCAAGGGCAAGAGCCTTGGCATCTTTCCACCAGACAGCAAGCTTAGAACAACCCTGTGCGATGTGCTTGTGCATCCGGTCACAGAGCCTTGCATCCTCATCCTCATTGTCATCCAGACCATCCTACTAGCCATTGACTCCGCCCCTGATGTCTTCAAAGATCCACGGTCAAAACGTTGGGGTAGCTCATGGATCGATTACGGTCTGCTAGGTCTGTTCTGCATTTACACGGTCGAGATTGCAGCAAGGATAATCGTATCCGGCTTCTTTTGGAACCCTATCGAGTACAGCACCATCAACAGACGGGTAGGGGTTAGAAAAGCCCTTATAGAGAAGGCGCAGGCGCTGTTCTCATTGCAACGACGCTCTTCTCTCAAGAATGTGGGGACCACCTTTGGACCTCAGCAAGCTTCCATCATACGAACCTTTACAACTCATCAATTTCAGCTAGACCCAGCCGGAGACTCACGGCATCAACAGCGCGTACGTCTGGCCTATCGAGCGTTTTTGCGGCATTCCTTCAACAGACTGGATTTCGTTGCGGTTGTCTCTTTCTGGATATCCTTCGTGCTTGGGTTGTCGGGAACAGAGTCGGCTCACCATGCCTATGTGTTCCGTATGCTTAGTTGTCTACGTATCCTGAGGTTGCTGCTCCTAACGGCTGGCACTTCGGTGAGTTCTTCGTCACAGGAATGTGGTACACATACTGATGCGTGGGCAGATTATCCTCCAAAGTCTGAAGAAAGCGGCGCCGACACTCCTTAATGTCGCTTTCTTAATTGGCTTCTTCTGGCTTCTATTTGCCATCATCGGCGTCCAGAGCTTCAAGTCGAGCCTTAGGCGATACTGCGTGTGGCAGGATCCCGACGGCATACAAAGTGACTTCATCAACAACGCCACAGGAAGCTATCAATTTTGCGGCGGCTACCTCGGTCAAGACAATCTCCCAAAGCCCTGGGAATATACCGATGGGCAACCAGGTGCTATCAGTCCGAAGGGCTTCTTCTGTCCAGTCAACTCGAAGTGTATCGAGCTGGGCAGTCCCTACAACGGGACTGTAAGCTACGACAACATTCTGCAGTCCCTGGAATTGGTCTTCGTCATCATGTCATCCAATACTTGGTCAGACCTGATGTATTACCTAGCGGACACCGATTATCTAATTTCTGCCCTGTTCTTCGCTGCTGGCATCGTCATCATGAGCTTCTGGCTTATCAACTTGCTCATTGCTGTCATTACATCCTCTTTCCAGGTTATCAGAGAAGAAAACAAGACGAGTGCTTTTACAGCAGCTGAGCCAGAACCGCTTCTTGATCCAGATGAAGGGCTTCAACCACGAAGGAAAAACACCCTTAAGCGCGCGTACGAGAAGACACAATGGTTCTGGATAGCAGTCATCACGTATGGTCTGATCATCCAATGCCTTCGAAGTGCGAACATGAGCCCAAGCCGGCAGAAGTTCATTGACACTACTGAGACCATTGTCACTTTCGCGCTTCTGGCAGAAATTATCGTTCGGCTTGCAATAGATAGGCGGAGTTTCTTTCGCAGTAAAAGAAATTTGTTTGACCTATTTCTAGCGGTTGTCACCTCAGTCATCCAGCTACCTCCGGTACACCGCTCCGGTCAACCGTACAACTGGCTCACCATCTTTCAGATTCTCCGGATCTACAGAGTGGTCCTAGCGGTCCCCTTGACGCGGGACCTGATCATGGTCGTCTTTGGCAACTTCTCCGGTCTATTCAACCTCATCCTGTTCGTGTTCTTGCTCACCTTCCTAGCCGCCATCTTTGCCGCTCAGATTTTCCGTGGAGAAGTCCCTGAGTTCGACTCTAATGAGGAAAATATCAGAGTGACGTTCGCGACCATCTACAACTCCTTTCTTGGGATGTACACCATACTCTCTAGCGAGAATTGGACCGAGATAATGTATAATGTGACAAACTTTGACGTAATCTTTAATACAGCGTGGATCGGCTCGGCGTTCTTCATCCTCTGGTTCATCCTTGCGAATTGTAAGTTCTGCTTGGATAGCTGACAAAGTTTTCGCTAACACTGCTGCCTCAGTCATTGTCCTGAACATGTTTATTGCTGTCATACAGGAAAATTTCGACGTATCCGAGGATGAAAAGCGCTTGCAGCAAGTGAAGGCATTCTTACAGCAGAAGGAGCTTGGCGGATCATCGCATGGGTAAGTGCAATGCATGGGCTACGTCTTTCGATGCTGATTCTTTAGCAACCTTTCTTTGTCCACGATCTTCAAATTAGGCCGAGTGACTGGGCGGCACCGAGACCCACTAGATTTTGGATCGCATGCGACCGAGATGCTGCTCAAAGATGCTGTAGTCCGTGACTTTTTGGACGAGCAAAGCGAACAGCTTGATCCTCTCATGAGCGAGAGCACGCCATTACCACATTCCGTCACGGATCGACCGGTCGTTGAAGGAGGCATGCTCTCATCCATCTGGACTAGGGTCAAAGGTGTTTTCAGCGAAAAAGAGCCGAACCCGTTCTATTCCCGGATGAACTTTTCAAGGGCATACGAAGACATCGACCCGCGGCAGATGGCCAGAGAGGTATTCACTGCACACGAGAAGAGGAAACTGGCTCAGCGACAATACCTACAAAAGCACCCGAACTATAACGTCTCATTGTTCATCTTCAGGCCGGACAATCCGATCCGAAAGATCTGCCAACGAATCGTTGGCCCAGGCAGGGGCTCTGATCGTATTGACGGTGTTGCTCCATCCATTCCGCTTTGGTACGCTTTCTCGGCCTTCATCTACGCGGCGATAGTGGCCATGGTCCTGCTCGCGTGTGTCACAACTCCACTATATCAGAAGACGTACTTCAACGACAACGACTTTAGCGTCAAAAACTGGTTCCTCTTCACGGACATCGGATTCGCTATCCTCTTCACAGTCGAAGCAATCATCAAGGTCATTGCTGATGGCTTCTTCTGGACCCCGAACGCTTACTATCGCGGGTCGTGGGGGTTCATCGATAGTATCGTGCTAATCACCCTTTGGATCAACATTGCAACTGCCTTGTATAAGGAAGGTGCCGTCTCACGAGCGGTTGGCGCTTTCAAGGCACTGAGGGCACTGAGACTCCTCAACGTAAGTGACAGTGCTAGGGACACGTTCCATTCGGTTATTGTTCTAGGAGGTTGGAAAGTCGTGTCCGCCGCCTTTGTGTCGCTCAGCCTCTTGATCCCGTTCGCCATCTATGGACTGAACCTCTTCAACGGCAAGATGCAATCGTGCAACGATGGAGGGTACGCAATCGCCAATCTTACGGACTGTGTAGGCGAATATTTGAGCATGCCGTACGCTTGGGACGTCCTTGCTCCACGCCAAGTGTCGAACCCTTACTTCGACTTTGATAATTTCGGGTCGTCGTTATTCATACTCTTCCAGATCGTCTCCCAGGAGGGCTGGACGGACGTCATGTGGCAAGCGGAGTCAATCACCGGTGTATTCACTCAACCGCAAGCATTCGCAGCTCAAGGCAACGCTGTGTTCTTTGTTGTCTTCAACTTGCTTGGTGCGGTCTTCGTGCTGACCTTGTTCGTTTCGGTCTTCATGCGCAACTATACTGAACAGACAGGTGTAGCTTTCCTGACCACGGAGCAGAGATCGTGGCTAGAGCTGCGGAAGTTGTTGCGGCAAGTGTCACCCTCCAAGAGACCGTCGCTGCATAAGAAGCGAGAGACGTGGGAGGAATGGTGCTACAAGCGGGCGGTGAAGAAGAATGGGCGTTGGCAGAGAGCCGTTACATTCGTGCTCATACTCCACCTTGTCTTGCTGTGTCTGGAGTTCTATCCAAGCAGGTACTGGTGGGATCGGACCAGAGACTACATCTTCCTCGCTTTTACGTTGTTCTACATCGCCAACATCTTCATCCGCCTCATCGGTCTCACACGCACCCGATTCTTCCGAAGCTCATGGGATGTATACTCTTGCTTTGCAGTTACGGGCACCTTCATCACCACGGTCTTACTACTTTCCAACTTCGAGCAGCGCATCTATGTCCAGCTACATAAGCTGTTCCTGGTGTCGATTGCGCTCCTGCTCATTCCCCGCAACAACCAACTGGACCAACTGTTCAAGACAGCAGCGGCCAGTCTGTCAGCAATTGGCAACCTCATGGCGACCTGGTTTGTCCTGTTCTTGGTGTATGCCATTGCGCTTACCCAGGCATTTGGATTGACTCGATTCGGTGGCAACGGGGGTGGCAATATCAACTTTCGCACCGTTCCCAAAGCTCTTATCCTCCTGTTCCGCATCTCTATTGGGGAGGGTTGGAATCAAGTTATGGAAGACTATGCATCAGCAACGGCACCGAATTGCGTTGTGGGCGAACGATTCTTTGACGGAGACTGTGGCAGTCCGGAGTGGGCTAGGGCGCTGTTCATCTCGTGGAACATCCTGTCCATGTACATCTTTGTGAATCTGTTCGTCTCGCTCATCTACGAAAGCTTCAGCTACGTGTATCAGCGCAGCAGTGGGTTGTCGGTCATCAGCAGGGATGAGATCCGGAGGTTCAAGCAGGCGTGGGCGGAGTTTGATCCGGATGGCACAGGATTCATCAGCAAAGAGCAGTTCCCCAGGCTTCTAGGGGTAAGTGTTTCAAGCAGTGGTCTGTGATGATACAGTCAGCTAACATACGTGTCCAGGAACTGTCCGGAGTCTTCGAGATGCGGATTTACGACGGTGATTTTACGGTTAGTCGCCTCATCGAAGATTGTAAGAAATCTAGGAGACAGTCAGCGCTTCCGATTGAGGATCGGGACCACCCAGAGCCTGTTGAGATTGACGTTAAGAAGCTCAACGAGCGTCTGGCACAACTGCCGGTGGAAGAGATCCGTCGTCGTCGTGCCCGCATGAACATCTTCTACGAAGAAGTGATTGTGTCGGCGGATCCAGACCGGGGCATTGGATTCAACGCGCTCCTCATGATTCTAGCCCATTACAAGGTCATCAACGAAAACCGCAGCCTCCGTCTGGAAGAGTTTCTGCGGCGTCGGGCCCGCCTTCAACGTGTGGAAGAAGCGGTCCGCCGCAACGTGGTCGTCGGCTTCTTCGATACGATCTACTGGTCTCGTGGCTTCCGCCGCGCGATGGAACGCAAGCAATCCGGCCGCATGACGATGATACCGCAACTGAACATTCCTGAAATCTACGTTGATGACGAAGACGACATGACTGCGCACCCGGACCGCCAAACCGGCCACGGATTCACCGACCCCTTCAGCATCAGCCCCGTTGCTGGTCCTTCAGAGCTCTCACCATGGGACACTCTTGACGACGTTGCGAGTCCACGGGCTAGCGCTAGCGGAAGTGACTACAGAGGGGCAGCAGCTGGTCCCACTGAAGGCGCATCTGAGCACCTCCGCAACCGAAGCAATTCGTTCAACAGCATACAGATTACTCCCGTCACATCTCCCACCCGCGACCGGATATCCTTTGGCGCAGCAGGGCACAGATCCCCATCGATATCGCCGGCAAATAGTCCACAGGTTGGCCCTCACCATCGATCCACGCGTTCAGATGTGTCCGATCTGAACCTTTTCGCTGGTGGCGAGCCGGGTAGACTGGGTAGTAGGCCGCCTAGTCCGTTGGGTGATGGGCAAGGCGGACATGGAATGGATGGAGCAAGGAGCAGAGCCAATAGCAGTGTCAGCACTACTGCGAGGGAAGTGTTGGATGTGCTTGACAACAGCGCTTGGGGTGAGAGTATCAGGAGGAGTTTTACAATGAGAAGAAGCCAGAGCGGTGTGGGTGGGAGAGGTAGCGGGGGAAGATGATGCTGGGACGAAGCGTAGTGGATGGGTTTTCTTCCGGTCCGTAATGTGCAATGGTTGGTCTGTGGGGTGGAGTCTTCAGTTGGTTATCTGGTTACCCAGCATCGGCATGGCAACGGCGTTTTAGAGGTCCTGCAAAGCATCGTGCATGCCTACGTTCAGCGGCGTGCTTCTTTTTTCATAGCATAACAGGTGCGCTCTACTATTAGACGTAATCAAGCAATGATCCTAAGTGGACAAGGTATCCTGCTGCTCTTGTAGTCTCCTGACTGCACATTTCGCTTTTGTGTATTCTGTACTTCTCCTCCTTGCGAGACCACTCCACGTGTTGTGATGGGAATAATGCGTACCGCAGCAATTCCAGCCGATCTTGTGAATGAATATGGCATACGATCCTACCACAAAATTAGACGATTGCAAGTCCCTTACCGTCATGCCCTCCAGGAGGCGGTGCCAGGTGGGCTGGCCATGTGTCTGATCATCCGTGTACCGCGTTTGAGACGAGGTGTGATAGCGTTACAGATATTGACGAGGGTCGCTTGTTTCACAGACGAGGCCTAGCTCGTCCTCACCGAGGCATTGTGGACGCGAGATGAACGTTCGATTTGCTCTGACAATGCTATAGCGAGCGATGTCCGGGATAGCTGGCTGTGGTTTGGAATTGGATAATCTCTTCCACGTTCCTCCACGTCCAACGCGTCTACTCGACCCGGACAGTGACATTGTTTGCTGAGCACATTTTTCCCCGCCGTGCCATTGTTGCACATCCGCGTCTCTGGCCTGCTGTGTGCGCGTCTCACGTCTGCTTGTTGACACGCCCAGCCGTCAGCCGTGGTCGCTCCCACACTAGCGATGATGCCGCCATTGTCGCGGAGTTTTCCTAGCCCAATCACCCCGTGTCGGTCCAGCACGATGAAACAAACCAGGAGCTGCGAACCACGGCCGTTTCCAAGCAACAATCTTCCTATCGTGCTCATGCTGCCAGCCTGCCGAGCCCCGCCGCTTACTCCAGGGCAAGCCTCTCCCAAACATGTCGCTTGTCACGGCTCGTCAAACGCGTTCTGAAGCACTCGTGCCTGTAACACCATGACCCCCGGCAGGGCCCATATCGCGGCCTCCGTCAACGCCACACAGCAAAGAAGGTCAGGTAAGGAGCATGAGGCAGCATAAACATCTGGAATTATCGATCGCGCATTAAGTCATCGCATTCCAGGGCATTGCCAAATTTGGGCTATAAACGGGAAGCTGCCTCCTCCCTTTCCTTAATCTTGGGACCCCTCAGCTGAGCTGAACCTTTTTTTCTGACCTCCCCTTCGTCCGTCCTTCTGCTTCTTCTTCTTCTTCTTCTCTTCTTCTTGTCCTGGACGACGAGCTTCATTCTTCAATTGAGGTGCTGGTTGTTATTACACGCTGTTGCTGTTCAACGTCGTGTCGCTGCCGTTGAGCCAAGCTTGTGAAATCACGCATCAGATCGACGGTTCCGCTCGTTTGAGGTTTATTGCACAACAAAATTTGTCGATCCGGATATTAAAACCTTGGTGATCTCTCACTTTCCCAAGGAAACTCTGTCGACTTGACAACCCTTCTTCAACGTTCGTGGAGATTTGTTGCTTGCAATAGAGCGGGACTCTAGCTTTCCATTTTACTTTTCACGGCTTCCTTGCTCGACATCGTCCGAGCAACGTCCCCAGGGTCCACAACAGTTGCACAAAAGCTTCTGGATTGTTCGAAGTGCAAGTTGCAACTTCATTTCGTCCACGAACAACTGCAATCTCTCAAAAGCCATCATCTTCCAAGCAAAGCACCGCCAGAATGCGTCACACCACTTCCCGCTTCGCCAGCATCAGGGCTCGATCCCCCTCGCTCCGCCGCATCAGGACCGTCTTCACCACATCCTCGTCCTCGTCGTTCTCGGACTCCATGTCACCACTCTCGGCCTCTTCATCGCCTTCAAACACTTCACTTGCGAGCCCGTCATCCATGTCTTCTTTGAAGGAGCTGTTCTTCCTGAGGAGGAAGCCCAGCGTCATCGATATCGAGTTGGAGGAGGAGAAGAAGAGCTTTGCTCATGAGCTGGAGTTGTTGGAGCCTAGGCCGCAGCAGGTTGGAGGTACTATGGGTGGCATTTTTGAGGTGCTTGATGGGCGGTTTTGAAGGATCAATCGACGATCCTGTAATGGAGTTGGCAGGAAGCGACACCAGGCTTCACGGCCATCAGCACTGTCACTAAGTCTCATTCCAAGTTGTCGTCGAACCTCAAACTCTCATCAGCCAATGCTTGGGTAGAGAGGTACACTAGGAGCATGTCAACAACCCAGCAGCTACACAACAAACAGTTATCACAATACAACCACCTTTCCTTCCCAGTTTCAAAACTACAGCACCGATATGGAGCACACGAATCAAGGCGTATATGATGGACCGCAGGAGTTTCACAGAAGCTTTCATGGAGTAATGGAGCATCATCTTCTTTTTCTTCATCTTCTCTAGGAGATTGCCTACGCGGCGTGATGTTCATGTACTTCTATGCAGATATGATATGGGACACTTGGTGCTGGGATGTATTTACGATGAGCCTGCAGCTCTAGAAGAATGCAACTTCTGAACATTAACCTTGCTGCCTGTTGCCATCATGCCTATATGTGCTGTGCTTGTCCATCTACGCTCATATCTTGTGTTGATGAGAGCAATCGAGCTCATAAGCTATCATTAGAACATTCTCCTTCGGCTTCTCGATATAATTGGAAGTGAGGAATTGCTGCACGCACTTTCGACGATCTCATAATATTGCTCCAATCACAGCGGAGAGTCTGCACCTGTTAGCTTCCATCCAACCATTGTTGCGCTGTTCAATTCGAAAAGCGTTGAGCGATCAGATGCAGCATGACATGTTTATGGAGATCCACGGACGGAATGTGTCAGCCAAGGGAGCGTTGCCCCATCGGGCTAGGGCAGTCCCCTTTCCATTCGTGTACCTGCGTCTCCCGTGACCTTGGCGTTTACTGCTCACCCATTCACATCTTCAGTCGCTTCCTTCTCCATTGTTTCTGTACGTACACTGTCGATCATTCGTCGCTCCTTATTCCTGTCACTCACGCTCTTTTTCCTGCTTCGTGTTCAGCTCTTCACTTGACGTGCGACACCACATTCTTTGCACTTTTTTACCTACTTACACCTATCCTATTACTGCTCTTCGACACGACCATAACCGCGTCCACGGTCTCTATCCCTGGTATCTTTGAACAACATCACCGACCACACTAGGAACAATCATACAACATGCGTTTCTCAACCTCCGCCGCGCTCGCTCTTGCAGCATCTCCAGCTATCGTCTCCGCAGCACAAGGAACCCTCGGTTTCGCCCTCGGCACCAAGAAGCCCGACGGATCGTGCAAGTACCAAGCAGACTACGAGGAGGACTTTGACGCCATCTCCTCAGCGTCCGGAAGCACCCTCGTGAGAGGATACGCGGCCAGTGACTGCAACTGTGCTCAGCAAATCCTGCCGGCTGCGAAGGCCAAGGGCTTCAAGGTCATTCTTGGCGTTTGGTACGTGGTGTTGTGGTAGCAAGGGAGGGAGCAAGCTGCTAATGCTGGATGCTATATAGGCCAGACGTCCCCGAGTCTTTCAACGCGGATAAAGCCGCTATTCAAACCTACGCAAACCAGTTCCCCGAGCAAGTCTACGCCGTGACCGTCGGCTCGGAGACCCTCTACCGCGGCAACTTCACCGGCGAACAGCTGCTTGAGAAGATCATGGACGTCAAGTCCGTGCTTCCGGAGGGTGTCAAGGTCGGCACTGCCGACAGCTGGAACAAGTACGATGATGGCACTGCGGATGCGGTCATCACGGGAGGTGTGGATTTGTTGCTGTGCAATGCTTTCGCCTACTGGCAGGGACAGGACATTTCGAATGCCACGGCGACTTACTTGGAGGACTTGCAGAGGGCTTTCCAAAGGATCCAGGATCTCAATCCCGACGTCGAGGTCTGGAACGGTGAGACTGGCTGGCCCACTGATGGTATGTTTTTCCTGTAAAATGGTAGTGTATACACCAGATGCTGATCTTTCGTAGGTGGCTCCGACTACGGCCCGGCCAAGGCAGGCACCCAAAACGCCCGCACCTACTTCACCGACGCCGTCTGCGCTGCTCTCGACTGGGGCTTCAACATCTTCTACTTCGAGGCCTTTGACGAGCCATGGAAGCCTGTCTCTGTCGGTGACAACGGCCAGTCTTCGGATGAGACCCACTGGGGTGCTATGGGTGCGGACCGCAGCAAGAAGTTCGACTTGACCTGCCCTCTGCACGCTTAGAGTAACGGCTGTGTTTCCTTCCAGCCTCCCAAGGCGGTTAGGAGGGCATGGTAGCGTAAGGCCTTGCATTGTCTCTACGGCTTACATACAAAACTTGCATTCATTGGTGAATTTCTATTGGGAGTCTAGCACTAGGGTCATATAGAGGGCAATCAAATACTGAATCGAATAAAGTCATTGGTTCACCTAGCCATCTTCCTGCATGTTTAGTGCCAAGACCGACATACAAGAAAAGCGCTTGGCCGTAAGTGGAAGGTTTTGCCTGGACAACCTCACCTCAGTCGAACAACAGCTGCGCTTCGCTCCACCAATGTTGCATGCATAACCGCACTTCTCAGCAACGCTCAATAACGGCTTCTAACGGACGATCATAGACACCATAAGAGCGCGGAATTATGGACAAGGTCCGCGTGCGTTCGGCCGTAGCGCTGGAGGATGACCCACGAAATCTGCCGTGCGTGTCTTGATGTGGATAAGCTCTCGTATACGTCCTCGTAACCCTTCTAGCGCCTTGCCTCTGCCGTCTGTGGGGTGCGCGGGAATGTGAAAACTGTCGGCTTTGTATGAATGTTCAGCTTGGACACAAGGCTAGGTAGGTGGAAGTCATTTTTCTCATCTCCCTTGGCTGTTGATCCGTTATATCTTTATCAACGTCAAGAACATCTCATCTCTGCACTTCGCCTTCCAAAGGTCACTGTTCCTCTGCTTGGCTACTTCCCTCAAAGCACCTCTTGCTGCTGGAAAAATACTCCGCAATTAAGCCCGGCACGTTGTGGAGCCATCCGTAACTGCACGAAGCAGCTCTGCAAACCGTCGGTGGCTGCTCACCAAACTCCGAATTGGGGATATCTCTCATCTCATACCTCAACTGTAACCAATCCGTTGGTGCACAATATCCCCGTTGTGGGCAGATCTCTGCATGACACGAGAACTTTCAGCTAGGACGTAGCCTCGGCCTAAGCCGCCCTGCATGATCTCGTATAACCTTTCCATCGGCGATCACGTTAAGCGGTATCGTTCATTCTCTATTATCGGCATGTTGGCATTTTCAGCTGGGCTCGACGGCCGTCAAGCTACAACATTATCAACTATCTAGAGCCATAGTTGCCGTGAAGCTCGTTGGGTTCAGGAGCACTCTAGAGGCACGAAGGTCAACACGTGGCTGTGTTCTAGAATTTGAACGTTCGTATATGCCTTGGAGGTATTGTTGGCACTAGTAACCTACCACGATGGCCTTGGAGGTATATATACTTGGCGCTCTCAACATGCTGTTGCCTCTTCATCATCTGCAGCAATCTCCATCAGTCCCGCGCTTCAGCCAAACTCCTAGCATACGGTCATTCCGTCAACGTTGGAAAATCTCTCAGTGCTAAGCCGTTACCATCTGATCTCATCATGAAGACAGCGACAGCGTTGCTCGCCCTTTTCGGCGCTCAAGCCCTCGCAGCCCCGTGGTTCGGTGCTGCCAAAGCTGAGGCATGTCTCAACAAGCGGGATGTTACCGTATGGTCAACGTCAACTGTGTTCAGCGCAATCACGACCACAGTACTGAATCCATCGCTCACTACCGTCCAGCAGGTGCAGACAGTCACCGTGGTAATGCCGACTACACTGGTATTATACGATGATCCCGTTACTACCGCAACGGTATCTGTCGGCGAAACTGTCTGGTACAGGGAAACAATCACTGACCCTGGTTCCACCACCACCGAAGAGTGCGCCACCACCAGCACAGCTGTCATCACCGAAGCATCCACCGTATACAAGACCATCCTAACCACCTCCGTTGTCAGGCAGACCTCCACAGTGCTCACCAACGTACCAACAACCACCGCCACTCAAACGTCCACAATCTACACCACGATCCCCACCACCCTAGTCTTCTACTCCACCTCCTGGCTCACCGTGACACAAAACATCCGAGTCACCAGCACGGACCGGACCTCCGCCACACTCACAGCCACCTGGACGATTCCAGTTACCCAGACGATCAGAGAGACCATCACCAGCACAGCTACACGGACGGCTGTCGTCACCAGTCCGATATTTACGACCATGAACGAGACGAGAACAGTTTTTAGCACGCAGGTGACGTATCTCTCGTCGACGATAACGAAATACGTGACGGCTACGACGACCAGTACGGCTGTCGTGACTGCCACTACTACTACGCGGAAATAAATAGGGCGTGAAAGGGACTCTGGGTGTTGCAGTCTTAGTTCTCTTGCTGGAGGGATACCGATTATTGAAATCTTGTAATGGATCCGAAAGATTCTTTAGGCTTACGCGCTCCGCACTAAGTCCTTCGTTTGATGTTGTTCTGAGAGATAAGATAAGGATGTCTACTAGACATTGATCGCTACGATAAGAATTGAGTGGAAGCAAGATATACAATGATAGGTGATCCTATAGTCATAGCCTGTCCGCTTGGAACCTTCCTGCAGTGAAGGCCTTGTATGTGGGTCTCTGCACGCTCCAGTACATAAAGCAAAAATATTTAAACATCGCAAGACTACGCTTGGATTGTTGGGGTCCACCCGATCACGTCAGATAGTGGCATCCTACTCAGATCTTTCCGAATTCTTTGTCTTCCGTCCAAAGGTCTCGAAGATACGATAAAAGCATACGTGGATGAGCCAAACAAAGGAAAGGCTTCCCCCCTGGCCAGACTGCCCTTGAATTTCTCATACATTTGTTAAGTCTCAAAGGTGCCCGGCTTCTTCCTGCGCGAATTAGAGATGACTTTGGAGGGCTCATTAGTATTTATTGCCTTGTCCCCTTGACAGCAATTGCTTCCAAGGAAATTCCAAAGAGTGGTTTTGTCATTGTAGCCGTGGACGGAGGGTAACAAGTGTTACTTGGGCCTATCTCGCTACGAAGTGCTTCAAATCCGCACAAATGGTATTTTGCTGAAGAAGGAGAGTGGAAACCCCAAAAGTCTCGAAGTACAACGGTAGATCAAGCCTCACGTGACAACATTACGAATCTTCCTTCCCAGTTTTGGATAGCTGAACGAACAAAAATCAAAGGAATCTGAGGCCTGTTTCATGCTCTTGAACCACAACTCCCCAACCCTACTTGTTGCTCAATCTGATTCCCTCGCCATCCCTAACGTACCCAACTTTCACCTCACACCCCCACTCCGTCAACTCCTCAATGCTCTTGTCTCCCATGTTTTTCCATTTCTCCTCGTCCCCATGCCCAAAGCCACTCACAGCATCAACCAACAATCTCAGCGTTCCAACCTCTCTCCACCTCTTCAATGCCACGGATCTCCAGCTGCTAACTAACAGGCCACTTGTGATCCCCGCCGCGCAAAACATACTAACCAATCCCACAATCAAGATAAGCGGGACATAAGTGATGTGATAAAAAACCTGCTGCTCCCTTGCTAGCACGGTGAACAGATCCTCTGCAGGAACGGCCGCCAACGTCACGTTCCCATCCCCAGCTGTTGCATTCGCAGCAGGAGTGGTAAAATTCAAAGCGTAAACCTCGTACGCCACACGTTCCACCTCTCCCATAGCCCACAAAACATTACTCGTAAGTTGTTCCCAATCCGTAACACAGGTCGTCGAATCTTGCTCATCCGGACACACCTCCGTCCTGGGACTTACGACCGCGGGGCCGAAACCAGGATATTTACTTGTGGGCGAATGGTAATTTAGACTCAGCTGCCAATTCGCCATGAGTACATTGACCGGATATCCCTTCCCTTCGAAGACCGAAGAAGTGGTCTGCCACGGTCGTCCAACTTCACGGGACAGGGTGACGAAACCGGGTTGGCGGGAGAGATTGCAGCGCAGACCCCGTGCTGACATTATGGACTTGGTGCCGGTGAACCCCGAACTGGACATGTTGTAGGATTTGTACTTGACCGGTCCATACGGCGAGGATTCAGGAGCTTGGGATGAAAGGTTGAAGGAATTTACATATGCGAGGTAGAATTCCCGCTTGGAGACGTCGAAAGCAATGAAGTTTTGTTGATCATTGTAGGAGTTTTGAAGGAGCGAGAGAGTTCCGGGGAGTTGAGCGGTGAAGAATGTGTTGTTGAAGAAGGCTTGGAAATTGTAGTTGTAGCCGCCTAGTTGGGTATAGGATATTCGGTCGGGAGGTACAGCGGTGCAATTGATGGAAAGGCGGTGGGAGGGAATGTCGGAGAGAGAGAGGATTGTGTGAGGAATAGAAGAGATGGAAGGCGTTGTGGCGTTCATACCGATGTAGGTTGAGTTGGTGAGTTCGGTTTGGACGCCGTTGTAGGCAATGGAGGATAGGGTGGCCATTACTTGAGATGCGAATGAGGCGCTTTGAGAGGCGCTGAAGTTGAAAGTCGCTTCCATCGGCATGCCTGGAAGTTTTGAGAGTGTGGACGATTGGAGTTTTTGCAATGTGGCAGTCGTGATACCACTATCAACATCAAATGCTTCGTAGGCAATGACATTGGAGAAGGCTGTCTTGGCTCCCCCAGATGAGATCACTAGAAGTGCGAAAACGAATAGCCTGAAGTTCTTGGGGCGAACAAGAGTGTAAAATTTAAACAAGTCGAATGTCCCGGAGGCAGTCGATGAGATCTCAATCAATGCCTCAAGTGGAATTGCTTTCGAAGGATGGATTTCGTTAACTGTTGTGATGTGTGCACTGGTGAACCAGTAGTAATCGAACAGCATTATGGTCAGAGGAGCAATGATTGCTCCGGTGATGAAGTCTACTGCTTTTGCTTGTTCTTGGGTGAGCTTTCCTCCGATGATGTTGCCTGAAAGGAGGTTGAGAGATTTGCCGTTTCGAAGGGCGAATGGGAGCCATATTGCGAAGGTGATGAGTGGGATAGACAACAGAATTCCTGACACTGTTGCTCGGAAGACTCGATGATCCTTTCCGGTAGGAAGCGAATGAGTCGAAGAAATATGAATTTCTTGAGCGTGCGTAACCGAGAGTAGCTTGCTGCTTTCTTGTTGGCCAGGGGCTCCCATTGTCAACGACTATTTTGTGTGAGCTTATAAGGGGGATGGGGAAAAGTGCACGACAAGGTGGTGTGTCTACTCCATGGGCATCTCGAACTTATATGCTACTGGTAATCCTGTGATGTTAGGAAAGTGGACGTATCAGAGAGTCCGGCCCCCAAAGCTTGGTCTATCCGGACTTGGATCCTCTTCGAAATGTGTATCATCCAGCCAGAGCTCCCTTCGTTTTTCCAAAATGCCCAATGGTGCAGAAGTACATATAAAATGCTACAGGTAGGCAGGATCTTGTGTTGGCCGTCTTAATGTACCACAGTAAGACTATTTGACGACGTCTCCCAAGTTTAGCTCCCCTACTTCTTGGCACCCCGACACATAGCTTCTTCACTGCCAACACGGCATCACTGTGTGTACGATCATACAGCCACAAGGCCATATTATAGTTGGAGTGCTTGCATAAGCCGGGCACATTCTTTGTCGGTGTATCTTTTTCTCCCATTGCTTTTCGCTGCTTTGGTGGCTTTTTACCATTTACAGCCTTGGTCAGTGCACTGATGATGTTTGACTATTCCAAAAGTAGTTTTCCTTGTGCTATCACAGGTTACAGTGAATCTTCCTTGCATATAAGCGAACCAACCAATCAACAGCCCCCGACGGCCAGTTCCAGTCAGCAACTTAAGTGTGTTCTTTCAACGATTTTGGCCTGGCGCGGCTCCAACTGATAGAAGAACCTGCACGTGCTATGGCGAAGGAACAGTCCGCACCCAGGTTTCTGAGGTGAGTGTGAACATACACTATGTTCCAGACCATAAAATTACTGCTGTTAGTGGTATTACCGTAGACGAGGGTGTAGCCTAAGAATGCTTATGCCTTAAGGCCTAAGGATAATACTGCGTGCGGTGTGAGAACAAGCCTGCAGTTGGGTGCTTGACCCTCTGTGCTTAGCCCTACACAGTAAGGTATGTGGCTTGCAAGACGTGGCACGGAAGGAGCCGTTGGTTGCGGAACGATACCCTGTCACAAGCCGCCAATACAGCACTAAGGTCAGTACCGTTCGACTTGCACACCGAAGTTCGAGAGACATCGAGGTGATAAGGTGCAAGCTTTGGCACCATTGAAATGCTCAGACAACACTTCGACAAGGACTTCGAAACCCATGGCGAGGGTGGGGTATACGCCGGTGAGGAACGTCATTTTACCCATGCAGAAATCATGCAGCAAGCTGGAGATTGGCGTCGAGTAGATTTCACTTGTTTGTCACGGACGCAGCCACGTCCGGCTTGGCCCTATCGTCACCGATGGCCAAAGACTGTTTTTCTCCGCATCTCTCGTACGACCTGTTGGGGGCCGTAAGTAGCCCTGCCATATAAGGTACAACGAACACTCAGCAGCGCAGGGTACCCAGTCCGCCGCCTGACAATGGAGTCGCACCAGCTTTTGGAAGTCCAAGAGCGTCAGAAACCAAATTTCGAAGTCAAAACTCCCTTACATACCATTTCAAAAGATGATGTCCCAATCCAGGACAAACCCTCACCCTCTCACCTTCCCACCTTTCTCCAAAAGCGCCAAACAAAAACAGAAGAGCCAAAAGTGGTGCTCGAAAGGCCGTTGAAGGGGTTTCTAAACTCTTGCTTGATTCATCTCCTACCTTTGGGAGTTTGCATCTACCTTATCTGGTTGAATCAAGTCCAGTACTTTTGGTTCGAAGATGAGAGACCAACAGTGTTAAACTCTCTCCAGTTTGCTGCCAAAGTTTTGGAAATACTGATCCTGGGCTCATTGTCTGCCATGGTCCTCCATCACGCCCGCCGACACTTCCTCAGTATCAACGGCTTGCCGTTGGGTCTTCTACAGGCTTCGTACCGTGCCACGGATGTCATGATGGCGTTCGAATCTCAGTTTTGGTCGACGATATTCCAGAAACCTACCTGGCGACTAGGTGTCTTGATCCTCCTTGTCGCACTCTTCTCTGTGCTTGTAGGGCCGGCGGCAGCGATCGCCTTGATTCCCAGTCCCGGCTGGTATGCTTTCCCAGAGGCATTCTCCAATGCTACAAATAAGGTTTTATTTTTGAATGCTACAAGCTTGTGGAGGGATAGCGTTCTGAACACGTCCGAACTGTTGTACCAAACTCGATTGACCAATGCCACATACAGCTGGGGCGCGAATTGTCTTGACATGGAAATAGCAGGCAGCTACTACTGTCCGGGAAAAGGTTTTCAGCACATCGTTGACTGGCTGGTCACCAGACGGTCGAATGGCTTCCCTGCGCACAACAATGTAACAATGTTCGAATCATTGGCTCCGTTTTCGTATCCTGCTCTCTTTATAAAGGTCAACAGAACCGCGAATGTCCCAGTTGACACTGCCGTCGCCACAGTGCCATACGAAAATCTGATACGAGCTCTGGGATATACCTGGAGAGACATCAAGTCCCGCAAACTGACAGACGTTGGACCCGTATCAGCAGCGCAAAGCGTTCGATTTTCCTTTTCGCCGGAAACCGGGATTTTTCAACCTGTGGTCCAGGCGCAATGCACGTGGCCAGGGAATACAAGGACCTCGAACGACAGCTTTGCAACCTTACACTTGAAAGCAGACGGAATTCTCACCTTTGACAAACCAAAGGGGTGGGCGTTCGACAATGACGCCCAGTGGGAAGTGCCTCGAGAATTTGTCAGCAAGGTCCTGGATATGCAGGGTAAGAGAGAGGATGCTTTTCGAGTCGAGTGGGTCAACGCCGAAGATGTCGATGCCGGTAGACGGTTCTCTATAGGCGCCTTGGTGTCTATTCCGCCCAATGCATTTGAAGACGGACAATCAGGGAGACCTTTAGGGGCGCGGCGGATTATTCCATGCGCATTTACCGCATACTGGATGCCAAGTACGATGACTTTAGACCCTCAAGCCCAGCCATATATCAGTACCAACGGCACTGACGGGCCAAATCCGATTGCTTCGGCGATACAATCGTTTCGTAACGGGACACACAAGCCACCCCAGCTTCCTGCGCCTTTGGACCTCATACAAATCGACAGGACATGGGCTACAGCGCTTGATGTCAACATCAACAGTAGTCTTGTGTTGGTTGGATCATCTTCGATGATGGACCGTGTTCTCAATGCAGTCCTCAGCTCAGTGGATATTTCCTACCCCAACTCGACCGCTTCCGAGCGTATAATCGAGAATTACATTGCCAACATCACGCTTGCACTCAACGCCCACATGGCCCTTGGCCTCTCCAGCTTCGGCTATAGACCAGAGCTCTGGTTTCAACGGGGCAAGAACAACTCCTTCAAAACTCTCTATCAGATGATGGCATCAAGTCGGGGCACGCCAGAGCGAGAAGGCACGCCCGACATAATCCCCCCGGTGGCAGATGCTGAGATCACAGTCGAACACTATGGATTCTCTTACGGGGCCCGCAACGAGACTGTCCTGTTCGCATTCATAGTCATCTACACCTATATCGGGGTATTGGTGCTCTATGTGGCGCTTGCGTTATGGGATCAGCTCACCCATCATCCAAATCCAATTGTCAGCTGGAGCGGCATACAAGACGTTCTGGTGCTTGCGCTGAACTCTTCACCACCCGAGCAAGGCGAATTGATGAATTGTGGTCCGGGGACTGATACTACGGCGGTGTGGAAGCAGTGTGTCAAAGTGAGGGCAGATGATGACGGAAAGTTGGAGTTGGTCTTCAAGGAGAAGGAAAGCCTTGTTCAATTAACGCCACGAAAGAGCTACAAGTAAACGGCGTCTGGTTGCTGTGATGGGCAAACTGGGGCTTCTCTTGCTCCGCTGCAATGTGATTGCTCTCATAACGAAATGAGCCAAGTCCTGTGTCTCATGTGGCTATCGCTGCCATGTAACCGGCCTTTATCTACTCTCAAATGCCAAAGTATTCGCACGATTCAAGGGTGGTGACTCCACCCCCTTTTGGTCTAGGCTATCAAATTTCTGACGTATCAATCTTTCCCTACTCAGGGCAGGCATCTGCTTTTTAATATTTTCTTAGTATCTCGCACTCTTGTTTATATTTCACGAAGGTTGCGAACTATACTTTGTCCACATCCATTACGTTAGAGGCAGAAGTGGTGCTCTCTTACAGCAATCGGCGCGTGTGCCGGATGAGGAATCTCAATCTATCCTCTTTACCTTAGACAGCGCGTGTAGTCCCGCGATAGCCTCTTGTAAGCACTTGAGAGCGGTTTTCACGTCCATCACTACACCGTCCAACGACATCACACATGTGAGGGTTAAGGGGCCTCGACCGAACCGGTAGCTTACACGAAGAGACAGTGTTCGTGAGGGCGCGTGTATCCTCTCAGAGAGCTCTAACCAGAGAGCCTTACTACTATGGCGGAGATATGGACGTAGGCAGTGATCAGCGATGATGGACATGGAGGCTACCATTCGTAATTAGAGGTCTAAAGCGCGTGAGCTAAAATGGTCTCCCCAAGAGACAACAAACGTCGACATCTGTATCCTCCCATCTATGAAATACAAGCACAAGATCGTGGATGTCTCATCTACTGTGAATGCATCACTGTTGGCGAAAGCCCAACGGAACGGTGAGAACCGTGCCCCGAAAATACATCTGCGTGCTACAGCGATCACTGAGGGATTAGTATGCAACTGGGGTTCTGCAGTGGAAATGACCACACTTTGCGATTCAAACCATGGGATTACCACTGTCAGAGGTAGTATCAAAAACGAAGAAGGAGGGCAGGTGCAGACCGCAAACATGAGAGCAGCACAGAGCAGCTCTTCCAGCGCCAGCGGCCCGCCGAAGTTATCCCGAACGACGTTACACTACACTGCCCTTAGACCGACTAAGCTAATGCGTGCTCCACTTTACTCAATCTTCTATATTCACCGCACCACTGCTGAACAATCACATACGGTCATAGAAAGAATGTTGATGTCTATGGCCAAAGAAATTGTTAATGCTTGAGGCTAAAGTTTTGGCTGGAGGTGATGATGCCTGCGGCGCGTTACCCTAACAGGCTTAGCTTCACAGTATCTGGTTTGTGTTGTACAGGGTTGACAGGGCAGGTCAAGACCTTTAGATGACAACCCTGGAAAGGAGGCCACTGCCTGATGGGGTGATCTGATTTGTTTACTATGATCGACAGCTTGCCAATCGAATAAATATACGCTCATAAACAGATGAATCCCAACACTCCAGGGGGCACTTCTGCGATGCGCAGAAACTTTCCCCATATGCTTGAGAGAATAGAAAGAATATATATGTGGGGTAGATAGCAAAGTCGCTGCAGCATGAGAAAAAGCGTAAGAATAACTATGCCCTCCGCGCTCCCCAAAGGGCTGATTACTGAGTTCGAAAGCGTGTTTCCTTGGTTCTATTGTGTATTCTGTACGCTTATGATCGGACACAGAGCAAATGAGGGACATCGGAAAACGAGATCCTAGTATGGAGACGCGTGGAACGACTATGGGGAAGAGTGCCATACCTCTTCGTCCCAATAAGTTTGTCGATGGCGATTGTCGGCATGTATACGGGCTAATATCTGACAGTATGTGGTATAATACTCGTCACACGCACTTCGCAGCATTGAAGATTTGGGGATGTAGATCAACACCTTTAGCATTTTCATGTACCGTTCCTTGCCGCCATGTCTTGTATGGTTCGCCGTTGTTGTAACTTTGGTTGCTAGCAAGATCGAACTAGACTTGACTCCCGCAGTCAGCGCCAATTCTCACTCAACCCTCGCTCCAACGCATCAGCCAGCCTACAACGATCACCATAACGTCCTACACCTGCAATCTTCAAACCACAGAATACCACTTCGTCCCGCTGGACGTCAAATCCGCGGAGCGCCTAGGCCACTTCATCGCCACGAACCTCGGCATCCACAAGTCCGTTCTCGAAACCATCCGCATGGCACGGTCCACTTCCTACGCAGTGTTCTTATTACTGATCGAGCGGAGGATCGCGAGATGGTTCGCTTGCTCTGCGGAGCGAATCAAGGGGCTGAGCGTGGAGATGACGTATTCCGAGCATGGGGTTATCGTGGATGTGCGGAGGGGTAGGAGAGTGGAGGTCACCGAGGGCAATTGGGAGGAGTGTAGGGAGCAGCTTGTGCCCCACGTGAGACGTGGTGGGCAATTTGCGGAGTTGTAAAGCCTGACTGTGAGGTTTGTCTGGGGGAAACTGGAAGAAGAGGTTTCTGAGAGGTCTCCAGTCGTGTTTCTGAAAATTTAGGGCTTGGCTTGATCGTAACGGGAAGAGTCTGGTTATGAAACTAATGACGACGTGGATACAATTTTTTTGTTTTGGAAAACTTGCACGTTGGAGATTTGGTATATAGTGAGGACGATTTGAGTCGAACAACAAAGTCGTATCGGATATTACATCATATCAAGGACTTTTTAACCCCCGCAGAACATCTACTTAAAGTTCGTGCTGGCAGCAACAGTACCGCCACTGCTAACAGTCACGCCAGAAACACCAAGCTGCTGCCCATCCACACTCGTCACCCTAACATCCACCTTCCCCGTCCCAAACCCTCTCGCCTCCTCAAAAAAGTTATAATCCCTCCTCGTCGTCCCCCGCCACGTCTTCCCCCCATCCGTGCTAACCTCCAACTTACTCACCGCCCTCCTGCTGTTCACCACCTGCATGGAAAACCAGTACGCCGACACGCCCTCTTTGTTGCGCAGCTGCAGGGGCGTGGTGATGGGGCAGGGTACGTAGTCCCACGTCACGGGGATGACGCCCTTGGACGCGGGTGCTAGGGCGGTGAAGGCGTTGGTGAAGAGGTCGAGGTGGTTGGGGCCGCAGCCGGGGCATTGGTCTACGACCTATACACCCATCACGTTAATTGCGTTCCGAAGTAGTGCGGCGGGGGATTAGTCCGGTATAGGCTTACCATGGCGGTGATCTTGTTCCCTGAAGGGCCCGTCACGGAGACACAGGCACCGCAGTTTGCGGCGTTGGCCCAGTTGGAGTCGCTTAGAGCGGTGCCGTAGATTCCTGTGGGGAGGGTGTAGGTGCTGAAGGAGCATTTGCCGCCGGAGAGGTTGCCGCTGTAGAAGGTTGCTTGGCCGGAGTTGGAGCGGGGGTTGAGGGAGATGGCTGCGCTGGAGACAGCGCTCGTGTATAGACCCAGAAGAGGAAGGGAGAGGAGAGCGGAGAAGCGCATCTTGGTTGAGAGATGAGGGATGAGTCGTACTTGAGCTTCGTGAGATGTGGTGAATAATGAGTGAACGGACGAACGAAAACCTTCCTGAGGTTGAGCGAATGTAGTTAAGTTAGGATACGAAAGGAAGGTATGCAAGAAACGAATGTATAATAGACTGAGACAAGTCTGCTAGGGTAGATCAAAAGAATATGAAGAAACAATTTTACTTATACGAAGTCTTGCGCGTTCACGGTCTCCAAACCCCATCATCGGCCGGACTTTTGAAACAGCGCCAGGCGTAGGACGAAGCCATATAGCTGAAGCTTGTGCAAGTCTAACAGTTGCCAAATGACGTTGGCAATCTAATAACATGTATGTTGTGTGGGACCCCAGGGGATGTGTAGGAGGTGGAAGGGTCATGTTGTTTCAAGTAAACGCGTCCGAGGTCTGGAACACCACTGTTGTTGTGGAGCTTGAGCCTCATATCAGTGGTGCAGCTCCACCAAAAACACGCAAAGGTAGATCTAGCACACGAGTGATGCAGGTTGCTGTGTTGAGATGTCACAAGCAAGGGCCGGCTGATTAATCGGGTGGTGCCCATGGCACGCAACTGTATCTGCTTCATGCTCCGAGACACAATCGCACCATCAACATAGATATAAGGCCTACTGAACGAGTCTTCAAATATTTGCATTGAATCACTGAGTGGATTGGCATTGTAACTTTCCACGTGGACGCCATGCCACCAATAGTACCCTAGAACCGACTCCTGTAAACCGTCCCTTATAGCTCCGGCGCAAATGCTACACACCTGGACATAACTGCGTGAACGTGTCTCCTAGCTGTATCGCCCAATCGACGAGCTTGATGCCTGCGCTGATGGATACATCCGACTTCTACTCCGTAGCCAAATCACTGTTTGTACTGCGCGGTAGATCAGAAGGAGATGTTGAACTCCCATTGCCCTAGAATACCATTAGCACAGATAGCGGAGTGTTAGGCAATTCCCAGGCTTACCATTCTTGAGTCTATCAGCAGTGTCTTCCAACAGAATTACCCTTCTCTTTGTACAGTAAGCGGTCTTGTCCATCATTTCTACCTTCAGCCCCGAAAGCTGATCCGTGGGTTTCTCAAACATTTCGGAAAGATTTTCGACCGCCATCTCCAAGTCCTTCTGGTTGTCTTCGAAGATTTCGGTCATGTTGTTTCTTGCTAGGTAGTACGCAAATGCGTATGTCCACTTCAGGGTTTGACGGCATTGCTGAAGAGCCTGGGATGCTGAATCAAGGAACTGCACTTCGATCCATGACATGCCTGACGTGCTCTGCAATTGGGTCATCTTCTTCTCCGTCTTGAGGTAGATGTCCTTGTCAAGCTTCGCAGACTGCTCGTGGTTGGCATATCGGTTGTAGTAGTGGAGGTATCGCTCCAGTGAAGCACGGCTCCTAGCTTGTGCGTCCCTTGCTTCTGACCCGCTCTTCTCTTCATACCTATTGCAATTGTACCAGCTCGTCCCATGTTCTGACCACACGCCCATACACATCCAGCAGAACTCGTTACGGCACTTCCGACAAGTCATGTGATTGCAGCCTCCGTTCTTTTCTATAGTCGAGTGGCATTTCGGGCATTCCTTAGTGTTTGCCGAGATCCAGTTGGCAGTTTCCGAGTCGTCAGCACACTTCTTCAGCCACTTCTTGACCAGCGAGCAAGGCGCGGGTTGATGGTCGTTGAGGGTACAACCAAAGCAGAAGGGATGGCCGCAGGAGCAATGTACGGTTGGGACGATACGGTTGAGATCCTTCTTCTTGATCCCGCAGTCGATAGCAAACTCACAGTTGGGTGCGGGACACCACTTGAGATTGTCCTTGTCGTCCACATATGTCCGGGTCAAAAGCTCCTGATACCTGAACTGAGGTCAGTACAGTTTCGTCTTTCTTCCATTGTATACACGCACCTGTTTTTCAAGTCCGTAGCCACCAAGAAGTCTAGCGTCTTCGAATCGATGATCCGGTTGCAACCCTCTCCAGGACACTTGATACGAGCGGCTTCTCCCTCATCCTTAATTTTGGAAGATAGATACTGACGATAGCAATCTGCACAGAATCTATGACCGCACTTCATCGCGAATGTCTCCAGACCAGGCGAGTCGTCGCAGCAGATGTCGCACATGAAGCCTTTCACTTTGACCAATCGTGGTGGATCAGCAGAGTCCGGACCTAACCCCGCAGCCTCTAACATTTGCTCCGTACGATCCATGTATTGTTCAATTAACCTCTCCTTGTTCCATCGCGAGTGTCGTAACAGTATCGCTGTTGCTTCCGGGGGTTGGCCAAGGATGTTCGATACTTCGTCGATCTGCTTGTCCTGGGAGGCTTGTATATCCGCGGGGCTGAGCACCTTGAAATCCACTTCGTACAACTTTCGGCCGGGTTTTATGTCCTTGTCCTGCGAGTCGAAGCCTACGTCTCCTACATCTACACTGCAGTTAGCCATAGCCCGACGAGGGGTATGCCCCGCCGCAGCACTTACCATCGTCGCCGAAGCTCATTTCCGAGTCATTATCCTCCAGGAACTCGTTGTCACTGCTTGCGACACTGTTGAAGTCATCGTCGGAATCCATGCTTGCGGATACCAGGGTCTGTGGGGTTGCGGGAAGGTTCTTGTTGGATGCACCTGTCAAGGTTGTGACAGCTCCGGAGCTCTTGCTGTCTTTTCGCGTGTCCTGAGTTGCAGCAGTCGCCTTGCTTATGGATGCAGTGGAAGTGGTTCTAGATAGCTTTGGAGGTGGCAGTTGCTTATCGTCTTCGGTAGGTTCTACTATATAAGATGCTTTACGTTTTCTCGTATGAGAAGGCGTGGTGGCAGCTATGGAGTCGGTACCGCTCGTAGCCTCGCCGCAGTGACGAGACTCACTAAGCGATAACCTAACGTCAAGGAGGGACGACTAAGCCCAGGAGCCGTGGGACTTTATTTGAGGTAGAACGGTCTGATGATTAGGCAACCAGGCACAAGACCGGTGAGAATATTCGGACTGCACAACAGCAGCTGAGATTCCAGGAAGATAAGACGCGGTGATTGGGGCGAATGTAAGAGTCGTGTGCAGGTCCCAGTGGTCAGTTGGAGGCTTGAGCAGCTTTGGCGGGCGGTCGATCCTGAAAATGGATTGGTCCAGGCAGAAGGATTATGCTGGTGACTGCAGGTGAAGGCGCTCAGGGGATGAAGAGGCTGCAGCTTTTCTACCTGGGTTCAAGACGGAGGCAATGTAAGTACGGAAAGGAAAAACTGAGAAGAGAAAGGTTTACAAATCCATTCAGTTGGAACGAAAGGTCAGTGATGTGAGTGGAAGAGTCAGGGTCAGTTCCTGGACTGAGCAAGGCATTGGATGACGAGCCTGGCGTTGGACGACCTGGAGCATTCAGGAAGTTCATGGTGGCTCGAGCGCTCGGGTCATCGCTGCCGATGCCGCCCGCCAAGCCCGTGATGCTCAGGCGACAAGGCTACCACGTGCTCCAGCCTTACCGTCCCCTATACAAAGTTTTCAACATGTGAAAGTAGACGCAATACGCATCAGGGGTATTCAGTTCGACTTCTGTTCACTACTTATGTTCCGTCGCTTCCTCAATTTTTCCGCCACATACTTCTCCTCCATCAGAACGCTATGACACATCTCTCCAGCATTCGCTTATGTCTTCATTGACCCGACTCTCAGCTTTCGTTTGTTCTTAGCAAGAATATACCGAATACCAATAGAGTCCTTCTCCGGAATACAGCCCTTGGACTGCCTTCAATATCCCATGCAGCACGGGACTCCGGTTTTGAAAACAAGGAGTCGTCCCAGCTCTGGACCTCAGGATGGCTAATGGTGGTGCTGTAGGAAGCTAGACGAACAGCGGCGGTATACCCAGCGTGCAACTTGATTATGTTGGCGGGTGAGAAATTCCAACTCTATATAGCCTTCGTACTCTGTTTGCCAAACGAGGACTGGTTCAGGAAGGCCTTTTCAGGTTCTGCGCTCAGTCTCTTTCAAAGCTTGACTCAAGTGGCTAGAGTCTTCTTGCCTTTCCGCTTCTTGAACACAACGCCCACACCAGGTGGATCATCAGTGTTCCCCTTCGCATCCTCACTAGCAGGTGGTTGCAGGTCCGCTGGCAGCATGGGCTTCGCCCCGTCCATACTCTCCTCCCTTTTGATCTTCGGATCTGCTGTCTCTTCCGCTGCAACTCCGGTCGTTGGCGTTCTTGGCTTTAACAAGCTCTCCAGATCCTCGTCATCACCAGCACTATCCTTGCCAGGATAGGCTTTGAAACTTGAACCCCAAACCTTCCGTACCGGTTGCTCCAGTGTGTCATCCCCATCTTGCCCATCGAGCTTCCTCTTGCGTACTCCAAAAGCCTTCATCTCTAGCTTAATGTCCTCGTCCTCTTGCTTGACATTTGAGCCTACTGCGTTTACGGACAGCGTCTGCCAGTCCCCGGCCATAGCCATCTCCCTCCTGAATTCTTCAGGGATCGCAACACCCATCTCTGCTAACTGTGCCATTTGCCTCTTGCGTTCCTCAGGCGTAGCCTGAGCTGTCGCATGCGGTACTGCAGCGGCTCTCTTCTTGAGCGGCGCATCCGTGCTGACTTTGCTTGCTGCAGCACCAGACACGACTCCATTCAGTCTGGCGACCTCATCCTTAGCACGTTGCTTCTCCCGCTCTTCACGCTCCTGATTACGGTGGATGTCCCTCAAAGACCGCTGGATGTTGCTCTGATGCTTGCCCGTTGCATCATGTTGCTGGCGTTCGAATTTGGTGTCACGTACGTAGATCTTGCAGAACTTGCACCAGTACTTGGGTGTTGACTTCCAATATTCGGACATTGCAGTTCCGAGGTGTGTGAATGGTTTCCTAACTTGCATTGAAGGTTCATAAGTTGCGGCGCGGGAGTACTTCGGAATGCGGAGGTGGCTCGCGGGCCATATCGACGACGGCAAGAGCTCTGAACGGACAACATCCCACTCATTTTCGCCGCTTCGTCTGTCTCACGCAATCAGCTCCTCTTCATTCCCTGAAGCCCGACCTGATAGCGCTGAGCTTGACATGGCTAGCTCCGCTGTTACCGCTGTCGCGCGGAGCACAAGACGACTTCCTCTCACCAACCGAGCAGTAATCACAGCCCTCGCACACCCGGCATCAAACCAGCAATCACGGACATTCCTCACTTCATCACCGCAAGGCGCTGCTGGATCCGCAAACACCTTCCTCGGACAAATGGGAGGGAGCTCCTCAGCACCCACCTCCTACTTCCAAAGACCTTCGTTACCCGCCAACACCATCATCCGATTCGTTCCCCAGCAGACAGCATGGATAGTAGAGAGGATGGGAAAGTTCAACAGGATACTACAACCTGGGCTAGCGATCTTGATGCCCTTCATCGACCGAATAGCATATGTCAAGAGCTTGAAGGAGTCGGCAATCGAGATCCCGAGTCAGAGCGCCATCACGGCGGATAACGTTACGCTGGAGCTGGATGGCGTGCTGTACACGCGGGTCTTTGATGCATACAAGGCGAGGTAGGGTATATCACATTGGGGTGGCACGTATAGAGCTAATGATTACATAGCTACGGCGTCGAAGATGCAGAGTACGCCATTTCACAACTGGCGCAAACAACCATGCGTTCGGAAATTGGTCAACTTACCCTGGATCATGTGCTCAAGGAGCGTGCGAATCTGAACGCCAACATTACCGCAGCGATCAATGAAGCAGCGCAGGCTTGGGGTGTGGTCTGCCTACGATACGAAATCAGAGATATCCATGCGCCCACCGGAGTAGTCGAAGCCATGCACAGACAAGTCACCGCCGAGCGAAGTAAGCGTGCCGAGATCTTGGAGTCAGAAGGTCAAAGGCAAAGCGCCATCAACATTGCAGAAGGCCGGAAACAGAGTGTTATCTTGGCTTCTGAGGCATTGAAGGCAGAGCAGATCAACACAGCAAGCGGTGAGGCGGAAGCTATCCGTCTGAGGGCTTCAGCTACGGCGCAAGGGATCAATGCTGTTGCTAATGCCATATCGCAAGGAAAGGAGTCCGCGCAGAGTGCTGTCAGCCTGAGCGTTGCAGAGAAGTATGTTGACGCTTTCAGCAAGCTGGCAAAGGAGGGTACATCAGTCATTGTACCTGGCAATGTTGGAGACATTGGAAGCATGATTGCGTCGGCAATGGCGGTGTATGGCAAAGTCAGTGAGGGTCAGGCGAAGACGATGGCGGCCAGGATGTTGGAGCACGGTCAGAGCCACAATAGTGGCTCTGCGTCAGAAGCACATGCCCAGCAATTCCAACAAGACGCGACAGAGTTTGTAACGAAGAAGGATGATGTGGCGCAGAGTGTACTGGACGAGTTTGAGAAGACGAGGCAAAAGCACTAAGGATAGCATGCTTGTGAGTCCGTTTGTATCAGTAGAAGCATCCGCTTTTGTAGCATCTTGGATGGTGTTTGAGGGCATTATGTAGTATATACCACTAGTCTGGCTCAGCTTTCTCCGACGATTCAACCAATCAATTGTATATAGCCTTGACATCGAAATGATAATGCTTGGCACCAAGCTGCTTTGCCGGCTCTGCTCCCACCTACTGCCACCACCTAATTAAGAAGTTGTAACGGTTCCTCCTGGCACTAGGTATGGTCTTTTAGCACTTATGTCTACGTTCGGCGAAAGTCACAACGTAACAGCAGCAGACGTGGCTCCCACAACGTAGGTACAATAGCATGCCGGTTCGCCATCAAAATTCCGGGACTGTCAGTAGGATCCGGGTATCGGTGGCCAGCTGTTATTTTTTGAGACCATATTCCTTCCATCATTTGCGGTCAATATCTCTTCTTTCCTTCAATCAATACCTCAGTTGCTCCATGAAGCACTTGCACTTCTCCGCTTTCTGGCCTAGTAGATCGCTTTACGCTATATTGCTTTCTGCACTATCTCCGTTCTGTGTGCAGTTTTGTGTGTAAACCCAAGTCATCTTGGGAGTTTATCCGTCATGGATGGTAACTCTTCACCAACTACTGCTTCCATAGAGAAGGATGTCCACTACTCAAACGAGTCAACGCTCAACACCCTCGACCTATGGGTGAGTCCCACCCAGGACAAATCACAACCAGACACCTTCTGGATCATGTACGCTGCGCCCCCCAAGCAACGCACTAACCTAATCTTGACATCTCAATAGCTTCATCCACGGCGGCGCCTGGCGCGACCCCACCGCCACAAAATCCGACTTCCTCCCCGCCATCCAACACATCGCCTCCCTCCATTCCTCCGCCCTCAACCATCCCAACACCACCACCACCAACCCCCTCTGGTCCCACATCCACGGCTGCGCTTCCCTCAACTACCGCCTCTCCCCCTACCCTTCACACGCCACAGACCCATCCAACCCCTCCGACCCAGCCCGCAACGTCCGGCATCCGGAGCATGTAAACGATGTGATCGATGCTATTGAGTGGTTGCAGAGACGGTTTGGGTTTGGGGAGAGGTACGTACTTGTCGGGCATAGTGCTGGGGCTACGTTGGGGTTTCAGGTTGCTATGAGTGGAGGACGACGATGGGGTTCAGGGGAGCATGAGGAGGGTGGGCGTGAGGGGAGTGGGGATGGGGAGGTAGTGGTTCAAACGCCTATGGGGATTGTTGGGTTGGATGGGATCTATGACCTTGAGGGGTTGGTGGATGCGTTTAGGGCGGTGCCGTTCTATCGGCAGTTTGTGGAGAACGCCTTTGGTGATGATGTAAGGGCGTGGAAGGCTGCTAGTCCGAGGTATGGACGTTATAAGGAGACTTGGTCGCACGCTGCAGTTGTAGGGTTAGTGGTGATGTATGATGGCGACAACTTGATAGATGAGGGCCAAGAATATGGTATGGCGATGTCGTTGGAGGAAGACTTTCATAGTGAACATCCATCTAGCAAGAGCAAGGATGCGCAGTTCGTGCTGTTGCGTGAAAGGTGGCGGGGAGACCACGATGATGCCTGGAGGGAGTATGGGAGAATGGTGGGCTTTGTTGAGAAGTGCATGGAGCGAATATGGAGGGCTTCAGCAGAAGCTTCAGCACTACCAAAAACACCGTAGAATAATCAAGGCGAGAAATCCATCAGTAACATGGGCACTCCGAAGCAGGTATAACAATCTCATTATTCGTTTCTCATCTATAGGACTATTTCTCTCGGTTCGTTGTCCTTCGTCGTTGTCATATCCAACCTTAGACTTCAGCCAAGCCTCTAGACCACGCTCAAGTACGTAGTGCCGTTTAACCGTGAGCGACCTTTGTCACGGTGCCATCGTCGCTAGTATGGATCGTCAAGCGGTCGGGGTTGAAGTCCATGGTCATCATGTCGCCTTCCTTGACCACTCTATGTTGGGATGGTAGGTCCTTCTTTGCGAATGTCTGCCATCTTTTGTCAGCAACAGAAGACTCCTAGAAGGTAGAGAGGGTGGAGGGCAGGAGGGGCAGAAGAGGGGTCAGGGCAGTCCTGCCTAGGTGCAGATACAGGAGTGCAAGCAGAGCAGAGTCTTGCAAGCTCGAGTTGAACGTTCATAGTCAGGCTGGCTAGTGACAATCTCAATGGCACCTACCTGATGGTCTGAAGAATCACCGATTTTCTTGCCCATGAGCTTGTTCATCCAGTCGGAGTTCTTGTCCTTGTCGTTGGACATGAGGCCGGGGACGACGAGAGGCATGTTGGATGTTCGTTGATAGACGTGTATGTGGTGTTGTGTTAACTTGAAGATGCTATTGCTGCTGTGCTGGTGTGTCTTCCAAACCTGTGTCTTGAACATAGGCAGCCACTTATATACACGATTCAGGTTACGCGTTTCTTTTGTCCTCTGATGTTGATCGCCCGCCGATGCTGCATGTGAACAATGACGTACATATGCAGGGCTATCGATAACCATGTGCTAGCCGAGATAGGTTAAACCGAAACAATGCATCACGGTCACTCTGATCTGCTTTGCAACTGAAATTGTGTTTCCTCTATCATTCTGCACCCGGCACAGAATCTCAAGGCTATTACTGGCAATTGTCAGCATAGACAGAAGGTTCTATGTACGCTATTCGAGATGCGTTGGATATGCTTACCAACATGAATTTGACGCGACGACCGCCAGGAATGTTCCCTGCATAAATCTGGCCACTGCATGAATCTGTCCCAATCCGTAGGCCAATACGGTAGAGTTACGGATATGGGTATATCAATCGATTGTACTGGACTCACTCCTAGAGCGTCTTGTTCGAACTTGCCATGTCAACCCAGCGACCCAGGGGCACCGGAGCCTGCCGAGGGAGGCACGAGCGGGTGACTGGCTCAACAACCTTACTCTTGAGACAACTTGGAATCCTTCACCTACTAGAGATTCTAATATTGCTAGTTATACCGGAAGCAATCATCGAAAGTAGCAGCTCTAAGGGTATTCAACAGGGTCAGCCCATCGATTAAGGCCATAGCAAGATGCCAGTACCCTCTATGCAACAGAGGGACCCTATGAACCATCTTACTGCACATATGCTTGCCAACCAACCAGCAGCTGTATTACTTGATTATTAACCGCACTTTATGCCTTCGAGCGCTCTGCAAGCTAGAGATGATTCCATCCTCGAACGTTGCTGCATGGAGACCCCGCGAGATGCCCGATTTGACTCTATATCGCGCTTGTGTTGGTCAGATTCAGACTGCCATAGTTGTCACCAAGCCATAGTGTAGTTGAAATGAACGAGCGAGGCATAGAGATGCGCAGCGTACTTAAAGCAAGATGTGTTCTCAGCACGAGTCGAGTTTAAGATATCGATCATAAAGCGATACGGCAGGTCAGTATCTTATCAGATGATCAGATGACAACCCCACTAAACAACTGAACTGTGGTGGGGTTCAATGGCTTTCCGTCGTGAGCATGGAGGGGTAAAAGTAAACAGTCGCAACAGTTCTCAGGTTATCGGAAGCAACTCCAGTGCCACAGAGCTTCTCAAAACACTCACAAAATGTTCAAGAAGGAGTTAGTATGTTCAAAACCCTATGTGTTACTGCCACTGGCTGACCTTTTCACTCCAAACAGATTCTCACCGGGCGCAAAGTCCAAGGTCAAATCCTCCGTCCAGCGCGCCATCCGCACCAAGATCATCGAAACTTACCCCCTCCTCGAGCCGCACATAGATGAGATAATACCCAAGAAAGAGCAACTAGACCTCGTGAAAATGTACGTTCCCATACCCTTCCTCCTCAAAACCCCCCGTAGTCGACAAGCCTAACACTCACCCGCACAGACCCGACCGCGTCTCCCTCTACGTCCTCGGCGACAAACCCCTTTTCTGGCAACACATGGACGATCCCATAATACCACACCTCAAGATCGTGCACCAGTACCCCACATGCTTCAACCGGCTGCGCATTGACCGCGGCGCCATCCGCTTCGTGCTCTCCGGCGCGACGCTCATGGTCCCCGGGCTGACGTCGCCCGGCGGCAGACTGCCGGATCCGGCGGGGGACAACGGGTATGGGAAGGAGGATCTGGAGGCGGGGGAGGTGGTGGTGATTGAGGCGGAGGGGAAGGAGACGGCGTGTTTGGTGGGGGTGTTAAAGATGGGGACGAAGGAGATGAAGAGTGCGAAGAAGGGGGTTGCGATGGAGGGGGGGCACTATCTGGGGGATGGGTTGTGGAAGCTGGATATTTCGTGAGTTTGGCTTGAGTCAAGATGTGAGTAGGTCAACGGGCAATGTCTGGGTTGTACCGGACCATAACCTTTGGAAGAAGAAAATGCAAGCCTGAGAGGTCAATATGATCCGGCATTGAGCTCTTGAGTAACACCTGAAAACCCCTCTCATGATCTATAGCAGCCCGAAAACGCCATGTTGAATCCTTCTTTACCCCAATATCACGGAGCGTCCAAGCAGCAGCTTTTGTACTCCATCATCGAATGGTGATTGCTTATTCAACCTCCATCCCATCGTAAACCATGTTCTGTGTGTCAAATTCTTCCTCGTCTTCCGAATCGTCCGGAGACTCTGCAGCCTCCATCATTACCGCGTCTCGAGTCATCAGGACCTGCGTGCCGATATGGGTCGAATAGAAGACTGCCCCACGGACCGAAGATAGGTTCTTCCTTGTGCCTGTACATGAAGCGACCACGTCAACAGAAGCCTCGTTAAAAGTTTGCTTCGTTAGTGTAATCTCTGCTGTATCGTCCGACCTTCGAACATGTCATCAATACCTTCGTCGTCAACCTCCTCCTCCTCATCGACACCTTCCTCGTCCTCTTCCTCGAACCCCGTGTCGACCCCAGCTTTCTTCAGGCGGGACTTCATCTCTTCCCTTCGATCGGTCTGCCATCGCATCAAGGCGGCAGCAGCATGCACTCGGAAACCAAAGATTTTAGGCTCGTACCGTCTTTGCGTCTTCTGGGGTATCATGTTGGGGTACACTTGGAAGAGGATATTGTGGAAGGAGGTGCCAAAGTAGGCACCGTCGATCGACGCGTGTCGTGATGATTTGGGGTTGTAGAGGTCCTCGCACTTTGAACAGTACAGTTTTACCGCTGACTGATTCGGCGTATCATGCTGGCCCATAGGCAGGAGGGCTTGTGATTCACACATGACGCGTGGACACTTGCCAAAGTCTCCCTTCTTGTATTTGTCCATCTGATTGAAAGTGTTAGCACGTGACTGTCATGAGGGGCAAGTTTGTTTGCTTGCCATCTTCGCCAGACCTCTTGTTGTGACGATGTACCTGGCATGGACTAGGCCGTAGAGATGTCGTGCCGACTTCTCGATCTGTTCCCGCATCTCATCGTCACAGTCAAGGTCGAAGACGTCTGTGACCACATCCAGCGCGTACTGGTAATACTGGACTTCCGTGTTCAGATTCGTGAGATTGAACCGATCACGCAGATACTCCTCATCGATCTCGCAGAAGTACTCGTTGCCCCTGCTTGATATGAACTAAGACAGTGAGTGAGCGGTTGGGAAAGAGAAGAGAGATGCCAGACTAGCACAAGTTTTTCATTTGAAGATAAGAATGCCGAGGGGAGAGTTTGGATTGGCACGGAAAAGGCGCCAAGGCATGCCGCAGTAAACCATCCTTCAAGGACTGAAGTGGAAACAACAAGATTGCACTTTTGATAGCTACGAGAAAGGGGTGGACTCTATGCGTCTGAAACTTACCCAGTCTCTCCAGTAGCTAGTGTAGTCGCTGTCGGTATCGCTGTCAAAGTTGTCCATAATGCAATGTGGAGGACTGATAGATCCAACGAACTGAATCTGTCCGTCCGTAGGATAGGTGCGTTGCTGGTATCCGGTCAGAAGCCGATTGAAAGACTGTATGTTGACAATCTTAGGGTACGGTAGTCCGAAGTAGGCGTTAATTGTTTGACAAGGGCACACCCCACTAAAGCCGGCCAGGGCGACCTGGAAGTGGCATGTGCGGCTTGGCTGTCGTCGGAAGCTGGAGATACATGTCGCCGGTGCTTATGTGAGCTTCAAGATTCAAGATTTAACCCCGAAGGAGTACGCCAAGATCGATCCGCCTTAGTGACGAGTTGATGTTGCCGCCTGGCCCACGATCGTTGTGGAAAGTCATAATGGCCCCATATTGCAATGATAACCCAATATTTCAATGTCCAACAACACGTTTCTTTCACTCTCACACTGTTTACATTCTTTGTGTTCTGCGCAGGACTATTATGATGATACACGTTGATCTGCAATTGGACCCTTAAACTAGCTGCACCCTCATTGATTTTCTTTGCTCCATTATGAGTCGTGCAACTGGGCCCGACGGCCGTATGCCCTTGAGCTGTACCAGTTGCCGCCAACGAAAGGTCAAATGTGACAAGACGCAACCATGCTCGGCATGCCAAAAGTCTGGGTTAGACTGTGTGTTTCCTGCGCGCACGCGAATTCCTCGCGGCAGACAGGGCGGGCTAAGAGCGCGCAATGAGGAGCTTTCGAAGCGCCTGTCACGGCTGGAAAACTTTCTGGAAAGACTGGGACCTCAAGGCCTGCCCAGCTCTTCTGAGTCGGCTGACACGGCTGCCTCTACGGGTACGCCTATGGAAACGACGCCAGCACAGCCTGCTCCACGTCCGATTGATAGCCTGGACACAACTTCTCCACAGTCTAGTGAGGCAAGCAGCAAAAAGTCGAACCCGGACCCGGATCCGGCAAGTCTCCGGTATGCAAGTACTGAATATTGGAAAGGTCTTATAGGTGAAGTAAGGATGCTCCCTTCCTTTACTACTTGCGTAGGGTAGAACATTGTATTGCCTGCACGTCCAAAAAAAAACCATCTTCCGGCTTCTGCAGTTGGGCCTTTGTGGCTAATCAAAGCCAGGTTGATGGGATGCGTCAAGTCCTTGAGGACTCGGACGATGAAGAGGAAGAGGAAAACGAAGACATCTCTCCTCAATCCTCTCGTCCGGAAGCATCACCGTTCCAGGGAAACCTATTTATCCTTAGATCGACTGTGGAAACTCAAGGCTTAGCTTCACTGCACCCTTCACGCGAACAGATACTGTATCTGGCAGATATCTTCTTCGCCCGGGTGGATTCTATGTTCAAGGTCATACACCGGCCTACAGTCCGCACGTTCCTGGAAGCTGCTGCCGAAGCCACCGATACCGTTCCCATCAATAGCGGCCTCGAGTGTCTAATATTCGCAGTCTACTTTTCGTCAGTCACCAGTCTGAAGGACGAAGAGTGTACGGAGAAGTTCGGGGTTGATCGTGAGAGCTTGATTGCGAAATACAAATATGGTGTAGAGGCTGCTTTCACAAACGCAGATCTACTGAACAGCACCGACCTGGTCACCCTCCAAGCATTTTGCATCTATCTGGTATGTTTGATTTCAACACCGTGTGTCTTAGGCCAACATTTTTGGGGCGCGGGCATTGACTTCTGCAGGCTTTTCTACGCGCCATCACAGAGCAGAGGACTGTATGGACTCTGACCGCTCTTGCACTACGCATTGCCCAAGACCTAGATCTGAACCGAGACCTTTCAGGATTCAAAGGAATCACGCCCTTCGATGTTGAGATGAGACGCAGACTCTTCTGGGCCATCGCCGTACTAGACATGCGAGGCGCCGAAGACAGGGGTATGGCTCCGATGATCCCTGCAGACTTCATGTCCACCAAGTACCCAACAATGATAGACGATGACGATATGGATCCGGCATCGACTACGGAGTACAAAGAGCAGAAGTTCTCCAAAGACATGACCTTCATGAGGGTCTGCTACGAGTGCGGCGGCTTGCTGCGTCGTCTGTACCTGCCTCCGGGAATGTCAGAAGATGAGAAGCTCAAGCGCAACAAGACACCTCAGGACCGAGAGCAGATGGTTCTTGATTTCGGCCAGCATTTGCAAGACAAGTACATCAAGGGTCTTGATGATAGTGTGCCAATATTCTTTGCCGCGACTACTCTTTCGAAGCTTATCTGCTTGAAGCTGTACCTCACCGTCCAGTACCCATTCTCCTATGGCGATTACACTGTGCCCAGGGATACTCCACGCAGATACAATAGCCTGGAGATTGCTGTTGCTATATTAGAACTCGCCAAACAGTTTGGCACACATGGCGAAGTGGGCATCTGGAGCGCTTACACTTGGACTTGGGTTCCGTGGCATCCTCTGGCAGTAGCATTTGCTGAGCTTTGTTCCCAGACCAGCGGGTCTTTGGTCGACAGAGCTTGGGAGGTCGCGGAACCCTTGTTTCAGTTTTGGAGCCAATGGGTCGCCGATTCGAAAAGAGGTCCCCTCTGGCGTCCTATCCGAAGGCTTTACGCCCGGGCGAAGAAGGCAAGGGAAGCAGAAGCGAAAAGGGCAGAGTTCTTGGAGCAAAACCTTTCTCGCCTGCAGTCTTCTGGGATGTTGGGCGCCTTGCCGACGCAGCAGCCTGCACCCCCGATGGCAAGGGGGCCGCTGAATATTCCAGACTTCACAGTGCCTCCACTGCAATGGAACGACCAGAATATGGTAGCTATGCCAGAAGGTATAACTCAGTACCTACATGGCAATGCCAACCCGTTCGGTCCAAGTATCGACTTCACCAACGTACAGCTACCACCCATGTACATGGATACCACGCCAGCGCTTGGTTCGCTGGATCCCACCGACTGGTCAGTCTGGGACGACTTTGTTGGTGACGCTATGGCTGCACAGGGTTTCAGCATCGATCCAATGTCTGTCGAAAATGTCGATATGAACATTGGCCTTACCACCCAGTTTGCAAGGAACGGTGCACCTTGGGCTGATATTGGTTCAAGGCCAAACCCATAAACATCTCGAACAATATGTGGTGTCATATTCTGGCTGGCAATCCTCTCTTTCTTATACCATTATACCCACTCATAGAATATCTCTTTCTTAACCGTATGTACGATAGTGAATAGGCACCGATCAAAGTCGGAGAACCTGTCGGCTCAACCCAAGGTCAGAGAAAATGGAAGGAAACAAGAGCAACTTGCGGTCTTTGGCTATGACGGGGGCGGAAGCAGTTGTAGATATCCACTCAATCTTTGAACGTTTTATCCGTGTACCGCCATTCCTACCATGAGTTGCGGACTTCGGGGCAATCGAACAAAGGCCGACTATGGCCATCGCTCCCCAGCACGACAACGGCACGCTAGGTTATTGATTAGTGATCAAGTAATTGCACTCAAGGAAAACCTAAACGACGCGTAACAGGAAACATAATATGATGCCTCTAGTTTGGACATCAGAGCAATTGTTCAGTGCAGTTTGGAAGTACGATCGAATCAAACGTCGTTGAATCAGCCAGCCAATTGTGGGGTACCTTACCACCAAGCGTTGGGTCAACGTCCGTAAGGTCCCTTTTCTTCTCTACAGAGCTGCGCAACCCGGAGTTCAATCCTTCCGCACCGCGACTGCAAAGCAAGGCGATCTTCTGTTCGGGCGTAACCAGATTGACGATCCATTCGTTAAACATATGCGACTACATCCCCATGGTAGAGCAGCTGAACCGCTAAGGTAAACGGTCGGACGTATGAACATTGGCTGCCGCGGTCCCGTAGGTGGCTTGCTCCCGTTGTTCGAGCTCAGGTGGTAGGATTCAAGGAAAGCGGAGAGCTATAAGTATACCTGATCTTGTTTCCATTTGTCAATCGATTACTTCCAAACTATCTGCTCCTTCACCTGTCATCTCCCATCATAGCTATACGAGTACTAGGCAACCCGTCCTGGCTTCTTACATAGAGACAACCTCGCAACGATAGTGAACCGGCCCCCAAGGTCTGCCACAACGCGGTCGCAAGCTTGATCTTGAGCTCTCCTACAGTACACCATCACCTCAGCTCACGGGCAACACTCCCCGCGCGGTCCACAACTCTCCAACATCCCCTCCGTCTCAATCCATCACCCTCCAGACTTTACCACGAAATGGACATCCTCACCCCCCCACCCCCCTACGCAGAAGACCTCTCCCCCACCCTCTCCGCCTCAATCCTAACCTTCCACGTCCTAAACCGCGCCTACGTCTCCGGCGCCCTCGCCGGCACCCTCATCGGCTCTCTCGCCCACCTCCGCGCCCTCCGCGCCCACCGCCTCGCCTCCCCCCTCCCCACCTCCTCTCAATCCCCCTCTTCCGCTCCCTCTTCTTCCGGCGCGAAACCCTCGGGGGCGGTGGGGGTTAACGCCGCGCAGGGGACGGGGGTAGGGGTTGGGGTTAGTGGAAGGCCGGATTTGTTGTATAGTGTGTTGCAGCGCGTGGCGAGGGCGGGGGTGATTAGCACGGGGCTTTTGGCGGTGGCGTTGGTGGTGAGGATGAGGGGGAGGGGGGAGGTGGAGTGGCAGGATAGGGCGTATAGGCTGTTGCATAATCCGGGGCAGAATGAGGTTGATCGGTTTATCTTTGGGGGTATCGGTGCGGGGGTGGTCGCTGGGTTGGTGGCTTCGCCGGGGAAAGGGGTGGGTAGGAGTGGGGAGAAGGATGTTAGCTTGAGGGGGGTTAAGGGCGGGCTTCAGAGGGCGAGGTTGCTTGGAGGGTGGATTGGGGTTGGGGCGCTGGTGGGGACGGTGGGGTATATGGTGTGGAGGTATGGGGTAAAGGGAGGGAAGTTTGAGCAGGTTGTGCAGGATGTTGTGCCTGTAAGGGAGATTGAAGAGGCGGTGGAGAAAAGGATCAGATGATTCATTGGGAGGATGTAGTGAAGCATGGCGATTGGTCGACAGGACGGCTGCTATGTCCATTCTTAGTAGCGAAGGGTGAACACAATTTGACGCCAGTTTCCAGGATGTCATTCAAAGCATTGGGTCTTCATACATACGTTTACCAAAGCTGTTCACATCATGCGGTATGTGTTCAACTACGCGTTGATTATGTATTGCTACATAGGGCATCTGCCCTATGTGACTCTACATGCTTATAAGACAATGAAGAAAAGGCAATGAATGACTGCCAATGTTGAGTCGCACCTGGAAACATGTATATTGAGCCGTTGAACATCATGTATCCCCACAAAACTCCCTCACTAGCAAAACGTAAAGGACAAAGTTGTGCCTCTGCCGTGTCATAACTCATAATATACTAATCCTACTTGACTCGACTTCATTTCGGCGGAGTAATCACCACAGGAAGCCCAATATACCTCGACGGTATAGGAGGCACAGGATTCGGACTCCTCACAGGCCGGTCGTGACTCGAATAGTACCTGCTCATCGTGCTCACCGTCGCTACCGAAACCGAACTCCGTCTCGACCGGCTCGACCCCGCCATCGATGCTCGTGACGACCTCGACACTGACGTAAAAGCTTCCTCCCTCGGTGAACCCTGCGATGAAGCACTCGACACCGTCCCCACCGACGTTGTAGACGTCGACCGACCACGATATGGTGCGTACGGATATGCCACCTCCTCCGGCTCCGCAAGGCTCAAGGTCTGTACGCTAACCCGGCTCTTGTTCGGATTCTCGAACATGAGCGAGCCTCGTTCGGCTTCGGAGAGGAGGTAGACTTCGCTAGCTTTGGGTTTGGTGCGGAAGAGACTTCGACGGAGGGCGTTGATGACAAGGAAGATGGCGGAGGTTGCGCAGCCGAGGGCGATGACGCCGAAGAGGGCGATTATGAAGATTGTTACGGCGTTGAGGGGTTTGTGTTGGGTGTCGCGGGATACGAGGCGAGAGGCTCGATTGGTGATGTGTGACATGGTGTCCAAGAAAGCCTTGGAGTCTTGCATGGTGAAAGGGACTGTGGTGATACGGATGAGGTTTAGGAGATGACCAAAGGTAAAGGTAAGGAAAGAGACGAAAGACGCTCTTGGAGGGTTCGGCTCAGCTTGTAAGGCTACCGTTGCTTCATATTGATATGGAAGATGAAAGATCCATACATCAACGAAACAAAATTGAATACATTTAAACCTCAGAAAGGTAAAAATAAGTAGACATCTTATGGTTCTTCTACTGCGCCCATCTCGAGCTGCCTTCTTGGATGACCCAATATCTCCCGTCATCTCCGCCCGGCTAGGCTGCTTGACGAAGGAAGCCATCAAGCGGCTCGCTGACAGAGGGCGTGATGTTCGCCATTGGGTTGTCGAGGTATGGCAACTTTAGGAAAAGTGACCATTGGGTCTTTTGAGTGCCTACCGTACGCCATGCTGGTGGCAGGGCCGGCTTGTCTCTCAGCCTTGGCATGGCGAGCTCTTCGGTGAGAATATCCGGAGATGTACTGACAAGTAACAGAGTCTCACGAGCACATGTGGGTTCATGCGCATTGACGAAAGGGACCGAAAGGAACGGCGGTCTTGAGATGACTCCAGTTGGTATGAGGCTGAGCGTAGGCTCTCTTGAGCCTATCTGATCTCAGAACGAATGAGACAGCGTCATAGTGTGATGACGGAGGCTGAAGGCGTACTTTGAGAGAAAACTCATCACGACGAGAGTGAACAGCATGACAATGGGAAATGGTCCCGCCTTGTAGCGTGGGCTGAGCAGTCGAATACTGGAGGTGGAGGTAAGGCTGGATCTAAAAATAGTTTCGTCCATTTGACGATCCGTCTCGGCTTACCGAAACAACAACACCTCAACCTTCCTCTTCTCCTGACGCTCCTTGGCGGATGAAGACAACAGTGACTTCAGCTTCACGTTATCAGGTTGCAGAGGTAACCATCTTCATGGTCGCTAGAGCAGAGCTCCATTGATCGACACAGAAGTCGATCCTCCCGGAGCGCAGCTGCGTTGATGGCGCTAACCCTTAGCTCGCCTGCGGCTCAAATCCAGGTTGCTGCGCAATGCTGAGAGCGAAGTAGGCGCCAAAGGTATGGCCGAGTCTCTACAAGTATGTGCTCCTCCAGTAAATGGTAGAGCCTTTCATTTGCGGGTTGCATAATGTCTTTGCTTGGCAAGGCTGTCTCGATCTGAGTAGACAGGCAAGATCAAGACCGTGCACATCTTCATTCACTCAATGACAGAAATGAGTGTGGCGACCACAGTGTCGTCAAACAGCCGCAAGATCTACCCCGAGAGTCTGAATGCAGGCAGAGGCGAGATCAGACTGTTGTCCTTGACCGGATCAACTGCCGAAGGCACACTCTGTGGAACGCTGAGTGTTCACACGTTCCAGGATGATCTCAGGTATACGGCTTTATCGTATGCTTGGGGAGATCCCACCAAGAGAAGGGACTTTGTGCTGAACGGCGTTCTCACAACCATCACGGAAAGCCTTGATGCCGCTTTGAGGCAGCTCCACATGGAAGGCAAGGCCACAAGGCTTTGGGCGGACGCCCTTTGCATCAACCAAGCCGATGCTACTGAAATAAGCCAGCAGGTTAATAACATGGCCGCGATCTTTTCGAAAGCAGAGCGGACCTATCTCTGGCTAGGTGCAAGAGACGAGAGCCAGGCGAGCGACGAAGCCATGGATCTGGTTGCCAAAGCCACACGTCTGGACGCGAACGAACTTGATCCAGAAGACCGAGTATGGAAAGGGGTCAACGCGCTGCTTCAGCGATCTTGGTGGTCCAGGTTGTGGGTAGTTCAAGAGTCGTTGCTCTCCCCAAATCCTGTCTTCAAATGTGGCTTCATGGAGGTCAGACTTGAAAAGTTCAGGAATCTGCACCTCTGGGTAGATGAGCTTGGATGGGATCTAGAGAGTTCTGAACGGATTAGGAAACTACCGCTTTTCACGAGATGTCCGTACAGTTCTTTTCTGACCTATAATGCACATTCAGACATAGGAAGGGGTCTGCTACCGTGGCTCGTACTGGGAAAAGATTTGGACTGTTTACTGCTAAGAGATAAAGTATACGCCCTTCTAAGCCTTGCTGGGAAAGAGGCTCGGAATGCCATCAAACCAGATTATCACAGAAGGTCTGACAACAACGAGTTTGTGAAATCAGATTTTGAAGTCATGGTTGAGACGGGCATTCATCTGTACACACAGTGGGGTGGTCTTTCACCACTTGAAGCAACGGCTCTGAGAGGTCAGCTTCGGGATCATTCGTTCCATTTACCATCTTGGTGTCCTGATTGGAGGAAAACCACAAATCTGGCCATCAATATCTCCCCCGGAACTTACGCTTTCGATGACTTCGTCTTCTCACGGCGAGCCGCCGCAACGCCATGGCTTATTGGCAAGGGCCAGAGTGTCCTAGACTACTCTACGCCGTACTTCCTACCAGCAGACTGGCGTACACGGACAGAGAGCGAGCCCGATAGTGCAGGCTTGATTTGGCGAGACATTTTCTGCTTCAGTGAAGATCGCAAGGTCATGGCCGTACGAGGGCTTGTTGTGGACGTCCTCGATTATGTTAGCGCTACGCCATGGCTCGATATCTATACCGGAGATGACCCTCAGGAGGGGGCCAAGTCAAGATGGGAGCAGGAAGATGCAACGCGTGCTGCTGCAAAAGAATGGGAAAAGCATGTAGCAACCCAGAAGAAGGCTACCTACCTAACCGGTTGCAGTTCTAAAGAAGCCCTTTGGAGGACGCTAATAGGCAACAGAGATTTCGCGTTAGGGGGCGCTGCTAACCAGGATCTGGTGTCTGATGTGCCAGACAAGATATACGGGACGTACTTTGACGCCTGGATGGGCCGGGAGCCTTGGGTCAACAGCGTCTCCCGAGATTTGGTGAGGAAATTTGCCTCCCCAGCCGTGGCTCGATGCGCTAAAAGAGCATTCGTAACCACTCGGGACGGTTACTACGCAATGGCAGACGCCGAAGAAGCAACCCCACAAGTCGGAGATGTGATCTGTATCCTCCGTGGCGGACACGCTCCGGCAATCTTGCGACCACTACCAGGTACTAATTACTGCCAGTATCTGGGAAGGGCATATGTCCATGGAATCATGGAAGGAGAGCTGATGCAGACTGTAAAGCCGGAAGACCTGGTTGAAATCTGGCTTGCTTAAGCGATGTCACCAAAAGCTTTTCCAGAGGCCATTTCGTTCGTGGAGGCCATGGCGTCTTCCCATCGAGGAGAAACCTGTCGCTAGGCTGATTCCTCTGTATTGTGGGAAGGTAACCTATTTTCATCGTCAGAGCAAGGCCTCTTACGTTGGCCATTGGCTTCAAAGCTTAGAAGCCACTACTCCAGCCCATTGAGGCCAAGCGCCAATTAGAGGGCTGGATGATGCCTGCTTCAGTTCTTAGCAAGGCTGAGTTGCAATAGCTGCATGGCGCACGTCTAAAGTTTCCGCCTGCTTCATGCCAAGACTGAAGATATTCAGCTCTTGGTCTGGGCCACGAGAACCTCTGATGGTCACCACCGTGGACTGATCGCTCATATGACGGCCAAGGTAGGCAGAGTTCAAGCCCCGTTCAGCCCTATTTCCCCTCACGTATGTTACAGGTACTTCTGTATCACGTCTACCCTACTTGAGGTATTGTATCTTCATTAGTAGCTATGTGTTGAAGTTCACTCAGTAAATACTTGCCAAGGCCGGCGAGGCTGGAGCAGACTTACTGTTGGGAGAAGATCGTTCTCTTCTATCTCCTCTTCTATATCCCTACCTATCTTACTCTCGTCTCATCTTTGTTGGTTCATGTGGCCTATGTGAGGTAATGGCAGGCCAATACAAACCATCAGAGCGTGTCCGCGTTTCTGTTGCTTGGGAGACACCTCCAGATTTGAGCCAGACATCGACTACAAGCACGCCTCGCGGTTCCTCCCGGATTCTCTCAAGGATCAAGAAGGCCTTAGCAATACCGGTGGCATGGCTCTTGCTGCTCTTCACGGTCATCTTCTTTGCCTTGACGGTCCTTTACGCGGCACAGGCGAGGCTCAACTTGAGACTGCGTATCACGGGTTCGTCCGCGAGCCGGGCAATATTCCTGCTTCGAGCCCTTTCCGAAATCACCAGCATCTTCTTTGCCGCTACAATAGCAGCTATCTTCGAGAGGATACAGTGGCTTCTGGTGGTTACTGAACGTGGCACGCCACTTACGGAGTTCCTGGCGTTGCAGGCGGGCACGGGAGTCCTCGGCCTAACCCAGCTCATCGTATCGAAGGGAGTGGGCAAGACCAGTGCCAGAGTATGGAGTCTCCTGAGGTTGTGTGCCATAGCGCTGGTTCCAGTACTAGGCGTACTAATCTTGAGTAAGTATCTTGTGTACTTCAGGCCTGTTGCCTGGTCAAATTGATTCTCAACACAAGCGGAGCTGACATGCCACAGGTGATGTACGGAATCAGCTAGGTTTTGAACGGGTTGATTCCATCACCTTACCTTTGGGCATTGGTCTCGGTCCTGTCAATGCCACTGCTGTTGGTGCGCTCGCGCCCTTGACAGACATCATGTTCGGCACAGTCGTACCTACCTTCCTTCTCGACGACAAGTGGGCAATTGATGTAACCCCTCGTGATAAGTTGAGCAAGTCATGTGCAAGAGGGATTGACGTCGAGGGAGGGCAGACCTGCGAGCGGACAGTGTTCCTTGTAGCAGGGATTGATCAAGTCTCTGTGGATGTGGTAACCGTGGCAAGCCACCCTCAAGCGGGGGCATGGATAGCGGACAAGAACCAAGGATATGTTCTCTCCTTCGGCGAGGGGAACCGCAACGTTCGGTTTGACGATTCGGAATGCCGGACCTGGCATACCGAGGTAATGAGCACACCCATAGCGGCTTACTATATGTGCGTCAAGAACGAGAAGGAGGATGAGATTGAAGCCCGTGAGTCCGTCCTGACCTTCCAATACACCACATGCTGACTGCCTACAGGGATCGTAAGCTGCCCATTCGCAAACCCTTTAACCCAGAATTGCCTCGAAGACCAATCCTGGAAATCTTCAGAGGGCTGGTCCGCAAGCCTCCACACGACCTATCGCAGCGCAAAAGTCGCCTACTCCCGACTCAACGGCACCATCCTCTCCCACCAGTTCGTCGACGGACCCCGCCCCGCCCCCGTAAACGCCTCAGACATCCTCCTCAGCTGGGACATCCTCCTCGGCACCAGCGACCTCATTGACAGCAGCCTCAGCCAAGCAATCGCGATCTTCGGCCTCGGCTCCGGAAAATACCTCTTCCCCGGCGTCATCAGCAGCACGCTCAACAGCTACGCCCGCATGGCAGCCGACAACCCCGCCGCCGACACCCGCGGCGTAAACACGCTCCACTCCCTCCTCGCCATCCCGCTCTACTACGGTCAAACCGGCTACACGGAACGTCTCGCCATGACCGGCACCCCGAGCAGCGTCTTCGTCGACGAGCGCCCCTCCTTAAACCTAACCACCGGCATCACCCGAAACACCCCCCTCCACCTCGCCGTCATCCACAACGAACTCCACATCGGCCGCTCCACCCTCCTCGCCTACCTCATCCTCAGCCTCGCCGCGCTGTTCGCCTGCTTCGTCGCGCTGTGCATCACCTCCGCGACACAGGGGGGCACGATGAGCAGCAAGAGGTTCCCGGAGACGACGGCGTTCCCAGGGCTGGACTTTTGCACGAACTGCGTTGTTAGGAGCGAGGAGGGGATTTCGACGAGTAGGGGACCCTTTTACTTTCTGGATGGGAAGGATTATCGGAGGGATTTTGGGCTGTTGGGGGAGATGAGGGTGGAGAGGGCGGAAACGGGGGATGATTGATGTGGGAGACCAAGGGAAAGGCTTGAGGGAGGGGTATGAGACTAATTTTGCGAGGAACGATCTGCAAGTGGCAAAGGTATGAGGTGGAGTCAATTACTAGGAGATGACATCATGGGCGTCAGAAGCTGAAACAAAAGCGTTGGGACTTTTGTCCTTCATGAAACACAGCGTTGCACTTGGCAAGAGTGCAATGACGGGAAAAGATTGTGCAGACAGAGATCCTTCCAATGGCTCAACGAAGTCGATGCACGCTTGTTTAACATTAGCGAGCGTGTTGCGAACTCAGAAGCAAAGCACGTGGGAGCATGTCATTCTGGACTTTGGGTTGACCTTTGATTTTCTACAACGTTCAATATATAGTACAAGTCTTCATGAAAAGCGCCGTCACAGAGGGATACGAAATGCGAATGCTGTGAAGAAAGAATAAATTGATCTGCGACTCTTCGACTTCTAGGCGTATCAAATACATCGCCTAACGACAGTGCCCTCTGTCCTGACATGAGATATCTCTGAAAGGGGTATGACGAGGAAAGATGACCTATGACGGCATTACGAGATGTCCTATCCAGCCGAGCATCGTCTTAACGTGTGAAGGATTGACAAGGAAAGGCACTAAACGGCCATGACAGGCATATACACTCAAGCTCCGCTCATGCAAGCATCATAAGAAGCTTATGCAATGAACTCTCTGTTGATGAAGCGACGAGGGCGTCCGAACCTACGGCCTTGGCCTGGGCCGGGTCGGAAGCCACCACGGTTGCCGCCTTGCTGACCCGCGTTACCTGTGGATTGAGCACTGTTAGCTCGTGTTCCAGAGGCTTGCGCGGCACCTTTTCGAGGTGGCTGACCTTGCTGACCTTGTTGGCCCTGCTGTCCCTGCTGGCCTTGTTGACCTTGGCCTTGCTGTCCCTGTTGACCTTGACCCTGTTGGCCTTGTTGACCCTGCTGGCCGGCTTTGTTTGTACCAGCGTTGGCTTGGTTGTTACCACTGGCACCACCGGCACCGCCGGCAGCAGCACCACCATTTCCGCCAACACCACCAGCACCCGCACCGCCGTTTCCGCCAGCACCACCGGCACCGGCAGCAGCACCTCCATTTCCACCGGCGCCACCGTTGTTGCCTCCAGCGCCAGCCCCAGCATTGCCAACAACAATCTTGGTGCAATCATCTTGCATACCACGTTGAGCGACAGGCATGAGAACAGGTTGATGGTTGGAGGCAGAGGCCATGGTGCAGATGCGGTAGTTGCCAGCTTTAAGACCACCTGTCACGGTGGCGCTGAGCAAACCGTTACCGTTGCCCTTGTCGTTGATACCCTTGAAGAAATCGAAGGTGACCGGGTCCGGTGGTGTGCTTGGGTTGAGGGAGTTACCGAGGTTCTGGATTGTGATGTGGGTGTGACCAGTGATCTTGCCGCCGGTCAAATGCTGAGGAGCAGCGTAGTAGGTGTTTTGGGGGTTGGTAAAGTCTCCGGCAACCAGGTTCTGAATTTGAACTTGGACGTTGAAGGTAGTGTCGGCCTGGACGACTTCGCCGATTTTGGGAGAGACAATGATTGTGGAGACCATATTTTGCTGAGAAGGAATATCGCCCATGGCTGCGTCGACGTTAGCATGATGCAGCGCAATTCAGAAAGCGGACTACTCACGAATGCCGTTGCAGGATCCACCCTTGATCTGAGCACCGTTGGTGATGGTCTTGCCGGTACAGAAGTTGATGAAGTTGGTCTTGTCACTATGAATTGTTAGCTATCTGACGCACCCATACTTCACAACATGCGACCTACGTGAGAGAAGCAGCCTGGCCCGGATCGTCGTCACCTCCACCCAATCCAGTCGCGGCACTGGCGGATTGAACATTGGCAGGATTCAAGGCAAGCGCAGCATTGTTGCCTCCGGCAGCGGCATTGCCACCGTTGTTACCGGCATTGTTGTTTCCAGCGTTCTGGCCGCCCTGCTGGCCTTGTTGGCCTTGCTGACCTTGGCGGTTTTGCCCTTGTTGTTGATTTTGCCCTTGACGTTGGTTGTTGTTCTGAGCAAAGGCGACCTGGCCGAAGCCGGCAGTCAAAGCTGCAGCCAAGAGAAGGTTTTTGCACAGCATGTTGATAGTTGGTGAAGCTGGACGTTCGAAGCGGAACGAATGTACGATTGAACGGAAGTCGAAGGAGACGCAGAACGAAAGTAGCCGGCTTGCGGGAATGAATTAAGGCAACACACGTTCAACGTGGTCTGCTGAAAGAAAATGGAAGAGGAACGGAAGAAAGGAGTGTAACCCTCAAAGGACGATCACAAAGCTGATGTTGCTGATGTAGAATGAAGAGAAGAGAGCGTTTCGAGAAGTAGGAAAGCCAGCCTTTATGAGTCCTTGGCGCTGTGTCGCGGGCGACCTACCTACCATGCTGCTCTACGGATAGATCGGTGGGTTGAAACCTGGGATGAAGTCGGATGCGTCTCACGAAGCATAGTGTAGACGCTCGATCCGGCCTAGGGACGCGGCTACGGCCAGAGTGCGATGGGGTCACGACCGTTACGGTTGCGTCCAGACCCCTTCATGGCCCCAGGAGAGCTGTGCGAAGGCGATACTGTATGGCATTAAGATGAAGGTCGGAACTGGGAAGGCCGGGAAACTGATAGTGTTGCACCATGACGACGAAGAAGAGGTCGGAGGTTCAAAGGGAGTCGAAGATGGAACGGCGCGTGCTTCAGCAACCCCCGAGCTAACCCAATACGGACGAGTAAGCGATGGATCTTAGCCTCATCGTGACCAATGCACGCCGCTTGGCGACGCTTGAACGTCTCAACATTCAACCCTCTTGCAATTACAGTTGTTCACCGTTTCGAAGTCTCTCAAACTCCCTTCAGAATTCAAGATTGTCGACCTTAAAACTCCAAATTCTGCTCTCTAACGATGTCATAACCGAAGAGACCAGTCGGGACGTGAGGATTGCACGGAGTATAGATGGTCAAGCTTTTGAGCCTCAAAAAAACCCTAACCTCAAGGACTGCTTCGGCGTCCGGAAATAGTTTCATCTTAGCGATCCGGACCACCTCGAGCTACCTTATTATTCCCAGTCCCCTTATAGCTCCCTGCTGTGGGATTCTCTTGCCGAGACGAGCTGGAGTCTAAATGGTTAAGACAGCTGCACGTTCGCTGACGTAGCAATCGAACCATCTCTGCGGCCGGATAGACCGGTCCAGCTTGAGAGGCCGCCCCTTGGGAAAACCGAATGTTCAAGACGTCAATGTTTGATCCTGAAGGAGAGGAAAGCTAGTATGTCGCTGTCCGCAGGAGTAAGTGATCATATCGCATCTCAGTCATGCAAGGTTATCTAGGAGGCTCGGCAGATGCCAACGACCTGTTCTCGTCTTTCCCTCCGGTCCCGGATCAAACATTCCCAAAGACATGTACAGTTCTTTTGTTCATTAGAAGGTCCAGATGAAACGTGTTCAGCCGGTTCGTGGACTCCCACGACAGCGCGCTCTTAACAGGAAGCTACGAAAGACGACGAGAAAATGAACACACAAACTGCCGGATACTCTCTCCATGCTCCCATTGCGGTTTGGTCCGAACTGTCTGAGAGAGCCAGAGCAGCTAACACGTGTTTCAGACGCATCAAGCGCAAAGGGAACCACAGCAGCGGCAGAGTGCTTCCCATGCCATAATCGAACGCAATACACCTCTCAACGTCTTCACACGACTATAACGTCACCGCCCCTTCCATAACCCTCACAGCACTCCCCGAAATCCATACCCTCTCCGCCTCTCCCTCACCCCCAACCACCACCTCAACACCAATCTCACTCCTCCTCCCCATCTCCACCCCCTGCGTAACCTCGAACACCCTGCGCCCCTCCTTTCCCTCCTTCCTCGCCAAATAGGTAGCCAGCGCGCAAGCCGCACTCCCGCTCGCAGAGTCCTCTCCAACCTCGCTTTCGATCATGCGCGTGCGGAGGCGGGTGATGCCGTCGTTTTGGGAGGGGAGGAGGACATACCAGTAGGTTGCTACGAAGGAGGGTGTCCAGCCTTCGTTTAGCTGCGCGTTGATCTTGGGTTGGCGGGGGTGCAGCGTGGCTAGGGTTTCGAGGTTGGGGAGTTGGATTAGGGCGAAGGTCATGCCTTTTACGATGCTGAAGAGGGTGCCGGTGAGTGGGGATGGCTGAGGGAGTTGGGGCTGGAGACGTGTGATTTTGGAGGATGGTAGCGGATTGCTGTGCAGGTGGATGTTGATCGGGATGCTGCATGTTGCGACAGCTGAGTCGACATCGTACTCGATCCCTACCGGCCCAGATCGAGTGATGAATGTCCCTTTAACCACTTGCCCTTTGAGCGCTCTGTACAGGCTGGAGAAGACATAACAAGCGGTCCCTATGATCGGATGTCCTGCAAACGGTAGCTCCTGGTCCGTCGTGAATATGTACACCTGCCACTCAGGGTTTGGTTGCTTTTCCGCATGGGGGTTTTCGCGGAGTATGACTGTCTCCGAATAGTTGAACTCTCTAGCCAAGGTTTGCTTCTGGTCTTGAGTGAGGTCGGTGCCTTCTGGTATGCGGACGATGGCGAGTTGGTTGCCGGCGAAGCGTTGACGGGTGAAGACGTCGAGGGTCATGTATTGTAGTGTAGACGACATGGCTAACAATGCCTGAGATGTGGGTTTGTTAAAAGATGCGAACTCGAGGCCATCTCAGTTTATCATGTCTTCCAATCGTGTCATGTTAATGATGATATACCTGTCATTGCCCTAGCGGAGCTGAAATGCTAAGCTTACGCCATGCGTCTCAAGTGCTTACCTCGCTCCTCTCTAAGAGGCTCAGCATCCTCATGCACTGCTTCGGTCGCGTAGACCTATCTGAGAACTCCATCAATGATAAGACACCAATTGGTCCAGAAGAGACTTCGTTCACACCACATCCGGACGTAATATCCAAGCTGAGATTCGACTGCTACCCCGCGGTTGGTGCTCTTTTCACAGTCAAGTGTTATCGCTACTTGAACTCCGATACAATGCCGGAAGATTCCCCAATCCTAGCAGTTGTGGTTGTACAAGCCTTCAATGTCTCGTGTTTGTTTAGGGAGATATACTCTTTGTTTGCTGACCAAAGGTCACATAATGAATGGACAGTATCAAATCACTTCTTTCAGCCCAAATGGCTTTCTTCAATTGTGACATCAATGGGTATCTTAATGAGAAGGAAAAGGTCAAACCAACATATCCAACACCGCCAGAATGAACCATTCCCAAGCGGCGCTCTCTTCAGTGATACTGCTACAACTGAAAGCAAAAAACCGCTTTTTGCCGCTACATAGGGCATACTCAAGTCCCCTTGTGCGTAGGATTCTGCTTTTGAAACGGTGCTGCGGCACCAACCTCTGAGCGCCTAGTCGCTAAGTAAGTATATCTTTCGGAAGCTGAAGCAGCTCTTTCTGATTGCGCTTTCCTGCCGTATGCCTATGCATGGGACTGCCGTCATTCTCAAGTTTCGGCATCATCAGCGGCATCTGGGAGTGCCTCGCTGTCTTTTACTTCGGTTGTAAAGGGTGCATCGGGGTCAAGCATCCATATACGCACAGTCTTGTCCAGACCGCAGCTGACGAGCGCCTTTTCTGTAGGATGGACATCCACCCCCAAGGAGACGCCCTCATGTCCCTTAATTACCTGTAAGATTTCTTTCGAGTTGACGTCCCACAAGTACAGATCCCCGTCCTCGGAGGCAGATGCGATGAATGCCCACGGAGCATCACCATATGTCCCGAAAGCGCCGCCTATGCCGTATGTCTGGTTTTTGTGTCCCTGATAGGTCTTGACGACTCTGCCTTCGACATAATTCCATAAACGCACGTTGTTATCGAGCGTCCATGCTAGAACATATTTGCCGTTCGGGGCGAATCGCACCGACGCTACTGGGGGAGTGTCCTCGTGAACGAGGGTTCGCAAGCACTGGCCGGTCATCGTATCCCAGATACGTCTGTTATTGTCATTAGCTCGTCCATTAGATGTACCTGTATGAGGACTTACATCAGTCCGTCTCCGGAACAACTGACGACGAGCGTCCCGTCGCGGACAAAGTCCACACCACCCACGGGATCCGAGTGGGCAGGGAGCGATCGCATCACCCTTGCTGTCCTGACGTCCCATATGAAGACTGCTTCGTCATATGATCCACTCACAAGCATGTTCCCCTTCGGCGAGAAGGCAAGGCTGTAGATGTAGTTATGATGGCCAAGGAAGGGTATGGGATGTGGTTTTCTCTGTCCGTCTGTTAGCTCAGTTCAACCTAAAACACCGAATGAAGCGGAGACCTACAGCGACAACATCCCAGATCCTTATTGACTTATCATCAGAGCCAGAGGCCAGTAGCCTAGAGTCAGGACTCCAAACCACCGTGGATATACCCGCCAGGTGACCCTCAAAGGTATGTTGAACCTTTCCAGTCTCAGCATCCCAAATCTTGATGGTGGCATCGGCAGCTGTTCCCCTGTTAACCTTTCATTCGATCAAGGACTGCTGGGGTTACCTACAGCAACTAGCAATCAGCTTCCCATCTGGAGAATATTTAACCGCAGATACGCCTTTCTTGTGCCCACGCAATACCAGTCTTGGTTTGAAGTTGAGTCGCCTAGGCTGATTGTCCACCGGCGAAGGAGAGGGTGGTCCCTCCCTAGGGCTCTCAGTATCAGGCTCGTCCTTGATCACCGGCTCCGGTGAGGGAGCTGTCTCCGCAGGAGTGTTGGTCTGCGTAGTGGCCTGCCGAGCTCTCGCCTTGTCGTATCTGTAGAAGGTGTGATCGAGCTCATCCGGGCTGTCTTCTTCGTCGCCGCTCACTCGGCTGGGGCCTGCGAGTCCCAGAGACCGCCGGGTTCGAGGCCGCTCAGCGATGCGGAACATTGCTGAGGGTGAGGGGCCATCAGCGGGGGATGCGGCCAGCTCGTCGGGCGAACTGTATCTGTCTGGATGGTAGCCATTGCTCGGTCGTTTGCGCTTTGGAGACGAGTCTCTGCTGTCGAAGCTACCATGACTGGGGCTTTGACGGCGCATCGTGCAGAAAGGTGTGAAGAACCACGGTAGTGTAATAATTGGAAAGACCAAGTGCGACGCGTCTATACTGCCCACGCGTTCACCGCCCAAGCGTCAATGAGGTCACAGCCAATCTAATAATTCACCTTACGAATTATCTGACCTGGAAGTTTCGACATAACCACAGGCCATTCAATTGAGCCAAGATATACTGTATAGTATATACATGGTCCAGTTCGAACAAGAAATCGCACTCACCGACCTAGGGCGAGCTAGAATGCCACCCTCCTCCAACGAACGTCCAACGAAGCTCCGCATCTTCACGCTCAATTGCTGGGGATTAAAGTATATCGCCAAGTTCAGACATGAGCGGCTGTCGCAGATAGGGGAAGAGATAGCAGTGCTGGATCCGCCCCCGGACATCGTGGGCTTACAAGAATGCTGGACGCAGCAGGATTACAATGCAATCAAGGCCCGAGTATCACATATCCTACCGTACGGGAAGTTCTACCACAGTGGCATCTTTGGAGGTGGGCTAGTGATCCTATCAAGATGGCCGTTGATAGAGAGCATAATGTACCGGTATCCTCTGAATGGGCGACCTGCGGCATTCTACAGAGGGGATTGGTTTGTCGGAAAGGGAGTGGCATGTGCCAGGACAAAGTTTGGGCCAGCAGCTACGGACATTGCGGAGATCTTCTGCACTCATGTACCACTATATACAACTCCTGATTCTTCAGAGCTATCGCTGACGATTCCTAGCTGCACGCACCGTATGAGAGCGAACCGCACGATTCCTACCTCTGTCACCGTACGGCGCAAGCCTGGGAGATTGCCAAGCTCATGAGGCATGCTGCGGAACGTGGACATCTGGTCATCGGTCTGGGAGACTTTAACATGCGGCCGAAGTCACTTGCGCATCGCTTGATAGAGGGCCACTCCCCCGTAAAGGATGTCTGGAGGATAATACACCCCGACTCCTCGTTAGGTTCGGCCGTGGATATGGTAGAAAAGAAAAGAGGAAAGCCAATACCGTCGGCCGAGTTCAACCTGAAAGAGAATGGTGCTACTTGCGACAGTGTGCTCAACACTTGGAGATGGAACAAAGGTCAGCAGCGAGACTTGGAGAAAGGTCTGGAGATGCAGGTCAACTTGAATACAGAGGATCCGAAGGCGAAAAGACTGGACTACATATTCTTTGCCAACGGAAAAGGTGCTCAGGTTGCGGACATACCCAGCGAACGGCACTCTGCAGGGTGGATGGTTGAAGACGTCAAGGTCGGAATGACCCAGCGGCATCCCAAACTCCGGTGTTCACTGAGTGACCACTTCTCGGTCGAAGCTACATTAAGCCTTCAACCACCTGGATCCGACCAGTATATCCCCGGTATCCCGGAAACAGAAGGCAACTACTTACAAGCGGAGGATAAGACCAATGCCTTGACAGTGACGCCTTCATCGCAGCAAACGGATTACCTACCCGTAGCTGTGTACGACGAGATCCTAGAGATGATACGCGTATACGGCGCCCGGGAGCGACGTCAACGTAGATTCCGTCTCACTCACTTTGGTACAGAGATTGTGATCTCCGTTGGATGCTTTGTAGCCATTTGGTGGTCTCCAACCAACTACGTCTCCTTTATCCTCATCCTCCTTAGCACATTCGGGCTGAGCGCTGGAGTCATCGACGGACTGATGGGTGGGCTCTTCGTAGGCTCGGAGATACGAGCGCTTAAGGAGTTTGATTGGGAGGTGCGCAACACGAGAGATGCTGCTATCGCAGCGCTGGAGCGTGGGTCGTAAGGAGAACGGCATCCCACGTCAGTTAGCCAACGTTCTTCCCAACCGTATCAGCAACGACGCGACAGCGGTGAACGGAGATGCCTCCTGATTTACCATCTAGGCTGACCAATCTGATAATGCGCTGCGGCACAGCAGGAAAGATTTCCTGATTGGGCCGCCGTCCAAGCAGTCGAAAGCGAACCTCAGACATAGAGTTTCTCGTTTATGGCAAACGAGCCGCATGGCATGAGATATCTCAGAGTGCCGCGTCAATCGTTATTATTACAATGCCACAACAGCCTTTGAAAGAGCACGGCAATGTGGGTCTACTCGCGGATGCCCCACCGAGAGGCACAGAGAAGGTTTCTTGAGGCAAAGGTCCAAAGTCTATTCCGTTCATGGCGGATATTGGCGGAAGCGACTGCCGAATAACGTCGTGAATTGGAGAAACTCGAAACAAAGGTTCGAAGCGAGCAAGTTGCTGATTATGGAAAAGACATCTGATAAGGCCAATACCCTTGCACAATCTCAACCCGTAGGCTCGTAAAGCTCTAGCTGTAAGCAGCAAACCGCAGAGGAGTGAACAGGGTCACGCTCTACCTTGGTGGCGCCGAAGTTTTCAGACATCATTCGGGAGTTCCCTTGTGCGAGCATGAGGAGCAGCAGCTGACTCTAACTGCTGTCGAATCAAATTGCAAGGCAGACCGAAGCTCACCGCTACCAACGAGCGTTCGCCCTTGGCCTTCTGAGTGGATCCTCCTACAGTGACATCTCCACCATCCCTCTCTGAAACGCCAGTCGTAAGATTTAGTTCAAAGTATCTTCCAAAAGTAGACAGAAACTAGGAGACATAAATTGCGGCTAATATGAGATAGGACAGTAGGCTTATATTGGGCATCAACGGTCGACAAGGGGCGGGTGATAGACTTTTGCTCTAGCCATGGGAGATCTTGTCCGTCTCAGCTCTTGAATCGCCAGACCTTCGAGAAAGGTGTCAAAGGAATGGCGCCTTTCGCTCAGCCTTAGTCGTTTTATCCTATTGTGTCTGTCTTGCAGCGGTCCGGAGATTGGACACGAGTCTTCTGAATCACTCAGACTTCCAGCCCGCCCCCTTTGCAGGATCTGAGATTGAAGAAACACGACTTCTTGACATGTCTGAAGTCTTGCGAAAGTCGCAAGCTTAATGATAAATGCCCGCTCGGTCCCCCACTTACTCGCACTACAGCATTTATGATTGGTCCGCCGTCGTCCTGTCACCAGAGGTTGTCGCCCTCCACATGCCGCCGCTAAACTTTAAACCATCCCACTTTTGACCTCATCCCGCCAAGGCCTCCAACCTCCCTCCAGAAAGGACCTGGGGGATCAGCGACAAAGGTCTGCGCCAGTCCAAGCCCACGGACGAGCCCAGGAACGGGATTGGAGTGGGTTGGGCGCATGGCACGAAATCTTGGGTGACGGGGTGCGGCTAATGCAGGATGCGCATTGTGGGATACGGTAAGGTTCCATGTCAAAAAAGCTACGCACGGTTGCTGGGAAAGCCTGGGTGAGCAGATGGGGAAAGGCTGCTGTTATAGGTTGGGGGCAGCGATATAGGGGTCGCCGTCCTTCGCAGCAAAGTGACACTGACGGAGCCATTAGGTTGTCCGAGACAAAGATGATGACGGTATGAAAGACGTCTTTGACCGCAACGATGTGGCCTGATTTTTCAGCGACTCAGATAAGTTCCGCAAAGGAGCACGACGGCATGGCAGAGGTTCGGATCGTAACCTGACACGAATCGTGAAGTCTTTGACACCCGCATTCATTCGGAGCAAAGCTCACTCGCATCCTGGCACTGCAGCTCACGCCGTCACTTGCGCGTGCGAACGGTCGTACGATACGCCTCTTCTAGATTCCTTTCTAAACGGCTTACCGTTAGCGATGCCAACGTTCCAATTAGAAAACCCAAAAGCATCCCACCTCCAGACACAACCAACATGTCGCTAGCACACCTTACAGGATCGAGACCGAGATCAGGCAAAAAGACCATGCACAAAAGCTGTCCAGGGATGTGTATATTGGCAACGCTCTTGGCACTTATACGTCTAGGCCTACAGGGCTGGCTGCATCATGTATAGTGAGCACACGTGGGCTTGCGGGTGTAACAACGCCTCTCCACCTGCTCTATTCATCCATTGAAACTCAGTTCCAACGTTTGCGAAAAGCGAGGCAAACTCGTTTCGGAGGTATCCTACCTGCCAAACTTGTCTGCTGTCACACACATAAGTGGACTTCCAAGACTGCGGAGTTTCCACCGGCGCATATCGCCTTGAGGGAGAGGCGCCTGTACGCAGGCCTGCTTAAACGCATTTACCTGAATCAGACCCCGAATCGCACCCCCAGGGAACAGCTTCCTCTCAGCTGCGCCATTCGTACCATCACGATCCTACAGGAATGCATTGGGTCCTTGGACGGACCTGCGACCATGGCAAGCGACCCTGCTCTGACACGAACCGAGCATCTCCGTGCCCGTTTCCTCACGTTTCCTCGCGCGTTCATGGATGTCCCATGTTCAATAAACAGGTTCAGAACTTCACCCGCAACCCTGCTGATAGGACATGATTCTTCAACGGCCATCACGACCACTCTCAAACACTTCAAGAGGACCCTAGATATTGTCTCATCAGATCACTGATGACATGCATGCCTATTTATCCTCGCGATAACATTGCCAATCTCCCCTCATCCGGGCTCCTCATCTGCCCTCTCCGTGACCAGGTACCTACCCGTTGACTGTTCGGTGCGGTCTCGTACTCTCGTTCCACCACCTGCGCGCATATCAATCAAATGCGCAACGTCCCTTGCAGCAACTCCAGACAACAATAACCTACCATTTCCTTGCTCTGTTTTAGTTCGCCTCACCTTGACACTTCAATCAACGATCATGTGCCCACCCAACTGCCACTTCGAGCGCTCCCGAACCCATACGCGAAACCATCTGCGCGGCAAACCCCGTGCTTAACGCACTGGAAGGGAAACTCTATAAGCGACGACTTGCACACCCAGTCTGGGAGACGGGAGTCTCAGTCCAGCTGCGCCAGGAGAAGCGCAGGGCAATCAATCAGAGCGCCAGAGCGTCTGTATGGTAGGCAAACGCAACGCTCATGGACTTCGGCTCCGTCCTAACACCGACGCTGGTCGTCGTTCCTGCGCTAGGCGTGGAGAGCAGCCACGAGAGTTACCTTAGAAGCGTCATGTTAAGGATTTAAGGCAAGGCTGAGGTGAGACAGTCCAGAACGGGCAATGCTATCGTTGGGAAAAGGCTGGTTCTATACGTGTATATCATGGTTTCAATACAATCGCAGTGATTAAGTCAGTTCTTACGCAACCCCATATGTTACTTTGAGCTTTCAAGAAGGTCACAAGAACTGACAAAAAGGTTGATGCCCAAACCGCATCCCGTCCGCGTCGATCAAAATATCACAGTGACATTGCCCTGAATTGCAGAACTGCCGTGGAAGTGCGGCACAACAACCTCTTCACACAAATAGGGCGGAAAAGCTTACAGACCGACTTCTGCGGTCCTGTACAGCTGCCCAAGTACAACTTCCTCGCAGCCCATAAGGCACACACAACAAAAGATCAGCGCTGTTTCCACGACTGCCGACTTGCCCTGCCTTCAGCAACCCACACGGAACCTACCGCCGGAAGAAGCCATGCCTGAAGCCCCCCTCTCCCCTCAGGCAGCAAGATCCCCAAATCCTTGGCCACAGCGCATCTGAAACTCAAAAATCCCCAAAAGCTTATACCATTCCCCATCCAGCTATTCCCACGGATGGAGATCAGGGCACATCGGACGCATCATTGATCGACGGCTGGGATAGGGTAGCTCTCACGGGGTCATATGGGTACTTTTTAAACTTCGAAAATTATCAATATTGTCAAAAGCATGAAGTATGTGGTACACTGTGATTGGAGCTTTGTAGCTACTTGTATGCAAAAGTCTACCTCGATTCAGTATTGTAGGTCATCTATCTGATCAAGATCTAAACGCTATCCGAGTGACCGCCTCCCTGTGAGGAGAAGGTTGACGCTTCGTGGGAGAGTTAGGCTCCACAGAGAAGGACTAGAGTAGAAAGGTCCATGTTCTCCGTTGCGGTGTGTCGAAGGATCGAGTGCCGAGATGCGAGCAGTGGTGAGATGGCGAACGTGATGGGATTCGCGCGGCATCAACACATGGCTGATACTTTTGACTCAGGAACGTGGATGTCGGGCACAGTACCGTTTCCGTGTCTTGTCTGCGTTAGGACGATGGCGACTGTGGGCATCGATCGAGTGTTGTGAGTTGGGACTGGTTGGAGTGGCGCGCATGTCCCGTGGAGCCGTGCTTTGTGTGCCGCGTTGACTCCCCATCGTGACAAAGAATCCATCCCACAGACCAGCTCGTTTTCCAAATAATCCTGTTAGGGATCTGAGCGATCAAAATATCGCTCAATCTTCCCGTCGTGGTCGAGATGAATTTCCAATCTTAGCGTAGTCTTTCGGCAATAACCGAGACTCGTCGCATGAATGTGGCGTTCAGCCTCGGCCCGTTTGGGGCTCACGCAGCTGTGATTCGCCCACTTTTGAGTGCTCCAAAGTTCCTCCTCTTGACTTTCTTTAGTGTATGTGCGGCTCAGTTTGGTCGCAAAAGCGGCTCAAGACAGCCTGCAAAAAGATGATGGTACAGTGTCCAAGGTTGGTGGCATAAAATCGTTCGCTACTTCTCCAAAGAGAGTGGCGGATAGTTCGAACCACTGCTGCTAATCAAGCAATACAACCTCCCCAATGATATGTGGGTGTTACCGTATGCTCTTAAACAAGTAGAAACCAATGCGCCAATGTGCGAGTGAAAAGACTAGCTGAACCAATGCCCAGCTGCATGATAGAAATGACAGTAGGAAATGAGTCAAGCGCTAGCCACCCAATCCATATACATGCTGGATCAAACAAGGGAATGTCCGGTAAATGCGAATCAAAAGTATATAAGGCGACGACTAAGAAACAAATGGTTTTGATGTACAATGGCTTGCGGTTGTGGATCGCTGAAGCCGTGAAATGCCCTGTAAATGTTGAATAGAATGGAAACTCTGATTGAAGATGCTGCCAAGTTAGCGTATTGCGCTTTCCGTTTGCGCCGAGCACTCCTCCCAACCGCCGTCCATCATCCTCAGCGCGTAGAAGATCGTACATTCCTGTCGTCGCATTGCCTATCTACCACGGATGGGCTAAGTACTTCTGAAGGAAAGGTGCTCCGGACCATTGGTTGAGTAGCCGTTCTGGGAGAGTGTTGGCCTTCTGGGCTCATACGAAATCTCCAAGTTAACAATCCTTCGGGTGCGTTCCAGTACCTCGACTTCCTTTCGCATCGGTGGTGATAGCGGCGCTAAGTTCTTCAGGAACCGGATGGTACGGTCAATCAAGGCAAGAACGTTGGTACGATCCAACAGGAACCCGAGCCAAGAGTTCACGACGGCGGCTAGGACAAGTACGTTGCCGAATTGACTGCAGAAGGTGACCATGTTAGCTAATATCTTGAAAGCATAGGATCCGTTACTGGAGTGTAGTCTTACGCTTGAGCTGTGCCGAAGAGGTTGGTAACGATCGGCCGCTTTCCGTTCTCTATGAAACCGTCAAATGCAATCGTGCTCTGTCTAGCCATCTCTAAACAGGTCCTGCAATGTTCTACAAGGACCTTGAACTCGGCCTCTGTCAGATGCTTTCCGCTACCTAGGTCGACACCGAACCTAGAGCGGCTGACAGGTGTTGATCGCTGGGCATACCCGTCCTGGTTGAGCCCACGTTGATACTCTGGGTAGTGCGCAGCCACAATGGCGGGGAAGTTCTCGGGCGGCACGTATCGGTGAAGGGCATAGTCGACAAAGACCCTCAGCGTGATATAACGCCCACCGTAGAACTTGCCTCTGATGCGGGCAACGTTGATGTCGTCCAGAACTGGTGGTTCCTTGTCTTCCCAGCCTCGGCCTAGGTTATTCAGCAAGATCCGGAGATCTAAGAAACTCCTGTCATGCTCAGTGACTTCCCGGAACTTTGGAAATGGGTCTCGCGCCAACTCTCCTATCGCGTCCACGGGGTCAGTCATGTTATCATTGGAGTGTGAAGCAGGGATCGCTCACTTGACGCTTGGTTAGAGTAGCATATGCTATGTGTTGTGTTGAGATACTTCCGGAAGTGGTGTTGAAAGTTGAAGAAGAATGAAGACTCGGACGCTTGCTCATTGTCCATCTCCGAAGGATCGATATCCAGATACGAGGGCGGGCCTGGATCGGGCATCGTCTGCAGGCCGCACTCTTGGTATTTGCTCATCTCGGCACGAATGTCACTACATAGCGTCAGTTCGCCAAAACAAAGCTTGCACGAGTTCACCGCATAGGAAGCCACATACCCATCGCACATCATGGTGGCCAAATATGGCATCCTCAAAGCCTTCTTGGTCTGCTCTATGAGGTCTGGTGACTCGCTACTATTAAGGTATTAGTAAAGGGTGCTGAAGGTGAATTTTGGCCACGAACTTGAAGTAGTTTGCGATCACTCCGGCGGCCTGGATGATCCATCGATGACTCTCCCAGACTCTGAGAAGTTGTGCGGTGTAGAGGGAAGCGAGCAAAAAAGCATGTGCATGTGAGATGCCGGTTCCTCCAGCATACAATCCCAAAATTTCCGCAGCTTCGATGTAGTAGGCTAGACCTGGTATGACATCTACGTTCCGTAGTTGCTTCTCTGCAAATTGGGGTGTGCCTTCCATAGACGATCGTCGGCTTTTTGAGGGCCTGAAATTTTGGATCGGAGATGGAACACTGGTGGGAGCCGTCGAATTAGACATGCTAGGCGACTGCTTGAAACCGGCTGGAGGTGATGCTTGATTTGACGTAAATGAACTGTTGAGTGTGTGTTGTGGCAGAGGTGTGCTATATTTCGAGGCAGGGCCTTGAAGGAACTGCTTGTGCTGGCAGATTTTCCCGAGTGCTAACACCAAAAGCACAATCGCGGACGATACTTTCTTTTCAAACTTCTGTTTCTGTTCGTGTAGCCTCATATGCTCGCCTGGACTACCGGCTGAATCAGCGATCCGCGCACGCTTCGCTGGTGGTTCGTCGACGAAAGCTGGCGCTGGCGGTTTTGCCGACTTGAGATGCTTTCGAAAGTCGTTAAAGTGCTCTTGAAACGTCCTCTTGTCCAGGAAGGGGAGCATGACATGGATGTGATCCTCGTAACTTTTTCTGAGCTCGTTCATTGTGAGAAGATCGAGCTTCAACGTCCCATCAGGCATCAATCCACCCACACTTGAGAATTCTTCCCTTCCATAGCCATGCTCCGGTCGCGGACTGAACCCATAGCCCCATTGACTGCCATCAGCTGGTGAGGAAACACTCGACATGTCGTCGCCTTGACTGCTAGTAGATGGACTGCCGGGTCCCAGATTGGCGCCTTCCGTTTCCACCATGCCTTCGCCGTAGCCGAACCATCGGATGCTGCCTCGATCTCGTTCGAGCTTCTCAATGAAGGTTTCGTGGTTCAGTCCTTCAATCTCATCTCCGAACGGCTTGACGGTCTCCCATCTGAACAACATCAAATGCGCTGGAGTATGATGATCATACGGGATCACAGGCGGGCCATGATCTATTTGCGCTTGGGCAGACCGTTGTACCACACCAGGGCCAGGTTCATGCGGCGCGTGTGGGACGGCCGGAATACTTACTGACATCATACGATCAGGTGGCGATACCATATCCGTGGAGCTCGGTTGCGCAGGACTGATGTAGGCTTCTTGGTGGGCGTTGGGATCCATCTCCATTGAAAGCTCCATGGCTTCTGCGGAATCGTCGGGCTCTGTAGGGTCAATGTCATCGGCCAGCCTGTCCGTAATCGGAGAATCTCGTTCAGATTTGAGCCCTCCTGAGCCCAGGCGTTTCAACATGACAGATTCTATCCTCTTCATAGCCCGTTCCAAGCCAGTAAAGCGGTCTTCGAAAGACTTGATTGAGGTTTGGACACTTTCCATCATTCGATCTTGCCTGCTTGGTTGTGAGGACAGGCTACAAAATCACAGTTATAGTACTTACTTCGGAACGGGAATGTCTCTATAGTTGCAGGGGAAGCTATTCTCTTTGCAAAATTGACAAGGTCGTGCCTCATCACATTTTTGCTTCCGTGATCTACAATTGTCACATGCCTGTTACGGGTCAATATCAGAGAACGCTGTTGGGCGAAATTGCCATGCCATTGCCTACCTGCTGGGCCCTGATGTGCTTTCTCTTTCCCACCGCGGAGACATGCGCCGTGAAGAACGATGGAGGCGGAACCTGATAAGATGGTCCATAAGCTTGTTGCGCTTGGGGTTGGGGTTCAGGAGCCACATGGACCATATGCGGCACGACGTGTGTGCCATTGACACGAGACTCGTGCGGTGGTGGGCCATACTGAGGAGGGCCATGTTGAGGCGGGCCATGGTGAGGTCCATAATCCATCGGTGGGGGAGCATGATGCGCTTGCGGTGTAGGCGGGGGAGGAGGAGGCTGCTGTTGTTGTTGCTGCGGTGCATGTTGAGGATGTTGGACGTAGTGCGGAGGTGGGGGTGGATGTTGTTGTTGTTGCGGTGGAGGGGGATGCTGTCCTGGATGATGGGGGGGCCCAACCGGCGGTGACATGTATTGGCCGTCTGGTCGTCCAGGTGGAAGGCTCGTTGCTGGTCGAGGTGGCCCTAAGTCGTATGGTAGACTATGCATTTGGCCGCTCGTAGGAGCGCTAGGAGGCCTTGGGTCCATAGGTGCTTGTCCGTTGCTGTAGGGTCGAGGAGCTTGGTTCATCTGTGGCAGAGGTCCATAATTGGCAGCAGGAAGGTCGACGCGATGCTCGTAGGCACGTCCAATGTGTTGCTCAGGTGGAGGGTTCCGGTAAGGGTCCGGGGCGGAGGGTCCTTGAGGCGGCGCCGACGACGGTGAGGGTGCTACTGGAACTGTTCCTGCTGGCACGTGGGCGTGGTGGTCAGAAGGATGTCGTGACAGTGGAGGCAGGTTGGGCGGAGGGCGCGGTTCATAATTCGGTTGTCCAGGGCGCGGATGATGTTGTATGGGAGGTAGCAGGCTGTGTTCTTGAGCAAGCGGAGAGGGTATCTGCATGCGAGGAGCAGAGCCACCGGGGTGAGGTGAGGGATAATATCTGTGTGGATCGGAGTCCATTTGGGATTATATGGCGGCTCAGGCCATTCAAGGCGATAAGCAGGCAGGATCACAGCTAAAGCTATGACAGCATGTAAAACAAAAAGACACTGCCGACGGAAGCCAGAGTGATTGAGGCGGAAGGTTACGAGCCTGTCATGGACGCGACGGTAACGACCTGCCCAGCTCAGATCTGCATTCAAGAGGTTTTGGGTATGGGATGAAGCGCGCAAGGGTGGTAGAGTGGGGGGGGAAGGTGTCTCTCTGCTGGCCGGTGCGCGGCTGTGTGTACCAATGAAGGTCCAGCCTGCCCTATGTCGACTTGCGGTCGTCCTTCTGCCCAGGTGTCAGAGCGAAAGAATTGAGTCGGGCGTATGGCAGCGAATTTCAGCACCTCGTCTTGCGCGGAAGGAGATGGACAAGTCGGAGGAGAGGGATTGCAAAAGCTGGACGAGGGTGGCAGTCAGATGAGCAGGGAAGGGCACCTAACGGGATCCCAGGATGACACGAGCCCACGGATGGCGCCCTGGGTTCAGGCTGGGAGAGGCGGCGAGTCGTGGGAGGTCGTGTCGATGTGTCGCCGTCGTGTCGTCGCCGAGCAGCTGGCCGGCAGATATGGGGTCAAGGAATCTAAGGAAAGGGGTCTACCATGGATTTGGGTAGAGCTCCGCCCGCGGAGTCTTTGCGGTAGTCTACTCCACTTTTTCAGACTGCCCAGAGCGAAAGACGTTTGTTCGAGCGAGCTTGGGCAGGGCGGGCGGTGATTGGAGGCGCGAGTAATGGGCGGCCTCGGAAACTGGGTAGCGATGGAGTGCTGGATGGTGAATATGCGGCTGGACGTTGTCGATTTCGTAAAGTGGGGCGCGAGCCGGCGGTGCGGTTGATCCTGATTCTCAAATACTCCTGGATGACGACGATGATGGAGTCGAAGGAGTGGATCTGAGTCGGATATTGTGACTCGTGTGGTGAGCCCGGCCGAGCAAAGGTGCAGCGAGAAATAACAACGAATATCGGTGGAAGGGCAGGGTGGAGGTTGAGAGCTTTTCCAATTCACGAGTAAGGTTTTACAAACCCTGTCGGTATAAGTGGTGCCAGATGCAGTTGACAGGATGATCCCGGTCGACGCCAGAAGTGTATATGAGTAGTGGGGTCTTCGCGGGAGTACCGATACGTGAAACGCCGTGTTCGACTGCTCAGATCATGTAAGTAATCTACCGTAATACACCGCGTGTTGCTCGGTAACGGTATCAATACACATCACGTGCTCGCTTCACGCATACATCACGACGACAGCAGCGGCCTGTGCTGTGCGTGCCAATCTGTTGGGAGTCTATCGAAAGGCAGAGCCTACTCGAGCAACGTTATTTAACTCACGGCTTCAAGCACCAACGGCATAAGGTGTGTGCATGTACGTTTATATAACACGGACATGTCGTTGCGGTAGCCACGGGCATCAGACGCATCTCCTTGACTCCAGGTCATCATGCATCTGCAAAGAAGCGTCTAGGGACGTTGGTCAGTAATTTTACGCTTTCTCTTCCACGTTTTTCCCAAGCAAGCCCGTCGGACGCCCATGGCGGTGTGGCTGTCTGCGACCTTACCAATCAATCGCAACCTCCACGAAGCTCCGCTCGCTGTGGTGTCGTACCTCAGGTCCCCCCCCTCCTAGCAAGTTTCGCACTTTCGAGCGTTTCGTCGTGTTTTGCATGTCATGGCTAGCTACTTTCCATGAGTAACTGCATGAGTAGTATCACCACACTTCGTACCTGCCACGCTTTGGCTGAGCTGTCATTGCAGCTACCGGCCACAAACGCTGTGTCTTCTTCGTGACACGACCCCGGGCTTATTCCATCCACTCGAGCTCCTGTTGTCCCCCCTCCTTCGCTTCCTCATCTGTTTGTGCTCCGTGCGAGTCAGGTTCCCGTGCCTTGGCAGGTGTGACCGATGCCTTGCAACTACTCCCATGTACTACCGCTCTTTGGAAGGATGCAGAGGGAGGCAGCGCTGAGGCTTGATCACCCGCGCATCTACAAACCGAGTGCTTCCCGTCGTGCAGCAAGGCGATCTCCAGAAGCCATCATCGAAGTCTGCCTCAAGCAGACTTGAAGCATGCGTTGTTCATTTTTGAGTGTGGAAAGGGTCGGGAATCTTACCAAACTTCAGCCCAGGACGATGTTTCTTTTCCTGGCTAAATATCCGTCCTGGTAGCACTAATCTGCCACGTGGGTCGGGCCACTCCAGCCTAAAATATTGCTAGCGACCTCCATGATGCGTATTGGAGGTGTTGCGTGCCTAGGTAGCCTTTTCGACCCAGGAAACTTGGAAGTAATTGAGGTTCTTTTTTGTCTAGGTTTGGGATATGTTTGGAAAGTTCGTCGACGGGCACTATATCGGTCTGCTAGTGTGTGCTGGGATCCACCAATCGATGCGGACTAGAGGTTGCCAGGTGCCTCCCATCGGTTGGTAAAATTCACCATGATGCTTCTGGGCGGGAATTGCAATGACATATTTGATATCTGAAGCTCAGGATTCATATTGATCCTGGCCGTCTCATCATACACCCATCGCCTCTTCCCATCCCAATCGGACTCTCCGTTTAAGAGTGTTCAAGCTCCCAGGCCGAGTCATGGCTAAACGAATTCCTTTTCTTCCAACCATCTCTTGATTATTAACGACTCCGCTACCGGCGACCGGCTCAATCTGAAGCCATATGTCCCAGTAGTGGAAGTACGTTGCGACTCAAACAGGGGGTTATGGCGACGCAGAGTGGGTTTTGCACGCAAGATTGTTCTTCGCTGGAAACCCCGGCCTCTTCGGCCGACAGCTCGTTTCCAAAGCGATCTTGAGGCGTCTGCCTTTTTTTCGCATTTAATATCATAGAGAGGAGAGAGCTCCACACCAACGTCAACCAAAACGTTCGCGGGCGTGCCAATGCCGCAAGCAAACGGTGGCAGGTGATTTTCCTGGCTTGACCGGCTTGTTTGCTAGTCGGTCATGGAAGCTCCAAGTCCTGCCGCAAGCAGCATCGCATCGTAGCAAACTTCAGTAGTCTTCTAGCCTTTGAAGTCGAGATAGACTGCGAGCTTACTGTGGTACTAGTGGTTCGACCATAGGATCAAACCACCCATCCAACAGGAAGCGCCCGAAACCCGGCAGCGTGGGTAAGGGTGCGAACCGGGATGCAAACTTCAATCACAACTCCCAACGGTGCGCCGATCCCTAGGACCTGGTGCCGCGCCGTTGATCTTGCTTTCCAAGTTTCAACGACTTTGGCCCTCTCCACTTCGTTCCCCGCGCCGACTGTGGGAAGCAACCCACTGTCTTGATAGGACCCCACCACATCGCCCACTGTGCTCTGCCTCGTCTCGCTCATCGACAGTGATAATGGTCAGGGACGCAAAGCAGATGTTACACAAGGCTGTTGGCGCATACCGCTTTCCTGCAGATTGACTTGCCGAATCACAGGCGCCCACGGGTAATTCCTTCAAGTTACAAGTGCTCTCTCCAAATGTGTCTCGGAGGCGTCCATTTCCGTTCAAGGTCATCTGCCATTGGACTCAGAGCGGTAGCCTCCCCCCTTGTTATACCATGGAGACAATAAGGCCTCCAAGAAGCGGCGGTAGCTGATGGCAACGCAGAGCAGCACCCAAAACCACAGCAGCCCTTGCTTTTTCTCTCTCGAGCCACCAACAGATACGGCTTGTAGATTGATCTCGTCAAGAACATGCCCAATCTGGCGCTCAAATCAAGCACCCACCAGCGTTCGTCTGACAAGCTCTTCTGACTCGTCCGCTGTCCCGGCATATGTCGGTTGCTGACAGCTGTCATTTGGCACCCATGAAGCCGAGGAAAGGCACTTCTGCAGTCGCCAGAGACGACTTGCATGGCCAAGACCATTGCGAGCTGCTCCTTCGGGATGGGTGAGCAATCATCCTGACATCTCTCTTCGACCTCATTTGCTTTATCTCATGCCGTGGCATTGAGGTTTTCGACTAAATTTACCATCATCTACAACCGTCTTTTCTGGGGGATTTTCCAGGTCAGATCCATCCACCAACGTGGGGCACCTCTGCAACCGATGTCCCAGAAGGGAAGCGGTACGCGGATGGAGATTGGTCCCAAGCAAAGGAGAAGTGCCTCTTGGTGCCCCCATGTGACAGTGCAAGTACCACACCTTCTCCGTTGTAACACGCCGCCAATGTTCTTTCGCAGGTTGCTGTTTGTTACCGTTCAATACAAGAATGATAATCAGACAATTACGACCCTTTGACAATCTCACAACCAACCGCAACAGTCCGGTCAAGGCACTGCGACACACTGCACTTTCTCGCACTTCGGGCCTCAACTGTCGAGGCCCTGCGCCTGATCTGCCTCCCTTCAGTCGTGTAATGTGCTTCGCGATCCCCATTTCCTGGGTCAGAGGGGGTAGTATTCACAGGCTTGCATATCACAATGTAGAGCTCGTACGATGTTCCAAACCTGCCGTGTCCATAACGGCCGACAACATTGTATCACGAGTCTAGACCGTATATGCCAAGCAGCAACTCTACAAGCTCTGACAGACTCCACGGAGTTCCTCATCCAAGTCTCGATCTCTTCCAATGATCCCTCTCTCGACTCGACCCAAGGAACCACGTTGCTGTGCCGTCCTCTGTATCGCACCAGGTTGCAGCTATCACTTCTGGGCCGTTCATCTGATACTCCTCTCGTTCGATCCTGATTGTTTGCGTTGGGCAACGCGGACAGGCAGGCGACGTGGTGTTTAGCGTGTTGGTCAAAGTACTCGACGGCGGTCAAGATAACCGTTTGAAGCAACAATCTCATGTTTGTCTAGGTTCGTACGCCTCGTAAGACCCAGGCTACAGCTTCCCTCGTGACCTCTCAAGGGGCACATGTGCGTTGTCAGGACGGATGCCTGCAGATCACCGACATTCTCCGTGAAATTCGCGTTTGGTTCTGACCTTACGTCCGCAGCGATGTTCAACAACTGCATAGGGGAAACGACCGCACGGCAGACGCTGTGATGCGCGCATCTGGAACACTGACGGAAGGCAGAATTTCGTACATGATCATCTACTTTAGCCTACTGCAAAACCCTCCGTCGGCGATCTTGCAGTGGAGCGACCTGCACCTCACGATAGACGACATGCAGAAGAAAAAGCGGAGCGCTCAAGTCGGCAGCGGCAGTAGCAGATTGACGCGCGCTCCGAAAGGCCTATCGAAGCTTCCGTTACTCAAGACGATCTTCAAATCGTTCGCTCACGGTAGGCTGTGGTGTACGTCAACCCCGCGGAAACGTCAATCGCTGGATCTTGCTCGCCGTGACACGACGATGTGTTGAGTGAACACTGCAGATAGCCGTACCACAGAACACCACTGGCCGCTCCATGCAAGCAAATCGCCCGGCGTTGTGTCAAAAAACGACCAGTCATGCAAGAACCCTTGACAACCCCCATCAGACGTTGCCCAGCATTCTTCACAAGACCTGCTCCGTCTCCGGGAGGGTAAGGTTGCACACAGATAGAGTTTTTCCTAACCTGATCAGAGTCTTCTCAAAATTTTCTTCAAATTGCGTTTGATGCGCGCTGTCCTCTTTAGGTCGCTCTGCCTGCCAAAGCCTGGCACAGCAGTCGTTCTCTGTTGATCATGAGGCACGGCGCATTCTTCGGGACGCTGTCCACATTTCTGAAGCAGCGTAGATGTCTGCAGCGGGATCTACGCGGTCCGCCAACATCGTACGAGTCTTCTTTGAGACGGGGTTGTTTTTGTGCCGCACATACTGTGCCTCAGCCGCGCAGATTCCGTTTCCTCGCTTCAACCTCAATCCTGTAGACTTCAATGCCATCCAGCCGTCTATCTTTGGGCTTCAACGACAGGAGATTGGACAAAATGCGGCGGGCGAAGCCGGGTCAAAGTTTGGATCTCTTCTGGTCGTCTCGTCAGGACGGCACGGCACTGCGGCATCGCGGCATCAGACTGATCACATAGCATCCCACGAAGTCAACAGCCACCAACTTTCTAATCTTGCTTGCGCCACATGCAGCAGATCGATCTTCGGATGCAACATGCCAGCGGAAGTACGTCCAATCGCAGCGGGACAAATGTTCCACCCTATGATGCAATGGCTCTAAGTTCCTAGATATATGGTCGACATGCCGTCCATACTTCGCTTCAGCGTGTTGATGCATCTTCTCCCAGTTCCCTGGGATGTGATCAAACTCCTGGTTGACGGTAAATTCCAACTTTGAAGCGAATGCGAAAAAGATCAGACCCCCTGCTTTTGATATCATTTGGTACCGACTCGTTTATGTCTCATTTCTATTGGATAGTATTGGTATTCAAGGTCTGTCAAAAACGCAAATGCACAGGAGATCTCCCTTGAGATGAGTTGGCGACCGGACGGAAGGCAAGACGGGGGCTATACAGACATATTGTTATACAGGACAAGGTGTATCAAGACGTGGAGGTGACGCGCATGAAATTACGATCACATGATCGATCACTTGTGTCGCATTTGGTGGGATAGTTCGCGATGCCCACTTCGTCGATATCGCGCCGCTCTCTACATCCAGCGAGTCTACCGCTCCTTCTGTCGCGCAAGCACAATCGCCTGTGGAAGTAGAGCCTTCAAACCGTGTCTTCTCTTGTTGGTTCTGGTACCCGATCAATCGCGCACGTTCGTGATTTCTTAGTCACGTGCAGTTTGCATTGCAGGAATCCCATGCTGTACCTTGGCTCAATCCATTGTCACGACTGTATCTTGCATGGCAGACAGTCGCGCAAGTTGTAGTAGTTTCCCAACAGAGGGTGTACAGCCTCAGTGACAGAACGAGTTAATGAGTATTACGGAAAACGTCCATAGACCTCTACTCAATCAACAACAGTTCAAAGAGGACGGCGGAGCTCTATGTGCTGGCCATAATGTGACTGAGGCTGTAGCACATGCTCGAAAAGCATTCCTGCCAATTGATGCGTCCTTCATTGTAGCGATACTTCCAACTTCGCTCGCTATAGTTTCTCTCCTCCATTGGGAAACCCAAACTCGAAGAATATTGTTTTCTCCCGCAGTAGGGAGCGCCGGTCTCAGATATTGCACAAAAGTTTCTCTCGTGCTTTAATATTGGTTCGGAGTCTATGCGCCCAGTATCTAATACATATATTTCTCATCTACCGCTACGGAATACGCTCAGTTCAAGGAGTCCATCAATCCAACTCTCAAGGCAACACGTGATACGGTGTTCAGTTGGCGACCCCGCACCCCACCCTTCAACCCCGGCATCCCGCGACCTTCAAAACAACACTCGGCGGTGGCCTTCCATGCAACCGTCATGCGGCATTCTCTTTTTATATATATACAGCTGCCTTTTGTAGTATGGTACAATAATCCTCCGTCAACCGCTTGGGGCGGACTATCCCGCCGTCCAACCTTAAGTTGAAATGGTACCAGAATGTCAGCTCTCCGGCCTAGCTCCTGAGGGGCCAGGAGTAGTATTTCCTGTTGGATTTCAATCCTTACTGCATCTCAAAGATAAGACACCGCTTCTCTATTCCGTAAAGAATCCCTTATGTCGTCTCCATCGAGTACATGAAAGCCGGTAGATGAGCTTAGTTGATGATATAAAGCAGTTTCTATTTTGCCCATTATAAAATCAACCGTTCCAGAGGTAGTGGTTTAGCTCAGCAGGCAGCAAGCACTCTCAAGCGTTTCAAGCAATCTCTATACATTACTCTCCTGTACATTTCACATACAAATTGCAACCAGGACTTGCCGTCGGAACCCCGAGTGATTGACACCAACTTGATCCCTTTGCTACAATTTAGCAATCCTGGCCATTAGGGCTTCAGTTCCTCAACATGCCTAAGCTCACCCCTGAGTAAGCCAGTAATGACCTTTGGTTTACGTCGAGCTGACACCAACAGGGCGATGCTCTCGGCACCTCGCTACTTCCCCACGGTTCCAAATGCGGACGGCACGCTAGCACTGTACACGCAGTCACAGTACTCCTTTGACTCGCACTCCAAAACCCAGGAGACCAGGATTCTCAACATCAGCACAGGGGAAAGCACCCTCTTCTCGGATGACCAGAAGAACGCTGAGGCGTGCTGGTTCACCAATGACAAGATTCTTTACCTCAAAATCGGAGAGAGCGGCACCGAGTTCTGGATAGGCTCCGCCGTAGGTGAACGGAACCCCTATCTTGCTGGTAAAGCGGGCGCACCTCTCAGTGAGCTGAAGATCAAGACTCTTGATGATGGTTCTGTGGCTGTTGCTGCCTTCGGGCATGCGGACGGCAAGGGCAAATTGACTGACCCTGAGGCAAAGGACGATTCGAAGTCTACTGCTAGGGAATGGGAAGGTCCGACCGTCCGCATGTGGGAGGTCTATACGAAGAAGTCCAAGCATTCAATCTTCTATTCCAAGTTTGAGAAGCAAGAGGACGGCAAGTACAAGTTGCACAAGGGTGGTTTCGTCAATACTCTGAAAGGGACTGGCTTTGAGTCTCCGTGGCATAGTGGCATATCCGGTATTGACGGCGACTCCTTCGCCATCTCCAAGACTGGTCTTGTCTTCTCCTCCATGAAGCCCAGTTGGGATAGAAACAAGGGTTGGAAGACCGATCCGTTCTTCGTTCCTTTAGAGACCTTTACGGAAGACCCCACTCCTGAACCCAAGGAAATCAGCACCTTTGAGTACAAAGGAACGACTTCATCCTTCTCTTTCTCCGCGGACGGGAAGAGCTTGGTCTTCTTGAGAGGCCCAGATGCGATAGACTATAGTGCTATAGCGCGCATTCTCTATATTGCAGACATAACAAATTCTCTGGAACCCGTCGAGGTCTACACCGAATCCGACTCCAATGACCCTTGGGACAGAAACCCTCGCCCCGTTCAATTCAGCAACGATGCCAAGAATTTATACCTATGTGCGGAAGAGGAAGCCCGCTGCAAGCTCTTCGCAGTACCCCTGGAGTCCAATCTCAAGCGCGCTACGGCCGTAAAGCCCAAGGCCCTCACGCAAGATGGCTGGGTGACTGCCTTTCTCAGACTTACTGACGCCACAGGTGACGACCGCATCCTTGTCAACCAGAGCAACATGATTGACATGCGTATCGTCAGCATCGTGGACGCAAGCAACGGAGAAACCAAACGCCTGATCAGTGGCACGAATGACGGCGCCAACTACGGCATCTCCTCTTCTCAAATCGAAGAGTTCTGGCACGCCGGCGGCGGCGGAGACTACAAGTGCCAGTCCTGGCTAATTAAACCCTCCGACTTCGACCCAAACAAGAAGTACCCACTCGCCCTTCAGATCCACGGCGGCCCCGCCTCCTGCTGGCCAGACTCCTGGAGCACGCGCTGGAACGCCGTCGTCTTCGCCGAGGAAGGCCACATCGTCGTCCGCCCCAACTGGAGCGGCTCCACCGGCTTCGGCCAAGCCTTCACCGACGCCGTCTACGGCTCCTACGGGGGGCGGCCCTTGCAAGACATCGAAGCCTGCCTCGACTACCTCCAGTCAACGCCCGAGTACAACTACATCGACTTCGACCGTGCCACCGCCGCGGGCGGCAGCTACGGCGGGTACATGGTCAACTGGATGATGGGCCAGCCCATCGCCAAGCGCTTCAAAGCCATGATCTCCCACGACGGCCTCTTCGCCCTGTACAACCTCTACTCCTGCGACCTGACCAGCTCCAACCCGCTGGACTTCAAAGCTCACCTGTGGGAGGATATCGCGCAGTACGACAAGTGGGACCCAGCGCAGCACACGCACAACTGGTCCACCCCGCTGCTGGTCATCCACTCGGACAACGACTTCAGGTGTAACATCACCGAGGGGCTGGCGGCCTATAATGTGTGTCAGCTGCGCGGGGTGGAGAGTCGGTTCTTGAATTTCCCGGACGAGGGGCACTGGGTGCTGAAGCCGGAGAACAGCCTTGTTTGGAATAGGAATGTGCTGGGGTGGATGAATCGGTACGCGAAGAATGAGGGTGAGGGGAGGGTTAGGTTGAGGAGGGCGAATATGGATGGGAGGGTTCCTGGGAATGGGTTTGGGTCGCTTGGAGAGCCGGAGGAGGGTGAGGTGGAGAAGAAGGAGTAGACGCGGGCCGATAGGACTAAGCCTCCGTTGTTCTCGATTCGAACAGATCCGCTTTGAGATTTACTTTGCTGTCAGTCAAGCAGTAAGAGATGTTTGGGTGCTTATGTTGGGGGGTTGCTTTTTTCGGAGTCCAGGGGTTGGAGGCAAGGGTCTTCAATGAGTCAGAAGTCTAACTCGATTACGATCTCTAAGAAGAAATACACAAATGCTAGATGCTTGCGATACATCAACAGTCATTACGTGCCTTCAACCCCAACTCAGTACTTTGCCGTCCAGATCTCCATGGCATATATTTGAGATAGAGTTTCGCTTCGTGTAAGCGACCCAAGGGTTTGGAATGCAGAGACGGGAGCCTTTCCTCAAAAAGCCAGAGGACTGATCTTTTGCAGTCGTGACAAATCGAGGACTGCAGAGCGCGGTGTGAGAGCAAACCTAGGCATCTGTGGTCACCTGAGCATCTGACCCTGGGCAGCCAAGGCGTAGGCGATGCAAACCATGGGGTTGCCCCTGCCTGGTCTCCTTCCCCTTGTTGATCACAAGGGTGACTGGAAGACACATCGCTGTCGTCATAGATCGTGGCGAATTATACGGAACTATACCCATATACAGAAGTACTACTATGATATCCCTCATTATGTCCAGTCCCTCCTCTTACCGAGGAAACTCAACGCCAGGCTATGCTAAGGTATGCAATGCAATCCCTGTCATTCGAAGCCATTACCGTGAGAGAAACCATGCCCATAGATATCAAGTATGCATCCTAACCTTATGTTGAATCCTGACTATCCCCACTGCCGTCGCAACCCGTCCTCGGGTCTACCCCCTTCTGGAATCACACTGGATTCTCCTCCCAACAACCACAACACCGGTACCATTTGTCATTCCTCCCTTCCACTCCCACTCCTCCTCCTCCAATCTACAAAGTCTCCCACCCCCCATTATTAATGTCCCCCTCCAACCGTCTCGCAATCGTCGACGGGATCTGATGCTGCAGCCACATATTCCTCACGACGAGATCATACCTCTTCTGGTGCAAAAACAGCTGGTACCCCTTGCGCAGGGTCGGGTCGACCTCGCCGTGCTTGTCCAGGTAAGGGGCGTTGATGTAGCTGCCGTTGCGCTTGTTGAGGAGGATGACCATGCACTTTTTGAGATTGATGAAGAGGCCTGTTGCGCCGCCGCAACTGTTTCAAATATTAGCACACGCACGTGGTGAACATGAAACACAGGAATGAAACGTACCGATCAGCGTGCTGGTTGCAGCCGCCGATTTTTCTCTCTTTGAAACAGCAGGTGGCCTGGCCGCAGAAGATGTCGCCGCAGAACAGACAGACGCACGCATCGGTGATCTCCTTGTTCGTGGTAGGACATCTCCACCTCATCGCCTCGTCCATGAGCGTGTCGTAGTTCTTCGGCAGGCCCACGAGCTCGAAGATCGCTGGATGGCTGAGCGAGATGGGTCTGCGGCTGGAACGCCAGGTCCAATGGCGGATCCAGCCGCCGACGATGCTGCGGGTTATGGAGCCGATCATGGTTTGCGTTGTGTATGTTTCGAACATCTCGTCCAGGGACGGTAAGCGGAGAAGTCTGGTCAAGCGCTGGAGTTCTGACTCGTCAATGTCGGAGAGGCCAGACGAGGGAAAGTCGACGTCGTAGCGCACGTGCATGAGGATGGCGGCTTTGCGGAGGAAGGGAAGGGCGTAGCTAGCGACCAGACGGCGGAGGAAAAGGTGGAAGACGGATTCGTCGCCGGAGAAATTGGAAGGTTGAATTCTGCTTTCGCTTTCGGTGATGCCGGCGCTGTCGTTGCATTCATCGGCGATGCGACGGATGAAGTCCGAGAACAAGGCGGCTTGCTCTCCGGTGGCACTGATGCTGGAGTCATTCATGAAGTCGAGGAATTGCTGTCCTGCTCCTGCTTTTGGTGCAAGCTGCCACGCGGCTTCGGGATCATGCAAGAAGGCCACGACGACTTTGACAATCTCTGCTAGATAGCACATTCTTAGTACATGGTGTATGTCCAAGCCTACAGCGGGTATACAGCAGAGCGAAGCCTCGGCAAGGTACACAAAGATATCAGTATCCAGAAGAGACTCCTTCTGCGTGTACCTGCCCGGCCGGGCCTCGTAGATCTGACCATGACCTGTGAGGAGCTGGAATAGCTGTCTGTTTCGGTGCTCGGTAAACTCCTTTACGGTATCAGTATCCTTTTGGCCTTGAAGACCACCAGCGGCAATGTAGGCGGAAATAGTTTCCGAGAGGATGCGCAAGTGGGTCAGCGATTGCGGCGATATCTTGTCAAGTAGTGTGGAGCCAGGTTCAGATTCCACACCACGTTGGGAGATCTCAACAGACGAGATGGAGTAGCCAAGGGAGCGCATCATCGTGTCAATGTACGTCAGATTTGGCGGCGCTCCTGCAGAGGGTCTGGCATAGTGATTCATCCACTCCGAGTTGAGGTCGTTGATGGCTATCGTGGTCGCGAGTCTTTGGTAGATCTTCATCAGTATAAGCGCTTGAGATTCAGGTGCAAGGGGCGGATTAATCGAAGGGGTCGCGGCTTCGAAGATGGTCCGAGGATCGCGTGTAGGGTCCAAGCCTAAGAAAGGTGCTACAGTTGCGAACGGGCCGCTTGACACGATGCTTGAAGAGGCATGTTGTTCTTGCAATGCTGATGTATCAATTCCACTGAGTTCGTGCAATTTGGGTAGCAGTTGTGAGTTGACGTTGTCCAGACTGCTCTCGAAGAATCCACGCAGAGGTTGTGACAAGGGAGCAAAGGCTGAGACGACCGACTTGTCAAGTCTAGATATACGTAGCGGTAGGTGCGAGCTTAGCCAATCTTCGAAAGGTGCCTCCGTCTCAAGCACGCCAGGGTACGTGACCGGCTTGCTCTTCCAGATGATCGGAAAGAATGCGTTCCCCAGAGCCTTACACAGTGGACATATGAACTCTTGCAGGTTGATTCGCTCAGGGTGATTGCGTGCAATCTGTTGATAGTGCCGTCTCTGAGTGGCAACCATGTATTGTTCGAAGCAGGACCAATGCATGATATGTCCACAGCCGACCGATACAGGGCCTTGTCTGTGACATGCTGTAGGAAAGCCCTTCCCGAGCTCTTGGCGCTCAGAGATGATATGTTTTCCGTCTGTGGTAGTCTTGATGACCTTCCGCCGGTTCTGGCTTGCTACGCCGAAGGGTCTCAGATGATCCGCGGATCGATCCAGGCTCGACGGTGTGTTAAACACTTCAGCAACAAAGTCCTCATCCTTGAGGTCCGTCTGACGTAAGATCCTACTCTCGGACAGGTAGCCGAAAGTTCCGTAAAGGCTTTGATCGTTGGTTTCTTCTTGACATAAAATGCAAGCACCCGTAGGGTAATGGAACATCTTCTGGATGTGCTCAGAAGCCTCCTGGAAGTCATCCTCCATATCGCTTAGATCCTCACCCCAGTCGAAGTTCTGGTTCTGAAGGAAGGTGTTTTGTTGAGTCTTGAATTGAGCCATCACCTTCGCTTGTCGCGCAAGAGCTTGCTTCTTCTTGAGCTCCCTTTCTTCATCTGTAGCCGGTGAACCAGTATCCAGACGATCCATGGGCAAACCCATCTGAGTAACGGCCGCAGCAAATCCCCTTGGCCGCTTGTGCTGCAGGTTGCGTAGGACAAAGCGAATCTTCGGTTGACAAGACTTATAATCCTCGATTCCTGACAGACTCTGCAGGATATGGAAAATCGTTGGGTGTCCGACCACCTTTGTACGGTGGGCTAGTATGAGATCCGAGAAGTTGTGCTTGGGTTCATCCGTCATGAGCTCTTCCTGACTGTGATCCTCTTTCATGGCGATGATCATCAGATGCAAAGCGAAGTGAAGAAGACTTTCAACCCGTGGTGTTAGCCGCTTCCTCGAATCTAACTCGCCGCGTAGAGACGTATGTAGGCCCATGCCCAAGGTGTAGTAAATGATCTGCGCAAAGAGCGGTATCCGAGTGAAGGCGGACAAGTCAGAGAACAGTCCTGTCTTGATCTCGCGCAGTTTGGGATCAAAGACGATATCCTCGATCGGTTTACCGGTCTTCTTGGCCATGTATCTCTTGTACACCTGTTCCGATTCCTCTCGCTGGTTACGGGTGAAGTGAGCGCTGTACGGATCTACACTTGGAATGTGTTCCTGCTTGAGCTCGAAGGCGCCAGAGTCCGAGATGCCTTCAGGTGCCTTGAAAGTTGCCATATCCTCCAAGATCTCCTGGAACTCGAGATTGGTAACACTCTCAGTCAGACGAGTTTTAATCTCGGAGAATGATAAAGGCTTGAAGCAAAGTGCTTGGATCAAGTCATGACGCACGGTGTACTCGTACGGGTTTGGCTCCTCCTCTATAGGAACCAAGAACGTTCGGTTGCACAGAACGATAATGAGAAGGTGTATGAAGTCCTCCCACACCCCGAGCGTCTGCGTCTCATCCCAGCCATCCTTTACCTCGTACTTTCCCGTGATCCCATCTGCCATACCGAAGCGATCCACGATAGAAGCGAGGAATGAACCAGGCGAAAGTAGTACGGCAGCAGTCTGTATCATGAAGACATCCCTCTGGTAACCGACATCCCGCTGAAGCACCCCACGGTACGTAGACATTTGGTGCTTGAGGGTAATTCCGTTACGAACCCACATGTCGGCGCGCATTTGAGCAAGCCAAGCGCAGGTGCGCAAGGGGAAGTCAAACAGTGCCAACAGGTACTCTTCGGCTTGATAGTCTGGCACCCGGATACGTGATGTATTGACCATCTCCTTGAGCTGCGTGTCGGTGAAGGTAAGCAGCCCTAGTATATCTTCCCTAGACATGCTCTTGCCGCAGTCTATCAGCCAGGATAGAGTGTAGTGAAGCGGATGGTGGAAGCTCATTGGGATCTTCTCCACAACAGCGTCCACGACCGTGTACTTGATATTAGACGAATGCCGCCAATCGTCCGCATCAAACTCGAACTTCTCAAGCTTCTTGAAAGCTACTGGGTTCTTGATCTCCGCTTGTGCGAACCGCTTTCGCTCGCATCCAAGGGAGTTGATGATCGCAGTACCTGCAGACCTCCTGATCGCACGGAAGAGGGCATAGTGGTCTTGATCGTGATTCCACTCGAATGCTTCCGCAAGGGCGCGGCAGAGCTTGTTCATCTGCGATGTGATGATGGAAGCTCCAATCCATGCATCTGTCTCATACTCAACATGCTCGCCTACTGCTCTTTCATTCGGGCATATGCCTTGATGCAATTTCACCAAATCCAAAAACTGCTTCAAGTACCTGTCTTCCTCCCGCAATACCCTTTGCACATGCTCGGAGCTGAACATGTACCGCATGTCGTTGAAGAGATTGCTGATTCGCCTATTCGTTAGAGCACCTGCATCGAATGCGAGTGTCGCTTGCGGGTTGACATCTTTTGGATAGCCCACTTGACGAGTCGTCAAAAAGGTGTAGAGGATAGCCATAAGCGTTGTGAAGAAGTTGCCTCGCTCGACCACCTCGGCGGTTATCGAAGGTGTAGTGAGCATCTGCAGAGACATGGTGATGATTGAATGCTCGGGCTCGCGGTCGGCGATCAAAAACAGCTGAGAAAGCATTGTATACAAACCCGCAAACCGAAGGCCGAGGACACGCTTAAACTTGGGTATCGTGACTATAGTACTAATATAGACATATCGCAAGTCAGACCTGGCCTTCTTCCATAACCGCAAATCGTACAGAATCATGAAGTCTAGTCGTACACGCTGGTGGAGATCCTCGTATATGGGGAGTGCCTGCTTGTTCCGATAGCCCTCTGGCTTCTCAAGCCAGTACTTGGGCGTTCTGGGTGGTCGCAAGGGCCGTGGCTTTGCTGTAGGCGTCCGAGGAATAGTCATGATGGGATATGGCTGCTCGGCTTCATCCGAATCCACGGGTGACTGGTCGTTGTCCCGCCGTCTGGCCGCCGGAGGAGGTGGGGGCGGCCTGGGGTATCCAGCTATGGTTGCTTCGCTGGTCTCCGTTATGTCTTCCAGTTCGTCTACGTTATCTGCGTCAACGTCCATGGCCTGTTGTTCGGGAGTGTCGGCAGCTTCAGCTTCATCTACGTCCATCTCATCGCCTTCATCGTACGGATCAGTGTCATATTGGTCGTATTCATCTTCATCTGAGTCATCTTCGTCCTCGTCGGTGTTCCCTTGAGCGGGTTCCCGCCGCCTTACTTGGAACCACTCCGCAACCATGTTTGTCGTTGTTCGCTGCTGTCTTCGCCGACGGTTCACCAGGTTCGCAAACGTACGGCCCTCGTGCCGCAGGGTCTCATATTCCATTTCTTCAACCTCATGATCATAGATACCATCCTTTCCAACATCCTGATGCAGCCCTTCACTACCTATCCGCCACTTGTTGAGCATCTCCTCCGTAATGACATTGCGCAAGATATGATTATCCGCACCCACGGCGCAGCCAGCAATGTCTGATATCCACTCGATGATGGTGCCGCACATCTGTTCCCGGAAAGTGTCCCGTGCCGACCGTATGGTGACTGTGATCTTGATTTCCTCTATGATCTTCGCCATCTTCAGGAGCGCCTTGAGGTCCTTTGTGTATTTGACCACACTTCGTCCAAAGTCATTCACCTCCATTGCCTTCTCGTATCCAAACGACTTTTTCTCCTTGCATGCTCTGGCCACCTGGTCCCTAACATCGTCCACAGTATGCTTTTCGTCGTTCCAGAGAATCAGGGCAAACTCGTCGTCAGCCTCATCGTCATCCCTTGCACCGTACCATTTCTCCGACAGCCGGGAAAGTTGCTCGTCCTCCCGCACCGAGTCTTCGGTCTTCGGCTGCCTGAGTTGCTCCGGCGAACAGGATATGACATCGCAAAGATAGTCCAGGGCCCTTGCAACAGTTGTCCTTACGCTATTAACCAGGTCGGTAGGCAGATCCGTACTTATTGTACCCTTTCCCTTCTCCGCCGAGTGCTGCCCTTCCTCATCAAGAGTGTGTATGCTACAATTCACCGGGCGCCTCCAGGCCTCCTTGTCGCCACAGTCGCAGCAGCCCGAGTTCCCAGATGACAGCCCAACCTTTATGGAGTGACCTTCGTGATCCGACCCGTAGAAGCACTTCGCACAGAGTACGCAAGTGTCATCGACCCCACACGTTACGCATCTGTAGGTCGATTCGTTGGCCTTGAAGATATGCCCGCATGGATGCCCTCTCGCCGCTGCGGTGTACTCGGCGCCTTGTACGGCGCCTTGCGCAAGACTCATGCTCCATGGTGTGTTTGGGTCAGGTACACCGTTCGGGAAGAAGTAGGGAAGGTATTCAGGGTTTCTGCCAGCGAGAGAGGTGAAGAGAGTTTGAAGAAGGGTGTTCCTGGCGAGGTCGCCGTAGCGGTTTCCAAACTGTCGCGGTAGGTCACGAAGTTGACAGCAGAGATCCTGCTCTAGAGGGGTTACTATCATCTTCGGTGACAGGAAAACGCGATCCAACTGAGCGCATGTAGATGCGTGGATGAGAGAGAGCTGCGTCGGAGCGGTCACCGCTGGGTGGAGGAGGCGGTGGTGGGGATTGCTTTTGAGTTGTTCCAGCTTGTCAGTTGTGATGCACTTTGAAAAGTCATCGAGTGAACATCGTGTTGTATTAGGTACCAGCCCAGAACACGTGGAAGGCAAAGAGCGTTTGAAATAGTCAGTTTGCGACTGTGTGTGATGGATTCAAGTGGGCTGTCTTCGAAGATGAATGACATCGGCAGCCAAGCCTCTTCAGCTCTTGCCATATATCGGGCAACAAGGCAACAACAATCTCCTAGAGAGTTGGGTGCAGCCATAACAGTCAAAGATATGTTTGGAGCCAACAACATATGATATTGAACTAGTACGGGAAATACTACGGTGAAGGAATTCCTGATATCTGCTTATCGCCTTCCCCAGCCGGTCCCTCAACGCTCGTCAAGGTCATCAGGTAGTAAGCTGTACAATGGTGGTTCAAACTGTACAAGTACATTCTAAGACAGCCGAGAAAGTCCAGGTGGTGTTCAGAGGTTTCTATTTCGTTCTTAAGGATATTGCCAGAATGCTCTACTCGTCATCATCGTCCTCCGCAGCCTGCATGTACTTGTGCTTGATATCCTTCCATTGGCGCTGTTGGCCATTAGCAAAGGATTTTCCTATAGTATCGACGATTTACTCACGCCTCTGTTTATGCCATCCCAGATCCTTTCGCTGAGTGTGTCAAAGCCCCTACAGTCTTCTCAGTATCCTCTCGATAGCGCTATGTCTGAGGCTCCACCTACACTTGCATGCCAAAGGCGCTGACGAAGATTATTCCGAGGAAGACGGTATTCCGCCGAACGATGGTGCTATGATGCTATCAGTATACCTGCTGCCGGAGGAAGCGGGCGAGCGGCACGAACTTGTAGAGACCTTGTGCGATCTGTTGTCATCTTGTCAGCTTGCAAACCTTGGGTGTTAGGACCTCTGTGACTTACACCAGCCATTGTGACAGTTGTGAATGAGAATGCGCTGAGTGGAGGTGGTTGAGGTTCAATTGCGTCGTCGAGCAGGGTAGGTCTATCGCTGCCGTGATCGCAAGATTGAAGTTGTAAAGGAAGCCGGAGCTTTCAAGGTGGAGCTAGACGAAAAAGGCAACGCTAAGCGCGGTAAGCTTCTGAGGTCACATCTCTGTTCGTTCACTACGTTATACGACGATTACATTTTATGATTGATGACTGTTACGGCTGATTTCGTTTCCAAGTGTGCATGAACTGTTAAGAATATTTCCAAAGAATCACCCGTCACTTCAGTAGCAGATATCCGGCGCCTGCTCCCGTTCTCCGTTCAGATTCGCATAGCAAAGATGCCTACAGTAGACTCAAATTCGACTTCAAAAGCCGGCATAGCAACTACAGCGGACGGGCAACGACACATACCTTCATCCGTCCGCGCCGATGGTAGCGTCCGCAAAGAAATCAAGGTACGCCCTGGCTATCGCCCACCTGAAGATGTAGAAGTCTACAAGAACCGTACCGCCGAAGCCTGGAAGAACCGCGGATCCTCTGGTGTACCTGGGGCCGAATCATCAGAGGCAGAGAAGCCTAGCCAAGCCTCGAACAAGAACGCAAAGAGGAGAGAGGCTAGAAAGAAGGCTGCAGCTGCGCAGGGTGACGGCACTGGTACGGCGGATAAGCTCAAGGCTGCTACGGAGGAGTTCGAGGAGATGCTATCTAAGGATCTGGAGGCCAAGGCAACCATCAAGGAGACTGTTGACCCGGAAGCAGAGAAGGAGAAGGAAGCTAAGAAGCTGTTGAAGAAGCTGAGGCAAGCAAGAGAGTTAAAGGAGAAGAAGGACAAGGGCGATGCTCTGCTTCCTGAGCAGTTCGAGAAAGTTATTAGGATCAATGAGCTTATACGGCAACTGGACCAGCTCGGTTACGACGCAGATGGAACGAAGAAAGCGGACGGGTCGTCAGCCATTGCAAGTTGAAAGGGTGTCAGTACGTGTCAACTCAAACTGCTGGCTTCGGCCGCGATCAACCTATAACATGTTGAGCCATCGAGCCCCGATTTTACATAATCCGGAAGGAAGGTTGTAGGTATATTCACGGGCAGGATCAAATCTTCGCCGCTACACGGCGGCCATGTTGGAGATAATCGAACCACAACCGCAATCACGGAGAGCAGGGCAGGAGAAGCAAATCATGCCTTTACTGAGGTTTTGCCCACATTCTCAGTGCCAAAGGCTCGCATTTGCCGGCCTTCGAAACTCCAACACCAAACAGAGTGTTAGCATGCTAGCGCTATAACATCTATTCCTAAACAGAGAGATGTGGACTCTGTTAACCGTGCCTCTTACGAAGGGTTCGAATCTAATCTAATAACTACACTACGGACATTGATACTGTCGTATAAACCAAAGTCGTTTACGGTTCTCAAACACACGTTTTCAACAACAGTTTGCACCTTTGGCTCTTTCCTGACGGGCAGCGGTGCCGGCTGCTTCCCTTTTGCTTTGGGAAGCTCCTCCGGAAATCTAAGAGGACCGATATAAAACCCTGCGATGCCATCCATCAACCGGCTGAAGACCGATTTCTCCCATTCTGCTCTGTCCAAGTCGTGCGAGTTCCATATTTCCAGGGTCTTTCGTTCATTTTCCGGAAAGCCGACCACTTCAGCAATCTCCACATGTTCGTCTGAGCCGTCTATGTCCTTTGTCAGCCCACAGCATGTGCTTCTGTAACGACGTACATACGAGACTTTGCGATTAGGTTCTGGCTCGTCAGAATGATGCTCCCTCTATATGTCAACCGATCTGCCTTCTCTTCCAGCCATGGCCGGACGCGGTCCTCGAGGAAGACGTCCAACATGTCTAGAAATCGGCGGTCAGGAAAGTCATCTCCGGCTGTTGAGCTGCTGTCTCCATGGCTGTCTCCATATGCAGGGGGTGGTTTCTCTCCTTCGGGATAGCTGTGCTTTGAGTCGCCAAAGGTGTCATCGTAGGATGGCGGTAAATCTTCAGCCATTGTGGTGAACTGGAGCTTTCAAAGCGATGATTGCTTCGAGGACACTTCGTAAAACCTGCGAAATGCTCTGATGTACACCGTTGCGAGGCTACAGCGACGAGCCTCCACCGTCAAAGCCCTGACTGCGTTCAGCCTGCTCTAAGCACAAGATTGGGGCTATCCGCGGTATGACTATTGTCAATGTCTTCTTGAGCACCGGTCAACGATTCTTGACCACGTTCAGGTATCCGAAATGTTCCCTGGTACAGTGACCCTTTGAATACGGTCAAGAGTCTGCGGCTGATCAGGTGGCTTCTTGGCGTGCCGTACCCGCCTTGTGTCCAAAAACGACGAGGCAGCCTTGGGGCAGACGCGGGGTGCGTCAGAAGCATCTCCCCGGCTATCAGCCTTGGCAACCAGAAGTTTGTGCAGTTCGTGCAGATTTCCTACAATGTCTTTGGTTGACCGAGTGCCGCATATCCGTGTAACAATCGCGACAAGCCCTCAGCCTTGCGCGAATCTGCCTCGTGAGCTTTAGGGACCATTTCCGGGCAACTTGCGCAGCGAGGTCAGGCCAAAACACCCGGTCGTGGCTGTGCGCCGATTGGTCCCGGATGGGTCGGTTGGGTCAGGCAGCCCCCGGGCGATGCTCGACCATCCCCAATTCGGCCAAAACCATGGTACAACTCACTCCATACCCTGGAGCCTCATCCCTAGAGCACCAGTGTGTAGTCAGTAGACTTGGATATAAAGACGTTTTGATCAATTCAACATCTATCTTTTCTGCTTTTTCATCAGTTTGTCTCTCTGCCTGCGACACGCTACCTCGCTGTAACATCTTGAATTCTCTTGTACCTTTCCTTAAGACCTTCTTTGCCCTTAACAACCAGTCACAATGTAGGATTGCCATTCTACACTTTTTTCGACTACTAACGGACAACCAGGTACTATAAAGTTGCAGACCCCAACTCCTACCTGGTCATCACAGGTTATGGCATTGAGAAGGTCGAACTCCGGAAGAAGGCCTTCATCTGGCCTCTTCAAAGATGCACCCAAATCTCCATCACCCCCTTCGACTTCTCGCTCACGCTTCAAGCGATGACAATCGAGAAGCTGAAATTCTCTCTTCCCGCTGTCTTCACCATTGGTCCCCACGATGAGATGGAAAGCCTCGTCAAGTATGCCGTTCTCCTGACAGGCGAATCGGACGGCTCTCCCAGCTCCACAGCCAAGGGAGCCGTGGGTACTGGCCGCAATCATGTCCAAGACATTGTCAAGGGTATCATTGAAGGCGAAACCCGTTCCATCGTTTCGACCATGACCATGGAGGAGCTGTTCAAGGAGCGTCAAGTCTTCAAGAAGAAGGTCATCGAGTCCGTCCAGTCCGAACTTGACCAGTTCGGTCTCCGCATCTACAATGCCAACGTCAAGGAGCTCCAAGACACTCCTGGCTCCGAGTACTTTGCCTTCCTCTCCCGCAAGGCTCACGAAGGCGCTCTCAACCAGGCCAAGGTCGACGTCGCCGATGCCCGCATGAAGGGTGAAGTCGGCGAGGCAGAAAAGCAAGGCCGCACCAAGCAAGAAATCGCCAAGATCCACGCTCAAACCGCCGTCCTCGAAACCGAGCGGAAGAAGGAGAAAGCCACCGCCGACGCCGCCCTCAGCACCAAAGAGATCGAAATCGAGCGAGAGCTCAACCTCGAGCGCATCTCCGCCAAGCGCACGGCCGAACGGCGCGATGCCGAACTCCAGAAACTCGTCGAGGAAAAGCGCGCCGAAATGGAATACCAAAGGCTCCGCGCAACCACCGTCACGCAAGCCAAAATCGCAAAGGACTCCGCCCAGGAAAAAGCCGACGCGGACCTCTACACCCAGCAGAAGAAGGCCGACGGCGCCCGCTACCAGGAAACCACCTCCGCGGAAGCCATCGCCTTCCGCGGCAACAAGGAAGCAGACATGCACCTGTACCGCAAAACCAAGGAAGCGGAGGGTTACTTCACCGCCAAGGAGCGCGAAACAGAAGCCGCCTTCTTCCAAAAGCGCCGAGAAGCGGAAGCCGGACTCATCTCCAAGCAGCAAGAAGCAGAAGCACTGCTCTTCTACAAACAGCGCGAGGCCGAGGCGCAGTTGACGCTGAGGACCAAGCAGGCAGAGGCCGACCTCATAGCCATGCAGCGCGAAGCAGCGGGTATAACCGAAATGGCAAAGGCTTACGGCGCGATGGCAGATGTCTTCGGCGGCCCGCAAGGGCTGCTGCAGTATCTCATGCTCAAGGAAAACACGTACGAGAAACTTGCGCTCGCGAACGCGAAGGCCATCAATGGGCTCCAGCCCAAGATTAACGTCTGGAATACGGGTAATGGTGGGGATGGGGGGATGGCGGATCCGACGGCGCCGATTAGGAATCTGTTTCAGAGTCTGCCGCCGCTTTTGAGCACGATTCAGGATCAGACTGGGATTAGTCCGCCGAGTTGGTTGGCGGGGATGCCGCAGCAGGGGCAGCAAGGTGGTAGTGGGGTGGGGAATGGGACGATGACGGTGGCGGAGAAGAAGGCGTTGGTTAATGGGCATAAGTAGGTTGGTGGTGGGTATGTGAAAGGGTTGGGAGAGGTAGAGAGGTATGGGAGCGTTTGACATGGTTTTCGCGTATTATTCCCGGTGGGGATAGAAGGTCTGGGTTTTGTTTGTGATATCACTGCTCCTTTGCTGTCATTTATGGCGCAATTCGGCGTTCATCATTTGATTATGAGCATCTGGGGAGGTGGTGAGCGTTGTCTTTTGTATCAGCTTATATACGCATCTATAACATCAAACGAATACGAAGTATCGTCCAACAGAAGAGAACCATGATCGAAGTTTCCTGAGGTAATTGTCCCAATGTAGCGGGCATATGAGCAGGCTGCATGCGATGGGGTTGAGGTGAGGCATTTGAAAGCAAGTCACGATGTCAAGCAAGGGGTGCAACAATGTCGTAAAGTAAGCTTCTTCCCTGATCACAGGGATGGATCTAGCTATAACGCCACACGCTGTTCAAAACCTTCATCAACGTCAAGATCGTCCCCTTGCTATGGTAAACTCCGGATGCGCCTTGCTTGGTGATGCGCATTTCCATCTCTTCGTCTCGTCCGCCCGGCAGGTGATGTCTGTCATCAACAGTTGATGAGCAGACCCCTTAGTCTGAGATATCAACAACGCAAGGGAATTGGAGAACCCTTTCCATGTTTGAGCAACGTCAAGTGCCCTTAAATAGCATCCCAAATAGGGATACTGAGGAAAAAAGACTTTTTGGTCTCGTGAGAGAATGATGCCCCAATCTGTAACCGCGCCGCACACCAAAGAAATGGAGAAGGAAAACTAAGATACACAAAACGGGGTAACGGTGCGATGCACTATGCCACAAGAGTGTACAGTAGAGACAGTATATGGGTCGGAAGGGATGATGATTGTGGAGGTGTGTTGTAAGGTATGTTCCCAAGATGCTACAGCGTAGCAGCCGTGCCCATAGTATGAGGAACTGATGGTGACATGGCTGATGTAGCGTCTTGTATGCTGCAGACGTTCATCGTGGAGTGTTGTTGATGTTCTTGGCCTTGTTCGCTTCGTAGATCATCCTCGTCCTAAGCATCTCGTCAATGTCGTAAACCGGTGTATCGCTAGCTTTGCGCGTCGAAGATGCACTGGGAGTGCGTGACTCATGGGCCAGCGTGCCCATCGACCGCATCTTTCTTAGACCTTTGGGCTGCGGCTCTGGCGCTGATTGGTCGATGATCTCATCCACCTCAATCTTGCGGGTTCGGATCTTGCGAAACTCTCTCGCGATTTTCTCAAGCGTACTGCCTGCCTTCCGTGCAGCGGAAGACTGCTCTTGTGGCATCTGGGGCCACTCCTTGGATGAGGTGGTACCGCTAGAAGACGGACGGCGGCTTTGGTTGCTGCCAAAGCTCACACCAGAGTCAGTCTTGCGACCCTTGCGCTTGCCCAAGTCTTCTGGAGGACCGAAGTAGTCCAGCCCTTGTGCGCTGATGGAAGTGCACTCTTCAATCATTGCGTTTGCAGCACGTAGGTACTTGTTCAAGTCCTCCTGCAGTTTGGGCCAACCAGTCTCTTCGCCAGGACGCGCTCCATGAGCCATAAGCTTCGCCAATGATTTCGTTCCGCTTTGCTTGACGGCCTTGATGTAGTCCATCCATACCTTGCGTTGTCCTGCGAGCACCTCGGGCGTTAGGATCGGGCATGGTTGGGGAGTCATGATGTTTGCCGGAGGGTAAAGAGTGTTGAGCATGGCATAACAGTTGGTCGCATTGAAGGGAGTCAATGATAGTTCATTGATCATAACCTTAGAAAGTTAGCACGGTGAAGTATGCTCGACCGGCAATATACATACCCATGTCCTCAGACCGACATATATCTGTGCATACCACGGTTCAATGAGCTTTGAAACGCTTCTGATTGTCTCCTTTCCCCACAGTGCTAGCTTGGGATACCTCTGCAGGCGATCCGAATTCTCCAAGGTGAATGTATCCTTCTCGACGCCCAGACTCTTGAATGCAGCAGCTAGTTCCTTTTCTCTTCGCCTGTTCAAGTCTCTCAGATAGTCAAGAGCGGTCAGTGACTGAGGGAAGTCGACCAGGGTAAGTTCCGTAGGGAAGCATCTGCGTACGAATGACGTGCAGAATGCTGGAGGAAGTGAGGTAGGTTGCTGAGGGAGTTGGGAGATTTGTGACATAAGTGAAGAGGCAAAGAGCGCGGCAGAAGCCTCAGTACTGGTTGCGGTAGGTGAGGTGCTGCCGCTCGCTGTGGATGCTGACGGACTGTGGTTTGGTCCTGTTTGACCTCGAGGTGCGCAATTGAGAGTGTACATGGTTCTGAGAGGTATCTCGTAGGTTCCTGGATAGGAGAGAATGTGTTCGAGAATGAGTTGATATGACGTGCCGGTCGATGCGCTGTCGTATGAGTTGTTGCGAGAGTGTTGTGCAAAAGCAGACATTGCTGAGGTATTTGAAGCGCACCGCTTCAATGACAATGAGACGAAGACAATAGGCCAATGATCAATAGTATTTAACGAATGTATGCGGAAGAGCGAGTGACTTTGTGCGTAAGTGGGTGAGGCTGGTGTGCGGTGACAGGTGAATGTTTTGTTGATATATTTATTGTGACCCCGCGAGGTCCCGCTTAAGTCCGCACAACTGCAAAAATTCGCAATTGAGGTGATATAGAAGCAGCTCAAGAGCCAGCTTTTCAATAGTTCAAGAGGTAAGTAAAGAATGTGAGACACCGACGAGTCGACCGGATGGTGAAGGTAAGTGAGTGAGCAACTGAGTGTTGTTTGTTGTGACCGATAACTGATCAGCTGTGTAGCTAGGAAGTGAACCCTTCCGTCCCGCGGTGATCTTCACAAGGGACAACCCGGATACCGCAAACGAAAGTGAACTGTCTGTAGAGAGGCAAGAGCAAGCGCAAGAAACTGTTCGACAGCAGGGAGATCTAGGTAACTATACAGGAGCGATATAACGAAAGGAGGGAAGAGAGGGAGAGGGTGGGACGCTGAAGTAAAGGGATACAGCAGATCTAGTATGACCGAGACCGTCTCCTCTGCACACTGTGGAAGACGCAACTATTTCCGTTGTGTTAGACTCGACCTCCCCAGCACCCTGTTCCCCGAACACCGTCTCTCGCATATGCAGTGCCGCGAGGAGGGAACCCGGTGCGTTCATCGAGATACCACGGTGTCGCTAACCGTCTCTGTGCTAGATGACCTAGATGAGGCGTTCGACTGGAGCCATCTCTCTTCCGAGCCCTGTCTGTTCCCGGTTGTGCCCACCCTCATCGAGATGCGCTTGCCCACTTGCGCTGCCCGTTCGGAAAGCTTAAGACTCCCTGTCGATAGCATCAACGGTTATCCAGACGTAATCATCTCCGTCCAGAGCTTACGCTGCATTCTTGCAAGCTCAAAGCCAAAGATTCACCATTGATCGTCCATTTTCTTAGACATCACCCCTCCTCAAGCGGGCACAACAACTGCGCTCGTAATCCCTGCGGCACGCATCGGAGCACACACCTTCGAGTGCCAGGCCTGCCCCTGTCACCTCTGCCACTAAGGAGTTTACCAGGAGTAAGGTACGCGACCTAGCTTCCGCGCTCCTGTTCCTGGCAGGATCAACCGGCCTAGAGCGTTGCTCCAAAGGCTAGCTGCTAGCTCCATGTGATTCTGATACGGAGCACATGAGGGGCTGAGCAAACGGGATAAAAGTGGACGAGAACTGTACGGGAATGCAAACGTCGTTCTTTCGAGTTCTTTTTGTACCACCGTCCAGGTGTAACAACGGTGACGACGATGGACGCTGCAAACAACGAGTGGCCCAGCAGCAGCCAACGTTCAAGACTGATCACAGCATTTACGAGGTCAGCACCATAGAGATGCAGCTGTGTACAGACAGTGCAGATACCTAGCCGGTATCGTTTGTCGATTGCCAGGAAAAGCACGTGGGGTCAATCTATCTCTCGTAATTGCAAAACCTGATAGCCAAAGCACCGCGCAACATCGTTTTCTAGCCTGTCAGTCAGCTATGCACTTGAGCTGTCTCGCGAGCTTTCCTCCCTCTTGACTGGCCAGGAGCCCGGAAAATGGCAACACTTGGGCTTGGTATGCGAGCCCTGATCCGCCGGCTCTCACATCCACCCGCGCCTAAAGCCCTTCAGGAGCTAGGTCGTCGTTCGCTTGGGATCCTCTCACACCAAACATGTTCAAGCGCCATCTACCGACAGATTGGAAAACCCGCAAAAGAAAACCACCGAATTTTCACATTCCGGATCCTTCATTGGTTGGAAACAACGAAAAACAATCTGACATAGATTGGCTCTTGCACGCCGCACAACAAAAACCGCGTGTCTCTACAGCCACCAACAGTATTGCCAGATGTCCCTGCTGTGCCGCTGAAGATTCAGAAACTTGGAAAATGCCACCACGCTGCTGGTGAAAACGGAATCAGGGACAAAGGAGAGCCAAGGATGATTGTCCTCGAGACACACGAACAGCATGGGATGCAAATCATGCCACGCATAACAGGGCAGATGCCGGACAACAGACTGCCAGGAGCTCAGGTACGTGGCCTGATGAACGAGACCCTCCTGTCGTCGGCTATCTGCCCGTTGTGGGGTACCTGACGGTAAGCACGGTCCTGGATTCCTTTGGCCAGGTCGGTCTCTTGCGTGACGGGCGTGATGAGGAGGAAGCTTGTAAAACCATGCTTCAGACGGAAGCATAGCCCAGCAGCTGCCTCTGCCGTATCAGCTCCCCTCCTCCATTCGAACTAAGCTATTACACTCAACGGCGAATGCTGCAGCAGTCAAGTCCGCAACACAGGGTTCTCTCCAGACCGGACAACAACAGATCAGACCATGGGCTGTAGGCCGCATTGAATATAACTGCCCGGTGTGTTAGTCTGGTGATGGCCCTCTATTGCCAGGATTTGCCATAGCCATGGAACGTTTATGTCGAAGAGACATTACCTGAACCATGCATGGAGAAGGAGCGTGATGCTTTCCCTCCATTCAATGAGGGACGAGAAGTGAAGTACTGAGATGAACTATTAAAGAGCTAGGACTGTGCTATGAACAGAAGACTAGGGGCCAAGATTCCATGTTGATACCGAAATCAAAACAAAACTCATGATCTGAGCGTATGACATGAGAGGAGCCGGAAATACTTCAGTCCGCTAAAATCCGTACTCTGCACGACACCATCTCGGCAATGGTTGATAAACTTCGAAGCCATCTCAACGCTCGGCGGCTGCAGGAACCAGACCAGCTCTAGCTTATGCTTTTTCGATATAGACTTCAACGTTCGCATGCATACTTCACTTCTGCGAGGCTCGTCGGACGTACCACAGTATGTCTATTTTAGCATTGCAGATCCTCCGTTGTTTGTTGATCTTTTACGTTCCTGTTCAATGTCCGTTCCTGATTGCCCCTCATGCATGGCTTCTGATTCTCTCATCGGCGTTGAGCATGAACTGTCTAGTTGCTGACGCTAGCTACACTCTACACTACAAGTAACCGGAGAAACCCCTCGACGCCGCGTGGTCCAATCTGCAGACTTCACACGTTTACTACTGCTTTACTTTCTAACTGAAAGACTTCTGCAGTACACGTGTCGGACTGTAGTCCAACCCTTCGACTTAGCTGTTCCCATGGAATGTCTTTAAAAACTCAATGCGTTCATCTCATTTGCCACATTAGACATGCTGAGGTCACATCTAGGACATACCGGACATGGCCGAAAGACATAGAGCTCTGAGGAGTAAGCTCTCTGGGCATCCGTCAGCGCACGTCGCAGAACGTGCGACCGCGAGGTCATTGCTACGTAGTTGCAACTCAAGCACTGTCCTCAGATCATCGCCACGCCTTTCGTCCTTCCACCTTTAGGTTTCTTAGGACCCGTCTCCTTCCTGTCTTTCCTGCTTAGTGGTGGTTCATATCTCTGCCTGAGCGACCGAAGCATCGTCGCTAGCCGATCGCTCTCATGACCCTCGTCACCCTTGTCGCGGGCCCACCTCCACACCTCGATCTCCACAGTCGCTTCAATGTACGCATGCACCTCTTTCAAATTGAAAAGCACCCTCTCAACCTCGTTGGTCCGCCGAAGGTACGAGTCCCACCTCAGATTGTGCACTCTCTGCCACCCTCGTCTCTGCATATCGGAGCGTATGTGTGGCGGCGGCTGGCCGATTGGATGCCATGGATAGCGCCTACTTTGGTGTTCGGCTGGGCTCATAGGTAGCTTCGGCGTAGGTGGGTGGTAGCGAGCGTCCGGGTCGATGTACACCCAGATCTGCTTTTCCTGCGCGTGCGCGATGAGGGTGTTGTACCAACGTGTCCAGTCGGATGGGATACGGAGATCGAGGGGGGTATCCGCCCAATGGTTTCTCCAGATCGAGTCGTCCGACCTCCAGTCTGCTTGAGTGGACGCGTGGGTTCTTTTGGCTGCTAGGTTGTCGGCTGCTGTGCGTCCTGACGGCATTGGAGCAGTGAGGGCTGATGCGCTCAGCTGTGGCGGCGTTGGGGAGATGATCTGTTTGGGTGATATGGTCTTAAAATGAGATTCACTTCTCGTGTGCGTTGTAATACGCAGTTTATACGAATAATATCATCGTTGTGACTCAAATAAAGCATCGGAGATCACGTGGACTGAAAGGGGGCTGAGTACGTTGGTCCAACCGCGTGCGGCTACTCAGCCTACTTTTCTGCCCTGAGTTGGGGGCTTAGCTCTCTCTTATCAGTAAAACACCTTTTACATGCACAGCAGCAGCCTTATAACGAAATTACAAACCTAGCTTGAGATCGGAAAGCGCTTATCAGGAGGGTACAGCGCCTTGATTTTCACGACTTCTGCCTCCTTTGTGCCTTGTTGTGGCCTTGTGTCGCCAGATCCTCCCTACTTTTGCCCTTGGCGGTCAGGCGCTTTACCTCAGCATGGCAAACATCCGACTTCATTCCGCTTTGAGATGTGATCTGTAGTTTTCGCTGACAATGGGAAACTGAACCGACAGTTCAGGACAACAGCCTGAGGAGTGTTCAGGTGCGACTGATGAAGCCTACAGAGGCAAGACCCACAGCGGTAGGGCACGCACGGCTGTAGGCCAGAGACGCCTGCGCCGCTTACAACACTTACAGGCTCCTCACGAGGATACTTCTCACTGTCCGCATGTCTTTGTTCTTAGTCTATTTCAAATCCCTGATGCAATGTATGCCAGTAGCTAATGCACTAAAACTTCCCCAGAGGCAAAGTCGTAGAATTTGTCTAAAGTACGTGGACAGCGTCATAGGATACAACTTTCCCGGAACCAAGAAGGATTTGTAAAGCATCGATGTGCTTTCGCTCTAACAACAAGCTCAAGTCCGCTTGTTCTTCCGTTGCGAATGGCTCTAAAACATAAACTCAGACCATACTGGCCGGATTTCACTCAAAATAGTGTACTAGATACCCTATGCAGCTAGCATTATCAATGCGATCACATCTACCTGCTAAAACGCGCAAAGATTTGGAAGCAATCAATCGAAACTCTGATTTCTGTGGTGCTGTTCATGCTAGTTTTGTCTCCCTTGGTTGCACCTCCTAGTATGTTGTTTATGCCCTCATTCTCAAGAAAGTAAGGTTTCAAAAAGCTACATATCAAATCCGGCACCTTCATACTAGACAAAGTATCTCGAACTATCAGCAGAAGAAGGGCAGTCTTGATCTCGACAGTCGTCATTACCGGTGCACAATCTCTCTGTATTTGCCACTATGAAGCGGAAAAGAACTGTTTGAATTGGTTCAGTGCACTTTTAAGTACCAGGATAGGTCTAAGCCCTTCACTTGTAGCTACTCAACCCTCGGTCTGTTGTATGCCACGACCTTGCTTTTGGTTCAGATGCCATGTGTGTCGTATTTCAAGGAGTCCAAGACCATCCATCAAAACTTTTTACCCCCTTGAATTCCTGCCACCTGCGCCTGAGAACTATCGATGGAAAAGAACAAGTCTATGCACTACGTAATGTACATGACTTCTGACATGATCTACTCCCAGGTCGTCATGACCTTCGGGAAGTCTTTCTTGCTAAGCTCAAGATCGTCGAACACAGAGTCATCACCTATATATTCGTTAGCAGTTGCCCTCTCGACACGTAAAAAGCGTTACTTACCAGCAAGGTGCTTGACCCTAATCTCATCCTCATGTTCCAACCCCTCCAGCGCCTCCTTCGGATGCTCCTTGTCATGCCTCTTGTCCTTCGAGCTAGGCTCGAGCGCCTTGTTGATGTCGTCGAACTCTTCGCCGATAAGCAAGAACTGCGCGCGCTCGTAGTCAAGATGCTCGGCGCGGTTAGGCATCCATCGGAGACCGCGGAACTCGTCCATGATCCTACAGTTGATTAGCCAGCATCAATGTAAGGGACTCAAGATAGACTTACTCTTGAGGAAACTCTGGAGCTTCGTCAAGCGAGGCATTGGCCGGACCTTTCGCGGTCGGATTCTTCAAACTTGTGACAAAGCTACCTTGTGATCGGATACCCATCTCCTTCTGCACCTCTCCGAGCTCGGAGGGAATGGTGAGCTTGTAGGCCAAATGTGACTCGCGACCAGTGGTGGTGAGTGCATAAACACCTTCACCGATACATGTCGCAGGTGGTGTAACACGAGTACCTTGAGTCTTGGTTTCGTATTCTGAGCCCTTCATATAGTTGTCCTTGAGGTCTTGAACGGTGGTCTTGGCCTTTTCGACAAACACCATGAAGCGGTCGCGTTTGCTTTGCGGCAAGACCTTCTTTGGGAGGGCTATGAGACGGTTGTTTCCCATGTCCTGGATCTTGCCATCACCTAGCTTTGCGCCGATCGGTAGTGGTCGGAGGACAATATGACTTCGCTGGATGTCTTCTACGCCTTCTGGCTCGTCGACGCCTACACGGCCTCTAGTGAAGAAGTATATTATACCTTTCTCCATGATCGTCGATGGCATCTTCTCCTCGAGCTTCTTGTCCTCTTGCACCGCACCGTTCGTGCCATTGGTGCCGTTGGCAGGCTTAGACTCCGTCTCTTCCTCCTTGCCTCCGTTCTCCGCAGGCTTCGATTCGGCAGACTTATCCTTGATGTTGTCTTGAGTAAGCACATCATCATTCTCAGCGGTATTCGCACCCTGCCCATCCTCTTTGACCCTCTCAGTGTTGTCGCCTTTCCCTTCGGATGTCCCGTTCGTGCCCTGCTTCTTGGCTTCTTGCTGTTTCTTCCACTCTGCTACCTTCTTGTCCTCTTCCTCCCTATTCTTTCGAATCTGCGCTTCTTCCTCCAGTGCTTCTGGCGTAGGCTTGTTGATGTCTTTCCTCGTGTCAGCCTGTCCACCTCGTCTCTCGAACTTCCAGCGGCACTCACCTTGCTCCTGCTCTCCAGCCTTCTTATCAGTACCCTCGCCAGGGTCTGCGGCCTCCTCCATCTCAATATCCTCAGGGTCGTCTTTCTCGTTGTCCTCAACGTCCATCGTCTCTTCAATAGTCTTCTGGTCTTTGTCGACACCCTTGCGGCCGCGCTTAGCCTTTGGTGATGACCCTGTCTCAGCCTTGCGCTTCTTGCCTGCGGAATTGGAATCAGGCGAAGGCTTGGTTGGGCTGCTGCTCTGCTGTGCAGCGAGGCGGGCTGATGATCGTGTGCTTGGCATGGTGACTGTAGAAGGTTAGAAAGTTGCGATCAGGATTTTTGATAGTTTGCGCGTGCAAGGGGGCGCTGCCTATGCAGCATGCTGCAGCATGCTGAGGACAAATCAATGCTTTCAGAGCAAACTGGCCCCGGCGCATCCGTTGTCCAGTTGAGAGATGTGCCGGTTGCGCAATTGAGAGAGAGACTACTAACCTAGGAATGCAAAGAAGTTCAGTTGCGGACAAGGTTGATGAGAAGAGAGATTGAAGGGAACAGATCAATCGCAGTCAATTGGCGTTTGAGTGGATGTCAGATGAGGAACAGAAAGTCTGGGGTAGTCGCGTCTTTATTGGAGCTTCGTGAAGCTTATGGAAACGCGCTTCGATTGGTGTCGTCATACCTTGAACTATGCCAAATCGGGCCAGCTAACCAATATGGGGAAGCAACAGGGCTTGGCATCAGTGTCTGCAGTGCAACAGAACACACATGCAGCATGCCTAAGAACGTCTTATCTGGTATTTAAGTCCGTCATCTTTAAGTCCAGATGATTCTAACAGGAAGGACGTCTCACGAATGCAAAAGATGTCGCTCACGGAGGGGGCTGCTAGTCAGCACTGCTGCTCCGTATCCATAACTGCTGTTGGAGCGTCACCTCCCATGTAACAGGATCAGGCAGCTCAGTACTCCTGTCAACGTATGTCAACAGTGTTCCTGGGGAGAAGTGGTCAACATGTAACGATACTGTAATCTGTCGAGGCGCTTTATAGTACGACCGAGACGTAGACTGGAAAACCCAACAAAATCACGTGCACGTACGCCTATATACGAGCGCACTCGAGCATCCTCTGACAAGGCATTGTTCCCATGCAGCTGTTGCTTTAAGACTGGTACGTTCTAGAATGTTGGAGTTAACTATTTGTAAGTCGTCCTATGCTCTCAATGATGACTCTTTAGGAGTTGAGGCTCCAACAGCCGTCAAGTCTTTAGCATGGGGCAATATACCGCCGAGGGACTGTACGCCCTACAAGCTGAAGGCCGATTGAACGGGCGTGCCTCTTATTAGGCCTTGATTTGATTTAGCGACGATATTGAGCTTCTCGAAGGTGCGGAAACCAAAGGCCAGGGTCTTGTTGACTTCATCGAGAAAATGGATGCTGCAACAAGAGTACGCTTCTGACTTCATATACGGCGGAATCAGTAACCCTTACCATTGACAACGACTCCTCTGAAAATTCGTGAATTTCAGTACAAATCTCTCATCTCGTTCGTATATAATCAAACAAACAGACATATACGAAGGTCGAGTCCCGAGCTCTTTAGCCGGGGAGACATCATCATCGCGTGGGGATGGAGGACGCATCAGGTCCCTGGCCCCACCACTAGTGTGTAACCTCCTCCCACCTTTTCAATGGCGGTCAGAAAACTTCATCAACGCCCATCAATATCCTCTCTTGATTCCTCTTCTCTTCACAACTCTGATTCCTGCTATCCCATCTCACCGTACTACTACCGCAACCACTCTTCATCTTCACTATCTTCCACATCAACCATCACAATGAGCGCCCCCGCTTCCAAGTTCAAGGTCGCAGACATCAGTCTCGCTGCGTTCGGTCGCCGCGAGATTGAGCTGGCCGAGGAAGAGATGCCTGGTTTGATGCAGACCAGAATAAAGTATGGTGACGACCAGCCATTGAAGGGTGCCCGTATTGCGGGTTGCTTGCACATGAGTATGTTCGTCCTCCCAATGTTGAGCGCTTATACTGACAGATTCCAGCCATCCAGACCGCCGTCCTCATTGAGACGCTCACTGCTCTCGGTGCTGAGGTTACATGGACCAGCTGCAACATCTTCTCCACCCAGGACCACGCTGCCGCTGCCATCGCCGCATCTGGTGTTCCCGTCTTTGCCTGGAAGGGCGAGACCGAGGAGGAGTACAACTGGTGCCTCGAGCAACAACTCACTGCTTTCAAGGATGGCAACAAGCTCAACCTGATCCTCGACGATGGGGGTGATTTGACCGCCCTTGTCCACAACAAGTACCCTGAGATGCTCGAGAACTGCTTCGGTGTCTCGGAGGAGACCACCACTGGTGTCCACCACCTGTACCGCATGCTCAAGAACAAGGGCAAGCCCCATGGTCTGCTCGTCCCCGCCATCAACGTCAACGACTCCGTTACCAAGTCCAAGTTCGACAACCATTACGGCTGCAGAGAGTCACTCATCGACGGCATCAAGCGTGCTACTGATGTCATGATTGCTGGCAAGATTGCTGTCGTTGCTGGTTACGGTGACGTCGGCAAGGGTTGCGCTGATGCTCTCCGCAGCATGGGTGCCCGTGTTCTGGTCACTGAGATTGATCCCATCAATGCTCTCCAGGCCGCTGTCTCTGGTTACGAGGTTACCACCATGGAGGATGCCGCTCCTCAGGGTCAAATCTTCGTCACCACCACTGGCTGCCGTGATATCCTTGTTGGCAAGCACTTCGAGGCCATGAGGAACGATGCCATCGTCTGCAGTAAGTAAACCACGCTTTGACCTAATTCGGATAGTACTAACTTGCTCCAGACATTGGTCACTTCGATATCGAGATCGACGTCGCCTGGCTCAAGGCCAACGCCAAGTCTGTCCAGAACATCAAGCCTCAAGTCGACCGCTTCGTCATGAAGAGCGGCCGTCACATTATCCTCCTGGCTGAGGGTCGTCTTGTCAACCTGGGCTGTGCCACCGGTCACTCTTCCTTCGTCATGTCCTGCTCCTTCACCAACCAGGTCCTCGCACAAATCCTTCTCTTCAATGCCGCCAACGACGAGTTCCGCAAAAAGTACGCCGAGTTTGGCACTACTGGCAAGCTCGACATTGGTGTCTACGTTCTCCCCAAGATCCTCGATGAGCAAGTCGCTCTCTTGCACTTGGAGCACGTCAACGCCAAGTTGACCAAGCTCACCGACAAGCAGGCTGAGTACATGAGTCTCCCAGTCGAAGGTCCCTTCAAGAGCGAGATGTACAGGTACTAGACTTATCTCCCTCTGCGTTTTCTATGTCATGATGGGTTTCTTTTAACTGCACGGCGCTTGCATAAAGAACGGTGTTTTCAACAAAACGTCGTCTCTGGATTATGATTACGATTGTGATACCAAAAAGCAAGCGGGTTTGTCTTCAACGGCATTAATCTGATTTCGGATGCATCATTCGGTCTCAACTATACCGGATACTGGCGTTCTTGTATACCAATGAACAGGACTGGACTCGCTCAACCTGAGTCTGGTGGGGATGAAGTAGACTAGATCTCGCACGAAGCGAGCTGAATGAAAACGTAAAAGAATTGACACAATACATGGTACTCAATTGCCCACGTTAGTGGGCGCTCCTGATTGGTAATTTGTACAACAGTCTATATTCAGTGATATACAGAGCAACGTTTCGTCCCAGATACCAACGGTGATTATGCCTACAACGCAATGCTTCCATCCCTCGTCTGCGCCTCATAGCGCTTCCCTCTGAAAGCCCACACACCCCAGTTTCCGCACGAAACATCCTGCGGGTCCAAATCATTTAGATCCCACCGCAAGCTCCTGAACCTATTCTCCCCGGGCTCCAACAGGATATCCACCTCCCCACCGACCTTCTCCTTCACCCACTCCAAATCCCTATTCATATCCCACTCCGTATACCCCGTGCAGATAATCGGCACCTTCGTCTCCAACAACATCGGAATCGTCTCGCTCCACTCATGCGCACTCGCCGGGTGGCCCAACCCGGGGTGAAACAGCATAAAGCAGTCAAAGTACGGGTCAAACGGCGCAAAAGTCTGCGCCTTGTGCAGCGTGTGGTAGTACTCCACGAACGTGCTGATCTTCATCTCGTGGCTGATGCGGTCCTCGACGATCGCGCCGAAGGGGTTGGAGGGTGTGCGCGGCGGGAGGGGGAACTCGGCGTCCCGGTTGGCCATGGCTTCGGGGCCGATGAAGTGCAGGTGGAAGGTTGCGCGGTTGAACATGTAGGGGAGCTGTTGCCAGACTTGGCGGGGGAGGGAGGATTCGGCGCGGGCGCCGAGGATGAAGATGCGCACTGGTGGGGGGCGTGGGCGGGCGTGGGCGAGGTCGATGCCGGCGCCGGTTCGTGGGGGGTGGAGGTTGTAGCGGAGTGCTGGGGTGTGAGTTAGTAGTGATCAACGAAGTCCGAGGGCAGTAAATGTACCAGAGAATGACTTCAGCCCTTCTGGCGTGAGTCTGCCTCCTTTCTTGATGTTATAGGGGCTGAGTTCATGCAGCACGCTGCCGACCGTCACAGGGTATGTGAGCAGCCGTGTAGCTTGGCGGAGACTCCTCTCATCGTTGATCGCCTCGAAGCGCCTGGTGTACAGGAATGTGTCCCAACTTGTCAGATTGATCAACATCTCCTCCACAATTTGATCCGCTGGGTATTCGAACTCCGGGAAGAATCTGCCTGAGCGCAGGTCGTGGTCATCTTCATTGACTTGCCGTAACGTGTCACAGATCTCCAGGTGCTTCTCGTACTCATCTGCCCAGTGCTCCTCACTGCACGCTACTGGAATGCCACAGTCAGGACATTCGAAGCGGACGTGTGCCGGAGGGACACCGCCGGTGGTGGGTTTGCTGGCTTCGGGATCGTCTGGGTTCAGCGGTTGCCGGGTTTGTCTGTGGCTGTGGTGCGGGCAATAGGCGTTTTGTTTTATGAAGGCTGCACGACGGCGAATGTCGGGTGACGGCGAAGAGGAGAAGGGGTGGAAAAGGTTGTCGGGTTGGAGGAGGATGCGCTCGTCGTTAGGATGCGTGCCGGCTGGGTAGCCGCTTGGTTGAGGGGTATATGAGGTACCATGCTCAAGGTCCTGGTTTGGGACATTGGAGGCGAACGAGGTTGAGGAGCGGGTTATGCTCTTAGCAGGGACGGATGTGGTGAGCTTGGAGGGTCGGCCGTGGTGAGATGAGAGCCATCTTCGTGCTATGCTTGTGGCCTCTGGACGGCTCAATCGTTGTGGGAGCGGTTTGGCTGCACCTTTGAGCGCGGTAAGACAGCGCTGACAGGTATAGGAAGGAGGCATGGCCGCTATATTGGCCTGATGCGTGCGATTGTCCAGCGAGCAGGTACAGACAATATCGTCTCATGATGCTAGGATCATTGAAGATGCAGGGTCCGAGCGTTGGCGGATATAGCATAAACGTTATGCCGGCCGTTGGGAGCTCGAGCTAGATTTTCCGACTGCACTTTTCTCGAGAGGAAGACATCGAGTGTGAGAATTCAAACCACCCTTTTCACCACAAACCGCGCACACCTCCTCCTTCACACGCTCTTTCGTGTTGCGCAGACACCTGGGCCAGCTTTTGTAGACTTCGCCATTTACGACCGCTTGTTCCCGAGCTTGGTGTCGCGCAGCTTTGCGCCTTGTAGTCCGTCAAGATGGCGACCACGAGTAACATGTTCATGTACTCGCTCACTATACAACCTCCTACTGGTACCACGCAGGCTATTCTGGGTCAGTTCGCGGGTACGAAAGAGCAACAAATTCTCACCGCATCTGGCTCGCGCCTCACACTACACAGAGCCGATCCTACCCAAGGAAAGATTACAGCAATCGTGTCACACGATGTTTTCGGCATCATAAGAACATTGGCAGCCTTCAGGCTGGCCGGAAGCAACAAAGGTATGTCAACTCCGTATGCCACCTTAAGCCTTCATTTAGTGATTCGTCAACAATAGCTCGTCCATAGGCCCGGTCCTCTTCCTGCGGAAGATGGATAGAAGAGCTAGCAGAAATAAGTCAGACGAGCAATGCTGAGGGTTTCCAGATTACATCATTATAGGGTCTGACTCCGGGCGCATCACGATCATCGAGTACCTGCCGGACCATAACCGCTTCAGCCGAATACACTTGGAGACCTTTGGAAAGTCAGGTATACGGCGAGTCATTCCTGGGCAATATCTGGCGACAGACCCGAAGGGACGTGCGTGTATTATCGCTTCGGTGGAGAAGAACAAGCTCGTATATGTCTTGAACAGAAATGCTCAGGCTGAGCTGACCATCTCCTCACCGCTTGAGGCGCATAAGCCGCAAACGCTGGTCTTTGCCATGTGTGGGTTGGATGTAGGCTACGAGAACCCGATATTCGCAGCACTTGAGGTGGACTACGGTGACTCGGATCAAGATCCTAGCGGGCAGGCGTATGAGGATATCGAGAAGCAACTGGTATATTACGAGCTTGACCTTGGTCTGAACCACGTTGTCCGAAAATGGGCGGACCCTGTCGACCGAACAGCGAATATGCTCTTTCAGGTACCCGGTGGCGCCGATGGACCCAGCGGTGTGCTCGTGTGTGGAGAGGAGAACATCACCTACAGACATCACAACCAGGACGCCTTCCGGGTGCCCATTCCACGGCGAAGAGGTGCAACCGAGGACCCGGAGCGGAAGCGATATATCACCGCTGGTGTCATGCACAAAATGCGGGGCGCGTTCTTCTTTCTGTTGCAGACAGAGGATGGCGATCTCTTCAAAGTCACTATTGACATGGTTGAGGACGAGAACGGACAGCCGACGGGTGAGGTTAAGAAGCTCAAGATCAAGTACTTTGATACTGTGCCAGTAGCGACTAGTCTCCTCATTTTGAAGAGCGGTTTCCTCTATGTCGCTTCTGAAACCGGTCACCACCACTTCTACCAGTTCGAGAAGCTTGGTGATGACGATGAGGAAACCGAGTTCGACAGCGAGAACTTCTCAGCAGATCCAAAGGAGCCGTACTCGCCAGTCTACTTCCACACGAGACCAGCAGAGAACATCAACCTGGTGGAAAGTATAGACCGTATGAACCCAATAATGGGCTGTAAAGTGGCCAATTTGACGGATGAAGATGCGCCTCAGATCTATACCATCTGCGGTACTGGTGCCAGGAGTACGTTCAAGACCCTCAAACATGGCCTGGAGGTTTCGGAGATCGTAGAGTCTGAACTACCGAGTGTGCCATCAGCGGTATGGACAACCAAGCTGAATCGGAATGATGAGTACGATGCGTACATCATTCTGTCGTTCTCAAACGGCACCCTTGTTCTTAGCATTGGCGAGACAGTTGAGGAGGTTACGGACACCGGATTTCTGTCAGGAGCGCCAACACTGGCTGTGCAATTACTGGGCGAGGACGCCTTGATCCAGGTTCATCCGCGAGGCATAAGGCACATACGGCCAGGTGGTCAAGTGAATGAGTGGCCAGTACCTCAGCATCGATCTATTGTGGCCGCTGCTACCAATGAAAGGCAGGTAGCAATCGCTCTCAGTTCAGGTGAGATCGTCTACTTTGAGATGGATGCCGACGGCACCCTTGCCGAGTATGACGAGAAGCGCGAGATGAGCGGTACGGTCACCTGTCTATCTTTGGGTGAAGTGCCGGAAGGCCGCCTCCGCAGCTCATTTCTGGCAGTTGGCTGCGACGACTCCACTGTCCGCATTCTCTCACTGGATCCTGACTCTACTTTGGAGAGCAAATCAGTCCAGGCGCTTACGTCGGCTCCTTCGGCGCTCAGTATCATGGCCATGGCCGACTCATCCTCTGGTGGCTCCACCTTGTATCTCCACATTGGATTGCATTCTGGTGTATACCTCAGGACTGTGTTGGATGAAGTAACCGGAGAGCTCTCAGACACACGGACACGCTTTCTGGGATCTCAAGCAGTAAAGCTCTTCCGCGTCTCAGTTAAGGGTCAGTCAGCGGTGTTAGCTCTGAGTTCAAGACCGTGGCTTGGCTATACCGACCTTCAAACGAAAGGGTTCATGCTCACTCCGCTCAACTATGTTGGCCTCGAATGGGGCTGGAACTTTAGCAGCGAACAGTGTGCCGAAGGTATGGTCGGCATTCAAGGTCAAAACCTTAGGTCAGTTTCAACCCCTTACTGTGTGCTTTCTCCTGCTTTACATGATGACTTTTACGCTTTACCTTACCTAGTCAGCATGACTGTGAGGATTAAACTTTTATTCCAATTGTTCCTACTGATGAAGCAACGTCCAAACCATGCAATCAGCCGTTTTTGCACTATACATTTGCTGATTTGGCTGGCATACAGAATCTTTACAATCGACAAACTTGAGAACAACCTGCTCCAAGAATCAATCCCGCTTACCTATACCCCTCGCAACTTCGTCCGTCACCCTACCGAACCCTTGTTCTACGTCATCGAATCCGACAACAACGTTCTGTCACCCAGCACGCGCAATCGTTTGCTCAGCGACCCCAGTGTTGTGAATGGTGACGCAGCGGTCCTTCCACCTCAAGAGTTTGGTTACCCTCGAGGCAAGGGCCACTGGGCATCTTGTATCCAGATAGTGGATCCCGTCACTGCGAAAGAAGCCATTTACAGCGTTGATCTAGAAGACAATGAAGCAGCTGTCAGCATTACAGCTGTCCCCTTTGCTAGTCAGGATGATGAAACGTTCCTCGTTGTCGGTACAGGGAAGGACATAGTTGCCTCACCGCGCTCTTACACCTGCGGATATATTCATGTGTACCGATTTCAGGAAGATGGCAAGGAACTGGAGTTTATACACAAGACGAAGGTGGACGAACCGCCGCTAGCACTGTTGGCCTTCCAAGGAAGGCTTCTTGCAGGTGTTGGCTCGGAGCTTTTCATCTACGATCTTGGTATGAGACAGCTTCTGCGGAAAGCGCAGTGCCAGGCTGTGCCAAACCTCCTGGTCGGCCTGCAAACTCAGGGCAGTCGCATCATTGCTTCCGACATCCAAGAGAGTGTCACTTTCGTCGTCTACAAGTATCAGGAGAATCGCCTGATACCGTTTGCCGACGATTCAATCTCCCGATGGACGACGTGCTCGGCAATGGTTGACTACGAGACAGTAGCGGGAGGCGACAAATTTGGAAACTTGTGGATGGTCCGAGTATCACAGAAGGCTTCCGAGGAAGCAGACGAAGAAGGAAGTGGCGCTCACTTGATCCACGAGAAGGGATACCTCCAAGGTACACCTAATCGATTGAGCCTCATGTCCCACTTCTTCACGCAAGACATCCCCACAAGCGTACAGAAAACATCCCTTGTTGCCGGAGGCCGAGACATCCTGCTTTGGGCCGGTCTGCAAGGTACGATTGGTATCATGGTGCCTTTCGTCAGCAGAGAAGACGTCGACTTCTTCCAGTCGCTGGAGGGTCACCTTCGAGCAGAAGATCCTCCGCTGGCGGGTAGGGATCATCTCATCTACCGCAGCTACTACGTACCTGTGAAGGGTGTCATCGACGGTGACCTCTGTGAGAGGTTCACGCTCTTGACGAACGACAAGAAGGCACTAATAGCCGGAGAGTTGGACAGGAGCGTAAGGGAGATTGAGAGGAAGATCTCGGACATGAGGACCAGGGTCGCTTACTGAGTGAGTAGTTGTAGCTTTCTGTAGATTCTAGCGTAACGGCATATAGCAATGATATCCACCGAGGTTGCTTCAAGCACTTCCACTCTCCTTTAGACCAACAATGTGTTGTTGTACCATCCCCGTCGCACTGAGATCGACCTAACTTTATGTTTGTCGTTGGCTGGCAGCGGCTGGGTAATGATGCACACGATCGCCAACTGATATTGGAGTTGCAAAATTCATTCAATCATAATGCGCTATCGTTACACATTCCTATAGTACTGAGGATCCTCGTCCTTGTCCTTTGCGCTCAAGTCTGCACTGGGCGCTCTTTCCACTCTGTTCTCGCCAGGGATGTACACTTCCTCGCCAATCTGGACCTGAGGTCCTGTGTAATTCTTCCGGCCATCGATGATATACTGGAACACGGATACGATGAAGACGATTGCAAAGGCCACGACGCAGTAGTCTGAACTGGTCAGCGGAAAGCCGGTAACTATGCAAGAGAAAGACTTACTCATGCTGCTGGCTGTGGTTGGCAGCTCTGGAGGGAATAAGAACAGAACGGTCGTGACAATAACGTAGACAATACCGATCTGGCAAGAGTCAATTTCCGTACCTCACATATCGGACGTCAGAGACCTACTATATTGGCAATCCAACCGAACCAGTTCGGAAGGACAAAGTACCGCGGAGGCAGCATCTTGCGACCCCTGAGACAGTTAATCGCAACCGGAATGGCGTAGGAGACGCCCAGCGCCACCACAGAGGCAGAGATGATGGCATTGAAAGCGCTGCTCGAGCCGAGGAAGATGCAGCCGAAGATGATGACCAGCGCCGTAGTCAGATACAGTGCGTTCAGCGGGATACCGAGCTTAGGATGCACCTTTGCGAAAACCCTGCTGAACGGTAGTCCCCTATCCCTTGCGAAAGCGTAGGTCATCCGACTGGAAGTGGTCATGATGCTGGTCGTCGCGAAGATCAGACAGACCAGGGGAAACATGTTGAGGCAGATGGCTCCGGCGTGGTTCTGCGTCGCGTTGTAGAGGATCTGCAGCAAGGGCCCGGCCGGAGAGGAGATCACGTCGTCAATGTTTCCGGCGACGAAGAGCAGGATGGTGAGGAAGACGAAGCCGGTGAACGTGCCTATTGCCACACAGTATATCATGACCTTGGGCGCTTCAACGCTGGCGTCGCCGAGTTCTTCGACCATGTGTGCCACAGCATCGTACCCCGTAAGACCCAGACCTCCCTGCAGCAAGCCCAGCAACCAAGCAACCCCATCCGGCCACCCCGTCTCATTCAAAAACAGCCTGAACACCGTCTCCCCCGAATTATAATTCGGACTCGCACACGCCAGCACCGTAACAGAAATAACCGCAAACCCCGCAATCGACCACGTAATCGCCGCGCGATTCAAATGCGGCAGTATCTCATTAAACAGATTCAGCACAAACGCCACGGCGTTATACCCCACGTAGATCAAGAACTGATGCCACCGCTGCGGCTCATACCCCGGCCGCTCCAACGCGACAATCCCAAGGATGAGCTGACTCCCCAACAACCCGCCCGAGCAAACCAGCGCAATCCACCCCGCGACGTTAATCCACCCCGTCACCCAACTCAGCAGCGGGACCCACCTCTTCCAGCTAATGACCGCAACCCAGTGATACTGACCCCCCGCGGTGGGGTACGCGCTCACAAACTCGGCCATCGAAGCGGCCAAGCAGAGGTTGCAGATGCCGGCGGTGACGAGGCCCCAGATGACGCTGGTCGGGCCGCCGGAGGGGAGCGCGAGGGAGAGTGAGGCGCTGAGGGCGGTCCAGGAGTTTAGGATCGCGAAGGCGAGGCCGAGCATGGCGATGAAGGAGAAGTTGCGCTTGAGTTCGGGGGCGTGGCCGGAGACTTGGTGGAGGTGGGCGTCGTCGGGGATGGAGGGGCGGCGGGAGGGGCGGCGAGAGGTTGAGTCTTTGCGGTCGCTGACGCCGAGAGCGGCGGGGGAGGGTTTGTAGGCCATGGTTTGGGGTGAGGGAGGTGGTGAGGATGGTGAAAGGGGGACGAGTGGGATGTATTGATGTGTGCGGTTCTGGGTAGAGCGACCTGGTTCAAGGAGCCAGGCCGTTGTGGGCTTGGAGGGAGGTGGTTTGTATATGAAAGATGCAGTAGCCGTTTACAGGTCGATTGATCGTATCGAAGGTCCGCCTATGTCTTTGACTGGTGTTCGGTAATTGTGTGAGTAATACTCGGCAACTCCACTCCTTAGAAATCCTCGCTCTTATCGTACAACAGACCCAGGTAGGTCTCCAACAGCCACTATAACAATAGGGTACCCTAGTTGAGATCTAGGAGCATCAAAATATCGAGCATCGCTGAGGGCGCACATAAGCTTTATCAACGACCGACAAGCCAGTGACGGCGCCCGCCTTGGCGATCATTGGTGAGGGGCTTGAACCAACCCCCGGCGCCGTTGATGTCATTCCGTTCAGGGCTCGGTCCCTAGTTTGAGACTCCGACCTCACGCGACAGTAGCGCTTACCCTATTGCAACTGTTGTAAGACGTGCTGTTGAGATCATGGTTCGTCTCTCGGGGTGGTCTCTAGATATCTGTTGCTGGCAGCGCGATGTTCTTATCTGGCGCTAATACGGGCTAGTGGGCGTTGGAGTGACTGCCACTTACTCCTATGAGGGAGTATGCTCGCGTGAACGTTCAAGCCCACATCCTGATGCTGATCTACAAGCAGTGCCCATCACAGAATAGACGTGTTACAACGATCTACCCCTAGAGAATCATGAGTGCAAAGAGCAAGATCTTCGTTGCTGGCCATCAGATGTCCATCATCTTCTCTTTACCCACGCCAGGAAAGGCCTATAGCCTACAGAAATGTTCTACTCATCACTTATTGCGGATCGGTAGTGCAGCTGAAATGGTAGTGCAGGACATCAGTAGAACGTCGGAACTCTAGCTACGCATCGGCCGTTCGTCAGAACGAAATCTTCAATCCTTTTCTAAGTTTACAAATGAGATACCTTCCCTGCTCTTCACAGCAAGCTGCACCGAAGCAGAATGCAGATGACGCTGCCGGCTTCAGAATTTCCTAGACTAACCCCTGATTGCAAAGAGCCTAGTATATCTCAAAGACACTCCAAGGTGTATCTCTCATTTCTTTTACTGAAAAAGCCTCACCGTCCATCATGTTATAAACGAAGCAGTCGCCAACGATGGTACACCGTATCGGTGGTGGTTTGTGTTCCTGTGTAGGATGTGCAGCGTCGAGTCGTGGTCGTTTTGAGGTGCGCTCTTCTGCCTGGGGACGAATAACTACTGGCACACTGCAACCGGGAAGTATGCAGATCAAGTCCCCCACTTGGGTTTCGCGTGGTGTAAGTGCAGGGAGTTGTTCGCGCTTCGTGATCGTTAGACGCCGGTTGTACACGACCTGACTCACGCGATCTGCATATGACTTGAGATGGTTGTTCTGTGTCGTGTCTCGCACTCGGTGGAGATCCAGATCCCCATTCTGAACCCTCTGCTGAAACATCAAACGACAAGAGCTGGAAAAGATCGATGGAGCTGGTGCCGCTGTCTTGTGTCTGTCCGCTATCATAGTTCGCCAAAAGCATTCTGGAGGGTTCTGGTTGCTGTCTTCCCACCCGCAAAGTGTGAGCCACTCGCGCGGTATTACTCCGCAGCGAGCGGGATCCTCGACATCACCTACTACGTCGAGGACAAAGCCATCAACGAGTAGACTGCGTTCTTGTCCATTCAACCCGAAATGCCACGTAGGCGGGTACGTCCCGGAAGCCGTGTATAGGCTTTTCCCTGGCTGGCCGACCAACGGATCTGCATTCTTCCTAGACAGACGACCGTCCGGTCCGCGACGCCCGTAAGGAGCCGCTTCCACGGTCCGGATCCAGCTTGGGATCCAGCCTGGCAGCATCCCGCTTGTCTGCTGTGGCGCCCAAGGCCTACACAGAATGTCTAGGGATCTCGAACTTTTAAAAACGAACTGCATGAAGTCTTGGTAGACTTCAGTCAAGGATTTCTTGTAGTCGACTTGAAAGCCCTGCACGTGTCTACGTTCCAAGGCCTCCACCGCACGCATTCGATCATCAGGTGTTAGGGCACCTAAGGCTTCCATTTCGTCGAGGGCGTCCAGTAGGTGCGGAGATAAGTGTTGCCGAGCATCGGGGGCTGCACCCAGCCCAAAGCCCCGGACGTCTTTGGCCAAGGAAAGAAGAGCGTAAATTGTATCGTGCGGCTTCGAGACCTCGAACGAACTTAGATTGCAGACCAACTCTTCAAGCGACAACTGCTTGATGATCTTGCCGTCGTAACTTCTCCTGAACAGTAGATTCGTGGCGTCCACCAAGGTCTTCGCATCAGTTGCCCCGATTTCTCCCGGAAAGTCTGGGTCTTCGTCGTACTGTTTCGACCCACTGAATTTCTTCATGACCCTTGGCTGAAGTTCTTCAAAGAGAGTAACGGCCTCTGCAAATTCCGTCCATGGTATGCTATGTTCGCCGCACAGTATACCAGCTGTCTTTGCAAGGGCGAGTTCTTGAATCACCCATCTGCGGCTGAACCATGGCCTTCTCATGAACTGAGTGAATGCATCCCACTCTTGACACGTTGTTTCAGTCTCAACAACGTGCTCATATGTCTGCAAATCTCCGATCTTGCGTATTAGAGATTTTACAGCGGCTATTGTGACGTCTGCAGCCCCCAACCAGACGATCACATTGCATGCTTCGCTAAAAATCTTCGACATCAACTGGACCTGAGAGCTGCGTTCTTCTAAATTGTTCTGGTTGATGCATAGTGCGTCGATCCAATATCTTCTTGGTCCCGAATCCCTCTTCTTCAACTCCTTCAGGGCACACTTCAGATTTTCCCCAACCCGCAGAGTAGCATATCCTGTGTGCGAATCTCGAACCCGAATGGGGAAGGAGGGCTCCGGATCCCCCCACACGTACGATAATGCTTCATATTGTGGCAGGTCATCGACGGAATAAGTATCGAGGCTACACTCAATGTGAGGCGATTTTCCCGGGTGGATCGTGAGCAATCTGAGGGTATTGGGCTGCAGATGTTGGTACGTATACGTCCCTTCAGCCGCATCATTTGACTTCGTACGAGGATAGTGCAACGATGATTCCAGGGTTGAAGTCGTATCTGGCGTTCCAAAAGTCCGTCGGCTCGGGGAAGCGACATCGCTAGAAATACCTGACAGAGGATCATATGCCGGGCTTCGGACTGGAGAGTCGTCCCTCTTCCTCTTCCTTACGTTGTGAGACATGGCTAGGGTAACTGAGGAACAACGGGTTGGGCTTGAAGCTAGATGGAAGAAGAGAGAGATAGGGAAGAGAAAGAGCCGAGAGGCCTCTACTCAGGAAATGGGTGTTGTGCCATACTTATGGTCCGCCTTTCGCTTGCAAGGCTGAACATCTAGGTTCGTATTGGGCTCTCCTCTTGCACAGCATGACACCGGTCACAGTGTGATAGGAACACCTGATGCTTGCCTCAACAAACCTTACTCTCGCTTGATCTGCCCTAGTACACGTAAGTAAGGCCAAGGCAGAATCCACCCGTACGTATCTGTCGCCTTTAGAGGTGTGCTTTAGCAAGGCTGAGAGACCGCAGCGAATTCCACGGCAAAGCTCACCGGCGGCGCACAGTTAGCTAACCGTTCTAGGTATTAAACACGCCACCATTACACGATCGTCGACATCACTGCCAACCTGGCACTGGGAGCGCACATCCGAAAGTAGTATCAAGGCTATCCTCGTGTTCAGGTATCAAGTCTGTGAGGGAGGGTGCCCACTGCTCGGAGCTTAGCTCTCTGTCAGCCACGTGACTTCAAGAACACAGGGCACAAAGCTCGTCACGTCGTATTCTGGAACCAAGCATTTGGGTTGCCTACAGCATTGACTACATGCAAAAGCATCAAATTGGTTCCAGATAGGCCACGATTCGCGATGCCTACTAACTCTGCCGTTGCTCTCATCACTTCCGCAGCAAACACCTGAAGAACCCAGCGGGCGGCTTAAGGGAAGTACTACCAAAAAAGCTGCCATTGCCCTCACTTTCCAGAGCAAAGAGGTCAAAAGTCTTCTTGACGCCACCGTTGTTTCTCCTCAACTCTTGCTAGCGACTGACTCGGTGATCTTTTGCCCTTCGTCGTCATCTGCTGCAGCTACTTTCTCGTTGTCGTCGCCTGGTGCTTCCTTCCTGTCAAGCTTCCCATAGTCCCTCACAACGTGCACTCGTAGCACACTGTCGTCTGCAACGCGGTCGATCGACTTCTCAAACCCAATTGCTGCGGAGTCGTTGGGCCAGGAAGAGAGCCACATGAAGTTCGCTGCGCTTTGGTACGGTCTGAACTCGTCTAGATCGGTCAAGACACGATCTGCAGCCATACCAGGTGCCAAAATGCTCTCGAGGTCCTTGGGCGGTTGAGCTCCTTCACTCATGGCAGGTCTTTGGTAAATCACAAGGACATGCTCTTGTCCGGGGTGCACCCGTTCAGGCTGCTGCAGCTCTTTCTCAGCATTTGCCTCAGAGTCCGGCCCGACCCTGATGCGATACCAGTCGAAGATGCTCTCTCTTGCCTTCCGCTGGATCCTCAAGTGGGTGTGATTGACTCGCCAGCGGTAACAGGCATCCTCATCGACAAAGGTTGCGAAGAGCATCCCAATTTCTGGCTTGTCGACGCATTGGAAGGGAACTTCAGAGATAAAGCCTGATTGCTTGGAGAGTAAGGACTGAAGGGCAGTGTAGTAGGTGAAGGACAGCTTCTCGGCTGTCGGGTGGATTATGCTTTCAAAGATTACATAGAACATTTTGCTTGAGAGTGTGTCTCGTTATGGCCGTTCTTCTTGCTGCAGGATAGTAGAGACAGGATTGACGAGTTATGCTCTGACCTACCTTTTGACCTGGTTCCATTGCCCGCTTTATAGCCTTACTATCAGTCTAGCGGTCTCAGAAGACTCCTTGGCTGCGAGTAGCCCTCACGAATGCGACCAAACCTCAACCTGTGCTCATGTAGAACTGAGCGTGTATATGCCTGTACAGGAGTATGCTTGCTTGGACGATACTCCCAAGGCTTGGTAATAGCCGAACCGACCTATCACCGCAAACATATTTGAAATGATGCTGTACGATTCCATAGAGCGATGGGCTTGAATCACCCCGAATGCTGCAAGAGACTTACCAAAACAGTGGGCTTTGGACTCTTTGATCCCTCACGATAGGGGTTGGCTTCATCTACCCTCTGCTGTCTGCCGAAATCATCGCTTGTGGTTCGAGCGGGATTAGAAGCTCGGTTGTACCGACTTCCAACAAGTGTCCGGTCTTGGCTAGCAGTCATTTGCTGATTTCCTGAAGTACCTCCTGCACCATATTCAATCGGGGAACGGAACAGAAAGTTAACCCAACTGGATGTGGAAGCCATATTCAACCGTGAGCCTTGGAAGACGCGATTAGCTCAGCACGCTAGCTGAAAGGCAAGCTTAGTCACTCGACCGGGCGTTAGCTTATCTAACGTCCTTTTCCTGTCTTGACTCGACGGATCCTTCCTTCAACTTCTCCCCGTTCCATTGTAGTATGGATCTCCTTATCTTCATCTACGGCTGAATAGTTTTCAATCAATTAAAGGGAAATCCATACTTCCCACGTTCCTTTACCCCACCTGGGATTCAACGCCATCATGCTGGGCGGCGCAGTAAGCACGATCTAGTACCGCAATGGACATCCTCCTGCGATAGACGATCCAATCAAGCCGACTCTTCCAGCCGTACAGTACACATGGCAGGTCGTCTACAGGTAAGCTCGGCTCCAGATCGGCTGCTGGACTAAAGCTGGGGTCTGCACGTCTCGGTTCTCGCAGGGCTGCAACTCCTTCGGCCACTGTCTCCCTCCTCAGGCCGCTCTCGTCCCTATTTCCATTCGCCACCCACGGTCTATGCATGTAAACCGCGTGAGTTCCAGGCCTCTGCTGCGGGTGCCGGTAGTGCGCATCCACACCGTGGTGTCTTTCCCGTCCAGCTTTGCTCGGCTTTCTTGACCTTGACTGTAAATGTACTTTCGTAGGGATTTGGCTTAAATGGCCCAAGGTAAGGTTTTTAGATCTTAATCCATCATAATCACCTTGTAGTACTTCGCTTTCCGTTCGGATCGTCCAAAAACTGGATTGTCTCTTTCTCGCTACCCTTGCAGTTGCTTGCAAAGGGAATAATCTCGCAGAATGCAAGCACAACCCCATCAACCACGGACTCGTCACTTGATGACCAACGATGAAAGACAACGCATACGGCAGAAGCACAGGCAAAATTCAGGTTGGACTCAGGCACGACTCGCAGAATGGGCGTCGAAAGAGTTTGGCAGGCCCATTCGACAGTCTGTCGTGTCGGACTCTCTCAAACCAAGGTATGGGTATGGCGAGGTGGTCCAGTACGAAGCGTCTGCAACACCCAAAGTTAGGAGCTGGGTCACTCAGACATCTCTGGAGCAATCTTCGGCCCAGATATCTAGTTGTACCGAATCATCTCCCTGGGACCAGCTTCCACACAAAGACGACTTACGCAACCCGCATACTATCCCCAATAAATCTGCAGACCTGATGTCTCTCATTCACGTCGCCCAATACCCTATCGAGAATGTACGAGCTCTCCACGCGCCCCCTGGATCCTGGGTTTCCGACTCGACAGAGACCGAGGAGGATGAAGAAGACATACAGAAGCCCAGCAAGACAAGAGGCAAGATTTATGGCAACCGGACGAGAGCGGTACGCATCAACGGAACACACAGTATGAATCGTGATCATCACGATCCGGATCTCCCACAATCAGCAACAGCAAGTCACATGTACTTAGCCCAGTTCTTCTCCCGGATCGTCAACAACGCTCTCAACCACAGCAACAAGACATCCACTGTCGATGTGTACACGACCTGGTTCATGTCGGTGTACAACCGGGCTTCCACATCCCACTCCTCTCCAGTGGACGAAGCCCTCCGCTGCGTCTTGACCCGTCACGCAGCCATCATCACCGGCGATGACCGCGTAGTGCACAAAAGCCGCCAGTTCTACGCTCGAGCTGTGAATATGGTACAGAAGGCTATCAACGACACCAGATACATCAACTCCGACCTCGTCAGCGCAACCATGCTTCTGGCCTGCTTCGAAGTCTTCGACTACTCTAAAGGGGAATACGACCCCTTCATCAATCACACCAAAGGCGCAACGCAGATCATCAAGCTGCTCGGGCCGGACCACTTCACCGACGACTATGGACGATCGGTCCTCATGGCTTTCGGCGGCCAACTCATGTTCAGTCATCCCACCTTCAAGGACGGCAGAGTAGACTACTTTCTTACGGAGAAGCAATGGATACGCGTCTCGGCCTTTGACCCCGGGAAGCAGGGAGAGTGGCAACATCAGGGACTCGTCTGGGAGCTAGCTGGGCACGCAATAGAGTACCTGGTCCTTAGAGGTCACTACAAGCAGGTGCCACCACGAAATGCAGACGCTAAGAAGAGCTTCGTACCCCGTATCTTGCTCTACCGATCCAAGCTGCAGGATTTCCGCACCCGGTTCCAGGCCGCCGTGCCCGCACTTGCTGGAAGGGTTACGCAAGGGGGAACAACCACCAAATGCTGCTACCCTTACGTGCCTAGCTCAGCTAGAGCTGCGGCGCTTTGGTGCAAGTTCCTGTCACTGTCGGTGAGTACAAATATGTTGATGAGGAGGGTTGATCCCGCGATGGATTTCAGAAAGGAGGATGATGGGTTCATGGGTCAGCTAGATGAGGCGGCGCAATTGGTGCCGGTGACAGCGTATCAAGCGAAGAGGGCGATTATGGCTTTCGACACGCTTTGATAGTTTAGTGAAGATGATGGTAGGACTGATTTCTTCATGGCTATTCCTGCCTCGATGCTGTTCCTCTCAGAGCCTTCTTCGCTTGCTGTTCTCAGTATGCTATATGCACTGTGTTGGCTTCACAAATGTACTTCAATAAGCAGATATGTGTTTTGAGGGATCGAAAAGCGGGCTCAGGCGTTTGTCATAATCCTTTCTACATTCCAGTACAGTCCCATGGAAACCTAAGGATTACACTTCCTCTCTTCGATATGGAACTCTCTTCACCGTCATGGCTCCCTTCTCTCTCCATTATCACCGGGCTGTAGCCTAAGCTGCTCACCCCTGTCCCTCGCGTCCATTAACAGCCTCACAAGTCTGATGGCTTCTTGCGGTGTCACATCAGTCTCTTCCCTTCGAATCCCCTCATCAGGCTCCGACATTCTGGGAACTCTTCGACGTGTCGCAGCCTGAACAGGTGCACGTACAGGTGCCGGAGCAAGTGCACGAACCCGCCTCGCCGGCCTCTCTCTCGATACCGTTTCCTCCGCCAACCTCTCCGAAATCTGAGCTCTTCCGAACACGTCATCGGTCAAAGCCCTTGCTTGTCTCGAAAACTCTTCCGCCGCTGCCGCTCTAGCCGCAATCCCCGAGAAGCCCTGCCTATCAACCTCTTCCGCCGTAGTCCCAGCAGTCAGACCCGCCGGTCCCCTCGGCCTCTCCCTCGGTACTCGTTCTTCCACCAGCCTCCCAACAATGCGAGGTCCTCCCAACAAGTCATCCACCAAATCCGCCCTTGACGGTCTGTAAAAAGGGTCCGCCACTCCGGCTCTAGCCAACGTCGCCAAGTAGCGGTACTCATCGATCTGTCGGAAGGCAGTCTGAGCAGCAGCATCCTCCTGCCTTGCAGCTCCTCTCCTCCGCGCGGTTCGTAAATGCTCCAATTCCGTCTCTAGGTTTCTCACATTCTGCACCCTCTCCACCCTCCTCCTCGGCACGTTTCGTAACCGCTCCGCCTCTGTCTCCAGGTTCCTTACCGGCTGCGCCCTCTCCACTCTCCTTATCGGTGGCCCCGCCCTCGCAGGCACATCATCTGGGAACACGTGAACCCTCGCGGGAAACGGAGCTCGCCCACCTAAAATGGTGCCAGTGCTGGTGCTGGTGAGAGATGATCGGGGAGGCGCGGGAGGAGGAGGAGACGTGTGTTCAGGACAGGAAGTTTCTTCGTGGTAGACTAGGTTGCGGAGGGGGATGGGCGTGCAGGGCGCCCCACGGAGGGCGGCAGGGGGGCAGAGGTAGTAGGTCGGTGTTTGGGAGGGGCAGCCGCAGGCGTAGCGGGATTGGAGGCACATTGTGTCGTCGGTTTGTTTGCTGTGAGGGGGTGGGGAGTTGTGGTTGTCTATGGTTTATGAAAGAGATTTGGTGGTTTGTTGTGGAAGAAGTTGTTGATGGTTGGGTGGCTTTTGGTTGTGCTGTTGGTGATGTTTGCGGATTGTTGGAGCGGGTGAGGAAGGGCAGAGAAGGGTTGTTTGCTTGAGAATGGACTTGATATTTGGGTTTTTGAGTCATTGTTTGCCATGTGATTTGATATTGGACCCTGACTGCGGAGGGTCAGTCAAAGTGAATGTACTGGAGCTTTTCGGTCACTCCACACGCGGGAAAGAGCTGTGATCAACGTGAACATCTACCAACGTCCCCATGCTTTTTTCAATTGTTGAGCTACTGCTCATTTCGAGTCTGTCATGGAACAAATACTGCAAGTACAGATAGTGGACAGCGAAATCAAAGAGTCTCCCAGCCGTGTCTCTTGATCCTGTTGCTCTTTCCTATGTACTCGACACGTCTAAGACGTTATTTGCGGGCGTTGCAGAGCTTTCGGAAGTGTTCTGAACAGTAAACGCCTTCAAAGAACCTGATATCCAACAGTGTGCACCATTCGCTCCTCGCCAAAGCGGTGTCACATAGCAGGACTGATGTCAACGGCACCTTGCAGCCGAGTTCCCAGCAGTAGTGCTGCGTGCACATCCTGATGTTCTTCGGTATGCTGCTAGTTGAGCTTCTTGCTGTTGTCGTGATGGTTGACTGGAGACTGTGGTAATGCAAAGGTTTGTAGATGGATGAGTTGCTGAGCTACCTCATATACCGGTGGAAAAGAAGAAGGATAGGAATCTCCGGTGGAAGGAGGTAATAACCTGTATAAAATTCGATGTCCAGGGACCATATGGTATCATTTCTCACATGCCTAATGATGCTATGTAGCACAACACCTATCACGGAGTGGCCACGTCAAGGATTTACTGTGGATGTTGCTCTAAAGAGAGTAGCCGTGAAACGGTGTCTGAACGTTCTTCTATTGGAAGACATGTATCAAGATAGGCTATCGGAAACATGAAAGCAGCCCGTGGAGAAGCGGTGTGTATTGAAAGGTCTTTCACCGAAATACTCTAGAATCCAACCTGCATATCCGCCAGGCCGATAGAAGAAGCCGCAGATGAACAACTCGCATAATCAATCACCTGTCGTCTTCTATGACATTTTACATCCATTCTGATCCGATTTCTTGGAATCTTCATGAGCTTTCTCCTGCCGATGCCGTGGGCAATACAGATCTTCGCGGAAAGCATAGTTCCGGGACTCGCAGAGCTTGCCACTTGTTCCATACGATTGACATGGCTTGACCCGGTTGATTGCCACCGTACAGTTTGGTGCTGGGCAATAGTATTGCTTACACATATTCCACTCGGTGTAGAAGTGGTCTTCTACAGAAACTCTGCTGCTGACTATGGGTATCCAGTGCGGTAGCTGTTGATGGAGCTGATGTAGTTGCTATGTAACAGTTGATGCTCAGAGGTAGAATGAAGAAGGATTCTGTATGCTGGCAGATTTGCTGCACATACTTCTTTACCTTGGCTGGATCATTTGGTCATTCTGACCTGATTTCAAAGTGCCAGTAGCGCACTTGCAACACGGCACAGCCAGTTCTTGAAAGAGCCACATGTCCAGCCAAACGGTGTCTCTTTCATGACCCGAAAGCAACCTGGCATCTTTGCTTCTAAGGAAGCTTTGCAGTCTTTGTGAACACAGGATCTTCCGTGTGCGCCCATAACTCACCGAGGCTGTACGTCATCGCGGATACAGCGCTGTCACTGACTGCTTGGTGACGATAAGGCTCAGTTCCTTTTCTTCTCGGTGCCCGCCTGTGCGTAGTACCCGCCTCCAAACTCCAATGATGCACCCTCGAAGCGGTCCTTATGAACAAGCTGCCACGAGCCGAGGAAGCCACTCTCGTGAACTTCGATGTCCAACGTTGCCTGGAAACTTTGACCAAGGAAGTTCTCCCGATGACCTTCCGGAAACGGCGAACTCAAGCTGAAGAATGAACCATGCGGAGCATGTGCCTTGACAACTAACTTCTGTCGGAAACTCTGCACGCTAAGCTCGAATCGCCGGTTGTCCCAGTCTTCCTTGACGGCCAGAAACGGAGACATGCCAAAGGCGCGCAGAGCGAAAGGCGGCCGGTAGTCTATGCAATGCTTCGGATGTCGGTAGCCGATAAGGAAGGCCTCCATGCCTAGGATCTTGCCTCCCGCACAGCAGAAGCCACGATCGCCGTCTCTTGCCTGGATCCAGATGTGCGCTTTCGGGAAGCTCTGGGCCCAGTTCTTCTCCTGGTGGACCAGAGCTTTGCCTTCGGTGTCCGCCTTGCTGATGTCGGACAATCCAGGGATATTGAGGTCGAAGTGGCATTCTGTGCCCAGCGATTGCACGTGCCAGTGCAGAGGGATTGGAAGATAAACGAACAGGCCTTCGGGTGTCTGTTTCTTCTCGGTCCAGGGTATCCTCGTGCTGCCGTCCGCTTTTGCGTGGAATGAAAAGTCTTCGTGCTCGATCTTGTACTCGGTATTCGAGTCCTTGTCGCATTTCATATAGCCGATACCGGGCACTCTAAGCTCGAACTCATGGCTGGGTCCTATCTCTACACGTTGAATGTCTTCAACCCACAGCTCTTTCTGATACAGCTTGTCGATGTCCTGAGGCACATATGTGAACGATACCATATGCGGTCGTTTAGGCGCCTTTGGTACGGTGCATATGATCAATGCTAACGATGCGCCTGATGGTAGGTCGAACTTCGAGTAGTAGCCCTCAAACTTGGACCACGGATGCGGCGCGAAATGATTCATACCGGATATTGTTCGAGTCTTCAAACCCTTCTGTCAACGGAAAATAAGCTTAGCTTCGAAAATGAGACAGATGCCTAGGATTATATAGGTTGTTCAAGGACCTTATGCAGGGTAATCTATATCAGGGCACATCCATGACGTAGATCTTAGATCTTGAGCTCGTGGATCTGGCACTAGTCAGTCTCGCAGCATCGTCACCCTAGGTACCACGCCCATTTCATGCCTCAGTAGAGCAGTTGTTGCGAGGTCTTCGATCAGATGCTTTGTGAATTCGCCAACGCTGTGGTAGTGCTAAACGCCGTTATGATGTGCACAAAAGCTTGCTAGAAGAGACAGGAGCGAGCACCCCGCTCAAGGACCGAACACCACTTTGAAGTAGATTGGTTTTGTTCAGGCACAAGGTCGCTCTGGTATATAGGCATCAAGTACACGCGTGAGGGATCAATTGCGACTGATGCTGTAAAGATGAATAGCTGGATAGTGCAAGCTTCAAGCGTTACTGATCTGAGTTTCCTGAATGCTTTGCAAACATGCATTATATAGTGCGTTTTGAAATAAATTCATTCATGGCGCTCTGGCAGAGTGGTTATTGCGTAAGACTAGAAATCTTATCCTTTCGAGGGCACAGGTTCGAATCCTGTGGGCGTCGCTTATTCTATTGCTATTTTGTACGTAGTGGTGTTGATCCGAATCTTTTTTTGTCATTGGGTGAGGGGTGTTGCAGTAGGGCTAACGGGCAATATGGATCGAGTCATATGGAGTTGTTGATTTACAAGCCCTGAATTCTACAGTTCCTTTACGATTGCAAAACCCCTGGAGACAATGATCATTTTGATTTTAAGAATATACAGAGCATAGTCTACAGAATTTTCGATGGGATCCTACTCGAGGCTGGGTCGATGTTAACTATGAATGTGTAAATTGTCCAGCTGGATCCGCCCTTGCACGCTATGATGGAGGTTGCGGCAGAACCAGTTCGCAATGAGAATGGAGCACAGCTATTGACTACCGCACAGTGCTCTAGAGAATTCTGCTGACGACACAAACCTCCTTCCGTATGTATAATCAATGGTCCACCATGAGCGTGTATTCGGTTCCATGCTACAGGGATCAGATTTCCCGCCAGACGTGTCCTTGTGTTCGTCACAGGAGCCTTTTTGGCAATCAGTCAACTTCAGACGACAGGCCCAGCATCGCCTTCTTCAGCGTGAAAGCCCTGTAAGATGCGCCTATGAACAGGCCCGAAGCTTCCATGGTGCTGTGCTTCCTTTACCCTACTGAAGAGCTGCCTCGCGTCGAACAGCTACGCTTGTAGGGACGGGCTGCGATGTTGGACTTCATTGCCCAGTGCCCTTTCGTTACTTTAACTATCCTTGTCCTCAGAGTTGACGTCGGAGCCTTGCCATGCCGATGCGATCATGGCCATTCAGATGTCAACATGCCTGGCTACGTCCCCATCTAGCTCCTCTAGTCCCAACTGCAGCTCCAGGTCTCGTCTCCAGCCTTAAAAGGCACGACCTTTACACTGCCATCTTCGCTTTCGAGCATCTGTGGAATCTTCTCTTCACCCTTACGCAAGGTGATGCGTGCCGCTTTAGAAGCCTCCGACATCTTGTAGAACGCCCTGCCGTATCTCCCAAGAAACCCCTCCAGCGCTTCCTGCGTAACCTCCTCTTCCTTAAGCCACCCCTTCTCCACAGCTTGCTCCAAAGCGCCCACAACCAGTGCCGTAGCATGACTCTGCGTAAAGCACCCCGCCGCCGCCTTCCTGCCCCCCTTCTTCGCCTCAACAGGATGCGGCGCAGAATCGCTCCCAAAGAAGAACTTGCCGTCATTCTCTACAACCGCCCGCACAAGCGCACGTCTATCTTTAGGCGTCTTAGCGACCGGCTTGCAGAAGCAGTACACATCCCCCGCCCAGTCATCCAGGGTAATCCACAGATGATGCGCCGTAATCGTTGCCGCCACCGTCGGTCCGCACTTCTTCACCGCTTCAATAGCGTCTTTGGTCGTGCAGTGCTCAAGCACGATCCTCAGCCGTGGGAAATCAACGTGCAACTGCCTCAGCGTGGGCAGGAACCTCGACTCAGCGTTTAAGATGGTGATGTCCTCTTCACCAGCGGAGCTGGGCAGTTCGCCGTGGAGGTTGAGGACGAGGTCGTGCTCTTGCATGGCTTCGAAGACGGGGTAGAATTGGCGGTAGTCGAGCACGCCGGCTGCGGAGTTGGTGGTTACGCCGGCGGGGTAGGATTTTACGCCGGAGATTCCTGCGCGGGCGGCTTCGGCGATTACGGCGGGGGTGATGTCGGGATGGAGGTATAGGGTCATCAGGAAAGTTACATTTGGGGCTAGGCGTTGGAGGTGGGATTTATAGGACAGTGCCCGTTCTACTGTTGTTATCGGGGGGATGAGATTTGGCTAAGACATCATCAGGTATGGTATTAACACATGAAGGCAGGTCACTGACCATAACATATACGGTATCAACTCCTCCTTGGGTAATGGTAGGAGTAACCAGTTCTGACATTGGACCATCTCTGAGATGAACATGGAAATCTGCCGTTGGAGGCAAGCTGATGTTGTTGGAAAGCATAATGTAAGGTCGTTCAAAATCAGAATTGGTCCTACGAGGTCACTATAGAGATCTGAATTGTTTACACGTCGTCAAGTGCGGAGTAATTAGGGAATTTATATAGCAATAAACTTGTTTCTGGCATGACCGAGTGGGGATAGTCAAGCGAAGCAGCATGACTCGCCATTAAGTCCTCTCACAGTTTCTATACAAACCAATCGCACGAAGCACATTACATGCATACTACACATGTTTGAAAGTCGCAAGGCCGATTGGTCATCACCATGTGAGGTACAATATATCCACTCTGCGCAAGGGATTCTTGAGTACCACCAGAGATCCTCAGAAGGACGTCCTAGGTGGCATCAACGTGTCGCGTCCTCAATTGTGTTCAATTCGTAGCTATGTCCTTCACGATTACTCTCTGATTTCCTTCCAACCGCTTGAAGCTCATGACACGGATAAGTAACTTTGAGAATGTTTTTCTGTCTCTGTAGAGCTCGATGGATAAGGTCGAGCTCAGTTCCGTTCCGGCTAGGAGCCACTTCGGCCTCTGCCTGTGGTCTCGGAGAATGCCCTCCCCGCTGCCTGGTAGATCTCGTCTCTTAGTATCAAATCAAGGCGTCCAAACAGGAATCCGTTTCAGTGGTGTGCTCCAGAAGCTGCGGCTGAAATCTTGGCGTGCCAAGTAACCCGTCCGGAAGACCTCAGAATCTCTTGTCGTTTACGAGCATATACGAGTGCTTGGCATGCCCTACAAGAGTCACCGCCAGATGTTCTTCCAGGGTATGCAAGCCATAGACCCTATCATTAGCAAGAGGCACGCAAGTTCAATTGCAGCACATTCCATCCTTTTCACATCCGGTAAATTATTGGTGGAAGTCTGCTCCTGCTCTGTTCCGATCCGACGGCTGTCGGTCGGCTTCAGACTGTGCAGGTTCGGTGCAAATGTTGAAGCATAAGAGGATGCAATGCTACTTGAACTGCAGGGCGCGATGTACAACGCTGATGTATGGATATCTCCGTGGGTTGTCGCCCCCTCGAACACCATATCTCCCTTCGCTCTTTATATAAAGGTAACTGCGTCGCCACGGAAGGTTGGTATTCTGACTTCGTATATATTCGCATGTTTTCCAAGCAGAATTCTCCTAGTCAAGAAATACCATGAGTCCCTCATCCCTCTCCTCCCTCCCCTCCAGCCATGGAGAGAAGAACCCCTCTTCCCCCAAGCCCAGCGTCCTCACCACCTTCCTCTCCTCCTTCAAACCCGCCCCACCCATCTCCCCCCGCCTAGACACCCGCCTCTCCCGCCGCCTCCACTCCCGCCACCTCCAAACCCTCGCCATCGGCGGCAGCATCGGCACCGGCCTCTTCGTCGGCACCGGCTCCTCCCTTGCCGCCGCCGGCCCCGGTTCCTTGCTCATCGCCTTCACCTTGATCGGCCTGATGCTGTACTGCACGATGAACGCGCTGGGCGAGCTGGCGACGCTGTACCCGGTGGAAGGCGGGTTCGCCGAGTACTCGGGGAGGTTTTTGGACAGGGCGTGGGGGTTTGCGATGGGGTGGAATTATGCGGTGGGGTGGTGTGTTACGCTGCCGTTGGAGCTGATTGCGGCGAGTTTGGTGGTGGGGTTTTGGGATGGGGAGAGGAGGGTTGATCCGGCGGTTTATGTTACGATTTTCTTCAGTGAGTGTGCTTCGTCCGTTGGTGTTATTGAGGTGCTAACGGGAGGAAGTTCTGATCATCATTATCAATCTTTTTGGGGTGAAAGGATATGGAGAGTCTGAGTTTGTCTTCTCCATGATCAAGGTTATCGCTGTTATAGGCTTCATGTAAGGGTCTCGTCTCCTAATTACTTACAAAGCTGACGGCCTCAAGCATCCTCGGCATCTGCATTGACGTCGGCGCCAGCCCAAGCGGCGAGTACATCGGCGGTCGCTACTGGCACAACCCAGGCTCCTTTGTCAACGGCTTCAAGGGGCTCTGCTCCGTCTTCGTCACCGCTGCCTTTGCCTTCTCCGGCACCGAACTCGTTGGTCTCGCAGCCGCCGAGACAGCCAATCCCCGCAAAACCCTCCCCACCGCAATCAAGCAAGTCTTCTGGCGAATCCTACTGGTACGTCACCAACCCCATCCCAACCATGCTCTCACCCCCATCTTACATCAAACACAGTTCTACATCATCTCCATCATCGTAATCGGCTGCCTAGTCCCCTACACCTCCCCCTCCCTCCTCACCGGCCTCAGCAGCGCCGACACAAACGCCTCCCCCTTCGTCATCGCCATCAAATCCGCCGGCATCACCGGCCTCCCCTCCGTCATGAACGCCGTCATCCTCGTCGCCGTCCTCTCCGTCGGCAATTCCTCCGTCTACGGCTCTTCGCGCATCATCGCCTCCTTAGCGGAAAGGGGTCAGGCACCGAGGGTTTTGGCGTATGTGGACCAGGCGGGGCGGCCGTTGATGGCGACGGTGTTTACCCTGGGGTGGGGGGTGTTGGCGTATTTTGTGGCTGCGAGTGATGAGGTTAGGACGGAGGCGTTTAATTGGCTTCTTGCTGTCTCGGGGCTTTCGTCGCTGTTTACCTGGGGGTCTATCTGTTTGTGTCACATCCGCTTCCGGGCGGCGTGGAAGGCTCAGGGACATTCGCTCTCTGAGCTTGTGTTTCGCTCGCAGCTCGGTGTCGTCGGCTCGTGGGTGGGCTTTGTCTTTAACGTCCTTGTGCTGGTTGCGACATTTTGGATCTCTGTTTGGCCGTCGGGGTATGCGGAATACACGGCCAGGGAGCGGGTGGAGACGTTCTTTATGTGGTATTTGAGCGTGCCGATCGTGGTGGTGAGCTATGTTGGGTGGAAGGTGGTGAAGAAGACGAAGATCGTCAGGTCGAGCGAGGCCGATCTGGTGACTGGGATCAAGGATCTTAATTTGGCGGAGTTGGTTGAGGAGGAGAAGAGGGAGAGGCAGAAGTGGTCGCCTGCGAAGAGGGTGTATAAGTTCTTCTGTTAGTGGCGTACAAAATCCTTTTCTTTCCTGCTCTTCCATTTCACCTAGAGATGCTTTGGAACAGATAGCTTGTAGATCATGCTAATGGTAATCACATTTTTACCATGTTGTACTCGTCCATGTCACAGTGTTGCTCCAACTCAATTAGCACAGACGACCTGTCTGCGTTTTCATGATACCTACGGGATTGCTCCCTAACTTCTTAATTTCGTAACCGCAACAGGGTATCACCACCACATCACTTCTCCCATATAATCTCCCTCCTCACAGCACAAACGGCGGCACCGCCCCCATAATCTTCAACCCCATCCCCTCACACGAATACGCCAACCAATACCTCAACGGATGCCACGCGACACAAAGCGCCGGCGCACTCGTCCCCACACTATGCACATACTCCCCCGTCTCCACATGCGCAATCTCCAACCCACTTCCCTCATCCGACCCGCCCACCACAAAGCTCCCATCGAAGCTAAAGGACAGACTCCTCACCGGCCCCGTCATGCTCGCCAAGCTATGCCGACACGTCCAGTCCGCCGTGTCCCACAGCGTGATGAGCGCGTCCGACCCACCCACCGCCAAGTAGCGCGCCGCGGGGTCGAGCTCGACGCAGTAGCAGCTGCCCGTGTTTGCGTTCAGGCGCTCGACCTCGCGCATGTCGGGCCAGTCGCAGATCTTGACCTCGCCGACGCCCGTGGTGAGGAAGACTTCCTGGCCGCTCCAGGAGAAGACGGCTTGGTTGGTTTGGACGTTTTGCTTGTGCGAGGCGATGGTCGTGAGGGTGCGCAGGTCGACGGTGTGTAGGGTGTCGCTGCGGGTGCCGACGAGGAGGGTGTCGCCCGCGGGGTGGTAGGTGGCGGAGATGAGGTGGTCACCCAGGTCGAGTTTGCCGGTTTGGGCTTTTGTGCGCACGTCCCAGATGCGGAGGGTGCCGTCTGCGCCGACGCTGGCGAGTTCGGCTTCTTTGCCGGGGGCGAAGACGACTTTCTCGACGGCGCCGCTGGAGCCGCGCAGCTCGGTGCTGTGTTTTGCGTTGGGCTTTTCCGGGTTCCAGATGCGGATGACTCTGTCTGGGGAGCCTGTGGCGATGAGGGTGCCGGAGAGGTTCCAGTTGATTGAGCGGAGTTGTTGGGAGCCGCCCAATGATACGCCACGGGGTGTTGTGTGTGAGGGGTCTACGTATGATTGCGTCTTTTGCTTGGAGAAGGAAGCGCTGAAAAGCTGCTTTGGCAGCGAGCGCGGTCGAGGTGGTGCAGATACCATTGTAGAGATGGAAGGGGTTGATGTCGGAGGAGAGGCTTCGGAGGGAAAGAAGTGGTAACCAGCTCGGAGAGGAGAGCGTGGGGCGAATACTTTGAGAGGGTCAAGGGGTGTTCGAGGTGGTGAGGGTGATCGAGATGGTTCTGTCTTTGCCTCTGGTCTTGCTTTAGGTTTGGATTGAGGTGCTAGTAGTGCTGGAGGTGTACGGACTGAGACGGGGTCTGGCGCAGGTGTTGGAGATAGGCTTGAGCGGTTGTTGATTCCAGTGGCGACTAGAAAGTTGAGCCTCCCCACAAGTGTGTTTGCATCGAACCCCTTTGAGATATCCTCAGCCTGCGGTTTCCTCCTGCAGTCCTCTTGTACAGGCGAATCTACCTGGTTCTGCCTCTTTCTCAGGAACGGTGAAGGCAAGTCGATGTCGTCTACTTGCTTCTGTGGCTTCTGAACAACTGGCGAGGGTATCGAAGGAGCGTGTTCGACCTGCGCCGCTCGAAGGTATGGTGATGGGATCTCCGAATGCGGTGCGCTCTCAACGTGAAGTCGACTTGTAGGTGCGGTGCCCTTGATGTGGAATCCTGTTTGAGTATCGTCGGTCGGTGAGGTGGGACCAGCCTTCTCTTGATTCCTGGCGGCTCTGTGTCTGAAGTGCCCAACTTCTGTCTGCTCGGTATGGATTGCTTGTGAGTCGGGTGACTGCGAATATGTTGGACACAAGCGGTCCTGTCCCCTGCGGTCTTTGACGCGTTTCCGCTGGGCGGAATTGCATCGGCTTTCGGCTGGTCTCGCCAAAGGTTCGGTCCGATCCTTAGCCATTCTCCGGCGGGTCTAACGGTTTTCGGGGGAGTGGTCAAGAGCACAGCACCAAATGGGAGATTGGATTACCGAGACTTCTGCTTAAGATTAGATCTTCTATGTGTGCGGTGTTACACTTTTCATATATAATGTGGTTCATGAGACAAGCAAACGGTGTCCCGCATGCGGAGGCGCACATGCATCAAGCCTACGGCTTCACGCAGCAAGACAAAGAGCGCTTCTCGGCAGGGGTGTATTGTGATGATAACTTTCTACTCGCTATGCTATGTCTCACAACCATGCCTTCTCGTAATCGCACTTTGTTTGCTCCTTCTAGAGTACTCCTACTGCAGTATGGGGATACAACAGCCGTGCCACTGCAAGCTGCCATCACACCACCAAAGTATGCACCATCCGCTCAGTTACACATGGATAAAAGTCTCGTTCTCCGTGACACTTGATATCTCCTCTCATCTGCTCATCACCGCCCTCGCTGTACCCCAGAGCATCACATGCCCCTTAACCTTGACATCCCTGATCCCATTCCCTTCTGCCGCTCCTTCATTCAACCACTTCTGCAACAGATCGTTACTCTCCTTTGGCTTGATGTTTTGGTTCGCCGTGCCGATCGTGATGTGTGCAAGTGGATTTACCGTTTTGAACTCACCGTCTGCTGCTCCTTTCTTCGTGTCATTGATGAGCCTAACAACAATGCACATGACTCTGTCGTCCCAGACAACGCGCTCGAGCAAAACTTCGCATTTGCCGAGCTCTGGATCGACGAATTGGCCTTCTTTGCTTGCATCCTTATAGAGATCGACAAGGCTCTGCCATTCCGAAGGGTGCTGGGTTGATGAGGCCTTGTGAATGAGGGTGACGTGGAACTCGCTCTGGATTCGACGGCTTCCCTGAAGTTGCTTGTAGAAGCGACTAACCTCTGGAGCTTCATTCCGGAAGACTGCATCGAGAATGCGGTTGATCTCGCCTGCAGATAACCGGATGCAAAAGAACTCGATCTTCTTCTCCTTTGGCTTCGTAGGACCTGTGTTCTCGTCTTCGGTCTGCGTCTGACGTTCCCTACCCTTGTTCTTCTTATCGTAACCTTTTTGGGGCTTGCTGAGGTCCATCTTGAAGTCCGGTCGGTAGCTGTCTAAGGCTGCTTGAACCGCAGCATCAAGGTCATCGCTGGTGGGCATCGTGCCAAAGAGCTTAGGGAACTCTGCTTCTAACTTGGCGACTACGATCTCCAGATTCTCTCGCGTGTCGGCTGTTGGGTCCAGGTCGATTACTAGATCAAACGCATCATCCGGTGGGTTGCTCGGATCTACAGGCTGGAACCGCTGCAGGAAACCGTCCATGATCCCAACAATCTCACCCTTGCCCTTGGTAACTGCCTGAATGGTCTGGTGATTATCGCCACGGCTAAATACTCTATCTTGTAAGGCATGTCGGATCTGATCGTACCGATCCCGCTCGTGGACGTAGTGCAGTGCCACAAACTTGGCCGAAGGGACGATCCTCTGTATATCTTCAATGATCTGCCTGCGCTCTCTAGCTTGATGATTGTTCCTGTCGGCAATGACCACAGGGTGAGAGGCCAAGTTCTGGCAAATGGCACTCGCGAAGCGTTCAGGTCGTCTTTGTCTTCCTTCGATGTTATCGTTCTGGAAGTGCCCCCAACCAAACAGCTTGACCAAGGAGAGCGCCAACGTTGTCTTGCCGCATCCGATCGTCGCGACGGGCACCAGAACGACATTGTGTGTTACCTGCATATCCCCGACTTCGCCGTTCTCCAGCTCCTGTCTGATAATGTCTGATCCTTTGAGCCCTCTTGAAGCCAGAAAGTTGTCTCGCAGTTTGATGATGCCGTGGTTCTGGTTGTACAGCTTCCCAAGCTTTGGATCCTTTGCTAGCTGCTGCTTTGCGAAAGTGAGGTACTCCTCAGTGATCTGCTTGTGCTTCTTGTACTTTGGCGGACGTCCTGCGATGATGGCCTTTGTGCACTCACGCCATTGCCTGTACATGAGATATGGCTCCTCAAACTTGTACTTGAAGAACCAATCGTGCCATGGGCCGTCAGTGAAATCAACCGCTTGACACCGAATGACGAAGCCTTCGGTTTCCCTACCAGCGTATGCCCCTGTCTCCGCAACACCATCCAGGAATGACTTGACCTTCTTGATGTCGTCCTCCATAACATACATGGTCTTCTTGAAGCCCCAATCTGTCGCGAACCGATCCACTAGGTGGCCGGGGTAGGTGACAAATTCCGGCAAGTTGAGGTTGATGCCATGAAGATACAGTCCGGCAGACTCTGGATTGTAAGCAAGAACGTGCTCCTCGAACTCATCATCACACAACTCGGCAACAGCGGTAGCATTCATTGCTCTGAGCGTTCTCGCCAGATCCGCTCTCGTCTTCCCGAGCTGCTCCAGTTGCCTATCCACCCACCGTTCTCCCGCAACAGCGTGGCTCATCTCAACATCCTCCCTCGCGCCAGTAGAATGCTTGCTGCAAACGAGCAGTGTCTCATCATCGAACCCAGAGATGAAAATGATGCAGCCGTTTTCCTTGACGCTCAATTCGTATGGTCCTCGAGTATTTTTGGATACATTGTCCCACTCCGTCTTCCTGATCTCACCGTGGTTGAAGAACTTGTCGTACCCTCTTGTAACAATCTCCCACTCGCCGTTTGGCTTTCTCCGAGTGAACAGACCACGGGCATATGTTGGCAGGTTGGGCTTCTTGTAGTCCCAGTCTTGCATTCGCCATGACTGAACTTGGTGGCCGGGTTTGCCTGGGACGTCGAAGATTGTTCGCTTGACTGAGAAGCCGCCGCCGCCTTTACCTTTCTTCAGGTGACCCTCAAGGCCGCGGATCATCTCCGTGACCTCATGAGGGTCTTGAGGCCGGTAGGGGGCCTCCTGTCGATGAGCCATGATGGGCAATATCCTTTGTCAGTGGCAATGAGGTGGGTGTATTTTTCAGCGGAAGAGAGAAAACTGAAGAGGTGTATAAACCAGTCGTGTGCCACAAGCTATGACTGTGAGATAATGAAGAAAAAACCCAGAGTTTGGGAATGACCAGGTCCTGCTGATCAAAGATCACTCGAATTTTGAGTTTTCACCGTTTATATAGGGAACGAAGAGCTGGAACGTGATTCAATTCACTACAGTCACTGTGCCTGGAAAAGAACTGTTTCTGGAAGGCGGTGATGTTCGCGGCTGTCAGGGTCCTCTGTCACGATTCGCTAACTGCAACAGGTCAACAGAGGCCAACGGCGGCAGCGTCATAGCTCCTCCAGGGGCGCGCGAGCGGCGGGGCTTAGCGGGGCACAGAGCACCCCGGGAGCTGTTCTCCGCCTGTTGCCTCCAAAAATTGAATCCTTTGCGCCAGAACAGTCACAATTGTCAGTCTGCGTCCGGTCACCGCAAGCCTCTCGACAATCAGGGCGTTCCTTTGCTGTGAAGAGTCAGAATGTCGAATCAGCGCGCCCCAACCATAGACCTGCTGCTGAACCTGGTCCCAGACCATCCAGACCAAGTCCTGACCCAACTGGAAAAGCATCCGCAGCTTGCTTCTGCCCAAGATGCCCATGGGTACAATCTGGTGCATGCCGCTACTTCCTACAGCCATATAGACCTCTTGCGCATACTCGTGCGGACCTATAATGTCTCGCCGAACATCACAGATGAAGACAATGAGACGCCACTTTTCGTTGCCGAAAGCGTGCCTATAGCGACGTGTTTGGTTGAAGAACTTGGTGCTGATATAGGATGGACAAATGATGAAGGGCAAACTGCAGAGGAGAAGATGGAGGAAGAGGGAGATTACCCCTTGGTAGCTGCATATCTACGATCTAAGACTGGTAATACTACGGCAACAGAGGTAGATAGTGGAGAAGAAGTGCATGCGCCACCGCCGTTACCAAATGGTGTGAAAATCAACGTTGGCACGGTCGCGGAACAAGATTTAGGAGATGAACAAGCGCCAGATCCTGAGTTTAGGAGACGTATCGAGGAGCTTGCAGCCAGGGATGATTTCCAAACCGAGACTGGACAGGCTGAGTTGAGGAACTTGGTGAGGGAGGCTGTGGGAGGGCTGGCTTCGAATGCGCAAGGTGACCGAGATGTGCGCCGGAGAGTTGATTAAAGTGTTATAAGCCGGTGCATATACAATAAGCCCCGGAGAAGGTTCTAGATCAGCATCAGCTGTCTTAAGAACTCGAAGAGCTGCCTGTCTTGACCAGACTGTTGTCCAGGGTGGTTATAGAGAGGACGAGGCGCGCTCTTCCAAACGCTCGGTCCGTCCTATTGAGCCTCCTGACAAAATTGGAGCTGCCGATTTCCATCAGGGTGTGAGCAGGACCTGCCACGGACCGTCAAAATAAGCCGCTAGTGGTCCTCGAACAGCACCGGATAAGCCAACCTGAGCAGCCAAGACTGGACGTGTTTGTGGATGTTGTACAGCTATAGACGGCTTGTACTGGGGATGAGTACGCAGCAGGAGCTCTGTCGGGGGCCAAGTCGCCGGGGCGTGTACCTGAGCGAGCGCATGAACATGGGCGGCAAAACCAGCAGAAGAAGTCTGGACCATACCTAGCATTGCAATGGCGCATTATATCTCTCCTGAGACAGTCTTTCAGCCATCTCAAAGCTTTTGCAGCCTCTTCCCACTTCCTGTGCTACTCTCACCAACTTTCTCCGCTTCTCCCTCCTTTATGATCTTCTCAACCTCCTCCCTCAGTATAACCCTCATCTTCTCCACCAACTCCGCCGCCTCCTCATCATCCAAATCCTCCCTCGTCCCCTTTCCAAACATCGTCCAACTCCTCGCCTTCACCTCCGGCACATGCTGCGGCCTGGGAATGATATGAAAATGCACATGCGGCACCACCTGCGCGGCCCTGATCCCTACTTCCCGTCAGCCCCCTTCCCCCCCAACCCTCTCCTTCCTCCCCATTTCCTCCATACACAGCCAGTACTGAAAGGGAACCACGAACCGTTATTCTGCACAACATTCCACTGCGCCTCCCCACCCCTCATCCCCAACCCCCCCATCACAGCCCTACAAACAACCGGCATCCACCAACCCACCTCCCCCGCGCTCCTCGCATCCAGCCCATCCAGTTTCTCGCTGTGCCGCCGAGGAACCAACAGTACGTGCCCGCGCGTCATGGGCATGATGTCTAGGAAGGCGAGGACATGGGGCGTGGAGAGGAGGAGGTAGGTTTGGGGGAAGGAGTGGGAGGGGAGGAGGGTTGAGGGTTGGGTTGGTGGGGGGATGTCTGTTGGTGATGGAAGTGTGTAGGAGGAAGGGAAGGCGGAAGAGGGATGAGGTGGGTAGGCGGAGGCGATTGCGCAGAAGGGGCAGGTTTGGGGGTAGTGCTGGGAGAGAGGGTCGGTGGTGCCGGTGCTGGTGACCGTGGTGGGAGTGGTTGAGGAGGGCATTGCGCTGTTATCTCGGGATCATATCGCGACTCTTGATGGAGGAAGATGGGAGCAAGGAGAGGAAGCTCTGAGGTCTTTGTATCAAAGCAGAGCGCATCCACAATGAAGGAGATATCGCGTGCTCTGCTCCGTTTTAGGTTCGATGACCGCGAGCATTGTACATGGGCAGAATCGCCGGCATCTGGGCGGTGAACTTGAGCCGCGGCTTGCCTGTTTCGGAACACTGTTTACTGATGACGAAACGCGTTCCTCGCACACCCCGCTTTGACCTCAACACGTCCCTCTTTAGACGCTCACCCGGCAAGGACGTCGCACAGTGGCACTCACATCGTTGAACATTCATCTCCATTGACGCCTATGCTATACATGCTATCACAGTAAAGAGAGAAACAGAAATACCCTCTCATGCAGCAACTTCCGGGTGAGCCCGAGAACTCACCGCCGCAGAACTATATAGGTATAATGAAGAAAGGAACCCCATCTTCGTGAGACAATTTGAGCAAGCCTGGAGTATGAGAGAAAAGCACAAGATGCAGGGGCAGTTGATACAAAAACCAACAATAAAAGCCTCTTCTAAGCCACTGTGAGAGGCAGAGACATCGATATCCATACACACATCTCTATTAGCGCACTACCCTACCACCGACGAGTGAACGATTCCTTCACAGTGCGTGACCCCGTTTTAGGTTATTGATGGTTGGTCGATTCGAGAAGGAGATGTTTGAGACGAGAGCAATGAGGAATGAGCAAGACATGACCGCCGTAATATGCGCCGTAATCATAGTGGTGATGACAATGCCGCCGCAAACGCCGTTGAGTAATCCAAGAGAACATGTTGTGCCGAGTCAATAGTCAAGCGAGCCGAGGAGACGTATCCAAACTAAGTGCCGCGACCATAGAAGTAGTCGTAACTATACTAGAGTTGCGGTGTGTCGCAGCTCTGTGACTCGGCCTTCTCAGAGGTACCCAGGTAGTGTGAGCCATACTTCTTTCCCCACGACCTTAGGACTATCGATGCTTTGAGGGTGTTAGCTCAATACTATCATAGCAAGAGTACAATTCACTTACCCTTCATGAACTTCTTGCTGGCATACTTGCGGAAGAACGCGTCGTGTTGCACTGGACCACTAAGGTAATCGACCATGAGAAGGAAGCACGGTTGGATCTCAGGCTCCGTGTACCCAGCATAGTGGGCGAGGGTGGCATCCCATTCGCCCTTCTCAAGGACCAGCCTGGCAAAATACATTGCAGCGGCAGCGATGAGAGAAGGAGGGTATTCCAAGAAGCGATAGTCCAGGCAGCCAATCTCAAGCAGGTACTTGCCAAGAGTACGCGTGTGGACATCGTACTCGTCAGCCTTGGAAATCCGTCGAAGGAAGTTCATCGGATTGGGGTAGCTGAGGTCGTAGTCCAGGGCGGCCAGGATGTACCGCTCGGCTTGAAGGATCTCTGAGACCTCAAAGCCATCGTCGGCGACGCGTCTAAAGTTTTCGACGTGTGGGGAGAGGACCTCTTCGTACTTTGACGCGATGAACAAGGCAGTGACACCAACAAGCTGAAGACGGTCGAGTTGGACAACTTTAGTGGACAGGAACCGGTCGATGATGTTGACGCAGAGGAAGAGGGTTTCTGGGAGGAGGTGAAACTTGGTGTGAACTTCGAGCAACCAGTCGACGAGGATACCACGCATCTTCCATTCAAGCTCCTCTTGACTTTCCATGTAGTCTGGATTGGCCATGGTCTGCTTCTCGAGGGTTTTGTAGTACTCGAAGATGTCGTTAACATATTCGGCGACCATAAGTGGGTCATCCAAGTCCTCTTGGTCAAGGTCCATTACCTCATTGGCAGCGGGCATTGGGGCTTCAGGAAGTGCTTCCACCTTTGGTTCGACAGTAGCAGTGACCTTGACGGTTTTCTCAATCTCCACACTGACAGTCTGCTTGACCGGCTCCATGTTCTCCGACTCCTCCATGGGCTCCTCCTCCTTGATGACGCTACGCGTCGACGTTGATGACATATTCCTCTTCTTCGTGGCATGACCACCGATGCCAGATCCACTAGCCGATCGTTTTAGTTCTGGAGCAGCGCTGTTACGATCCTTCGATCCCAAGACGGATTTGGTTGAGTTGGCTCTAGACGGTTTGACAATTCCAGTAGGTTGCGCAGCTTTCGACAATGATCCTGCTTTGGCAGCAAGAGGCTTCTTGGTCGCTTTGCCTTCTGTTCCGTCCGCTTTCCCGACATTGCTGACATCGCCCAAAGCAGCGCGCTTCTTGACACCGGCAGTAGCAGTGGAGATAGTCGCGTTAGTCTTCTTGGTTGCCAAAGGTTTCTTGATATCAGCATTTTCATTTGGCACTGTCAATGCAGCGGCCTTTGCGCGTGTGAGACGTGTCGACGCTGTTGCATTTTCATCGTTTTCGTTGTTCAAGATGCGCGTTCTTGGCCGTGCCTGATCAGATGAGATGACATGTCAGTAACCGCGATAGTCACTGAAACAACTACTTTGATAGACTTACGGGAGGCATTGTGAGTGTGTGGAGTGAGTACGTTGCTAAGACGTGTTGTGTTGTTTGACTTGTGAGAGATGTATGTGTATGTTTGGTTCGAAAGCCAAGGTATCTGCGAGTGGTTAGCCGATTGATAGGGAAGGAAGAACCGCGAAGGGTGCGACAAACTCACTGCTATTCAGTAGACTGTCAGCAAGACTATCGAAGGGACCAGCCACAGATGCGATATTTGAAGATATTGCTCTAGTGGTGCTGAGTATAAATCCCAAGTACCTCGACACGCCTCGACGATAGACACCTTTGCCAGAGGTATCTGTACGTGTAGAAGTTGAGTAAACCCTGAAGCGACGACCTGTGGTATGGTAGGAGTCGATGCTGAGAGAAGAAAGGAGATCGAACTCGGCTCCAATGGGTGTTGGCGTGCGAAGAGGGTACTGAAGGGCGATGTTTATGGAAGTGTGAGGTTGAAGTACTGGAGGTACAAATGGCTTGGGCTTGTTTTGACCCACGAGCCAGGCACTCTCTGCGCGTTTGCCGGAGCGGCCGAACGTTGATGCGGACGGCGAATATCCGGGTGCTCGCACGACGCGATTGCTGCCTTGGTACGGATTGGGAAGGGAGACACCGAAAAGCGTCAAGAAACTGTGCTTCGGTGCGATCTCAATAGGGCAGTCGAGATGCAGTACTCTCTCACTTCCAAAGATTGCTTTGTTGATGGATTCTGCTGTAGTTGTTCAGCACCGATGGTCAAGAATGCCTTAAGGTTTAGGAAGCGCACGGGCTCAAATTTTTACGGTCGACAGGGCAACAGCGCCTCACCAGTTTCTGTTTCGTGTGAAGCGCGTGCCTTCAATGACGTTACGCATCCTAGCAAGGATTTGCAGAGGCTGGCACAGCACGCAAAGACTCTAAAAGCCTTAGGCATAGTATGAATAAGATATGAAGCACTTGCTCCTAACTTATTCCACCATTGTCATGGGAGGTAACTTCGATTGGTCCAGGTTGCACCAATTGAACGCAGCCAGTTTGATATTTGCATGCATGAACTGTCTCTACTTTTCCGTTCGAACGACCCACTCTCAATCTACGCTTCACAATGATAATCACGCCTGAGTGATTTCTTTAAGTGAGTCGTTCACTGTGATACACTCGTAGCGTGAGTTCATCCGGATACTGCACAAGGAGAAGCCTGAGGCAAGCGCGCAGTCACGTGCTCTAGGATGCAGACAGCCTAGCGTCTTGGCAATATCAAGCTCCAAGTTCAGACTTACACGAAATTGCTGCTCAATAAGACGACGCTGTCATCGTTCTCCGCAACAGCCTCAACCGGGCGACTTCAAATGCTACAACCGCGGATACTGGCCAAGCGGTCAACTTCCACTTGTCAATGTCTCTCAGCCCCCTTCCGTAGCTACGCAACCGCCGTCGACGCCCCCCCTAAATCCCCCATCCGAGCAACCACCACCACCGATGCCATCTCCTTCGCCCCTCAAGGGCTCATGCCCCGTCAGCAGGGCGGTTTCCAACTGAAGACCTATAAGCCCAGAACCCCCGGTACTCGATGGCTCCGACGGCCCATCAACGACCACCTGTGGAAAGGCCGACCAATCAAAGCCCTGACCTTTCCCAAGACCGGTCATGGTAAGGGAGGTCGTAACAACACGGGTAGAGTCACTGTTCGTCATCGCGGAGGTGGTCACAAGAGGAGAATCAGGATGATTGACTTCAAGCGCGCGGCTGCTGGGCCGCATACGGTGGAGAGGATTGAGTACGATCCGAATCGTAGTGCGCATATTGCGTTGATGAAGAATGAGAAGACGGGCGAGCAGAGCTATATCGTTGCGGCTGAGGGGATGAGGGCGGGGGATGTGGTGCAGAGTTATATGTCGGGTGTTACGGCAGAGTTGGTGAAGAGCATGGGTGGTGTTATGGATCCGGGTATGTTGGCGGCGAAGACGGCGTTTAGAGGCAATTGCCTACCGTTGAAGATGGTACCTATTGGCACGCAGATTTACAACATTGGGAGCGCTCCGGGAAAGGGTGGTGTTTATTGTAGGAGTGCGGGAACTTTCGCAACGGTTGTGGCCAAGGAGGAAAGTGGGAAGAAGATCAAGGACGTTGTCGTGAGATTGCAGAGTGGTGAGGTTAGAAGGCTGGACAAGGACTGTTGTGCTACCGTGGGAGTGGCGAGTAACCCGCATCATCACTTCAGGCAGCTCGGAAAGGCAGGCAGGTCACGGTGGTTGGGTATTAGGCCCACGGTGCGCGGTGTTGCGATGAACGCAGGTATGTGATCTCAAGATTCCCGATTTGCATTGATGGAGAATGATATACTGACGGAAATAGCCGATCATCCTCACGGTGGTGGTAGAGGTAAATCTAAGGGTAACGTGCATCCTGTCAGTCCGTGGGGTACACCAGTAAGTCTCCGATACGCTCTTGTGCTTATCCCGATTTCTGACGCCGTGCATAGGCAAAAGGTGGTTTCAAGACCAGGAAGAAGAGAAATCCCAACAAGGCGGTCGTTAAGGAGCGGGAACGCAACCAAGGGAAACGAAGGAACAAGAGCAGTTAGGCTCGCTCCTGTTTTGTGTATTCTATGTATCATACTAGGACGATTGACCTAGGAATCAAGGATAACCTGTCCGTCAAATTGGCATGCTTTCATGTTGGCCCCCACGTAGATTTTACTATGGCATTTGTGCGTTAGGCTCTCTCTCAACGCTTGTTCGGCGACCACGGCCGCATATTATAAGTTTTTCCTGTTGCGGAATATGATAGATTTCGAAGGATGCCCGTCCCGGCTGTCACCAGTCAGGTGGAAGATTGCTTCTTTCCCAGCAATTGGACATGAACAGATGCAGCATGATTACTAATGGATGTTCACCTTCCAATCCGCTGGTCACAACAGGGCTAGAACTACTGACGCTTATCACGTCAGCACTCTGCTATGAGCAAGGGCCGTTCTCGGGCCAAGGATAAAGCTTCGCTCAGCCAAACCACAACGGGTTGTGTTCGGTCTTGTCGCCGGGGACCCCGTAATCTGATGTTGCAAAATGGGGGTTTTGATCGTACTCTGACTGTGCATGCGAGAAGCCAAGATAGTCATCTACCTCGGTTCCGAGAGGTGCAGCTTGATTTGTATAACCACTCTCGTCAATCAGAACCTACAAGGAGTTGCCATTCACCATAGGGTTCTCGCTTGTTTCAGACCGTAAGACAAAGAGAGCCGGCATCAAGAGGTACAAAGTCACTTTGCACCCAGCGATCCGCAGCCATTGGCGGGAACATCAGCCTGTTCCTCACAGGGCTACCGGATGTCCACCAACTGGAGGTTGAAGATCTCCAGCACCGTTGTTGGCTTCTAGAGCTAATCCGAAGGTCGTTTAGCAAAGTTGTCGTCTGTTCCATCGCGCGGATAATACTGGGTCAAGTAGACACAAAGCATGTGTTCGCCTTCGATCAGATGCTCTGCGCTTCGCAAGTACCTGTATGCAAGAACAAGGTAATCAGGTATGGAGAGAGATCCCCAAGCCAGCATGCAAGCCGCAGCCGGATGATATCGTCATCCATTCTGCCTCGAAATATGAAGGCCTGGTGCTGTTTATCCCACACAATACCAGGAGCTCCTAATTGTTTGCTCGATGTTCTGAACGTGCCAAGAGTGACAAGCCAGTTCCATCCGCTTCGCTGATCTTACCTCCCATTGAACGAGTGATATAAGACTCAGAGAGGAGAAAGGCAAATTCATGAGGACAAGTTTGCGTCAAAACGACTTACTCGCCGGTTATTGTGGGCACCTGTGAGTGTAGACGCGGGCTGGATGACTGACTGGTCTTGGGTTGTATTCCTTGAACGCAACCGCTCGGGCCCGCATTCAGCTTCCAGAATCCGACGATTCGGACCACCGTCCACGCACGCCCTTGTGGCTTCCCTCTTACGAACTATTCTGCTGCCTACCTTTGTCTACAAGCACCAAACTCCAACCCATCAATATAACCCGTTGATCGGATAGACACCTATTTTACTGGCCTGAGTGTCTCACCACGTTTCGCCTTCAGCTATCAAACCGAGACGGCTGGCAATCTTTTGGACCCTGATCCTTCGTGCACTGGCGACTCCACTTGATTGCAACCCGTAGTCCAGCGCATCCCAACTTGAAAGCCTCAACACACCTGACGGAACAATCAACAACGGCTGCCTTGGAGGCGCAACTCCTATCCATAGATAGCCGTTCACAAGGTCGAGGCACCCAAGGCCTCATCACAAGCCCAACATGTCCAATTCGCACCCGGATTCTCCCTCCGATGACTACTTTAACGACCTCTCCAGGCAACCAAATACCCACACTGATGACCACCGCCCCTCAAACGAGCGTTCGCATTCTAGCGAAAACACCATCGCAGATGGCGGTATATCCAACAATAACTCGAATTCAGACCTGCTGCCCAAACCCAAGCGGATAGCGTGCGTTGTGTGTAGGAAGAGGAAGCTGAGGTGTGACGGGAATAAGCCGAGCTGTGGGACTTGCACCAGACTGGCGCATGATTGTAGTTACGATGAAGTTCGGCGGAAAAGTGGGCCGAAGAGGGGATACGTCAAGGCGCTGGAGGCCAGGTTGCGTATGTCACCACTCCAAATTCACCTGGATATGTGACTGAAGGCTAACATGATGCGCAGAGCAAGTCGAGACGCTATTAAAGACTCAAGACTCGGTAGACGATGTCCGGGAAGGTGGTAACGATGCGGCGGTTGCGATGAACGGCAGTGCTGGCATCCTGAATGGAGCAAATGACAGCTTCATGTTCACAGCGAATGGACAGGCATCGCCGGGCGCCTTTGTAGACGGACCAACAAATGTCTCCACGGAGAAGCAGGGTGAAGGCAACTTCCCCTGGGAGATGATAGGCCTTGGACTGGACGAGCCGTTGCCGAACCAAGATGTCATCAATGACCTGTACGTATTGCTTGTCCTATACACAGATAGGTGTAGACACCACGGATGCGATACTAACAAATGCCAACAGACATCAGGTATACTTTGAGAAAGTACACACCTCATTGCCTATGATCCATCGGCCGCGGTACATGGCAGCGATGAACTTGGCACCTCACATGCGACCTCCCATATGCTTACGCTACATCATGTGGTGCTTAGCTGCACAAGTCACCGACAAGTATGAAGGCCTCCAAGAGCACTTTTACCAGCGAGCGCGGAAATACGCTCAGATGGACGAACTCAGAGGTCATGGTGAATCTACAATCACAGTTGCCCACGCGCAAGCCTGGGTCCTCATCGCCAACTATGAGTTTAAGCTTATGTACTTCCCACGTGCATGGCTCAGTGTTGGCAAGGCTATTCGTATGTGCCAGATGATGGGTCTGCATAGGCTAGACGGTGTCGGTCTCGATGTCAAGCAATGTCTTGCTCCCCCACGGGACTGGACCGAACGTGAAGAGCGCCGGAGAACATTTTGGATGGCTTTTTGCGCAGACCGATACGCTAGTATTGGTACCGGCTGGCCGATGACCGTTGAGGAGAAAGACGTGAGTTGTATCTCATCAACTCTAATAGACAGTTCTGACTGGGCCTTAGATCATGACAAACCTCCCAGCAACAGAAGAAGCATACGACAAAAGCAAGCCGGTGCGGACAATGTCACTTGAGCAAGCCATGGATCCAGCTGGCGCCACAGCGTTGTCCCCCTTTGCCGGTGTCGTCCTCATGGCCTGCTTGTTTGGTCGAAACCTCACCCACTTGCATCGACCTGGTCCGGACGACCACGACGAAGATCTCCAAGGCGAATTCTGGAAGCGTCACCGTCACCTCGACACCATCCTGTTGAACACAGCGCTAGCGTTGCCTGATCATCTACGGTTACCGTCTGGTCTGCCCGATGCGAACATCGTCTTCTTGAATATGAACATCCACACATCGACAATTTGTTTGCACCAAGCTGCTATCTTCAAAGCGGACAAGAACAGGTTGCCTATCAATGTCAGCTCCGAGAGTAAGATCAGGTGTATCACAGCCGCCGCAGAGATTGCCAGCATCATGCGGATGATCAGTCATCTGGATCTTTCAGCTGTAAGTGAACCCAGTGGTGCTAAGTTAGCCCCGTCTAACCCATCACCCAGATGAACCCTTTCGTATCGTTCTGTTTGTACGTCGCTGCTCGAGTATTCGTGCAATACCTCAAGTCGCGACCCAAGGACCAACAGGTCAAGACCTCTCTTCAGTTCCTTCTGACAGCCATGAACGCAATCAAGCGAAAGAACCCCCTTACAGAGTCGTTTTTGGTCCAATTAGATGTGGATTTGGAGGGTTCAGGTATCGATGTTTCATCAAGAGGCCCGTCTTCCGGCAAGATGCCTCCTGGTGGAGTTGTGCCTATCAACACAGACGCCGTCCACTGTAGCCCATTGCTCGACATACGAAGTACTCAGAGTGGAGCAGCACCAATCAACCAATTCAATAGCAGCTCCGCATCCCCGAACATCGCCTCAACCGGCAGGTCACCAATAACAAATATACCACGCAGCGGATTTCCCCCCACCCGTAGCCCCTTCAGTGTGGACGTAGAACGCGAGGTTGGCAACGTTAGTTACATGCCGTTCGGCTCTAATCGCGGTCGCGAAGCAAGTCTTGAACTTCCGAGCCGATCAAGGCCAACAGGGCCTGGCGATGCGATTGGCAATCATCTACTCCCTGGCGATCAAGACGCAGAGATGGACACATCGCCCGACGGCAGTGGCATGGACCAGCCAACGCCAAACTCTGTGAACGGTCGCGCTTCTTCGTCGAATACGTCGTACACCCCGCCCGGACAGGAAGATGCGCTCAACAATTCGAACCTGTTTTTCGGTAGCGTGCCGACTCATAATCCGTCCATCAGCACACCTGGCAGCAACCCCTCCGCACATAGCCAACCCAACCGGCATCCAGCCGGCAACTCTCAATCCTTCTTTGATCCCACAGTTGCGGATATGGGCTCCATTGATGACTTCAGTACGTTGCTATTCCAGAACCAGGATCAGACCGGAGGGTTCGTCATGCCACCTGGCTGGGATCTGGGAGATGCTAACATGGGCATGGCGGGCGCTGGCGGTGGTGCGGTGAGGACGGGAATGACACCCATGGCCAGTGGCGGAGATTGGACGCAGATGATGGACGCGCAATTGGGGTGGGAGAATATGTTGGGACAGCACGGGATGGATGTATTTGGGCGGAGGGGCTAGGTGACGGAAACAGCAAAGAAAGAATGATGACTGAATATGCGAAAGTGGTTTTGAGGGTCTTGACCGCTGCAGGAGTACATCTGGCTACGATCTGGAGTTTCGGGTTTATTTGAGCCAGATGCGGAGAGAAGATGGGTTGATCAGTTGTACATGCTTTGAGGAGTATCTGACAAGTTCGTAGCCATCTGTTGTTGGGTTGATGGACATCTCCACTTCACGATATCTAGAAAAGTAGGCTGGGAGCCGCGGATGGTAATTTGACTATGCTCGGGGTTTACAAGTGTTTGGCTTCGGGGGTTTCCGCTTTAGATACCATTCGCTAGCATTTTTGACCGTTTATAAAACGTCTGAAGTACCATATCTCAGCCTGCTCACTGATGGCGTTCCACATGTTTGAACATTGACGTCAAAGGTTCCTGTCTCCTTTACAGGCTGATCAGTGTGCCCTGCGACAGACTTATCACGTGAGAGAGTGCCAAGAGTTCGCCAGCGGCTAACGTCGACCAGGCCTAGCCCCCAGACCTCATGTTGACATCCTTGGATGATCCGTGACATTGGTGACATCCTCCCGGTGACCACTTCCAACACTGCGAACATTGACCTAACAGTGGCTACAAAGATTAGCATCTAGCCGTTCTCCGAAAATATCTGATTGTGTTCAATGCTGCACTAAGTCCAAGCGACACATCACAGTTCCTCTCGGGCAACCCGACGATTGCACTGACTGGCGCTCAGTACCTGCGCCGTCCAAACAAACAGCAAGCGCATCCGTCACCTTGTCGGAGACACGGGACTCTACAGACTCTGGACACTCAGTCCAGTTCGCTCATTTAAACCTACTACTACCTCGCGACAAAGCAGAGAGCAGCTCGAGCTCTCCACCATATACACGCTTACCGCAACCATCATCCTCGACAGCAACCACGGCTGATTCTTCCAATCCACCACCGTTTTCGTCCCTCTATTTCCCCCCTCAATCTCCCTCTTCCGTTCCTAAATACCTCTCCGTCACCAGCGCAACCGATTCGGAGAGCCTTCCCGCATTCGCGCCCGGCCCAGCACCTCCCTTTCCCTTTGAGGAATCATCGTCATCTGCCGCTGCAGCAGTCGCAGAGACCAAAGCGGCGCTCCCGAGAGATACAAAAGATAGCAAGGACGGACCGAGTGGAAGCAAGGACCTAGACGACGGGGAACCGCCGCCGCCTTATACAGAGGGTGATAGTCCGTTAGACGGCTTTACGTACGTCATGGCTGCTGCGGGTGGAGCGGCGAGTATTATTACGCAGGTGCAGCAGGGAGGCGCACCGCCGATCAATACTTTGGGTGGTGAGTGGCCTGACCGTGCGAGGAGACGGGCTTGCTGATAGTGTGGTATAGGCGGCTCAGATGAGCAGGTTACGCTCGACCTTAGGTAGCTATACCTCTCTTTCAAGCTGGTTTATATACTAACCTTCGTCGCAGAGGCACGCGCTTCACGCTATCGAGAGATGAGCTCCTCACCCTACCGGAGTTTGTTCTCCTCTCACTCTTTCCAAATGGCCTCCTGCCAGATGGTCACATGAATTCCTACCACGACGAGAACGTGTACCCAGTTGATGTTAGTACCCAGCGGCAAACCCCTGTGTATTCCGTTTCGCAACGTTCCTCTGCCTCTTCCATCCAATTCATGCTGTCAAACTCCTCAGTATACTTATCTGACTTATTGTTCTTCTCTCAGTATGACCCAGCGTCTCTGCAATATATGCTCGAGTTCTTCCGTTCCGTCGCGCAATCGATACCTGCGTCGCCTTCACCGACGACCGGAGAACCGGAAGCTGTCTCCATCGAGCCTATGCACGGATCGGCGAGGGACATGCTGCAGGATCGTGCCGGCATTATCGTACTCAGAGAGGATCTTGACTTCTACGCCATCCCTCCGAGAAGGGACATTGAGCAACCCGAGATGATTGAGGTGAAGCGTGCCGCAGCAAAGGCACTGTTACGACAGGATGGCATTTTCAGTGGGCTCCGCAAGAGCGAGGAGCCCGGCACAACGGAGCAGCATCTTATTGAGATGCTCACGGCTGGGTACGATTGTCTACCTGTTTGTTAGATGAGAGAGTCGCTAACACGGCCTACAGTGGCTTCAACCACGACGACCGATGGGGCCATCGCGCACCAGAACCCAACAAGGCTGTCATCTGCAGCATTGCACTTGCACGCCTACGAACGGACATCAGAGGCACCGACATGGCTAACAGCAACGTTGTCGGTATGGCCCAGAAGCTCCTGCTTTTCTGGCGGAAGCCTGCACGACGCTGTTGGTGGGAGGGTGTCGAGCTAGACAATGTCGAGGGTGTTGAGGGGAAGCTCAAGGTGTGGGTTCGGAGGGTTTGGACTCTTGAGATGGTGAGTGACCTGATGTTCATCTACGGTTCACGGTGATTGCTTGTCAGAACTTCGGCTAACGGTGTACGCAGAGCGTGATAGGATTGCGCTAATCACTGCGTTTGGACTTCCTCGTGTCCACACTTCTGTGGGAAGCCGCTTGTGCTCGTCACTGGAGTGTACACAACCCTAATGCACAAATGGTTTTTTTGGTCCTGTTCTTCCTTTGGCATAGCCACTGCTTCTTATTTTTCGATCAAGACTGAAAAGTTACAAGTCTTTGATAGACTTTAGCGGGCTTTGGAGCTAGTATATTATTTCTTATAGTGGTGGGAATTAGGTGGGGAGTTGTTGTACAAAAGAGGTCTTACTTAACTTCTACAATCCACTATGTGCAAACCTCAGGCTGTTCTCCTAACTTCAGAGTACTCGTCCCCGCACTTACCTTTCCTTGTGTTCAACGGCAATACCCCTGTCTTTTCCATCACCGTCTTCTTACGTTGTGTAGAAAGCCTTCCCGAAGCCTTACGCTCGTACAGATTAGCGAGGTAGTGGTAACCCAATACAAGATGTTGTGAATACAAGTACATCGTACCACTAGCCGCACCATGAAACGGGCTCATAATTAATGAATCGGATCGGGAAACGTGGACTTACAGATACAAACCTGGCCCATTGTGTTCGTGACAGTTGTGTTCGTGGAAGTTGTGTTCGTGGAAGTTGTGTTCGTGGAAGTTGTGTTCGTGGAAGTTGTGTTCGTGGAAGTTGTGTTCGTGCTGCTAACGTAGAGGCTTGATATGACCGCACTTGTGGATATTGTTGGCTTTTGATCCTGTGTATAGCTTGACATTGGGATTTCAGACTGGACTCGTTAAATCCCCGTGATCTTGTTCCCTTGTATGAAGTACCAACATTCTACTATCTGGGTTGTCGAAGCCAGACCGAGCGAGCCTGCGACCAGAAGTACTTCCAAAGATCTTGTACTGCCGGCCTCATGCTCGTCAGATACACCCAGTTGCCTTTCCATGTTATGAGTTCCAAGTTTCTCTGCTATATGCAATACCATCGTGAACAGAACAGCTTGCCTTGGTATTGGATCAACCTAAGTTGAAAGCTTGCCGCCGTTACCCTCTCAGAATCGCCCAACGCCCATCCAGCAGTTCAATCAGCTTTTCCATACTCCTTCATTCCCCATCTCATCCCCCCTCCTCCCCACCCACCACCTCCACAAAAGCACCCCCATCCACCGGCCCCTCCATCGCCACCCCATTCCCCTCCATCCACCGCCTCACCCTCGCCCTATTCACCCCCACACACCCATCCCTCCCCACCACCTCCACAACCCCCATCTCCCTCAACGCTCCCACAACATCCTCCCCCACAATCCCCGTCCCCTCGCTAATCTCCCTTACGCTTACTTTGACCGTCCCTGTCCCTGCTTTCTCCCCCTTCTTCCCCTTTCCCCCCTTTTCCTGCCCGTGTCCCCCCTTAGTATCTAAGTTAAGTATCCACCGCGCAACCCGTCCACACCAATACGCCCCATAAGCCCTCCGTCCAGGCTCGGAAAGGGGCTTTTCAGGCCCGCCGGGAGGGCGTTTTTCGAGCAGGGAGAGGTGGTAGGAGAAGTCTATGAGGAGGTTGCCTAGCCCGCGGCGTTGGTAGGGGGGGAAGATTAGGATGCAGGCGAGGTTGTTGTTGTCCCAGGATTGCTTTTCTTTGGAGAAGAAGCCTGTTATTGTTCGTGTTGTTTGGGTTTGGGGTTGAGTTGAGGTGGGGGAGGGGAGGGGGAGGGAGGAGTTGCTGGGGGTTGGAGTGGGGATCGTGGGTGAGGAGAGAGGTGGGTTGCTGAGAGCAGGTGTGGTGATGGGGTTGGAGTTGGAGGTGGAGGTAGAGGCGGGCGGGAGGGAGACGTTTTGGATGAGGATGTAGAAGCGGAAGGTGCTGACGTCGAAGAAGACGGATTTGGTGTCGAGGAAGAGTTTGGCGAAGAGGGAGAGGTTTTGGGTGAATAGCTGGCTGGTGTTTTAGATAAGGGTATTGAGGACAAGAAGATATGGGGATGGGAGAGAGTTGACGGGATAATCACAGAAGATCGACTGGTATAGATGGAAGTACAAAGTAGAAGAGGCTTACCTTCTCTTCCTCCCCATCAACTTCGTGAACCTCATACTCCCCCTTCTTGTAGATCAACCTCCCCGGAAACGGCTCCTTGAGATACTTGCACATCTTCTGCTCACATGTTAGCATTGGTCCTTCAAGCGTAACACCACTCAAGCCTCCTTCCCTCTCCATCACAGCTCCAAAGCACCCAACTGCTATTCCCATTACCCCAAGCTCTTCTTTCCCTTACAGAGAGCGGAAGACATGGTGGTCCCCCTCTCTCCCCTCTTCCTCCTCCTCTCCACTCCCCCTCATGAAAGAAACGAAAAACCCACCATATGACCCAAAAACCTAACCAACTCCCGACTATACGCAAAGCACAGCGGACACACATACAACCTCTCCGCATTCTTCCCAACAAGTTCTTCCGGATAGAAGCTCTTGTACCATGGCTTGATCAACAGGTTGCCCAGGAGGACGTTTTGGATGTTCGTCTGTCCTACGAGCGGCTTCTTTTCGGGAGAGTGAGGGGGGTAGAACGGTGGCATTGGTCTTGATGTGGAGGGGATGGATGGGGTAGAGGGAGGGTTGGGGAAGGAGGGATTTGAGGGAAGGGGTGTTGACGATGCGGTCGCCATTTTGTGAGGTATCTTTAAGGGCCTTTCATACGGATCTGATGTTAGATTGAGATGAGGTACCCTTTAAGAGGACATTTGTGGTTGGATTTACGCGTTCACGTGAGACGCGTTGTTTGTCTGAAGTTAAGCGAGTGAGGTTATATAGAAGATATCTAAAGCTGTGGACGCACGATTCAGCTGTTCAGAGGACGTACAAATTTGTACCATGCGTAAGAGTATATTGATCCATTGGCTTTCACTGTTCCACGAGGACATCTAACATAACTCAACAGGCATGTGCATCTCTTCGAGCGGTCGTCAAATGTTTGAACTCTTCAAGTGTTAGGCCTGTGATACCTCAGAGCGACCGTAACTAGCTAAACACAGTCGACGTACTTCTCAAAAGCAGTTGAGTAGAAACGAAGACCAAAGTAATACAACGCCGTCTATACTACATTCCGCGGACCTCCGCATAAAGCCGTCTATATCCCAGATGTAACCCGCTATTATAACGAACAACTACCAGAAATCAAGTGACACTAAAGTCACGCGCCCGTTCTCAGGTGGAAGGCCCAGCACCATCCTCACCCCCACCCCTCCAAACCCTCTTCCCCCAAACCCTCCTATCCTTCCTACCATCACTCCTCCCATCACCCCCCACCTCCAACCCCCTAACCGCCCTCCTCATCCCCTCCAGCCTCCCCCTCTCCAGCACAACCATCCTCCTCGCCAACTCCCTCACCGCCCCCCTCACCTCCCCCACCCTCCCATCCTGCCACCCCGCCAACTCGCTCGCCACCGTCTGCTGCGTGTACCTCAGCTCGCTGCCCAGACTCCTCAGCTCCTGCTCGCTCTTGCCGACCTTCTCGCTCGCGTCCTTTTGCATCCTTGCGCGGGTGTCGTCCAGCAGACCGAGGGGCCAGCGGTCCGACCGCCTCAGGGAGTTGTAGTGCCGCTCGATTTGCTTCTGTGTGGTGGACATGGATCCGATCAGCGCCGCGGGCCGGGCGAGGGCGGCGATGATGGCGCTGATGTTTGTGTGCAGGGAGAGGAGGGCGTAGTGGAAGTGCGTGTGCGGGGGCAGGTCCGGGTTCGCGAGGGTGCGGGCGTACTTTTCGAAGGCGAGGAGGTGGGGTTGCGGGAGGAAGTGGAGGGTGTTGGTCAGGGCGGCGGAGGAGAGGAGGTGGGCGTCGTAGAGGTCGGCGGTTACGTGGCGGACTTTGTTGAGTCGGCGGAGTACGGATTTGGTGCTGTGGTTGATGCCGCGGACCATGTCGCGGGCGTGGGCGACGAAGAGCTCGACGTCGCGGACGTCGCTTACAGGGGTGTACTCTTCTTTTACTTTGTCGACGCGGGCTTCGGCTTTGCGCTTTGTGCGCTCTTCTAGCATGGAGGGCTCCATGTCTGGGACAAGGAAGAACTCCCAAACCATCTCGTGGGTGGAGAAGGTGGTATGTGTGAGGAGGGTGCGGAGGAAGTGGTCTAGGCGTATTTGAATATCTCTGAGGATTGCTCTCGAAGGCCGTGAAGGGAGGAGAAAGGGTGAAGCAAAGTTTGAGATGGACGGCAGCCATGACGCCGGGTGTTCGAGAGCGAGCCACTTGGCTAGATTTTCAAACTCCAACAACGACCGGCGGCAGGTCGTGACGGTGATGGTGTCGTTCGAATTCGGCGCGCCTGACTTAAGGACAAGCCGTATCGTGCCATCCTCAACGAAGAAAGACCGCACTATCGTTGTGATGCGGCCATCAGGCCCTGGTGGTGAAGAAAGCAGAACAAGGTCGTCAATCCTATTTCGGACTTCCTCATCTTTCGCCAACTCCACCGCCGTCAGCCCTCTGAGATCTCGAGCGTTCAGGTCGACTCTCGGGTCGCCGAACATGACTCTGACAAGGTCCGTCCGGCCATACTTGCTAGCAATCATAAGTGGTGTGAAGCGCTTGTCGTTCGCCGCATTGACGTCCGAATCACACTGATACAGGACCCGTTGCGCTAGCATCGGATCATTGATGATGTGTAAGATAGTGTTGCCTTTACTATCCACATGCTCATCGATATGCAGTGGCTGTCCATCGCCCTGTGTTTTGGTTGCCGATGACAACGCCGCGTCTACCATCCACCTGTACTCTTCATGATCGTACGACCTGCATAGAGCGAACAGTGGCGTCTGCCCGTTCTTGTCCTTTAGTCGCCAGGGCATGAACCGTCCGAGTCTGGGTATGAGTCGCGGCTGATTGAACAAGTAGTGGGCGACGCACCGGCCAACGTTGTCTTGTTGAGCGAAGTAAAGTCTGATCATATCCTCGTCGTCTATACGCGTGAAGATAAAGTCAATCAGGATCTCCACGACCTCTGTATGGCTGAGCTGCACAGCGGCGCTTAGCAATGTCGTGCCTTCGTTGTTGCAGTCCGCAAGCACGTCGCCGACGGTGTAGTACTCCTCTAAGCTCAGCAGATACTGCAAGGAGTCTCTCTGATTGCGCTCAGTGGCCATCATAAGCACTGAGTCCCCCGCCGTACCTTGCGTTTTCGATAGCCTCTCAATGGAAGTATCCCCTTCATGACCGCTGCCATGGGAGTCGATGGTGGTGGTTCGCGATCTGTAAGACAACTGCGACGAGCTAGACATACTCCGTGCCTCCATAGACACCCGCTTTTTCAGCTTTATCCTTGCAGGCGGCGAAGCGGGAGGTGGTGTAGGTGCTCGGATGAAGGGGAATACGTGGGCCAGATTTGACTCTTCTTGATACGAGCCGAAGCTCTCGTCGTCTTCATCATCGTCCAAAACACCGTCTATACCATTCGGTTGAGATCTGCTGAAGAACTCTGGTAGCTCAACATCCGGACTCATGATCCCATTCGGCTGCAGCGTCTCGACATCTTCTGGCTCGTCCATCGCCGCATCCTCATCCCACAACCTGTCCGGTTCCAGAACCTCCTTCATCGCCAGCACGTTGCCGGTCTTGGTTGCCTGCCAGAGTTTGCGGTTCCTCTTGCTCGCTTTCCTCAAACCGCCCGAGTCCTTAACCAGGTATGAGAGGACGGCTTCGAAAGTGCTAAGCGCGTAGCCCATCTCCCCACTCTCGACGTCGTCGATGAAGATGAAGTGGCGCATGTAGGATAGCCGGGCCTGGAGGTGCCTTACCGGCGATCGGATGACCACGACCAGCAGCATAGAAACCAGAGTGTCCGCATTGACGGTCAACGTTGAAGCGTTCTTCTCCACCGCCCCTATCCCGTTCGTTCGTGGCATATGTGACACAGGTGCATCATGTGCAGTGATGGCTTTTGTTGTGTTCAACAGGATCTCCATCATCTCTTGTGGGCTTCCAGCGACTCCCATCTTCCTGAAGACTTCCACCCCTTTCTGTAGTCTCAGTGCGAGTTGCTGTTTCGCATGATGTCCGGGACCAATAGGTATGCCAACTTGCGAAATGTCTATGTCCATCATCTGTCGAATCCGAGACTCCAAATCCGCATCATCCGATCTTCGTATCGCACATATCCGGGGAAACAATATACTGTCATGAACTTGCTCCGCCACATACCGCTCAATCATGCGCTCCACAATCGGTCCAGTCAAGTCTGTCGTCGCGCCCAAAAGCGAAAGCTGCTGCTTATCCACCATCTGAAACAGATCTATCGCCGCAGTGACCGCCGTCTCCAGATGCCTCCGCATAACATCCTCCTCCTCATCAATCTCAATGAAAGTCGGATGCACCGCCGTGCCATTACTCATCAAACTCCCATGCACACTACTCGCAACCGCCGTGTTATCCGTCTCCTCGCCACTCTTAATACTAATCCGATCCCTCGAGCTGATCGAACTCGACCTCCCCGGCGGCGCCGGCAGCGGCTTCTCAAATTCCTTACCAAACTCCCTGAACAGCCTCTCCAACCCCGGTTGCATCTGCCTTGCGATCATCGGAAACGCATTCAGCAAATCCCCAAAGCTCTTAACATCCCTCTTCCGCGGCACCGGGAACGCATGCCCATTGACCTGCGCCGCGGCCCCCTTGTGCTCTCTCCCCTGACCTTGTCCCTGCCCCGCTGAAGGTATCAAAGCCCCCGGTATCCCCACCCCAACACCCTCGTAACTTCCAATCAACGGCCTCGAGATATAATACACCAACCACTGCTGCGCCTCCAGCGCATCTGGCGCAAATAACGCATCCCCCAACAACTGCGCCTGATTCAGCGTCTTAAACCCCTTGTTGCTGTACACGAAGCTCTCCTTGACCACCACCGTCCGCCCGTTTACCGTGCTGTACTGCTTCGCTTTGCTCTTCGTGTCGCGCAGCGTTGGGGTGGTGGAAGAGGAGGAGGTGGAGGAGCCATCTTTGGCGGCGCTGTAGTTGCCGGGGGGGATGCCGTTGGGGACGCGGAGGCAGTGGGAGGCGAGGAATTCTTCGGAGGTGACGAGGTCGGTGTAGGGGGTTGAGGTTTCGCGGTCGCGGCCGTTGAGGAGGACGTCTGTGGAGGGCACGAGGAGGATCTATAGGACAAAGGGTGGGTTAGCGGAGGTTTCCGGGGGAGGATGAGGAGGGTGTGAAGCAGGTGGACGTACGTGGTGTTGGACCGGCGAGCACTGCGCTGGAAGTGTGCTTCGGAAGAAGGCCCGCAGGAAGGGGTTGAGAGGGTGCATATAGGACGGTCGGGGGTGGCATTCACGGGGTTAAATGTGGGAGCGCCGCGCAGGGGCTGCGCATCAGCTCTGGGGAGTTGACGGCGTTCGCGGCCGTGATAGCGTGTTAATGATGGCAGGTGTAGCTGATGATTCGTCTGGGATGAGGCTGCGCTTCGAGGTTGAGGGATTGTGTAGATGCCTAGCCAAGGAGTTGCGGATGTTGAAAGCTTAAGAATGCCAATTGCTGGAAGTATAGTTACTGATGCGAGCGGTGCGGCCGATGGTACACTTTCGGTTCTAGGTGATGGATGCCTTGGTTGCTGACAATAGGAGAGTGCGGGAGACTCCGTTGGGGCTGCTCTGTTGACGACGGCGCAAACGCTCTGCTGATAGCTAAAGCTGATGGCTTCCTAGGCCAAGCTTGGTCTCAAGCTTGTGACTTTGGCCTGAGGTGAGTGACGTTGATCCTGACCTTTCCTGGCTATACATGCCAAGACCATACGGGATAACGTCGGCTTCAGCTTCACTTTCATGTGCATATGGCAGCCTAAGGCAATACGGGTTAAAGCCTGATTGGTATAGCCACAATCAAGGGGTTTTGCCCCAACTGGAGGCATCTCCGTTGCTCTTATTTGGGTGCTGCTCGTCAATCATCTGTAGAAGTTGTGATGAAGCAGGGATCTCAAAATAGGCGCATGAACCATTCTATTAATTTATAGACCATAACTATGATGCCTAAACTTCAATGACCCATAACCTCATCCACCGTCATCTACCATCCATAACATCATCTCCAGGGTCTCTCTCTGCGTAATCAAAAGGTCAGGCAATCGCAATGCTACAACAAGGACTTGATGCGTGTGCGTTCTGAACCACCTCGCCGGCGTATACTGGCAAGCTGACTGACAAATGCCGAGACGGACCACGAACAAAAAGGGGTCGTCGTCAAATCCAACCGAATAGCACGCCCTGTTATACAACGGTGTGCTTCCCGAGCAGCAGAAGTGAAAAGAAGCCTTGTTTCTGATATCGCGCCTGCCACGGCAGGAAGTCAAAGCATGCCAATGATTCCAAGTACGAACGTTTGACAGATATGAGAGACAGCATAGGAGACCATCCGAAGACACACATACGCCTAATGCCATGCCGTAATCCTCCGATGCTTGTACTTTGCCAATCGTTGCTTGTTGCATTGTGAACGCAGGTTATGCCTCTCAATAATACCAAGGAGATGAGACCAAGCGGTGAAACATTGGGAAACCCACAATCCCTTCACTGACATCAGAGAACCTGAAGAAAACCGAATCGCGTCCTCCACCCCAAAATGCATGCGGACCTGAACAAGGATGGATCTATTGCAGCAGAAAGCGGAGAGGAAAAACAGCGATTACAGAAATGACACGAATTGTGTACGGTCCTTCGCCTCCTCGAGCATCACAAGCTCGATTCATAACTTTTGTATTCGTTCCGGTCATGGCCTGTAGACAAAAAGTCTCCGGGCTACAAGCGCTTTTGAGCCACCAAGATGTGGAATTCGAGCCGTAGTATTACATAACCGTCATTAGCTTCATATGATTCGACAGCTCGTTATCAATAGAATAGCTATCGTCGGACTTGAGGGTGTTGGTGGGTCGAGATCGACGGGTTTTGCGGGATGATGGAGAGCTGTCGATGGTTGCGTCCCGGTTAAAGATGAGGGTGAGTGGTGGATCCCGTGGTTCGAGGTCTGGTCGGGGACTGCGGTTTGGAGAGCTATAGAGACCTTCTGTTTCCCTGAGTGCTTCCTTGGCCTTTCGCATAAGGCCATTAACATAGGGGACGATATGCCTGAGCGTCTTCGTGTCAAAGGGAACTTTCTTCTTTCGCGGTACGGGCTGCATCATGATTGGCTCCGTCATGGTCCTCTTATTCTTCAGTGCCTCGATGACTGATCTTGCCACGGCTTCCGAGTCTTTCCTTGGGCGGGTTCGATGGTATTCGTTTGTGGTACTAGGTGAGCTGTGAACAGCCTGCTCCGGAACGATGAAAGGCGCTGGTGGTACAATTCCAAAAATATCGTCATCCGGAGAAATGATGGATTTTCGTACGGTGCGCTCGCTTGTGATGGGAATCGAAGCACTAGAATCATCAAAGGCGTCCATAGAAAAGCCAGGAGAAGATGGTGGTGACCGATGCGTAACAGGCTCTTCTTCCTCCGCTTCTTGATCAGCCAAGTCAATCATCGCATCTACTTCCAGCCAAGTACCAGCGTGCGGTCCGTCAATGATACCAAGTGATTGTGCTCTGCCTCTTAGAACTTTGAGCTCTTCAATCAACAAGCCCCATTCCCGTAGCAGTCCGATGTTGGCGAGAACATTGGATTGCTGCTCACGGATGCTCTGCGGTACGATCATGCTCATGCCGCTGTCCACGCGTTTCTCTTCCTCCACCTTCTCGGGATCCTTCGCATCGTCGAAATCGAAGTCGTCATTCCAGTCCTCTGTGACGCCTTTGCTACCGACGCCCCAAGTTCCAAACTTGTTTGTGACAACCGACTCACGCTTGCTTCCAATCTCTGGAACCACGGGGACGCTCTGGCTTCTGGCATGTAGGCCGCTTGGAGCACGGCGACCGACGGATCGACTACCTCTAGTTTCCGCATCCTTCTTGCCATGTACAGTCCTCGGCCGGGCAGGTGAGCTGTGTCCGGGACTCTTGTCGATGGGTGGTTGTTCAGACCAGTCGAACAGACTCACACGAACATCACGATCGGGATGATCGCTTCCATGTCGTCGGGCAATGGGCATACCTGGGCTTGAGGCAGAAACGCGTAGGACAGGGCTGACACGTCTAAGCTGCAGTGGTGTTGCGAGTCGATGGACTTGATCAGCACCTTCCCTCACCCAATCTTCGTCTTCCTCAAAATCCCAAGGACTGTCCGAGTCATCATTGACCGCGTCCCATTCGAGCTTACCTAAGCTCGGAGTCGGATTGAACTCTGGCGGCGACGATGGAACATCAGATTCAGGTGAGCTGACGTTTTGTCTAGGTGCTGCCAATGGGGTCGTAGTAGAGGCGTCTTGTCGCACGCCGTTGCGCACAGGTGTAGAGAAATCGTCATCCGAGCAATGCATGGCTTCGCTGTTGGCCGTGACGACAGCATCGTCCGGAAAGGCACCCTTCGACAAAAGATCGCGCAGCGACGGCTTTTGGGTGCCTAGGCTGCGTGGCGGTGACTCGTCGAAGATTGTCTCAATTCGTGGACCGCGTGCACCGGTCGTGCTTCGTGTTGCTCCGGTGCGCAGAGAATCGTACAATGTATCACTCTGGGAGTCAGTAAATTCCTCCTCGCTAAGCCCTACACCCCTTGCTTCATTGTCGGACCCAACCAGGGTTGAAGCACGATCGGAAGGCGCTACGGATTGCCGTGATGAACGCGGGGCCGAAGCTACAAATGTCGGCGACGGTGGAACATGGAAAGACGACCGGGACGTTGGTGGTCGAAGTAGTGAAGTGGTTTGTGATGATGGCGATGAGGAGTTGTGCATTGGGGTGGAAATGAAAGCTGGTGGATCCCTACTTGACTCATTTGGACTTGGGTCTGAGGGCAAACGATTCTCGTCGTTAGCATCAGCTGGCACGAGTGGATCATTTCGGTGAGTGTAAATCTCCCGCTTGAAGATGGACGGATCAGTGATGTCGCGTCGTTTTGATGGTCGCTCGATCTCGCCATGAGCTGTGACTGCCTGAGCGCTCATCGTGACCAATGGAGCGGACACACTTCGCCTTCCTAACCGAGGTTTACCTTTGATTGTTGACGCCTTACTACCTTTTGGAAGTCGCCATAGTTGTGTGGGATTGACATTGAACGCATCAGAAAAAGACCGCCGAGGCTTTGGTTCCTTTTCGAGGACGGGTGACTCGGGTTTGGGCGGAGGTGGAGGAGGCGATGAATTGAATTGAAGCATGCCTGCGGGAGTAGCGGGGCGGCTGTCAAAAACCCATGGTTCCTCAGCGATATCCAAGTTTGTGTCCACCTCAGCCGCAGAAGGCACGACCGCTGTAGCCATCAGTAATGTAGGATGATGTTGCTGGAGCGGAAGAATTCTCCGTATCGTGTCCGACTCTCTCGAGGAGCTTCGCCTCTTGGACCCGGGTATCGTAGCGGTAACTCTCGCAGTGAAATATTGCCGCCACTGCAGGGAGAGGTCGTGCTTCGACACGTGATGTTCTGGGGTTTCGGTTTCCACTTGCTCTTCGGCCGTGAAGCTCATGATACTGGGCTTGTTCTGAAGTGTTTTGGCCCGCTGGTGGCTCGTTGCCGGACGCCTGAAGGTCGGATACCGAGTGTTATCCGGTGTAGTGACAGGCGAGCTGTGGAAAGCTCGTACGGATGACGAACGCTTGACCAGCTTGTTGGGAGGTAGGGGATTAGGCTGGTCAGAGGGGAATATGGGAGCGGTAGAGCCCTGGTTCGAGAAGGCCACAGAGGCTTGGGAGTAGGAGACGGTAGGTGAAGCCGGACGAGGGCTGGGCAAGGGGCTGTTGCTGTGGGAGGAAAAAGTGGAAAGGCGCTTAACCCAGGAGGAGCGCGGGCGTAGCGGTAGAGGAGGGTCGAAGGTGTCTGCGTCGCTTTCGGACGGTGGCTCGAACAGACTGTCCAGAAACGATCCACGGCGTGACAAGAGGTCTCTCCCAGTAACCTTCTTTATTGAGCGTGACCACCGTCGCCCATGGGTATTGCTGCGCTCGAGGGAAGTAGGGGTGAATTGTATGGGCGTAGACTGAGGTGTGGTAGTGGTGACAGTCGAGGACATCTGGGAGTAAGATCGATCTCGCCGGGTATGCAAGGAGATCTTGCGCTTGTTCGGGGTTGTTGTGGTGGAGTGTTCCGCGCTGTGCTCCGGTCGACCAAGGGCGTATCCCACGGCAGAGACGCCAACGGCAGTGCAAGTCGCACAAAGCTGCAGAGATGGATGAGGTTAGCTACCAACTCTTCGATGTGCCCATGGGACCCCAGTCCAGTTGGACAACGCTTGCGAACTGAATACGGGTGTAGATGGATGCTTGTTGCAATGCGCTATCAATGTACGGGGGGGTTGTTGTTGACGGCGGAGGGAAGGGTCGTGAGGGACAGATACAGGGACGGGTAAGGGTAGTTACCGTTGGAACAGTGTTCATTCTTGGCCAAACCTGAGGCCAGAGGACGAGAGAGCGACAGCAAGGAAAGAGAAGGATGTCGACGCGGCCGTAGCAAAGTTCATGGGCATCGTGAGGCAGAGCGCTGGGGGTGTGTAGTCGTGAGCTGCAACGCGAGACTGAGATTGGTCGGCGGATGTCGAGATACCTTTGACTTCTCTGTCCTTCAACGATCAGAGAGCAAAAGCTAAGTAAGAATGCAACGAGTAAGAAGTAAATCGGTAAACGGTCTTCTTCGTCTTCTCCCCTCTTCTCCTCGTGGCCGGAATGGTAAGAAGAGAGGGAAATGAGATGGACGGGCGTGGTGAGTTTGGGCTAAATCCGCTGTTGTTGCTTTGGCTTGAGCGTTCAGCACAAGGAACAGCCATGAACCCAGGTTGGTTGCAAGCGAGAGGACGACCAGGGTCGGCCAACACTATGTCCTTCCTGTACAATCATAATTTAAACAATTCACTTTTCTTAGCATAGGGAATGCTGTACAAAAATGTGCGTGTCCCTTTTCTGTTTTCTTCACAGCGTCACATTCGATTTTCAAACGCAGCAGCAGCACCAGGAAGAAGCATGGCGGACTGCATTGAGCGGTTGGAGACACAATGATCACGGCTTCAAAGGCCATTGTTTGACAGGCAGCTGAGAGCACTGAGCCGCGGCGGATCGGTGCAGGCCCGCTTTTGCTTGGATTGTCTCTAACGTCGTGATACATGTACCACTGCTATATCCTCCGCCTCGAATCCGCCTGCGGACATCTGCCGAGGAGGACATCACGCGTCTACGGATGCCGTTCCAGAAGTCAATTGCAGGAGTAGCCCAACGTTACCTCGTCCTGCCCTTCCCGGCTTTCCCAAGCTGCATAACAATCTACAGACCATTTGAAGATCCCCCTCACGGCTTGAGACGAAAGGCGTTCCGCTTGGGAAAGGCAAAATAAGGGCATGGTAAGCAGCTAACGTGCCACTAAGAAACAGGGTCATCCCGTCCATGAGCGTTGAGCTTTGCCAAACGTCAAAGTGTAGAGTTTATGCCTCTGCAGACACACTCCGACATGTATACAGGTTTGCCCGGCCAAGGACGTGGGACAAGCGTAAGGGAGCGGACGTGAGCGATATTTCAGCTCCACATGAAGCACGCTTGACTTCATGGCTGCTGCAGTGGTTAGATAACAACATCTGCTTTGCGCCGAGAGCCGAGTCTGTGGCTCCCATGCCCGCAATAATAATACTCAATCTGTTGATCCGCCAGCCAAGGCAATTGCATCGACAATCACAGTGGTGCCAGGCCTAACCGCTTCAGCGCGTGCCGGATGCAACCCACGAGCCACAGTAATGGTGCCAAGGTCAGATAATCCTGCTTGGCTCAGCCTACAGATCAGCGAACTTCGAACCGGTGAGTAAAGAGGCCTTTTTAGCTCTGCTCGATGACAGCAAGCTCACACGTCATCGTGGATCTATCAGCACAGATGGCTGTCCATGGCTTGCCCGTTGCCTCCACGAACAGACCGAGTTGTGAGCTCGGTGGGTGAAACCACAGGCACCGAATCAATGTCGAGTGGTTGGACACGGCCATCGGAAACGTGAAGTCTGGAACAAAGCGTTGTGTGTAAACACGACGCGGGAAGTGCACATCAGCCGCGGAGGGATGGGCGGAGATCATTCCATTCGAAGCCAGGTTGATGCTCGCCATCCGCAAGCCAGAGGATCAGCAGCAAGCTTTGGAGCGGTTTCGAGCATGTGGGTGCTAGGTGCAGAAAGGGAAATCAGTAACGCAATAAGCAAACTAACCTGGGGTATGGGCAACAGTTGGTGTAGAGGCGGCAACGCGGATTGCTGGTTGTTTCGTGCTTAGGCGAACAAAGCAAGCGGAGGCGCTATGGTTGCGAGCTAAGGGAAGATGCAAAAAACAGGTTGATCGTCCAAAAGGTACGGAGAACATGCCACATATAGCGGGGAAGGGAGATAGCTGCCTTGATAGCTACGCAAGTCGTATCGCTGTGTTGCCAGAGCTCGGAAGAAGTGCTTCGGATGGATGAATCCACCAAGCCCTGAGGGAGACGTCGAATTGACGCGGGAGCTGAGGCTGATCGCCCCATGTGCGACACCCAGACCCCTCCCTCTCCAGGGTCCGATGGATTCGGTCCCTGAAGTTATGAAAAGTTCTTGATGCTCAATTATGAAAGGCCCCCAAACCGCCGAAGAAGGCAGACGTCGCACCCCGTCAGATCCCATCTGTTTCACGTCGGCGATCCCAGTTCAAATGGCGCGTCCCCTGGCAATAACAGCTGCTTAACAGGAAAGCGTATCCAGCTGGCCGGGTGCAAGCGCCATGATGGCCATGGTTCTCTGCACACCAAGAGCGGAGTCTGATGGCCAGCAAAAGTGATTTGCTCGTCCAGAAAAGGGCGCAGACGAGGTGGAGAAACTGGCAGAAGCAAAGGCGTATGAGAGTGCAGTAAGCCGGACATGCTTTTTGGTGCAGATTGCATGGCGATTTGGTAGCAAGACTTGCAGGACGTCTGAGCGGAAGGGGATGCGGGAGATGTGAGTGGTGCAAAGGCAGTGGCCAAGCTGCAAGACAGACCTTAGCGCGTTTGGACGCGTGAGGATGGAGCATTTCTGGATTATTTATATTTACCAGCCCATGACGGGGCCTTGCTCCGTGCGCGCTGTCGTCAACGGACAAATCGTAATCGTGCCGAAGTGCCCGTACCGGGTTTGCCCATCCCCGCTAGCTTCCTGAGCGCCTGATTGGCCAGGCCCAAAACGACCTTCTTCAAATCCTTCCAGAAAGTGGCGGTCATCCAAGAGCCAAAGCCAGACACCCTTTCCATGAATACGTACCATTGCAGCCCTCACACCTCCACTACTGTGCTTGTACATCACTCGGAAAGGCTACAGTCGGACAGTGCAACGGCATTAGTTGTGCTGCCAACACCAGGAACAGCCTTTAGAGTGCAGAGCGTTACCATCCAGGCCAGGAACAAGGGAGCTTTTTGACATCCCAACCCTGTCCGGACTTTCGCGACGTTGACTTCGGGTCCTAGCGTCTAAGCGTCGGACGGCTTTATACTTTCCAGACGCAAGCGAACGTTGCGGATCCTCAATATTGCTGCTTTAAACCCAGGATATCGTGTCCGAAAGCAGACCAAGGCACGGCTGCAACATGGAAGCCGAAATCAGAGCACAAATACCCAATATTGATCCCATCCTGTCCGAATATTCGGTGGGATATCTGACTCATGCTTCCAATTCCTACCTCCACGATGCGGATCCAAACGGTCCGTCCCCCTTGGAGGAGGCTGCTGCTGTCATCACACAACTGCTAGTGTCCGCATCAGGTGACCAGTCTTCCAAGACGGAGACCAGCATACAGAACCTCATCGAGAAGTTTGTGTCCAAGCTGAATGCTTCCAATGGCGTTGATGGCGAGAGGCGGCAGATGGCCCCTTCGGCCAGGAAGCTGGAGCAGACGATACATGTCGGCTCCCAGCGTAACATCTCTACCACCTTGGGCTTGGCTGGAGGGAATGTTGACCTAGAGTCTGCCAATGCCAGGAAGGTCGAGTCGAGGGTGGACAAAAAGAAGCTGGAGAAGGCTGAACGAAAGATCCGAGCCAAGCAAGACCGAAAGGTCATGAAGAATGTCGAGTACGAGGCATCGAGACTTCTGAATCAACCCACGGATGCACAAGCATATGAAGAGTTCTTCATGCAGGTCAACCCGCTGCAGCTTGGTAGCGATGCTCAGTCAAAGAGCAAGGACATCAAGGTCGACAATATTGACATCTCTATTGGCGGGAAGAGGATCCTCAGTGACACTCAACTCACGCTCGCGTACGGCCGCAGATACGGTCTTGTCGGTCAGAATGGTATTGGTAAATCTACTTTGCTCCGTGCACTCAGTCGAAGAGAGGTCGCTATCCCTACGCACATTTCCATCCTTCACGTTGAGCAAGAGGCAAGTGATGTGAATCCCCGAGCATGTCCATTGAGCCATCACTGACGGTCATCTTCAGATTACCGGCGACGATACCCCAGCATTGCAGGCAGTGCTGGATGCCGATGTCTGGCGGAAGCATTTGTTGCGAGAGCAGGATGTGAGTGCAACCCGTGGCAACCCCTTCATTTGAGCAATATTGATATCATGCAGAAAATCACCAAACAACTGGCAGAACTCGAAGCCGAGAGATCACAGTTGGCCGACACCTCAGGAGATGCTATCAAGCTGGACAAAGAACGAGAAGGCCTTGATACTACCCTCAGTGACATCCATTCAAAGCTTGCGGAGATGGAGTCGGACAAGGCTGAGTCGCGTGCTGCAAGTATCTTGGCTGGTCTAGGTTTTTCGCCGGAGAGACAGCAGTTTGCTACCCGAACCTTCTCGGGTGGTTGGCGTATGCGTTTGGCATTGGCAAGAGCGCTGTTCTGTGAACCTGATCTCTTGTTACTCGACGAGCCGTCTAACATGTTGGACGTTCCCTCAATCACGTTCCTTTCGAACTACCTACAGACCTATCCAAGCACAGTTCTGGTCGTCTCGCACGACAGAGCCTTCCTCAACGAAGTGGCTACAGATATCATACATCAACACTCTGAACGTTTGGACTACTACAAGGGAGCGAACTTCGACTCCTTCTACGCCACCAAGGAGGAACGAAGGAAGACTGCAAAGAGGGAATACGAGAACCAGATGGCACAAAGAGCACATCTCCAAGCCTTCATCGACAAGTTCAGATACAACGCCGCCAAGTCTTCAGAGGCTCAGTCGAGAATCAAGAAGTTGGAGAAGATGCCGATTCTGGAGGCGCCGGAGAGCGAGTATCTCGTACACTTCAAGTTCCCGGATGTTGAGAAGCTTTCCCCTCCTATCATCCAGATGAGCAATGTCACCTTCGGGTACACCAAGGACAAGCCGCTCCTCAACCATGTCGATCTTGACGTGCAGCTAGACTCTCGCATCGGTATAGTAGGCCCCAACGGTGCAGGCAAGACAACCGCGCTCAAGCTGCTCATTGGTGCACTGTCACCCACATCCGGACTCATCTCGCAGAACCCACGTCTCCGCATTGGTTACTTTGCTCAGCACCACGTCGACGCCCTAGACCTCACTATGAGCGCGGTGCAATTTATGGCCACTAAGTTCCACGGCAAGACCGACGAAGAGTACCGACGACATCTAGGTGCCTTTGGCATCACCGGCATGACCGGCCTGCAGAAGATGGAAATGCTTTCCGGAGGTCAAAAGTCCCGTGTCGCTTTCGCCTGCCTTTCCCTCTCAAACCCGCATATTCTTGTCCTTGACGAACCGTCCAATCACTTGGATATCGAGGCTATGGATGCATTGTCGACCGCGTTGAAGAACTTCCAGGGTGGTGTGCTCATGGTTAGCCACGATGTTACGATGTTGCAGAACGTGTGCACGAGTCTGTGGATCTGTGATCATGGGACGATTGAGCACTTCGATGGAACGGTTAATGACTACAAGAAGAGGATTACCGCGCAGGCTAATGAGGCTGGAGTTGTGGCTAAGCATTAGAACGACAGTGATGTATGAACCTGTACATATCTGGATAGAGTCCACCAAATAGATCTAGCCTTTGTACCGCAATATCTAATCAACAAAATTTGTCGGTTTGAGTCTTAATGTATGTTCACTTCGTACCTGGTCCTAAAGGTCACGTGTGCCAAGCTCTCGGCTGCACTGGGTCAAGTCGGCTTCATCCCAACATCTTGCAACCTGTTTCTCACGCACTCTGAGATGTCTATCCATTAAGCTGTGCTCCGAGTTCAACAACTACAGTAGCACCCTAGAGGGATCAGGTATTGGACTGATGCAATGAGTCATATCCTTATTTGGCTGCTATGGTCCTGTCACTCAAGCTCCGCCCGACTGCGTAGAACTCTTTCCGTTCTTCTTTTCGTATCGTCTAAACTTCGTAATGTTCCCACATGCTACATTTTGCGATGTGAATCAAAGCTTCAATGGAGCTTTGTGGTTGGTTCGATAAGATCAGATAGAAAGTTTTCTTCCCGTGTCAAGTACCCCCTTTGAGGTAACCCCCATCTGGCATGGGTCCACATGTATGTCTCTCATTTCTTACAGTAGTCATTCTCTCTGCCCTTTTTGAATGTCTCTGTCGAGAGATGAGAATGTGTATTCCCAAAAGTATCTCCACTAACGTCGGGAACGTGTGGATTCGGCTCAGTGAGGTCTTCCCAGGTGCAAGAGCTCGGACGCTGCCACCAAGTTGTCACCAGTTGCTGAACGGACGTGGGATGCCTTACTGTATAGACGACCACAGTGGTTTTGCTATTGATGGAACTACAATTTCGACACTCAGCCTATTACCGCTGCGGTCACCATGCTCACCTAGCTTCCGCCTTAGGACCTGTGGGACATTCTCGGTGGCCACTTTGGTGACCATAAGGTTCATCTGAGGCCAAGACTCAAAGCTGCTGCCGCACGAAGTCGCCGTCAAGAGTGCAACGTTACGTCTTGAAAATGTCGACTGTGGATTCATCGAGATGGCGTTTGTAGGTCCTGGAATATCGGAAGTCATCCTCTGCTATTGTCACAAATTATCTTCAAGCTGTTACTGCACCGTTTGCTTTTCACAGGCTATAAGATCTTCCTGTAACCACGTACCTTAACCCCAATCCCCAAGAGAGTGCTGCGTTCTGAAGTACTTCTGTTCAATGGCAGCAATGATGAGGTCTTATAGTATACAGATATATTGGCATCGTTGCGGTTACTAACCTCAATCGGCCCGCTCCGAGTCGCTATGGTAAGCACTGGTTGACTCGTGCAATGCCCGATAAGCATACTCCCCGCATCTGTACTTCTTGAACCAAGATGGTCGTTCCTTTCTCCAATCCCTACGCGGTTGTTGAGGCGTTCGTGAGGCATAAGACCTCTGTGTTGCATCCTCCAGAGAATACAACACATTGAACCAGGTATGGCTTAGGCTCGTACCCGATGTATTGACCTTTTCCCAACGTCACATGTATTTCGTTCTTTTGACGCGTCTACTATCCACCTCGCGATCATCCGCCCCTTCAAGATTGCATCTCCACAACTTTACACTCAGATTTTGTACTCCTAAGATAGCATTCTACACTTCTGTGCTTACTTGTAAATCCTTTCTACCACATCATCACGCTACTAGGCTGTCAACATTGTACATCTGTCAAAACGTGAAAATCATAGGGTCACTCAGATCAATCCAGTTGAGCCAAATTACGCTTCCACGCGCTATTCATCGTTGTGTACATGCCGGCCTCATCTGAAGGTTTACAGTCAGCGACAGGACCTGCTGAACATGGGTCCTTCTCGATGGCTGCGTGGCGGCTGGAACCCCAATCTGTAATTAAGTGGCCTGAGGTCAAGTTCGAGCCCATGAGATCGTCTCGGCGAGAACAGTTACGGGACGTCGAGAACCCGTCGACCAATATGCCTCTCAAGAAGCGTCGCCAAGTCCCGCAAAATGAGATATTCTCTCCAGGAGCGCACTTTAGAGGTAAGTCTCGCGTCAAGGATAGGTTGGAGATCGCTCAGAGAGTCTAGGAGTTTGCAAGGTGTTCTGTTGGTACGCCGACGGATGGTCATGCTCCTCCGGTTTTCTGATCGACGATCGTACTGTCGTAACATGTGGACATTGCGTCTATGCCACTAGCCTTGGAGGGCCTTGCAAGAAGGTGGAGGTGGTCGTTGGCTCGCGGGACCTTGATAGGACGCCGGAAAACCCTAAGAAAGGCGCTCTCCCTTCCGAAACACGGTTTGGCAGATACGTCACGATGTCCTGGGACTTTTACGACACAGAGCACCTCCCTCTAGGTCAGCTGCGATTCAGGAATGATATAGCCTTCATTGAAGTCTCGGAGCCGTTCAGCAGGGACACAAGCCCGTTGCAATATATGCAAGCCCCGATGTTCGCCGAGGACGTGCAGGTGCTCAGCGTTGGCTTTGCTAGCGATCTTCCTTCACGCAACCTTTCTGGGGCAAGGCAGTTTTCAGTCATGTATAAGCACCAGGACAGAGTGAGCTACGAGTTGGCATTGCAAGACTACGATTTGATTGAACTCCACCTGTATTTTGTTAAAGGTAAGTAACCGAAATGTTTCATGAACAGCAGTCTCCTTCGGCCATCATTTTGGTTCGATTCTCGATGCTCTCCTCATCTCAAAGGACCCTCACAACTGATACCGCTAGGAAATTCTGGCGGGCCTGTCATGCAGCTTATTGGCAACACATGGATCACAGTGGGCGTCTGCTCCGCCAGGTTCTTTCATGATGATGGTCGCTACGATTACAGTGTTGCCACTCCCATTGACAGAAATGGCAACAACGTCAACGCCTTCCGCCATGGTCTCGCCCGCATGGCGCGTCGCAACAAGGATGGCTCTTTGCATACGGATGGCGTCAGGCAAGCTGATCGCCAGAAACGAGAGGGTGTTCCGTTGGTGTGGCGGCTGAGAATCCCGGAGCAGTTCTCGCGTGCAGACTCTACAAAGCTTAGGCAGGTATGACTTGTAACCATTATGTACTGCTGGATGAAAGACAGGTAGAGCTGATGTGATATTGCAGGTTCTCGCGGATGATCCGGTGGCCCTCTGTGACGCTCTGGACGAGTACTGAAGAATTGTCTTCAGAGTAAGCTTCTTCAGCTGGAAAGACTACCGTATGGGTGCAACTGTGTCTCTCGATCTGCTGGGTTTCGATGGGGCGACTATGTGAAGGCGAGACAGCAGGCAAATGTGGTCTTCACAATTACGTGTCCTCAACACGCGAGACAGTTCATGAAGGGTTGGAGACTCTGCTCACGGTGCTGAAGAGAGCATCTTGTTATGTGCAAGCTTACAGTCCTGATGGAGGAAGACAACACATGTTGTTGGCGGTGCATGTACCATTAGAAAGAAGAGGATGGTGGCTAAGCACTGGCTAGGTGTTTACGGTATGCATGTGCATAGCCTCTAGAAGTCATCCATTATATTGCCCTGCGTTGTTCCTAGTTCATCTAAGATCCAGTGTTTGTTGACCTAGTGAAAAGGGGTACAAACGTCACGTGCACTGTCAAGAGCCGCTGATCTGGTCTGTGCGGGAACTTCATCTCAACCTCAGACTTCGTCTCAGCTTTGGACAACAGCTGCTTTCCACTACACAGCCACAACTGCATGCATGATCTCTAGGACTGTCATGCGCTACCAACATCCCGTGATTTCTATATTATCACGCCGTGCCCGTTGATTCAGTGAATCTCCGCTCTCAGACGCTATGAGTATGATAGAGTAAGCGGACATAGTGACAGGTTCGAGCCGGTGGATGCAGTCTGTTGTAACTGTGATGAGAACACAGTGGAACTCAAGGGACTTATCAACACCATCATAGCAGACTATGGCAATGGTGGTGGTCTTGGCAAGACTGACTACAGTCAATCCATCTCTTCATATGATGAACATGCTGATGAGCAGGCTGTCTAGGCATCCATAGTTATAGGGCCGATGGGATGGAAAGGCTTCCTCTATTACACGTAGGTCGTTGCTGTCGGATGTGCTATGATCCCCCATTCTCTAGTGTATCTCTTAGGTGTGTTGCTGCCAAAAGACCGCTGGATATGTCCTACCCTATCTCCGTACTTTCATGGACAAAATCATCATACTTCTATTGTCCAAACATCCAAGATAAAGACAGGCTAGAACCGGTGTCTTAACGACTAGCTCAACCAAAGGGCTGATCGATGCCCTGCTGCATGAGGGCTGGAATTGACAGCTTAGCTGTTGCTATTGTCGGTCAACGGCGCCGCAAGCGTCAGTTACCCACATGCCAGACCAAGCCGCTCTCTGCATCTCCCAGGTATCTATGAAGCGCCTCCGAACTCTGGAAAGATCTGCGGCTCATGAACCGTTAACGTGGGCCATTGGATATGGTTCGTATCTGATCAATGGTTGGACACGTCGAAAGGCGAGGGGTTATATTTCATGGGATTGCTCGCTGTTGTGTGTGGATTCAGTCATCTTTCCATAATTCTATAGGGGTACAAGAGTGGTCTCCTCAGGCACGGAATCTCGCCCTCTCCATTGATGCTTGCAAGAAAGACGGGGGAGAGCTTCACGTGACCCTTCACGATTGTGTTGAAGGACCTTGACACATATTCGCTTACCGGGAGTTGCAACATCTCTGGGTTGCTGATGCTTAGCAGATATCGCGTAGATCCGCCTGGTAGACTTGCAAAACTGTTGTAGTCCGCAGAGCATCACTTCACTACGCTTAGCGCTCATCCTACAGTGTCAAGGTCTTCCCTGTCTAAAGTTCGGCCTTTCACTTTCCTTCGTCGAGCTACGATCACATCTGCCGCATCCACTCACACTCATCCTCATAATTTGGCAGTCGCGACTTTTCTTTCTCCTTGCTTACGTCCTTGATGACCAAGTACTACGTTCGTTAGATTACAAACGCGTCCTGCAACGCGTCTGGTACTAGCCTGCCTTGCCCATAGCTCCGTCGTTCTCGGACAAGTCAGTAGTCAGTTATATTTGCTGCTGCACGTTCGAATTATCCCAAGGTCAAGGATTATGAATGAGTCCGAGGAGACTGACATGGCCAAAGATGATACATATACGTCACACCGTAGTCTCTCTGAGTGGCTGGATATCTCCCCGGGTCTACTGTCAGAAGTTGGTCCATATGAAATGCGGTATTGGAACCAGATTACAAAGGTCAGTACGCAGGATATGGCTGGTTGGAGTCTAGATTACTCCTCCTCCGCCATACCAACGTGGCCCCTAGAACAACAGGAAGGCCCGTATCCAGATACTTTGTCGAAGCTTCTTAGTCCTCCCGATAGGGGAGCCACCCAAGGACGGAAGCAAGTTCCACAGCGGGACGTGTTCTTTTCGAAGGGTAGATTCAGAGGTATGCACCTGTTCTGTCCGAGATATTACAGCTTCGACGCTCACCATCTCTTAGGCGTGGTCAAGTTGTTTGTAGGGTACAAGGAAGAATACAGCACGTTCCTTACTGGCTTTTTGATCGATGAGAAAACGGTAGTAACAGCTGCACACGGCATTTACCATAGAGAATATGGACCTTGTGATAGGGTGGAGGTGGTCGCCGGTTCGACATACCAAAATAGGGGGTTCGAGTTGCCGAGAAGAGGGCGTCTACCATCGGAGACTCGCTTTGCCAGGCACATCGTCGTACACTGGAACTACTATTTTGACCGACGTCGATTGCACGATCTTGCCTTCATCGAACTCTCGGAGCCTTTCAGTAAGGACGTTATACCACTATCATATATCCAGACACCACTGGTCGCCGAGGATGTTCGCCTGCGACTTCTCGGTTACCCTTGTGACCTGCCTGGCCGCGACACTCATTATGTGAGGAAAGGCACAGTCATGTATTCAGTCGAAGACAGGGCCTCGTACAAGTTAGAAGTGGGTGTCCGAGACGAACTGCGTCACAATCTGTTTTCCGAAGAAGGTATGACATTCACCTCCCCAAGCAACCGTCTCCAGCACGATGGAACGTTCCATTCAGTATCATCACTAAACCTACACAGGGAACTCAGGTGGTCCAGTCTTGCAACTCATCAACGCCGAAACCGACGAATGGGTCGTGGTAGGAGTGCACTCTTTTACGGAATTGTTCGACTTCACCGACGGATGTCCAGAAGGTGCTGTTGCTATCGACCGTTTCAGTAATGACTTCAAAGTCCACCTTGACGGCCTCGCACGGCTGGCAGGTCGTACCTCTAAAGGTGTGAAGGACAGGTGGCGTATCAAGCAGAAGCATCAGCAGACGGTCTGGCGTCTGCGGATGCCGATCTCTGAGGGTACTGTCACTGTGAACCATTGGATGAAGTATGGCAGGTACGGTGACCCTTTGTTCTCAACACCGAGTCGTCCTTTCACTGACGCGAGGGCTTCAGATCTCCGGTTCCGGCCGATGCGAATGAAATAAAATGGGAAGATTACTGACTGCGTATGATGTCCAAAATGGTGTCAGTCCTGGAACCATTTGCAAGTTTTGAGGGTTCGGCGCGGGACTGGATGCTGGCAGATGCCGTCATTCATTCAGGTCAGATCTGGTTCTGTCTGACTGTCAGTGCGCGCATGGTTCATACCCTACCTAGAGCTTCTTCACTCTCGCCGGTCAGCCTTGTGGTCGAATCCGTTCTCAGGGTTAACGGGAGTGTCAATGGAAATTTCTGCGGCGTTTGGAGCTGTAACGGAGACAGAAGCGGGTCACTCAAAGATGTAGCGCTCTGTAGCGGCTCGTGGAGCATGTGCATAGATGCTTCAGAGGGTAACGGAAGTGTGTCTCGGTACTACTTTTCATACTACTAACGGCGCTCACGTCTACCTGATCTTGTACTCAGGACGTCCTCTCACTGCTCTGAGGCATTGACAACATAGATCAGAGTGACTCCTGCAAGCCTTTCTCTTATCCAGTTGTGCATTCTTATTTCATGTACACAATTTCCTCATCATGCACATGCCTGTTAATCCCCTATGTTGCACTCAGGAAAGGTTGTAGACCTGTCGGACATACGTCTCGTGTTAATCAAAGACGGACACCGTCAGAAGGTCTCATGGTCCGGTTGGGAGCTTCTCATTAGTTAGACAAAGCTACTCGATCTGTGCTAGAGAGATCAGTCAGAGTCAGTTCCACGACAAAGTGGGACAAAAGTTGAAGCAAAGTGAATGTTCCAGTCCCCAGCAACATCCCTCTTCCGTACTGCCTTCCTCATTCAGAACGCCGCCTCCACCTTCGTTAAATATCCAAATAAAACCCCATCTTCCAAGTCCGATGGACCTACTTCTCAAAGTGTCTCTTTCGTATTTCCTCTCTCTAATAGAAAAGTCTTTCGTAGCTAACTAGAACCTGGGTCGGTGACCTGGCATAAAAAATCATTGAGTTGGTTTCGCTACCCTCCCTTCGGGGAGGGAAAGTTTTTGACCTTTCTTCCAACAATTCTTTTTTATCTTTAAAGGATCAGTGTAAGATCTTCTATGGTAATTGACTTGTGGTGAAGTGCAGAGAGTAGTTGGTTATCATCAAATGGTGCGCCGGATGCGTACGCTCAGTATAAAACCCTGCCATAAGTTTGAACGTGCGCATCGTATACCGCTGCAACGGGGTTGGAGCTCACTTCACTCTGCCGCAACAAACCATGGACGATTTCAAACACTGAGTAAGAAAATGCATGTAATTCAAGCACTCTCCAAGGACCACGGTTTGCCACTGGCACGGACTCTAGTTACGGGAGGCCTCCGCATCCATCAACATCTACATGATTGCGACTGATTGGAGGGTAGAGAGCTCGTTCTGGATCTGCAGGGGCCGCAATAACCAGGGCAATTCCACCATAATTGTACAGCCAGCGGGGAGTCTTTAGATTGGTCGCTGAAAGCGTGTCCGGGCTGCTAAGACTGCTCGGTTTTTGACTGTTTATGCGTGTGAGGAAGATATGCCTAAGGGCTGGCATGAGCACAGCCTGGAGTGGTATCGAACTACCTAGAGTACTTTATGACCTTCTTTGGACCTTGGGAGATAGCAGTCTTGCTTTCTCTATCCTGTTCCTCCCTTTGTGGCATTCACTATGTACGATCACTTGCACTGAACCCAGTAATTGATCAGATCAATCATTGTATTGGACTGTCCGATACTGCCGTCATGTACCTCTCCAAACGCTAAAAACATTAAGATATATATGTATGCTCATCACTTCCCGTCCATCCCACTCACTCATGCAAGCCAAACAAGATGCAAAAGATCAAAAACACCATCCCAAAAAGCCAAATCTATCCGCTATGCTGTAATATGCAACGCTATGCTATGCCAATGCAGTCGTGAAACCAAAGACATCGAACCAACGCTCGACCTCTCCTCTTTCCTACGTCCCTTCAATGGAAGGACCTACAACTTAACCCCACAAACATCCCTCCCATCGTTATAAACGCATCCCTTGAACCCACTGCCGCAGTTGTAGTAGCTATACCCACTGGGGCAGCTCTGAGGAGCCAGCTTGGTGGTGTCGTTGCAGACGGAACCGGGCTGCTTGGCGCAGCCGGAGAAGCCGGACGAGCAGGTGGAGGCGGTGTAGTACGTCTCATCGGCTTTGCAGACCTTGGAGGGGTCGACAGGGGATGGGTTCGTGGGCTTTGTGGGCTCGGTTGGCTTGGTTGGGTTGGTTGGCGGGTTGGTAGGGTTGTTGCCAGGGTTGGTTGGTGGGTTGGTAGGGTTGGTGGGGTTGCTTGGGTTGGTGACGGGGGCCTTCCAGGCGCAGACGTCGTAGTCGTTGATGCAGCCCTTGAAGTTGTTGTTCCACTGGCAGTTTTGCCAGCCGCCGAGGCCGGGAGCGTTGTAGCAGTCGGACCAGAAGCGCTTCTCGCCGGTGCAGACGGTGTTTGCGCGGGCGGAGTCGACGCAGCCGATGAAGTTGCTCGAGCACTGGCCTTCGGCGTAGTAGAGCGGAGTGGACGAGGGGCAGAGAGGGTGGGACCCAGGCGTGACGACATAGGTGGTGCGACGGTAAACCTTGGGGGTGTCGCAGATGGTGGTCTTGGTCGTGCAGCCCTTGAAGCCGTTGGCACAGTTGAAGAAGGCGCCGGTCCAGGAGGCGGCGGAGCAGTCGTTCCAGAAGCGGCGCTCGCCGTTGCAGACGGTGTCCTTGTTCCAGGCGGAGACGCAGCCGATGAAGCCGCTGGTGCAGCCCTCGGTGATCAGGATCTCACCTTCGGGGCAAGAGGGAGCTGGTGCTGGTGTATAGGGAGCTGCATTGGCAACAGCAAGGAAGGAAAGAACGGCTGGGATGGCGGCGATGAAGGATGTAGAATGCATCTTGTATGATTGGCTTGAAGTCGCGATTAACTGGATGGATCGAAGGACGTGAGGGTTGCTTGAATAGTAATGTTACTTAAGACGAGTGAATGTCGTAAGGAAATAAGTGACTGAAGCTAGGAAATACTACGGAAATGAGATAAGACTGGAAGAAATTGTTGGTTAGGGATGTCGATGTGGAATGGAGAAAGGATTTCTATGACTGGAAATAACCTTCTACTTATACATTACTGCAAGGTCAAAGCATCATCCTTTCGGAAAGCCATCTGATGGCGGAGTATACAGTATGTGGAAAGTATCGTGAAGCTGAAGGAGAAGAAGCGGGGAAGTTCAGCCCAGTTCGTGGCGCCAAGCTTTGTCAAGCATACAATCCTGGACGCTCAGCCTTACGGCATTTCGTCTCTCCATGCCATTTTGAGGTTGCCAAGTGCGAACTGAGATAATATTATAGTAATTGCTTCGAGGGCTGAGTTGTCGATGTTTGGATTGGTTTGGCGCTAGAGGTCGCTGCGCAAGGCTTGGGCTTTTGCAGCCAATCAGACGTCGGCTGAGTCGCTTACAACATCGTGCTCCGCCCGCCGAGACCCAGCTCTTGGCGGAATTCCGCTCACTGCCAGTGCTCAATCCCAAAAGCAAATCCTATTGCCTTTTTGGGATAGACAAGGGCTGAGATCCAGCCAAAATATGAGACAAAGCGAAAGCAAGCTTGCAAGACCATACATTGTATCGGTGAGAAGGAGATGAATGGGGTCACGGTAAGCCATGCCTGAGACTTGGAAGACATGAAAATAGTATTCGGCAAACTCATCTCTTACTCGACTTAAGCCTCCGCCGTTGCACGGTCCGTAACATGTTACTTGCTTGTGAGAAATGTTGAGATGGCGCAAAGATAGCTTTTCAGCTTGGAGCCATGTGTAGCAGCTGACCCTCTCACGCCCTGTCCGCGACATGCACAAGCACACTAGCTAGGCGATTGAGAAATCTTTCAGAAGCGGAGCATGCCCATCGTTTGTGGTTACACGTTGCTACGGCCTGCCGCGCACTCAGGATGATCTGTTCCGCTAGTGTGCTATTGGAGATATGTCTTTCAGCCTCGCACTATCCATCATGCGACTTGTCGCAAGATAGGTCCAGCTTGAGATCAGGTCCTATGACAGAAAAATTGAGATGTAGGACGATGAGGTTACAGCTATGCCCTCTTGAACCTCTAAGTGCAAAACGACCAGTCATGGCGATTTGAGAAAGAGCAGAATTTGGAGATAAAGCAAATGTTCGATGAGCGAAGGCTATGAAAACCAAGGCGAGGAAGCCTTCCCAAGCCACGACGAAAACAGGAACGCTAGTACTTGCCTATCGAGCACCATCAATGCTTGGCACGAAATGACTTGTACGTATCCTGGTTGTGCTAAGGAAAGAATCGACAGTTCACGTTGTTCTTGTCGGACGTGAACCAAATAACGGACTCACACAGACTTCTTCGTGATGATAACTGCACCCTACGGCCTGGACTGAAGCCTCTGATTATCAACATGTGAATGAGGATCTGATCCGATCATCATACTAACATCATGCATGATGTTTCCTCCTGATGTTTCCGCAACACCAAGGGAACTGGCCGAACTTCTTTTTACTTCGCTTAGCCTGCATTTGCGAATGTCGATGATCAGAGGCTTTCTCCATTCCGCAAAAAAGGCAGCCATCTCTGTTCAGTCTACAAGCACAGTATAGAAACCGCTGACCGGGTCGAAACTCTTATAGTCTGTGAATCTGTTTTGACAAGATCTATCCACAAGATCCATCATGGTGAAGTGGTTGGGAACATGGATATCAGCTGAACCCCATCGCTCAAATCGGCCAATCTCAGTACTATTGGGCTTGGGTTTGAGGATGATACCGTGCCACTGTACAACAAATTCGCTTTCAATGACAGCTAACACTGCGCACTGAAGTCCTCGAGGGTCCTCTTCCGGCAGAACATCCTTCGCAACGTAAGCTCCGTAGGTATGTGGTCCGTAAGTTTCGGGTCCAAGGGTTGAAGGTGGATATGTTGTCGCTGTCTGCTGGAGCTCGATCATGGGAGCTGACAGTCGGAGGGTTGCACGAAGAACTTGGGAGAACTCATCGCCGGTCACTGTTGCGACATCTTCTACAACTGCGTCGGCAATGCAGGTGCGGTCATCTGTACGCAACGGAAACGCAAGCGGTCCTCTACCGATTTCATCATGCGTTGATGCCCACGACCAACTAGGAGCAATGTACCCAAGGGGTCGATGGTTAGGAGGGCCGCTGCGAGTCCACAATAGGCCCTGTATAACATCGCTCGTCCACAGACCGGCAACGTAGGTTCTCGTGGAACCCAGTGGAGGCGGGAAGACACTCTTGAAAGCTTTTGCTACTCCGGAGATTGCTATCAATCGATCTGTTGGTCGGGTGAGCGCAGTTGTTCGATATGAATACAGATGTTGATACCAGTACTCCTTTTCGCCCTCACCATCAAGAGCGAGCGCAGACCCGGGCATGCTGGACCTTTCTGTCGACCACGCTAAGGTGCCTAACTGAGTGTGCCCTAAAGGAAGGCTCTCAAATGCCTTCAGTTCCTGGCATTCCCAGGCAAGCTGGGTATCCGTGTAGTGGAGCATTCTCACCGCAAGCACCCGCTCCTGGAACACCCACGCTCTGCGAAGGAGTGGAGAAGCAATGACCGAATTGAACAGCGGGCCGGGCTCGAAAACTATGTGAGTTGAGGATGTCTCGCCGCTGGTTAGATCCATAAGCACTGTCTCCACCAACTCGGGGCTCCTTTCTCGGAAGAAGCCATGCTCGTTAGCTGGAGAGCAAGTTGCTCCAATGTTCAAGATTGCTCCTGCATAGACCTGGTCCATCGTCACTGCTTCGAAATTCCATTCGTTGTTGTCCTGAACGATGCATAGAGCATCTATCCAAATATACTCTATTCCCATCTGATGGCAGACTTGGATGGCCTCTGCAAACGTCTGAGGTAACGAAGACGAAGAGATCCCGCATTGCAATTCCCCGAGTGTCGCTTCAGTCAGCTTGTAGAATGCTTTAGTACCCCAGCAGTGACTTAACGTCGCGTACTTCGAGCCCTTTGGAAATGCTGCTCTGTCGACCAGTTTGACGGTGTCCTGACCGGCTAGCCATAACAACCGCTTGGGAAGTTGCTTAGAGAGCAATTGCTGAGAACGGCACAACTGATGACTCTGCAAGCAGTTCGTGAGCCAACGTTGAGCCACCTTGAAGCTATCTCCAGACCCGGTGTTCGTTGACTTTAGGCGAGGAAACATTGATTCAGTGTCAGCGAAGGCTCGAGCCGGGTACAGCTCTAGATCCATGTAAAACGTCTGACCCATGTTCGTATCGAACTCCAGACGGATCAAGTATCTCTCCTCGCTTGCGCCGATGAAGCTGACTGTGCGATTGCAGCAGACTATGTCGTCAGCCTGTAGACCGTAATGAGCCAGGATACGAACGATCCTTGTACACATTGGACAACCCTTTGCTACAGCATGCTGTATCTCGTCCAAGAAACGGTAATGTACAACATCATGGCCTGGGCAGCGAGCGATTGCCTCCTCGAAGACGCTGCGGCAACAGTTGCAATCCATGGTCTCCGTCGGCTTCGACGGGATGCTGCTCACTTTCCTCCTGAACTCAGCACCATAGGAGCCAATGAGATTCAGACCAACTTACACTCATTTGATCATCTTGCTAGCAAAGGAATAGAGCTGGAAGATGGGTGCGGGCACATTGCAGTGCTGGAAGCCGCTCTCGTAGTTGGAGAAGCAACGGCGAAGCCAAAAGCTTCTCTTGTGTGGAACCTTTCCCGTTACAACTGATTATCATCCGGTATGGAACATGCTATACAAAGGACCGGTTGCTGGAGAGCAAGAGCAAGAAGAGATGTGAAGATGTACAGGTGGCTGTTGTATCGTGCCTGTTGTAATCATGTCTAAAATTAGAGCAGAGCCGCACGGAGAGGCGCCAAGCCACCACTTCAAGGTGGAGAATATCAAACCCTATCCATTCATTGGACTCATCCTCATCACACTCATTGATGCTTCTGAGATTTGTTTGTGCTGCTATCCTAGTGATTTCCCATGGCTTGGAGCTCTCAGCACGGCCGCTGCCTTCGGATGCCACAAACAAAACCAAGGACATAACCGCCGATATCATTGCGGTACGCTCAAGTAAGCATTCGACTTGCTGCGTAACAGCTCATACTGATTATTCGTCGTTACAGACAGTGACTACACCCACGCACAATTCCCCGTCTACTGCCCTGACCTGTCAACCTCCGGCGATTACATTGTTTGTTGCAAAGTTCTCCATTGTATAGCATGAGAGCTCACGTCCTGTAGCGCTTCAACTTTATCATTAGCCGAAAATGGGGTCTCGACAGCAGAAACCCCACCTGCATCCTCTCCCCCGGAGTAGAGATTGAAGAACAAGACGAGCCCCAGCTCTTCCCATACTCACCGGACCAACACCTCTCCCCCCAAGACGCTACCTATACCCGGCCCTGGGACGCCGGCACCGAAACCCTCCCGAACGAGCACTTCGGCGGCACCACCGAGCTCCGCACCATCCTCTCCAACACCACCCACCACATCAAAGCCCTCCGCTACACCCTAACCACCGCCCTCCTTAATGGCCACAACGCCCCCCTCCCCGCCTCCCAGCAAACCGGCTTCACAATCTCCTACGCCCGTCGCCCCGTCTCAAAAATCCTCCGCATAACCCAATACACCCCCTCCCTCGACCCCTTCCTCGACGTCCAAACCCACCTCGAGGAATGGACGAACCCCTCCCCCTCGGATCGGTTCTTCAACAAGCCTTACCCACCTATCGATGCTGAACACGTTGGCGCGGCGTTTTTCGATACGTACTGGGTTGAGTGTGGCACCCTCGCGTGTAGGGTGAACCAGTCCTTTCATAGGTGGCGAAGGACGTACACAGATTGTCTTGACTGCGCAGGGCAGGGGGATAGGGAGGAGTGTGAGAATTGGGATATCGATCCCGAGGAGCCGCTGGGGCATTGTTATGTGTATTTCGCGCTTGCGCGGTGGTATGGGAAGCTGGGGTTTGTGGTAATTGGGTTGATGGGTCTAGTGGTTGTGCGGAGGAGGTTTAGGCGGGCGAGGGCGAGAAGGTGGACGCCGGTGGAGGATTCGTTGTTTATGGATGATGAGGGGATGAGCTGGGCGATGGGGCATGGGAATGTTTTGAAGAAGAGGGCGGGGGAGAGGAGGAGGGCGTTGAGTGTGTGAGGGCGTTGCTTGTAGACACTGCGTTTGCATCGGGCGGCGTGTGTTACCTGATAGTACTTTACTCAATCGAGGTCAATTGGAATGATCTGATCGGATTTCTTCTGCTAAGCCGAATACAAAAGCAACAAGAGAGACCTTTCAACCCCCAAGAGTGAACAATACCTCCCAGGGCCCCCATCTGACTCCTTCCTTACAATCCATCTACTATCCTACACCATCCCACAAAACTCACCTCATACTAACCCATCCTCATACACTAACCACCCCAAAATCACCGCCAAAGCGGCGCAACAGTCTCCACCGCCCTCTCCACCACCGCCCTAACCCTCTCCCTAAACACCTTCTGCTCGCACTCCACCTCCAACTCCTCCAACCACACCCGCGCGACCATCTTATCCACCCTGATCTCCACGCCCGGCACCGGGATGCCCATCTTCACCAGCCGCTCCAGTTCTAACTGCTCTAGCTCCGCGAGGTCTCGGTGTTGGTCGTCGTGGGGTTCGGATTTTATGGTTGGGTCGTTGGAGGAGGAGGGAGGGGGGGAAGGGGAGAGGAGGGAGGGGTTTAGGCGGGGGCGGGTTAGGGGGGTGATGGAGGGGCCGAATTGGGCTTCGAGGAACATGAAGAGTCGGGAGAGGCGCTCTTCCGGTGTGACATTGGCGTGCGGGTTCGGTGGTTGTGCGTCGTGGTTGTGGTTGTGGGAGTGGAGTTTGGACGAACCTAAGGGGTGTTAGCTGATTGTTAAGAGGCAGGAAGGAGGTGGGAAAGCGAAGACGTACGCTTGACGGCTGCGGGACTGCTTTCGACGGAGAAGAGCACGGCGAGCACGGCGTCGGCGATGCCGTCGTTCATCATGTTGCCTTCCCACTCGACTTCGATCTGGCCGTTGTTGCGGCAGTGGACTTTGACGCAGTCCATGACTTGGAAGGTGGTGGTTGAGGTGTCGATCTCTTCGTCGGCGTCTTCTCGCTTGACGATGTTACCGTTTGAGTGTCCATTGACGGCTTTTTGTGTGGAGAGGACGGTGATGGTTCCAAAGGTGCCCTCAAGCGCCCATTTGATCAGCTCTGTGGAGGCGGCCGCGAGTGTGAGCCGTTGTCGGCATGTGATGCTTGTTGTGGTAAGACCTGCGTACTCTCGTAGATCCTCAGGCGCCATCAGCGACATCCTGAAGTCATTCTGCACGAGCACACCAGATATGAGAGGCGCATCACCGTCGGGGTCGCTGTCAGGTAATGCAATTTGGGCGAGCTTTCCCACAACCTTGGCTATCTTGTCGGTCTTGAAGGGGATCTTGAGCTCCTCACAGTTGGCCGGACTGTAGATCTTGGTCTTGACTGTTTTGTCCGCGTTGAGACTGAGCAGCTTTGACTTCAACCTCATCATGTTGTGCTTTTCGCCGTGGACGAGGATCTGAACAGGTTAGTGACTGTCGATTATGCTGCTTCGGCAAAACTCACAACAACCGGAGCATTGACTTGCTCGATGAAATCCCGATTCTCCTGACCATCAACATGCGCAGCGAAGCTGAACTCCTGCACTGAGCATCTCCTAGGTATTAGGACGGGCTCACCATCCCTACCACCGAGCTTTCCTCTGCTCACGCCGGCTGCTGTCCTTGCGGTCATGACGGCCTGTATCTGCTCCGGCTCTTGCATGATCATCTTCGCCATGGTACCTTCCACCGAGTAACCAGTGATGACAACACCGTTTCTGCTGTCCGGCGCCCACCTCTCCAGCAGCTCTCGCGATACGCCGTTCTGCATCATACCGGGACTGGCAAGCATGACGCAAGGTCCAACATCCTCAAACCTCTCCAAGCTCTTCAGACTTCGGATGTAGCGGAAGTCCCAGGGTCCGCCCTTACCGACATCGCCAGCTGCTTCCGCTTCGGCCATTCGTTCTCGGAACATGCGCTTGATGTTGTCGTTCATCGCTGCGACGTATGTCTGATAGACAATCATACATTTTCTAGCGAGGTTCGAGGCGTAGTATATCGGCACTTTTTGGAACTCCGAATGTCGAGCCCAGTATTCGTCTAGGATAAGCAGCAGCTCTTGCGCTCTACCCAGAGCGAACACTGGTAGTAGTGCACGCCCTCCTCTAGTGAGGATGCTGGTAATCGACTTCATCAGGGCAGCTTCTCGTTCCAACCGAGGGATGTGTGAGGCGATTCCATACGTGCTTTCTGTGATTAGTACGTCTATCTTGATGTTCTTAGGGATCTCTGCGGAGATCAGATGTCGATCGTCTTCCCTGGAGTAGTCGCCCGTAAAGAGAATGTTGAGGCCTGCTATCTCAATAAGAAACATAGCCGCACCAAGAACGTGGCCTGCTGGGTATGGGGTGATTCGTATGGAGGAGATGGTGTGAGTGGTGTAGTAATCGATGGCTTCAATCATGGGAAACGTGGAGAGATGGTCTGCTTCTGTGTAGAGCTGCGTCTTCTGCTCTGATGACGACGACGTGTTCCTGTGTCGGTCAGTCTAGGATCCATCGTGGTGAGCGGAAGGCCGACTTACCCAACTCGGACACTGTCCTGTACCAGCCATTTGTAGATCGCTTTTGTAGGATGTGTCATGAAAACCCGACCCTTGAAGTTCGTTTTCGAAAGGACATATGGTAGTGACGCGGCGTGATCTATGTGGAAGCTTGTGAGGTATCAGTCTCTCTGCCTCGTAGAACGAATGTACGGAAGGAGTGCTATGTACACCAATTCGGCATCGACTTGCAATCAGGAACGTAAGAAACCACGAGCATCATGAAGCAGGCAGTTGGGTAAACTTTTCCATTGCTATTTTTGTTTACATAACAGGTGCGATGATGCTTGTCATTCCATCCTCGGCGCTGACATAGGTCCATTGCCACAACCGGCGATTGCAATGCCTTGTTGTAGGCAGGAAATTCAGGTTCAAGATAACGGGGTGGAAGAAACAGAAGCGATAAACTGGTCATCCAAGCCTTGTATCCTGCCACGCCAGAACGGGTTATGAAAATGTGTACATACTGGCTGATCAGGAGGACATCGACGGTGCTCAGGTCGAATTCATCGTAGAAGGGCAGCGCTGCAAGACCGTCATAAGCTGGGTGCATTCCGGCATCGAGCTGGGACATGGTTAGCATGATTCCACTACAATGTGACTGCGAACCTACCATGACTGTCTTCCCTTTATACTGTACAACATGGCATGAACGTCCAACCTCGTTACCACCTCCTAGGCATAGGAACATAAGCTCATCCGATGGATCTACAGGCTCTTCTGCCGCAGGGGACATTGACGTCCTCTTGCGCTTTGCCGCCATGACTTCTCGAATACGCGCTTCACTGGGTCGAGAATAGGAGGATGCCCTCAGAGGCAAAGCTCATGGGAGGGATGACACGCGTTTCACTCGGCGTCGTGTGCTCCGTTCACGGCGCGGATCAGGCGCATCTGCAGATATCAATAACCAGAACTGTGAGCGGTTTCTGAGAAGATCTTCAAGTGCGAGAGAAGATCAGTTCTGATCCTAGCTTGGCTCTAAGCTGTTGTTGATTGTTGCAGGATAAAAAACAGAACAATCTGTGAACGGTGATAGACGAAAGATGGAGCGGCCGAAGCTCGGTAAAACTTTCGGGAGCCGCATCAATCTCACTAGCCTCCATCGTCAGTCCTCATCCAAAGCACCCTCTTGCACCACATTCATACAGCAAGATCACTACCAACGACACGCCGCGCGCACATTAAAGCGCATCATCACTTCTATCTGGACCTGAGAAGTTTGCGCAAATCCTAACAACAAATGACACGATAACCAAGCGGTATCTGTGAGAGCGGCTTCGTCACCGCAGTGAGATAGGAGGAGGAAGGCTCACACCAGGAGCGTTGATTGCGGGATCGGCTGAACACCTTTGAGCGACTGCAATCTCAACATGGCGCAACAAATGCCATCGCAGCCGCCCCAGCGGCCTTATTCCCCTTACTCCAACATCCAGTCGCCCATCATGGGGTCGCCAGCAGGCATCAGCTTCCCGCCGGCGAAGAAGCCGCGACTCTCCCCAAACCCAGCATCTCCATATCAGACTTTCAGTCCAAATTCGCCAAACACACCCCAAATACAACTACCTCCGCAGCATCTACCGCCTCATAACTCATTCAACATGCCTCAACCGTACGATACGCCGACACCGATGGATGGAGTACACAGGGCAGGCCCAGGCGCTATGCCTCCTCCATTGAGGCCGGCTGCGCGGACAGCAGATACAGCTGGCGGGGAGCGCGGTGAGAAGCCGACGGATCTGAACGACTTGAGCGATCTGGTAACAGCAGCTGGTGTCGACCTGAAAGCGGAGGAAGATTTCCTGAACATGTCTTATCGGAGCAGTCAACATCCTCAACAGTCTCAAGGTCAGCAATACACCCCATCCTCCACGGCGTCCCCGAACAACAGTTTTGGCCTCCTCTCCCAGCAGAACCTTGCCGGACACGCCGCTTTCCAAGGGTCAGGACCTGCGAGTCAACCACCGATATCGCAACAGTCAATCGAGGACGAGGTATTCAAGAAGCACAAACAAGCAGCCCGAATCCAGAACGAAAGGAATTCGCAACCGCTCAAAGAACCGTTTCTCATGATGAACTGCGTCAGGCATCGGTTACATGCGCGAGCATACGAGAATGGCGTGAAGCTGAACGTGGAGGGGCTCTTCGACAAACTCCCAGAGCAGCCGAGACGGATAGAAACCACGGTCGGTGGACTTCAGGCCGATGGAAACGGAATTGCAGCGGTCAAGACTCATGGCCTACTCAAGGAGGATGCACCGTTGGTCGACATACTGAGCCTGCTGTCGCTGGCTACAAACGAGCGGATCCGGAGTTTGCTTGATGATGCCTATGCCATATCACGTGGTAGACGCGCTGGAGCCGATGGGGTGGTAGCTCCGGAGTGGGCATCTCTTGCGGTTGGCGCCCAAGCTGAACCCACTACGGCCGTCCCGGCATCAGTAACCCGCACAGCATGGGATGCGCCAGATAGCGCTGTTAGCCCCATGACTGTGCTTCCACAGAAGCGTGAGCAGTTACACTTAGCTGCATAATAATCCAAGCTGACCTTTATCTAGGGGAACACCCTGACGACAATTCCGCAGCAGCTCGTCTGCCTACACCTCCCACTGATACCCCGCCCACACCTCAGCCTACTATATCCTTCCAGAATCCTGCTGTGCAAGCATTGAGAGATCTATCAGTTGCGGAGCGCAAGCAGGAAGAACTTCGGCTAAAGAAGCGCGAGCGTCGACTGCGGGCCTCTCAGGATGCTGCTGTAGACGCCACGGCTACAGCTGCTCTTGGTGGGACATCCACACCCGGCACCCCCAAAGACGGAATTGCACCCGAAAAGCCCATTACCAAGAAGGAGAGGGAGCGGCAAGCTAAGCTTGGCCAGTCGGACGACGTTCTGCATCAGATGGCAAACTCGACCGCGAGTATGGCGCTGGGTGGGGGCCGAAAGAAGTACTCCTGGCTGACGGGTGCGGGCAGCGGGGCCAGTACTCCTAACCCCCGTATCAATACGGCTGTGGGTGGTGGACGAACCTCATTTGGTGCTCCTGCGCACCAGCAGAACCTTGTCGAAAAGGGATTATCCGTCAGGGAGAGAAGGCTGGGTGACTGGAAGGAAGACTCTGCCAAGGGCAGGGGCATCCAGATTCGCGACTGGGTTCAAGCCGTCGACGCTGATGGGAAGGAGAGGAAGTCACTGATCGCAGCCATCAACAAGATGAGTTCGAAGGATTGAGCCGTTTCTGAGATCATTAGTACCTCTTTCTTCTCCTGCACCCGAGAGACGCATGCCCTTACGTGCTGTCAATGGCCACGCATTCCGGACTGGAGCTCAATCCTGAGAAAGGAGCTGTTGCGGCCGGGCTGTGAGTGGATGGCGATCATTGCGGGCATGTATCCCCTGGACTATGCCACTAACGCTAAAGCGCCGCAAGCAGCTGCGTTGTCCTTTGCACACGGATCTCCAAAAATTCTTCTTCGCGTCGACCAGTCAGACGGTACTCTCCTATCGTTGTAGCATAAGCATATTCATCAGCTTAGGGATCGGCTATCACGGGGGATGGATTGGTTCTCGGTGTTTCTTCACTTGCATTACTACGAAGCGTTGTGTACACATAAAACTTTCAGCATCAGGAGATGTCGCAGTCCGCTGAAGGGCTGCTGGGCATAGGGGAATCCAGATATTCTTTGCCTCCACTTTATTCCAATTGGCTCCGTAATGTGACATGTTCCTGCCAAGAGCGGACACGGTCTTAGCTGTCGGTAATTGTACGGTACGTCTCGTGAGGAAGATCTTGCCGCAACATGTCGGCATGCCATGCCTCCCGTATTACGTCGTTGGCGACAAGGGTACTCGACCCGTACCTCGCCGTGATCGCAAACTTTTGACAACGGTTCGACAGCTAATTCAGAGCTCAATTGACGGCAGTGTTGCTCACAATCAGATATCGTCGCTCATTGGCTGAACATACATTCTCTTTTGGACAACAGAAACACGTTTTAACGTTAACCGCAAAGCCTCAATTCGTGCTGCGGAGGGGCTTGAGCTTCGCTGCGCCTCTATTCCGCAGGCGTCCACGTCTTGGGATACCCGTATACGACTTTCGATATATTGTGTCTTGGCCTCCCTCCTGCTGCTACTTTCTTTTGTCATATAGCAGCCTGACTGCTGTCTCCTTCCAGAACTTGCGCTTTGCAGAAAAACACATGTAGTCACCTACTGACAGAACCGCCCATCGATACATACCACATCCACCATACAGCCTCCGCCAAAGTCGCAATGGCAGGGCGCGATCGGTCTCCCCGGAGACTGTCAAAGGTCTTCTTTGGGGGCAGCAACAACAGCAGCAGTACTCATGTGGATCATCCACCTTCCAGCCTCTCACCAGCGCCCTTGAACCCCAAGCGCAGCAGCAACAAGTTGAGCAAAGCCTACGCCGCAGTTACGAACCACACATCCTCAGATAGCTATGTACCTCCCCGACCTACCATCTCGTCCATGACCTCGGACAACATCCTCCCACCCTCCGTAGCGCGACTCACCACCGACCCCTCCGGCGCTCTCCTCCCACCGCCCAGTTTCGGCGGTGGTCCGTCAGGCCCAAGAGTAGGCTCTCCTCTTGGTTCGCCCAACAGATCCAGACCCACAACTCCGGTGTCAAGTCGACCGATGACCCCTACGTTGGATCTACCGCACCATGCAGCTACGGAGAGGCCGGCGAGCCCCTCGAATGTGGTCAAGAAGCGGAGGAGTTGGTTGCCGGGGAGCTCACATAAGCTTACCAAGTCGCATGAACAACAGGGGCCGGCGGCTTGGGTGGTTGGACATGGGGGGAGGGTGCCGTACAATCTGGGGTTGTTGTTGAATGCTCAAAAGGTAGGATTGAGAGCGTGACAAGGAAATGGTTGAAGCTGACAGGTGGACAGGTGCCAGAATTATGGAACGACGCGGGAGACACTCTGGTGTATCTACACCCGAGAACGTCGGGGAAAGGGCCTTGCTTTCGCATAGACTCGTCAGTCTTTGCAGCTTCACCCGTACTCACCAACCTGGCGTTCGGCGAGCTGTATAGCGCGACTTCAGACCGGAGGTTGAACGACTCTATGGCAGACTTGTCGGTGGACCGGCCCACATCCCCTCGATCAGAAACTCGACGGAAACCTGTTGGCGCCAGCTCAGACGCATCATCAGATTCCCGCATCTCCTCAAGACTGAGTGACTCCTTCGATAGCGCGCCGCGAGAAACTCACCTGTATCTCCCCATGACTCTAAGTACAGACTCGGGAGTGGTGGGATCCGCTGAGGCGGCGCTGCAAGCCTCCAGGAATGACGTCGAAAAGCTGGTCAGCGCGCGCAACCTGTTCGCCTTCTTGATTGGACAGTCCCTAGTAGCTACAGAGCGACACCCTACTCTGTTTGCGATCTTCATGCGCATTGCGGATCTGCTGAGAACGTATGAGTTTTCAAACTTTGATGGGACCACATTCGGAGAGGTTGCGGATACGAGCTTCAACACGTATATCGACGAACTGAATCTCGCAGATGTAAGAGCAAGCCGGGAGAAGACGATAGAAGCAATAGTACTGGGTGAGAAGATGCGGTCGTTCAAGCTGTATAACGAAGGGTTCGTACATGGTGTGGGCAAGCTGGAAGATATCAAGGAGTTGGACAGCCCTAAGTTTAGTCTGATCAGCCCGGTCACCATCAACAGGTTAGAACGAGCGTCCATTGACCTGGATGTGAGGTGTAAGAATATCTCCCTTAAACTGGACGACTTTGACTTTCCGGCGATCTTTGCCGGCATTATGGGCAGCAAGACGGCGGATGAGCGAAAGTACGTCAACTTCGCTGCTTGGAGAGACGCCTTCTTGTCGACGCGAAAGTTCTTCCTCAGCTATTACAAGCACAAATACGGCTCGTGGCCGCCAAAGGCAAGCTCGAAGAAGAACGATCTCGAGACAAGCGGGCTCAACCGTCTGGTTCTTCTCGAACTCTACCACGACTTCTCTAGCCTATACGATCTTCTTGCGGACCGCAGTTCTCTTACAACTCGAGTCATGGACGTCCCATCGCAAGACACAGAGATGTCTTCCTCCGAAGCACCGTCAATCGCGCTGCGCCGTGTCCTCTCCGAGTACGACCGCTCAACCCCACCAGTCCAACCACCCGTCCCCTTCGATATCCCCCTCCTCCCCTCCGTAGCCGGCACCAAGCTCGACCCAACCGGCGCCCTCGACCCCCGAAAAGCCACCAAAGCCCGCACCACAAAGCTCAAGCACGAAGACCTCATCACCATCCTCAACCGCTCGCACAACCGCGACTGCGAGATCAGCACCCCCTTCCTCGACGCCTTCCGCGACCTGGAGCGCAAATCGGGACACGGCCACACCATCGACGACCTCGTCGACCTGCGCATGGGCCAGTGGATCTTCATGTATGCGGTTTTGCAATCGCTGCCTATGCTGGTCGTCGACGCGCCTGGGATACGGTTTACCCGTGGGGTGGAGTACTTCCTCTGCGAACCCCCGAGGAGCGACCTCCCCTGGGCGGCGCCGGAAGCGTCGGGTCTGAAGAAGAACTGGTACGGCATCGCCGGACGCTCCGGGCTGGTCAGCCTGCCAACAGATGTGGTGGAGCACGGCGTGGAGGGGGTATATAGACGCAGCCACTGCTGGCAGATGGCGGAGCGGTGGACCGCCGACGCGGGGCCGGTGATGCAAGAAGCCGTCCGGGACGGGGGAATGGGCATGGGCATGGCACCCGGGATGGATCTCCCCCCACCGCCGACCATCACCGGCTCCGGCGTCCGCAGCCCCAGTCCAGGCGTCACGTTGGGCGGAAGCCCAATACTCGGCCCCAGCATCTCAGAAGTCAGCCTCTCCAGAGGTAGTAGCCCTGGCTTCGGCGCCACGAGGAGCAACAGAGATAGCGCGCTGTTGCTAGGGTTGGAAGCGCTGCCGTTGCCGGCAGGGGTGCAGCCGCAGATCGCGCCGGATGGGGGGTTGGTCCAGAGGCCGGTTAGTAGGGGGAGGACGCCGCTGGGGGAGGGGGGCGGGGCGAGGGAGACGAGGAATACGAGTATGACTTTTGATGATATTTTGGGGAGTATGGATACTGGGGGTGTGGGGAAGAAGGGGAAGAAGCGGTAGATAGTAAGGGATGAGGGTGGAAAGGTTGTAGATGATTTGATGAATATTGGAACACTCATATCGAAGCTTAGCTATAGATGACAATAGCAACAGTAGAACACTTGCTATGATGCATGCCAGAAAGAAATCAACAGTGGTGCCTGAGCGGTTTTCGTAGGAACGCAGAGCAGCTCTTAAAAGCTCTGGAGTCTGCTCAGATATCTAAGCAGCCAGCTGCCGTTGTTCTGAACATACAGCTTTGTCAAGTACATCTCTTATCAACATCACCTGCTCCCATCAACAACTATCCCCGGTCCTCGGCCACGTGATATCTTATCAAGCAGTCCGCTCGTTGCTGCTGTTCCCTGATTATCACGATAAATGCCCAGTTGTGCATGGTCATTCATTTGTCGACTAGTTGTAGCACTTAGAACGTCTATCGATCGGTCGTTGCAATTCTTTGGTCAAGGTCGTGGCAGGTAGCAGTGCGGCCGACCAAGGTCTAGCCTCTAGAGTAGGAAGCTTCTGGAAGCATGCGCAGGCCACGCTTTGTTGATGTAGGGTGGCGATACAAGAAAGGAAGGAACAGTAGGAGAAGCATGAACGAAGAATGCAACGGATACTGCTTTTCATGATGTGAAACGTATGACAAAAGGAGAAGAAGAATTCACCAATAGAAACGGAATAGAACTAAGTAAGAAACCGAGACGATGAACAACATCTCTCAGCTGCGGGAACCATCCCGTCTTGCAAAGTAAATCAACGCTACAAAACCCACTCCACCTACCTTTACCCCCTCCCCCAACTCTTCACACCAGGAACGAATCCTGCATATCACTTACGGGAACATCAACCCTCCTAGAGCTCACACCCTCATCAGCATCAATAATAGTACCCACCTCGTTTCTCCCTGCACACCTCCTTAAGGCAAGCAGAAACGCCTCAACGCTGTTCCCTGCGCGGTCAAGGGGGGCGAAGGTTCGGAAGGTCGCTACTACACCTACCACTTTCCAGGGTTCCTTTGCGGAGGAGCGGAGGAGGACGGGACCGCCCGAGTTTCCTGGAGCCCGTTAGTTGGTGGCTGGGAGGGTGGAGTAGGGGGGAGGGAAGGTGGTGGGAAAGGGAGGAAGGGAGGAAGTGGGTAACATACCGTAGTACACCTTTAGTCTGTGTGGATATCCCCATTGCTCCGCCTGCCGGTCGTGCTCAAAGCTATACTCTGCGTCTTTGACCGCGTACATATGGTGCCCAGTGTCTTCAGGTTTCATCGGTTTAGCCGGCAAATCACACGGATACCCAACCGCAATCATCTGTACATCAGCCACCGCCAACGGCATCCGCACGTACTCGAACGGGCACACCATTTCAAACGGCTGAGACACCTCGATGAAGGCTACATCGTACAGAGCATTCTGTGTCAGGTAGTAATTCCGGCTCATGGCAACTGTTTTGCCAAAGCGGACTTCTGTGCTGGGTTTCTTACCGCTATCTCGACCGTCGTAGCCTATCGCGACTTCTATCCTGTTGGTGAGGCAATTGGAGGGGTCTGCAAGGCAGTGTGCTGCTGTCACGACGGTGGTGGGGTTGATCAGGAAGCCTGAGCATGGCGATTGGGGGTCCTTTTTTCCCGGGAGCCAGGCGAAGATGGCTGTGACGGCTGTTGGGGTTTAGTCACTTGAGATAGTTGAGGGATTGCGAGGACACGTACCTCTGTACTTGCCGTCTGGCGGACGAATCTGTTTTGGTCCAACGTCGATACGGCCTGAGTATGTGATGGAGGGGTCGTAGTCCTTCGGATCGGGGCGCATAAGTTGTTTGCGGTGCTCGCTGTCGAAAGACTTGGGGGGATCTGGGAACAAGTCGGCTAGCGCTTGAACATGAGACGATTTCGGCTCGTCCAGCGGCCACACCAAGATAGAAACGGTCTCGGCCGGCATGATATTGATGGTCTGAATGTGTGATTAAGCGGAAGAGTGGGAAACGAACAGTAAGAAAATCTGGAGATCGAACAACGAGACCAAGTAGCGAGAAAGTCTGCCTGTTAAATAGTTCCGTAGGCCCCGTTTCCTGGGGAGATCCTCGCAAAGTCTGAACATAGCCTTGACTCGCATTGTCCTTGGATGACCTTGAGGAAGATACAATGTCTTGGATGGGCGATGGAAAGCCATAGAAGACATGACTGCCTTTATGACTTTGAGTGCCAGTCTCATAATCAATCCAACAAAGACTGAGACCGAAAGAAACGTCCGCCACCAGGAGTTTCGAGGATAGGTCTATACTTGGAAGTTTGCTCAGACATGTTTACCACATTGGAATCTATAAGTAAGGCTGTCTCAAATACAACATTGGGAGGGGACACCTGACTTTACCCGGGTTTGTGGCTGACGACGGTGCAGGATGATCCAGTTGGCCATATTGGAGTCATTCTCGAGAGAGTCAAAGCAAAATGATCCCTTGTAGGCTCATGGAGGAGGCCGGGCTGAACAGCTCAGTCAATCTGGAGCGAGAGATGCGAGATGTACTCTCTCAAGATTGCAACCGATTAGACCGCTTTCTCTGCAGACCTCACCTTGTCGGGCATATCCTGTGGTATGCTCCTGTGAAAGTAGTAACAAAGCTGGCAGCTGAACCTAGCATATGCCTAGGAGATGCAGGTAGTCTGAGTCACGAGCACGAATGGACGGCCAGAAGATGAAGCATTGGTGGCATAGAGGATACAGATGGTAGAGACAGTGCGCCATAATAGTTTTGTAAAATGGGATCCAGCGGTAATCGCAAGTACAAGAGGTCCTTGCGCTTGAGCATAATTTAGCGGAAACGAATAGACTTTCACTACGACGTAAAGAGAGGGATGCATGGGAAAAGTTAACGGAATGAGAGAGACAAAGGAGTCTACTCAAATATTGTAGATCTTTTGAAAAGGAGCCGCCTGCACCACTTGCTAGAGATAAAGGAATTTATGGAAGAAGGAGAAGGAACCACCACGGAAACAGCTTGTACCGCGAATCGTTCATGAAACACTCTTACACCTAATCCTTAGCGTCCAGCGCTGAGCCATTTTGCTCTTCCCACTCTCGCACACCTCAAAACGGAGACGGCACAGCACTCACCGGCACATCGAATTTCCACCCCATCCAACCGCTCCAGAGCTCCAGTTCCACTCCTGCCCCAATAGCGTTTCGACCAACTAGCCTCCCAATAGAGAGTCCCAGAGCGTGGAGACTGTTTCCGGCGCGCTCGATCGGTGCAGCGGTGTCAAACGTCGCGAGAACGGCTATGGCCTTCCATTCGCGATTTGGGTGATCCCACATGAGGATTGGGCCGCCTGAGTTGCCTAGAGAACGGCGTTAGCGTGCTGCAAGCTCGGAAAGTTGACACCTCATCCCTGAATCGATAGAGTGGCACAGGAGTATCTAGCTAGCAGTGTTGGAGCGGACAACTGCATGGGGTAGCTGTCCTAACGTATTCCGGCAAGACAATACATACCGTAGAAGACCTTCAAGTGATGCTCAAGCCCTCGGGCTGTCAGAACCCAGGTATGGCTTGACTTGACCGCATACATTGATTGGCCCTTTTCATCCTCGCTACTCGGTTTTGCGGGTAGATCTGCAGGATACCCTACGGTACTGAGATCCCGTTTGTCGCCCGACAATGGCGTCTGCAACCAACGGAACGGATGCAGAACTGTCTCGAATGGTTCGGCAAGCTCGATGAGGGCAATATCGTGCAGATGATCCTCGTTTTCCAGCCAACTTAAAGGGATGGAGACTGCTCTACCTGTTCGAGCTTCGCAGCCGCTCTCTTTACCATGACGACCGACAAAAGCATGTATGACAAGTGCAGGGCCAATGTCATTATCGTACACGCAGTGTGCAGCTGTGACTATGGTGTTGTTGTCAATGAGAAACCCTGTACATTGACCGGTTATCCCGGAAGCATGCTTCGTTTCGAGCTTACAGACGGCTGATGATAATCAGTTCCAAACAAGCCGGAATGATCATTCGACAGACCTCTATACTCGCTATGTGGCAGTTGCAGCTGCTTCTTGTCCACCTTTGCGCGCTTTGGACCATCCGGTGCTCGTTCTCGCATCTGCTCAGCCTCTGGAAATACAATGTCAATAGCCTCTAGGCTCTTGGAGAGGTCGATCCCGTCTGTGCCCAATCGGACATCTGTCTCCAGTATCGACTTCTCTAGTTTCCAAACCACCGTGGCTATAGAAGGATGTTGGCTGCTCATGCTGGGTAGTGGAGTAAGAGAATCGAATCGTATTAGTGATGAATCTTGCGATGAGTTTGTTGGACAACGCAAGAATACGTGAAGCCGCAATTGCAATGACATGAGAATCCTGGAAGGTCATCACTATTATAGAAGTTGTCGAGAAAGAAGCAGCTGGCAAGCAACCGACACAGCTAATCTTTTCGTTGTGAGACTTGCAAAGTCAACAATGGAAGCTGGCCGATGTGAGACGAGTCGAAGATACACGATAAGTCACTGCGCTGCCATTGTTGCTCAGAACACAATGACAGTCATCGAGGTGTGCCATGAGAGACATACTATGTACCGCAACTGACTCAGAGACACGAAGTTGCAGACTGAGACACCACCTGCTCCAGTCCACTTGTATCAACACAACCTCTTGCGGTTTCGAGATGACATTGACTTGATGAGTGTCTGAAAGAGCCACGCAAAGCCTCCATTCAGCTAGCAAGACAACTCGGTAGACCTATCATCAGCAGCTGTAGAATGAATGAGGTGGGATTCAGCCTCGATCACTATCATAGAACGAGCAATCGTAGTGAAAGACTAAGAGCTGAGCAGCTCCGCAAGTATAGGAAAAATTCATTGATAGCTTGATAATGGTAACAGTACAGTCGCGGAAGTTCTGAGACACGGACAGCAAAGAGTGCGCTGAAGTGTAGAGACTGAATGAAAGCAATAATGAGATACGAAGGACGAACACAAAAGGAGACAGGCACTTACATCTTCCCCACCTATCTGAAAACAGCGCCTCATGCTCGTTAGTAGATATTATGATCCGTCAATGCAGCCACAGGAATCTCCACCTTCTCCAACTGAATCATTCCAGGCGAGCTAAACCGGTGCATAGACCTGGAGGTACCTACATTGAATCCAGGTTGACTTCTCCTGGCTATCGCCATCTGAAAGGCTTCGAGAGTCATGCCATTACGTTTGAAGGGTGCTGCTTCATCCAGTGTGGCCATCAATCCTATGACTTTCCAGCGGCGACGAGGACCACTTCTTCTCATTAGCGGTCCGCCCGAGTTCCCTAAAAGTGTATACGTTAGCGGTTGGACATCATCTCTGGGACGTGGTACCCCAGTAGGTAGGGCTGCAACTTACCGTACCATACTCTCAGCGAGTGCGGCAAAGTCCTAAATGTAGGATGCACACCGTAAACTGGTGTCCTCTGCATGCTGCTGTACATGTTATGACCCACATCTTCAACTGGAGCGTCTGGCAAGTCGAAAGGGTAACCGACGGTCTTGCCCTCATGAGCGTGCGTCGCAGCGTCGGGCGCTTGGACGCAATTAAAATGACGGGCCACTGTTGTAAAGGGTCGATCGACCTCAATGACGGCGATGTCGTACGGGAGCTCCCGATCTGTACCTTTATCGGCTAGCTTGAAGTATTCTAAAGGCATAGCCACGTGTTTGCCAAAACGTACCTCACAACCCAAGGGATGTCCGGGACGCGCGCTATCCCGGCCGTTGTATCCAACAGCTATTTCTATGCGGGTAACAAAGCCATCATCTCGTTCCCAGACGCCGTGCGCAGCGGTTACTACTGTTCTGTTGTCGACTAGAAAACCGGTCAAGGTGCTCGAAGGATGTCCGTTGCCGTAAGGCTGTTCATCGCTTTTCACCCAAACCCAGATCTTGCAAATACCTATACTAAGTCAGTAAGATCTCTCATGGCGAACAGCAAGATCGCTCACCTCTAAATTGACCCATTGGATTGCGCAATGGATTTCGCTGTGGGTTGCCAAATGGATTCATTGGAACTCGAACTCGTCTGCCTTGGAAGTGATTGTATACCATGCCAGGTGGTAGACTCTTCCAATCCCGGATACGGTTCAGGTTCGTACCCGGCGCTGGATGCGGAAGATGCGCAGCCATTACGTCTACCCAAGTTTGCTGAACCGATCGCGTATTGTGACCGTTGCGTCTTGGCGTAGGTACAGACCATACCACCAAGCGTACAGGAGATGTGTTATTCATGTTAGTGAAGGAACGGGGATGGAAGATAGACGAGAAGAAAGATGGAGACTCACGGGTTGCGGAACACTGTGTATTGCCAGCAGGAAGGTGACTGGAAACGCATAGAGGCAGCTATATGTCTTTCCCTTACGAGTGTTGAGATTATGAGGCTATATTCTTTGTTCGAAGTACATCGCTGAATGACCCTTTGTTACCTCAGTTGGCGATGCTCTTTGACCAACAAAGGCTCGTATGCTCAATGGGATCCCAACGCCTCTTTGTTCAGCCTTCACTTGCTACGTGGCAGAAAGCCCTACAGTTATTTCCATGATGTCTAACAATGGACCTCGTAGCAGGATATGATGTACTGCTGTTCGCGGGCTCATGCCTGACGATGCAGTATGTCTTGCTTCACTGACATATTGTAGCCTTGCTGTCAGATCTCTCGTGCTACTTCACCTAGCTATAACTCACGATAGTTGAAAGAAGATTTCTGAGAAGAGAGTGTAACACATTGACAATGATACTTAAGGTACAGCAACGGACCAATAATTGCCTGACAGAACAAAACAAGACCTCTAGGGACAAGCTTATTCGATCTTCTGATGGAAAATTTGGAGACGGAGAAGGGAACGAAAACTTACTGCAATCGTACTGGAATGAAGACAACAGGGCTATGAAACATAAGACTTACGAGCGCTCTGACATCCCTTTGCTGTAAGTAAGAGCTACTTCACAGCAGTCGCATTGACTTCGTAAAGCCAGATGTCCATATCAGACGAGTCAGCAGTATGAAGCTGCATAACAACATCGTCGGTTTGGAGCGGAGTCACACGTCTTGCATGTATGTCGAGAACGTTCAAGAAAGCGTTAAAGTCGTTCCCGCTGCGGTCGATAGGTGCTGCGTACTGAACCGGTATATCTTGACCATCTCTGTCGTCCGTACCCCAGTTGACTCCGATTACTCGCCTTTCGTCTTTACCGAAATCTTGGAGAACGGGACCGCCAGAGAAACCTACACATCGTTAGCAATATTCTAGACGCACAATTAGCGAAATGGAAGTACGTACCACCATAGCCTCTCAGATGGTATGCAACCCCTAGTGTTGGGTTCTCTTGAAGCTGATACGTCTGCTTGTCAGCGACTCGATACATGTTTGAGCCTGGTTCTAGAGCAAGGACGGGAAGTGCCATCGGATAACCTAGAAGAGCTAGATCAACGTACCTTCCATGCAGCGGTGTCTGCACATACGGGAGGAAGTTTTCCACCGTCCTGAAAGGCTCGGAGACCTCAAAGAAGGCTATGTCGTTCACGGCGCTTTCGGTTGCATAAAAGTCCCAAGGGATCGCCACGCGCCTGGCGTGACGGATTTCAGCTCCGGTAGATTGGGCGAAGCCGTTGTGGTAGCCCACAATGATGTCCGCCTGAACGATGGGGCCCTTGCCAACTTCGGTGTCACTGCTATGATCGTAAGCGCAATGTCCGCTGGTAACAACGATGCTTTGGTTGAGTAACCAACCAGATGCAGGACGCTTCTCGCCGCCGGCGAAGTGGATGAAGATCTTACAGATGCCTGAAACGGTTAGTATCATCTTTCTGATTACAGGTAGGGTCTTACCTCGAAAAACGCCTGCTGGATCCACAATCTTCTTTTCGGCAACCTTGGTTGGTCGCTTGTAGGACTTGTCAGTGTTGGGGTTGATCATCTTCATTGTACGGCCCCTGTACTCGTTTTCGGCTTTCTGCTGCTGAGCTTTGACAATCGGTCTCACCTTCTTCTTAGGCACGCCCAGTGTCCATACTGCCATTCGGACACGCTCTTGCTCTGTATGTGCGGTCATTTCTACTCGGCTCTGAACAATTCACAGAGGAAGCCTGGATGATCTAACGAAAGGAATGAAAGAGGACGGTATTAGGGTCAAGCACACTCAGTATGCAGCCTAGCAGCGTCAGCAGTGAGGACATGGTATATAGATGGCCAGGGAATGCAGCGCCCGCAGGCTTGCATAGGCACATTGCCATTGTTACGGTTTCTTTGTCGGACTTCTTTGTATGTCAAAGAAGGGCAAGATCGCTTTGTAAAATGGTCCTTGTGCCTTCCTCACGTACAGGGAATGCTAATAAAAACTGAGATATGGAATTACTATACTTAGAGCACGGTCTCTGTGGATGTGTTCAGAGAAGCAAGGAGGAAGCCAGAGGATAACAATGCGGCGGTAGCTGAGACAGAAATCACCCAAGAGAATGAGTGAAGGGCTGGATTCAAAGCACAATACTCGCGGCTTCCCTAGCATACTGACTGGATTTTACTGTGATTTTGCCTAGTTGGGACGAGATTCGAGGTGTCCTCATAACACTGGAACCCAGAGGCTTTGGGGCGGGTTCCATGCAGCCGTCCAGCAACCGTCTATAAGATTCAAAGCGTGCCATCGTTGTCTCCAAGAAGCTTTCTACATATACAGAAATCATAAGAGCGTGGTCTGTTCCCATTGTAGAAGGTGTAGGTTGAAGAGTTGTAGTGAACAACAACTTGGAAGTCCAATTGCACAAACGCGTCTGAAGCGCGCTTGGCTATTTTGAGACTAGCATGGACGCGTCTCCAATTTGAGACATTGAAGCTCATGCTCAACGGTCTAAGAAGATCAGAAAATGTCCGAGGAACGTCCCTTGATTGCATTGCGTTAAGGTGTATCCCTCCGTCACTCCAAAACGTTCGCTTATTTGGTAGCGTATACTTAACGGACAAGATATATAATCATATCACAGCCTTCGACTACTGACCAGGTGCCTTATCACCTACCTTCGCATCCTTACTAACATCTGGATACACATCAAACCTCCGCTGCGTATAGAGCGGAATGCCCTTCCTGACCTCCTCGATCCTATCCGTCTTCAAGTCGGCATAAGCAATGCCCTCCTTCTCATCAAGCTGATCCAGAATCTCCGCGTTCGGATCCACCACCATGCTGTGGCCCCATGCGTTGTAGTCCGCCTCCATGTCTCTGGCCGGACTGCACAGCCCAACGTATACCTGGTTGTCCATTGCCCTTGCTCTGGCTTGTAGCTCCCAGTGCAGCGCACCAGTCGTCAAATTGAAGGCTCCAGGGTACAGTAACAGGAACGCGCCTTTCCTGGCCGCGATCGTTGCAAGTTCTGGGAAGCGGATATCGTAGCAGATCGCTATAGCAATCTTGCCATATTCCGGCATGTCGAGTATCGTGATCTTGTCTCCCGGACTCAGTACATCGCTCTCCTTGAACTTGATCTTCCCCGGTATGTCTATGTCGAACAGATGCACCTTCCTATGCGTCGCCAGCAGCTGTCCATCTGGTCCAAATGTCAGGCTCGTGTTGTAGTACTTCTTCGTCTCGGGCTCCAGCTCTGGTATGCTTCCTCCCACAATGTATGCCGAAGCCTCCTTCGCCAGATCGCTCAGCGCATGAAAGGTCGGTGATTGCTCTTTGCTAGGAGGCGATGGGAGGAGCTGCTCAGCATATTTGGGGAAGTAGCTGGTTCCGTACGGAGAGTTGAAGCATTCAGGGAGGACGACAAGCTTTGCGCCTTTGCCCGTGGCTTCTAGGACCTTTTGCCGGGCATGGCTGAGGTTGTGGGCTTTGTCTGCGCCGGTGGAGAGCTGGATGAGGGCAAGTTTGAGGGGTTTCCGGAGGAGTTTCGAAGCCATTGAGGTAATAGTCTCTAGTTTAGGGGTTTAGAGCCGCGTGGAGAGAGCCTGAATAATGATGATTGATTATAGAGGGGCAGGCATGTGACGAGAGATGAGGTCACTGCTATTTATCTTATCGCGCGAGCAATGTATTCCTTCGCGCCCTTCGACCAGGACCCTGGAGATGCAATTGCGCGGACTCCACTCCACTTGTGTCCGCCTCCGCGAGACACGGTTGAGTATGCGAATATATGTAAGCCTCACGGTATGTCATTGAATCTCCTCTGTATTGGTCCTTTCCTTCGCTTCCGTTATGCTCTGGAACGCGCGTCTCTAAGTCAATTCGGTCAAATATGTCTACCACAACGACAGTAGAGCAAGAAATCGCCCTGCAGCCATTGGAGCAGCAATCGAACATATCTGGTGTGAGTCTACCTCAAGATGCCCCCCTGGCGGTGTTGTCGCCAGCCTCTCCAAGAGAGGAACCTAGCGTGTTCCTACCCCGGAACCGTAGCTACATTGTCATCGTTCGATTGGCCATGATCAATTTCTTGAGTAGCATGGGAACAGGTCTTCTTGGTATCTCAACTCCAAGAATGGCCCGTGACCTCTCCTTGCCTACTTCTCTTATCCTCTGGCCAACATCCGTATACGCCTTGACCTTTGGGGCTTGCCTTCTGCTTGCAGGCTCCGTGGCAGATGTGGTGGGAAACCGCATTATGAACCTTGTTGGATGCTTTCTGCTGGGTTGCCTGGTTCTTGCAACTGGCTTGGCGCAAGATGGCAATCAATTGATTGTCTTTAGAGCGTTCCAGGGTATAGCAATGGCTCTGCATCTCCCCACCAGCATCAGTACCGTTGCCAGGAGTATTGCCAGCGGTAGACGGCGAAACATTGGACTTGCTTGCCTCGGCCTGTCGCAACCGCTTGGTTACTCCACTGGACTTGTGTTGGGAGGTGTATTCGAAGAGACTATGTGGATGGCGGGCTGGCTGGTATGTGTGCGGAGCAACAGCCTTGGTATTCACTGGTATTGGGATCTGGGCTTTGCCTTCAGATGAGAGATCCGAGGTCCCTATCCTGAAGAGGTTAAGGCAAGAAGTCGACTGGGTCGGTGCGAGTATCGCATGCACCAGTCTTGCTTTACTGTCATACGTGCTCGCGTAAGTAACACGCCTTGAGCTCAGAGACTTGTGCTTACACTCCTCTAGTATGATAAACAGCAGTATGGACAGCATTCGTCAACCGTCAAACGTGGCAATTCTGATTGCTAGCGTGCTGCTGTTCCCGGCATTTGGACTTTGGATGCGCCGCAGAGAAAAGCAGAACAAACCTGCATTGATACCGAACTCCTTATGGAAGAACACCGCCTTTACAAGCATCTGTACGTTGGTACTAATCTCTTATGCTGTGGTAGAATCGCTCGAGCTGTTCGCATCTCTGTTGTGAGTAAGTCTCAAACAACTCCCCTAACTGTAGGCTCACTCGCATCAGTTTCCAAGAGGTCCATCATGTCTCCGCTCTCGGTACCTCGCTCCGCCTGCTACCGAGTTTGGTGGTGAGTGCGATTCTGAATCTCACCACAGGGGTGATCGTAGACAAGGTGTCCACGCTGTACCTAGTCCTCGCTTCCTCGCTACTCAACGCTGTGTCGCCGCTTCTGATGGCACTCATCGACGTGAAAGGGGCATATTGGCACAATGCCTTCTTTGCCCAGGTCTTGCAGCCGCTCAGCTCTGGTGTGCTATTCACCGTCGGCATATTGATCGTGTCAGACGTGTTTCCGGCGAGAACGCAAGGGCTAGCTGGCGCAGTTTTCAACACCGTTGCCCAATTCGGGAGCTCATTAGGTCTGACAATCATGGCGGTAATCACAACAATGACAACGGAGAAATCGGCCTTCACTGACAAAGACTCTTCGGATGCGCGAATGGTAGGATACCGTGCCGGTTTCTGGGCATCTTTTGCATGGATGCTAGTGGCTTGTATGATCGGTGCCTGGGGTCTGAGGAAGATTGGAAAGATCGGAGTAAAGAAGGATTGAACGTGTATACGTGTATTTTGAGAGACCATCTCGCCTTCAAGAGCGTCTTGTTCACTGAACTGAGAAATTCGAACATCAGCAATCCTTCCTTTTCCGTTTAGGAGCATTTGGCTGTTGCCGTCCATCAAGCGTCCACAAATGGAAGGCGCGTCAGACGTTCAAACATTGTTTAATCGCACCTCAAGACTGATCTTGTTCTGTTTCCTCTGAAGTCTTTACCATCTCTTCATAAAATCCCATTTTTCTCGTCTACCATTGAATATCTTCTAGCGGCCTATATCCCTACATAGCAACTCGGCTCGTGTACACTTTGATGGACGAAGCCCTTCCTCGGTCCAAGCAGACGTAGACGGCACCATCTGCCAACGTACCCAGTCGGCGATCGTTCGGATACCCAATTGCTGTAATAACCAGCGGCATTTAGACAGTTTCTTCTGATCGATTGTCAATCCCAAGCACACGAAAGACTGCGTTTCCTTACGCATCTGAGGCACCATCGTCCGCTGCGTCTGGTCTTGTACATCCCAAAAGCAACTTTCTTCAGGAACAGCATCCCTACTCCAGTCTGTTTGGTTTTTGAATACTGCCACATTCAGTACAATGGTCAACAAGGCTCCCGAAGCATTCTCCGGCACTCCGTTGTCACGTTCAGTCAAACGCAGCGCCCCCAGTAGCCCAGACCCTGCCTTGTCTCGCACAGCAAGTATCGTCAGGCAGATTGAAAAACGCGAGACCGGTCTCAACAAAAGAGCCATGACACAGATCACTGGTAGGGAGCTTAAAGCCCCCAGGGTCTCCCCTCTTTCTGGCGCCAACCGCAAGTATCCGAATTCCAGACTACCATGGCTGGATGGAAAGACCAACACACCTACAACCTCCAAGACTTCGCTTCATTCAAAGGGCGTGCGAATGCCTGGAGGGTTCGTCGATGACAGCGACGCAGCTTCATCCGGGAAGAGCAGAAAGTCTTCCCTCCATCCTAGCAATGATGAACCGCGTGAGCTCTTCTACACTGCCGACCCAAACTTGCACTCGACGGACTCCACCAGAGTTGTCCATCAACCCGCGCCGCGACGGTTCTCCACGCAGTCGAAGTCCTCGCTGCCCGGTATGCCTGGCCGGTGGCAGACTTGGACGACTGAAGGTGGTCCAGTGTACACTCCGTCGGTTTACAGCAAGAACCCGCCAAGTGAGCACAGCACACACCATGCTATTCCGCACTTGAAGAGGCCCGCATCCTATGAGAAGCTTGTAGATGATCCTGTCGACGTTGGCCACAGTACGCATCCAGTTCAGCCTACTGTGGAAGAGCATCACATGCCAGAGCCACGTGCCAGACCCGGCCTCAAGCTTGATTTGTCCGACATCAACAGGCCGCCCTCACCGTTAAATGCCACGGATGCTTTTATCGCTGGTCAGATGATGTACGTTCCAGAGCCCGGGCGAAGCTCCCCTATTGTCATCATGCCGGCATTCATACAACCTTCCACCGATCAGCTATCTCCACGAACCGTTAAACCTAGGCCAGTGCCACTCATCAACAGCCCTGAGCCTGCCTCCAATGCCGAAGGCTTCAAGCGAGCCATTACCGGTTTAGAGAACCTTATGCATGAAGCTGTCCAGGTCGCGAAAGATGCCGCCGACCATGACAATCCAGCGGAAGCGTCGAAAGTGATTGACGAGGCACGACATGCTCTCCGAAAAGCCAGCACCATCGATGGGATGACCAAGCTCTCCCCACTTCCAATATCGGACTCGAGCTCAGACTCGTACAGCTCGTCGTACAGCGGATCTAGCCGCCGCTCTGAAGAGTCCATGATGACAAGGTACACCCGCCCCAGTCAACAACCGCTTATCTCTGCCCCCTTTACCAAGAGTGGCCGGAAGCCCGAGTCTGAGCAAGCAGAAGTGCTTGACGTCCACGAGCCCCATCATCACCGATCCGAGGATTCCATCGCTCGTACGCCTGAGAGATTCTACCACCAGCCATCAGTCGAGACTATAGCTGTTGATTGGGCATACGCTCCGCAGAATGTCAAGAAGAAGGTATCTATCGAATCGCGGCCATCGTCTTCCAGTCCCAACGTGCGCAAGCGAACCAGCGCTCCATTGAAGCCTGAACCGGTCAAGGCACCTCAACGTACGTACACAAACTCCGTGATACGCAACCTGCCGAGCAAGGAAGATGTCGCCAAGCACATCAAGACGCACAACGAGCCGCCGACTCTGCCCAGGATCAGCTCGCTGAAGCACCGCAAGACTGGTCTAACAGACGATGAAGCGCATAGAGAGCGAAGCCCGGAGACCCTTACTAAGGAAGTCCGGAGACGTCAATCGTTGGTCAGTACCGGATTCACCGAGGCTGATCCGGTCGAGAGTAGCAGGAGACATCGCCGCCGCAGGAGGGAGATGGGAAACACTGACCTGAAGGGCTTGAGTATGCACAGAAGGCACTACTTCAGTCTTCGTAACGATGAGAAGTTTAGTGTGTCGAAGAGCTACAAGCGGCAGCCGATTGCCCGGAACTGGAGTACTTTGAGGAAGCGCATCACTGCTACGATTGCTTGTCTGAACACTTTTCTCATCGGTCTTATCGTGGGTGTGTACGCAGGTATGGTGCCTGCGATTCAATATCAGATTGCGGATGAGAATCACATAGCCATCTTGGGCAACGTCTTCCTTTACGTTGGCCTGGGTCTTACCACTATGATCTTCTGGCCTCTGCCGCTGCTCCACGGTCGTAAGCGGTACACGCTCATCGCTCTGGCCATCGCCATGCCTCTCCAGTTCCCGCAAGCCATCTGCGCCGATCCAAACGCTACGCCTCAAGACGCGAAATGGCGTGTCGGTCTCTTGCTATCTCGAGCAATAACCGGATTGATCCTTGGCTTTGCCAACATCAACTTCATCAGCACGCTCTTTGACCTCTTCGGTGCCTCGTTGCAGAGCGAGCGTCCCCATCAGGAGCTTGTCATCATCGATGACCCACGACGTCATGGTGGAGGCATGGGCATATGGCTTGGTATCTGGTCGTGGTGCTGGCTCGGCTCGATATCTCTGGGCTTCTTACTTGGTGCTGGTATCATTGCTGCGCTGAACCCGCAGTGGGGCTTCTACATCGTTGTTATCATCCTTGGAGTGTCTGTACTCATCAACATCTTGGCACCTGAAACGAGGAGAGCGCCGTACAGACGCACTGTTGCCGAGGTAGTGGATGACAAGGACAACTTCTACCGCAGGGTTGCCAAGGGCGAGGTTAAGTTGCACATCTCAGCTGACGGACCGATGAACTGGTGGGAGGAAGTATTCGCTGGCTTGACCCTCGAGGCCAGAATGATCGGCCAATTAGGCTTCTCCGTCCTAGCCGTCTACATCGCCTGGATCTACGCCGAAGTCGTCCTAATCATCGTCGTACGTATCCCCCCTCCCCTCCCCAGTCTTACCCACCTACTAACCCCCCAGCCAGTTCCTCGGCGCCCTCCTCTCCCGCGAATACCGCTGGCACCCCCAATACATCGGCACCGCCGTCTCCGCCGTCGCCATCGGCGCCCTCCTCGCCGTCCCCCTCAGCAAAGCTAACGTCCTCAGCCGCAGCCGCACCACCGGCCCCCGCACAGACAGCATGACTCTCCAGCAGCGCGTAACCTGGACCTCGCACCTCGTCCGGCGCATCGTCTTCACCCTGCTGCTCCCCTTCGCGGGGCTAGCCTACACCTTGTCCTCAGGCGGGCCGCACATCCACTGGTCCCTACCGATCGTCTTCGCAGGACTGATCGGGTTCCTGAGCAACCTCGCGATAGCAGAATGCCACGGCCTCATCATGGAGACGTTCGACACCTCCGACCTCCAACCGGGCGTAAACTCCCGCCACCGCCTGCAGAGCATGGCATCCTCCACGCGCCGCCGCCGCACAAACTACACCTCCTACCCGCGCATCACCGCCGGCGTCTTCTTCGCCCAAGGCCTAGCCTTTTTCTTCGCCGCCGCCGCCACGGGGATCAGCGGAGCGGCGACACGCAGGCTAGGCGCGCAGGCGGCGACGGGGTGCGTCGCGGGGATGTTGCTGGCGATTACTATACTGCTCACGCTGGTGCTGTGGAGATTCAAATCCGTTCAAGTGATCCCTGATCAGCCGTTTGGGAGCACGAGGCGCGGAAGCAGGGCGTGGTCCACGGGGACGATTGCGGAGAGGGGGAGAGGGGGGCCGGGGAGTGCGCAGGTGTATGGGGAGAAGGGGCATGGGCATGCGGAGGGGGTGGAAGGAGAGGAGGATGGGTATTGGAAGCCGGTTGTTATTGGGAATCCGAGCGGGAAGGTGAGGAGGATGAATATTCTGGAGCTGGGTGGGTTGAGTCGGTGGACGGAGATTAGGCGGTTGAATCGGTTGGTGAGGGAGAAGGTGGGCAGGGGGGATGGGAGGGAGTGATTATTGAGGGTTTGAGGACTGAGGGTCGGAAGTGCTTGAATGCTTCTGAATGAATGGTGATGTGAGAGGGCCTGTGTTGCTGATCATGGGACGATGTTAGTGATTGCTCGATCCTGTAAGTAGATAGGTGTGCCGTTTATTCTTACCTTCACCCTACAGAAGGCCCTACTGGGTCCCTATTGAATGTCGTTCACACTAAGGTTCCAGTCACTACTGCGCCTTCGTCCGTTAAATCTCCTTGGCTCTCATCTGTATCAACGCCCTTCCCGCCTCGGGGGACGTACCGTGTCATCAATTCTTAAACACTTGGCTGGGTCCTCACATAATCAACAACAACGAACCCCCACGATGATGGTGAAAATCTTAATATTCTTGGTATCTTCTAAACCTAACGGGTTCTTCCTGCCTGCCTGCCTGCCTTCCCCAGGCTACAGCCCATGTTTCCCCCCTCGCAATCCCGCCGCCATCGTCTCGCAGGATATGCCCCCATTTTGTGCCACTGGGCAGAGAAAAAAGTCTAACAAAGCCGGAAACACTGAAAACGCCAAGTTTGACCGCAGGATGCATGCAGATATCGGGTTGCGTGTCGGATGCTCAGAAACGTAAAGGCTGAGGGAGAAAGAGGAGAGTCGAGGGGTACTGTATCTGCGGGAGAGTAAGGAAACAAAGTTCAATGCAAGTATGTCAGATGCCCGCCCAACGAAAGGGTGTACTTGAACGGAAAGAAAAGCGAAAAGGTGTATTATCAAATGAGCCCCGCAACAAAACAGAACAGCAAGGTATCTTGCAGGAAGAAGTAGAAGAAGAAGACGGATGAAGGTCAAACGCTGTGTAAAAGGTTTCGCACGTATGTCGAGAGTCGACCTTCCGAAACCGAGAGGGAGCCTTGCCGTCTATCGAAGAAGCTTTAGAAATGAGGCGCTCGTGAAACAAGTGTGTGTAAAGGGAAGAGACATCAAAGGGTGTACGGCCTCTGGTAGACATTCCGTCTTCTGACCCGCTTCTTCGTTGCTGCATGTTCCCGTCGAAAAGCCACATCGCGGACACGGACTTCAACTTGGAAAGGAAAAAGCAGCCTTCCTGCCAGCCACGGCATCGCAGACACTGTGGGTGTGTCATAAGCTGCCCTCAGCCGACGGAAAGTCCCAGAAATGAGGCGAGTCTAGTCGCAGCCAGAGAAGCCCAGTGCTCTGCAACCTGCATCTGCACCTACACCTGCACAGCAGCGGCAGGCGGGTGACGAAGGAATCGCAGGTGCATGAGGGTATCGGATAGATTGCGACAGCCGCCCGTCCAAGTTTGTGTGAGAAGGAGGAGGAGGAGCACCGCCAAAAGCCAGAACGAAACAAAGGACGCCACTCATTCCCGTATCCGAATCCAGGGATCATGAACGCAAGTCGCAGTATGCACAGGTCATGTGTAACGTCGACCGGAGAGACCAAACGCTTCAAGACAAGCAACTCCAGCGACCGCTCCCAAGCCACCCCGTCCGAGGGACATCCAACACTCGACTTCCATCGTCAGCGGGTCGTTTAGTGACGGTGGCTTGCATCGTTGAGCGATGGCAAGTGTCAAAAAAGTATCTCGATAGAACTAGCCCAGCTTCGTGAAAGCATCGCTTTGCTGGTTTAGGTGTGTCGGGCGAGTCATGCCAGGGTTGTTCTGCTCCAGAGCTAATTGTTCTGAGACACCAATAGCGAGGGAAAAAGCAATGGTGATGCGCCTTCCCGTAAGTGCGCGAGCTAGCGACAAAGCTGGAGTTGGTTGGAAAAAGGAACAAACAGACAAGGATCGGTGGCTGAAGCAGTTTCGTGCGGAGTAAGAAAGCCAGTTGTTCGTTTCCGACTTTGCGGGTGCAGCTGTGTGTAACTGGAGGCGTACTGCGGAGCTCCTTGAGGGATTCAACCACAGGGATGCGGGTTCATTAGAGATTAGTTGAGATCAGTCATCAACGTTTGGTTTCCCAAGAGTCGTCGTCATCGTCGCTGGAGTCATTATTGTTGAGGCCGTCTCGCGGTCCAAATATGTCTAGCCGTGCGTTAGCCCAAACCGCTTCACGGTCGTACAAGCAATGGAAAAGCAAACAATCCGAACCCGATGTTTCTCGGACACCGTAGCCTTGAGAAAGCGTGAGATGAAAGGGTTGAGCAAGCACGTACACGTTGTTGTAGCCGTGCATCTTCTTTGTGCACACGGTCTTCTTCACACCCGCAAGTAATGGATCGATCTGATCTGTTGACCACCGGAAAACCCGCGTAAAGGGACCGTAGCTGAGAGCTTCAAGCCCTTCGGTGAGGCCGAGATTGTACCACCGTCCAATGTCCTTCTCTTGAGGGTCGGCGGACCAGCTGTTGAAGGGAACTCGTATCACCTGTTCTTGGATGTCGATGAAGCCAGCGGTCTGCAGCATTTGCCTGGTGGTATGGTTATATGCAATCGACCGTCCGGCCGCCGCCGTGGCTCGCCGTAGATAGTCGTACCACTCCGATACCGGGGAGTACGGCATGGTTCCGTCGTCACATCGCGGCTCGAGGTCAATCTCCACTTGCTCAATGTATCCGTAACCGGGTCGGAGGTGCCTGTAACCATATTGTCTTAGTCCCTCGCTTCCCAAAAGTTCCAATTTCCTGGGACACGGAATCGGCTGGTATGTTTCGAGTGACGTACATGAAGATCTTCTGATACATCTCTGGCCAGCTTGAGACGCTGCCGCAAGCCATTTGTATATGTATCAGATCCCACGAGTTCTCTCCGAGCGCCCAGTAACCGTCCTCGTAGTCCTTTGGTATGCGGAATCGGAGGTTCGGTGGAATCCTGCCCAACATCAGCCTCCTCTGCAGTGCATCAGGATGCTCTGTCACCCACTTTTCTGGTTGAATATTTGCGAGATCCAAGCCTAACACCTGTTCCCTAGGTCAGATACGCGTTGCGCGCTTGGGGTGTATGCAGGTCTGACCTCAGCGTTCTGATACCGACTGCGCGCGAATTGTCAGCACCCTGCACTCTTGAAATGAAAGAAACCTGGGAGACCCACTCTGCCATGTCTATAGCCCATATGCCGGTTCCGCAGCCTGTAGTTTCCAATCAGCCCAGCCGCTTCCATGCAGGTGCACCCCGGCGTGCAACATACCCAAGTCCAGTATCCGCGGGGTTGCTACGCTTGGTAAAGGAGCGGTGTGGAGCTGCTCTCTCCTTGCAACGAGGAGGAGCTTGTGGTAAATGTCCATACGATCTTTCTCCTCCTGAGCAGTCCATTGTTGTCAGCACCTTCCATACAATAGATCGCAGCTGTCTGCGCCGTGCGCTCGCTGACGGATGAAGTGAAGGTTCCGCGGACTGACCTCATCGCACGGGAACATGTAAACGCCTCTTCGGTAGGAGTGGTAAAGGCGACCATTTTCGAGGTAGGGAGTGTTCGCTTGATCTCTTTCTGATAAAGCAGGTACCGGTAGACTGGGAAGACGGAAAGTTGCATGTTAGCCGTACGGTTCAAGGAATGTATGACGCTTTCGCATTCGAGCAGCAGGAACGTCGCCGAGCCTCAGCGCTTCGAACAGGAGAGGTGCGTTGCGTGCACTTACCCATTGGCTGCCATCGTAGGCATTGGGGGCTGGGAGTCGCGGTTCCAGTACTGGGACAGAGAGATCCAGCCGTTTTATATGCGTTGATGTCGAGGGTTGGGTGCGCTCAGTTGTGTGACGGGGTTGTGAAAATGCGTGGTGCAGTTGTGTTTGCCTGGGAGAGCACGTAAAGCGGTGTATGGCCGGTAGATATGAGGGAGGGTCGTAGTGCGGGAACACAGGTGAGCAGGAGGTGCCGACGGGCTGGTAAGAGAATTCCCAAGTTCAGGTACTCTAAAATTGCAACGGCAGGGTAGTCAATGCGAGGGAAGCGCCAAAAAGTGGGCGGATCCGGAGCACGATCAGTGGTACAACTCTGTTACCGAGCCGGTGCGGGACTGGGAAGTGGGAAGAGGCACAGGCGGCTGTTCTTTAATCTTTGGTGCTCGTGTTGAGCTGCTGCCCCGTGTGCGAGGAAACCTTAAATCCAAGTCCAAGATGGGCTAGGGGGGGGAGGGAGGGAAAGGGGATGTAGGATCGAGTGGAGAGTGGGGATGGTTTGGAGAAGACGTCCAGAGAAAAAAGGTATCTTTAGGACGAGGAAGGGGGAGAGCGGTGATGATATGTAGGGTAACGTGTGCAGCAGGAGCATCCCATAATTTGTTGTCAGATTCTGGTAAGTGTGGAACTAGCATGCAGGTAAATTTCCGGATGCATGTTTGTGTGTCTCTACAAAGGCCGTAGAGTTCAAGAGTCGAATGCTTAGCCCGGGGGTGTTCGATTGCATTGAGCACTCCCTTTCTCTATTCCAGGTAGCGGCTTGTCTCCTTCTGGCTGGATGTGGAGGTGTTGACATGGCCGACGTGCACGTACATCGTGGTGCCCTTCCCCAGCGGCGACGACGTCCAGCAAAAGAGGATAGCTTCACAGAGCGTTCGTTGTCGGTTCGGCAGGGGAAGGACGGGGCGGTGGTCATAGTAGTAGAGGAAGGGTGGCATGCGTCTCACTAGAAGCATGGTCCCGAAAAGCAATGCGCCCAACTGGGACGAATAGACTTGTGTGGTGACGGTGGAGGGTGTGTTGATGCACATCGATGGGTAGGGCAAAGGCAATTCCGACATGGGCCAGCCCTGCTCACCTTTGTGACACGACAGCTAACCCTGTACATGGACTTCAATCGGGTCCTGCGGCCAAGGCAACGAAGCTGCGTGCTCCGGCGCTCCATCTGACCAGGTATGATCTTCGTCTGCGTCGACTTGGACCGTCATCCCGCTTCCCTCAATGCAGCCTGTGTTCCCATCGGCAACACAGCAGGAACAACAGCATATGTATGCAACACGCTGTTAAGCCGAAGTGCCTCGTCGCCTACGGCGGACCAAAGCATGCGGGTTGCGGTAAGCATCATACCCTCAGACGCTTCCATCGACGACTCAGAAGGTACATGTACGTGTACAAAGTTATATGGGCTGAGACGTCCCGTGGGGTTGGTACCAGCCTTGTATAGCCTTGAAAACAGCGCGTCGTCTCGTGATTGTGTTAAGCGGTATCCACTCAACAGTGGCTTTTGATGACAGCGTGGAGACTCTAGCGTAGGTTGGAGCGGAGACGCTCTGCTTGGGGAAAGAAGAGCAGAAGTAGAGTTACAGCCAACGTAATGAGACAGGTCATGGTATTTCTTTGAGCCTTCCTGTCGGGTCTTTGAACGCCTTCAGTACGCCGCCCTTCTCTGTCCCTCTTGTACCGTGGCACTCACGACTAGTTCGTCCCACTGTTCACCTTTTCGCTTGACGGACCTCGGAGCGTGGAAGATGCACTTTCAGAATGTTCGTCGCCTGCAATCACCTCTCAATCGAGAATCTTCAAACCGGTAACTGGTAGAATCTTTAGGGAGTAAGCAAGGGCCGCGCGTCCGAGCTAGGGTACGGCCGTTCGAGAGGTCGTCCTTCCTGCGGGTCCGCTTTTCGCCTTGATGAGAGGAGGAGAAACGCACAATGAAACAGAGATCCGGTACCAGACTCTCGGGTTCAGTGTGGGATCGAAGCACGGATGTGTATGGCTGAATGACCGGCGGTTCCAGAAAAATCAGTTAGCGGTAAATTAACCCCCAGTCTTCCCGCCCCTTACAGGCCGGGCACGATAACGTTTCGAGCCAACCGCCGATGCTCCGCAAAGGAGCAAAAACACGGAAAATCAAACCGAGCCTTTTCTGAAACCCAGACTTAAGGCCATATCTGCAGTATGTACTACCGAGATTCTGGAGCGACGTTATCTGATTTACCAGGAGCAGTGCATAAGTCCGACTGCTGCGTATCTGATTCGACTGGGGACCTCTTTGAGATATGTTGCCGCTGAGATGATTGAAGATGTTTCGCTTTTATTTGATCTCGCAAGTCCGCAGCAAAGCCCGGCATATTTATCGATTGATGCCATTGAACAGATCGAACATGCCTCTTTCGACTGGCTGTATGTGTAGTATTATTAGTAGTCGTGCGAGCCTACGACACGAGACTTGCTTCTGGTTCGGTGGCAGCCGGTGCAGTTCTCGCACTGACAGGAAGGAGATAACCAAGGGAATGGTACTCTGTCATAATGTCGAAGCTCCTGGAGCCGACAACAACCGCAACGGTAGCTGGGATATGCCGGTCAACGACAACCTGCTCATGAGTCGCGATGTCAGGTTCCCAGTGCAAGAACTTTTGGCTCGTATCGTCTGATGTTTCCCGATAACGATCCTCTGTTGTTGCTGCCCGACCTAAGCCATGGTATATGGACTGTGTATAATTGGGTTCTAGTGAGGCGCGCCGATGTGAAGGGCCAAAGTCATGTCTCGTAACGCAAAGACCCAGGGGAGTTTCAGGCAAAAAGCAGGCTGATCGTAATGATGGCCGAGAGTGACGGTGAATCCTCGAGTGTACAGAGCGAAGTGAACGACAGATGGTAAACTATCTTGAGCGCCCGGCTTTCAGCGACGGCAGGCCTTGCATCGTGTGAAGAGCATGCAACCCTGGCAGCCGCCCTGTTGCTGCAATCTGTTATTGTTGAGCAACAGTCAACAGTGCAAAGACGTTGACGAAAATTGATTGTTACCGAGACTGTGGACGAGCGGCGAGCACGCCGGTAGGGTTCCGGTTCTCTGGGAAATTAACGGCTATCCTAGGTCACAAATGCCAAGTGTCATTGAAATGGCCTGTTACTCGCTTGCTTATTGTAAATCCTCGAAACGGTTCCACCCATTTATTTTCCCGCGGGATCGACTTCCAGTGAGCTGCCCAGACACGATGATTCGAGGAGGGCGCATACCTTACAGAATTGAGACGAACCGTGACCAGCATCAGTCAGAACCAAGGGTGGAACCGTATGCCCTTGAGCGTACGTGAAGACTTCGGACCAGCTTCGACAAGTGGTCAACCTGCCTCGGAGAGTGTGCTGTCTCCTGTTCAGCTACCATATGGCGTGGATAGTCAGGATCTTCACGAGGATGAATCATGCATTTCGAACTTTACAACAGAAACCATGCCGTGAATTCGTCAAGGCGGACATGGGATGATGCAAGGCTCGTCACATGCAGACGTTACTCTTACCCATGATCAAGCGGAGCAGGACTTCAAGCCTGACGCGTGCCCCTCTGAGTGACGATGTCGCGGGCCGAATAATGAGCCTGGTTCGAGCCGCGCTCGCTCGGCGTTGTGAGTCTGGCCGATTGTCCTGCTACTGCTCCATACTTTCGAAGCCTTACCAAAGAAGGCCAGTATATTCCAATGCCTACAGTAGAATGGTGTTAGAAGCTCTGCAGAATATCCCAGCCGCATGTTGGTGCAGCATGCTGCACAATGCTGGAAGGAAAATTCATGTCATGATGACTATGCTGTCGTAGACTCGAAACTCCACCTGTGTTTGTATGCCACGCTCAGCGAGGCCCGCAATTAGGATGCTTGTTTATGAACCAGGAAAACAATCGGCCTGTTGAAGGGGCGGTGCTGTGACGGAAGAGTATGGCACTCAGCAAGATTACATCGCGATCCTCGAAGGACCACGTCTTCCTGCTGCAGTCATCATTGTCGCTGGGCAATGTGTGTGTGGCTGTCAAGCGACACTTACCCAGGACGACGTGCGCGAGGCGCTAGCAGCCGACCAGGTCGTACCACCTTGTTGGATCGCTCTTCCCGCAATTTGGAAGCTCGTGCGGGCCGCTTCGCGAGCAATCAAATTTCTCCCAAGCCATTGCTCTATGTGCCGAAATAAACCCTGAGAGGCCACATTGGCGGGTTTGCGGTAGCGAATCGGTAACTCTGCCAGAAACCGCTGGTGAGCCAGTAAAGGGGATGCTTCGGGAGCAGGTCGGTCTTGCTCTCTGTCGTTCTGAAGTTTGACGGAAAGTGTTGCTGCCTTCCCACAAAGTTGCTCATGCGGGAATTTGGGAGAGGTTCGAGCTAAGAAAGTTAAAAGTATGAGGGTTGCGCATGAATAGAGGCCCTATTCGAGGGCGCCGCTTAGCCCGGCCTCCGAGTCAAGTTCAACAGAAATGTGACTGATCACTTTATTTTCTCTTCACCTCGCGTCCTCATTGGCTGGTTAGGCATCCTGCACCAATGACCGAAAAGGTGTACCATTGTCCATGTGGGGTGTTACCACCCACATGGTACGCTTGAGCGCGAGAGGAGTCTCCCTCTGAACCGGCTGAAATACTCGTCTTGGTATTTTCGCCCCATCGAGACCTGACGCACGACTAAGGACGGGACATTTCATCCCCAGTCCGCGGATGTCGCTCGTGAGTGGAATCATTTGATCCGAGAGAAGGACAGCATGAGCGTCGCCGTGTTGTAGCCCCGAGAGTGCAAAGTAGGAATAAATCGATCCATATAACGTCCACAATACGCGGGAACGGCCATTCTGGTCAGCTTTGTTAGTCTGTTATTGAAGTTTATGAGGGTTTGCTTACCATGTGCAAAAACTTTGCTGTGCTGCCTTTAACGCTTAGTTGATCGTTCGCTTGTAGTGATTTCGTTCCAAATACCTGCCTTGCAATGCAGTCTAAGCAATTGAACGAGACTGCGAGCAACTTCGAGGCGTTGCGCCGATGAAAAGTGAAAATTCCTATCTTTTACCCAATGCTACATTCATGGGACAACACCGGACAAGCGTTGGGATTACCTTATATTTAAGGTTCGACGCCAATCCACGTGATTTGTACGACAGTTGACTTTTTCACCTTTTCGCAAGCACAACCTCATCTTGGCTTCTTACAAACGCAGCGGCCCATTGCTGCAGCTAAGGTGTCCTTATCACTCTTCAATTGCAGTGATCGTTTGCAGGACGTCCCGGTAGAACGCCCATACCCACGCAAGTGGAGCCGAGGAGAGTGAGGCGATCCATCAAGAAGGGAGATGAAACCGTCAGGATCATCCCGAATTGGAAGGCCTGAGTGAGCAATTATTTTGGGCTTCTTGGGGGGTATCACCCCATGACTATACGCTCGCTGCGGTCTCACCGTTGGTGGCTGCACGTTAGCATCGTCGATCACACAGCGCTCATTTCCTCCTCAAGCGAACGCGGACAGGGAGGACTTATGGGGACGAATCAGTTCCCGACATGTAGGAGCCTACTTCAGTTCAGGTGCGGAACCGTCAAGTTATCATGTCTGTGCAATATTCCTAGTCATCTTCGTTTTCGTGTCCGCTCATCGTTCCACTTCCGCTTACACCCTTGCGGTTTTCCACCCCACCCCCATTCATAGCCTCCGACGCTTGTCTCTTCACCTAGCTGACCAACCCTGCAATGGCCATATTTAGCACAATCATTCGCGTTTGTAACGCTTATTCGGCGATGCGCAAACAATAGCGTTCCTTCCCTGTCAACGCTTGCCTGCGGTTGTTCGTGCCAGCGGCATTTTCATGCTTGTCGTGGTCAAAAGGTATTTCATCCCAAATAGCACGCTCATTGACAACAGACTTGGCAGCGCTCCAGTACAGCCAGTCGTTAGCAGCTTCAACGCGGAACCAACGGTGCCTCGACCTTGCTGAACCTTGCAAAGCCCGGTTTCATTTCTTGCACAACCCTGTTCTGTACCCTTGACATCGCTGGGACACCCGCCGGCGACCCGGCCTTCAGCAACACTAAGCCTATACTGGCTGCTTCGAAGCGGTATCACCCACTAGCGTTGGGGTTTAATGGGACTTCATCCCACGGGCATAGATGTGATCAGCCGACATCTGACGATGTTGGCACAAAACAGTTGCCGAACCCTTCATGTCATGCCTGACTCAGGGTGGCCCCTCCGCTGGGTGTAGACAGAGTCATCTGCACTTTCTCATCAGCGATGGCCAAGATTCGTTGTGGTGCTCCTGGTTTTGAACCCATGTATTTCGGGAATTGGTAAGCTCAGGGTGACCAGGCCGGAACCACCGCTTCTTTTGTATCTAGCCAGCGGGCGTTCAGCTCCAATAGACTTCTAAGCCATGCAAACAGGCCAACCCACCCGACGCCAGTCCCTACTCTCTGCACATGGCCGCTACGTTGGCTTCGAGAGCCTGACATTGTACTACGCCAGTCCATTGGTTATCACTATCTCGTTCTGTCACATTAGAGCCTCCTCTGGGAAAGATGTATCAAGATACGACTCGGTTCTCGCCCACACTTTGTAGAGTATGGCCAAGCGGTTGAATCGGGCAGTCACTGCCGCACAGTTGTGGATCAGCTCTAGTAGTCACCAACGTGCCATGCAATATGGGCGTGTTTCCTTCTACATTACTCTACGTGGATCTTGAAGATTTTACCACTATGTCTCAAGTTAAGGCGACGGCGCGGATGGGGAAGGAGAGGCAGCATCTCCGAAAAATGGACTCCTATCGCTGCCTGTATCAGCAGCATTAGGGAACCTGTCCATGACAACACATGGCATGATACCCAGCAAGCGACGTCCTCGGCCTGAACAAGCGCGTCCGGGTCCTCCGTATCGAGCCTTTTGCAAGCTGTCGTTTCCTTTGCTGGGAGCGGCGGAGCCAATGGTGGCCTACGACCCTGCAGCGGAACGCTGAATGTGCATCCGCCACGCCGTGTCCGCTGTGAGTGACCATGCTGCAGGCTGTGTGAGCGCAGCGGAGGCGCTTTACATTATTCGATGTGGGTACGCGTGTGTCCGTATTAAATCACATCTTCTGATCTTTGAATGCCCCCGCCTCGAGCTTGAATTCACCGCTCTTCGGCGGCGTGATCATCATCAGTGGCTTTGTTGTCTGTCCCCGGATAATCCGTTGAGCTGTTGGCTTATGGAGGACGGTATACTCTGGGGAGGCCAACGTGGGCCAATGGTGATCCAATTGAGATTTACTGTGAAGCTTGCGAAGTCTGGACCTAGTATCTTCATCCATGATCAACCACCTTGGGGTTCTGAGGGCTACTGACCTCTCTCTGGGTTCGTGCAGCCGCTGGTGGGATTTCACATTGAAGTTACAGTTCATCGAACTACTCTACCTTCCTACCAAGTGTTCTTCTGGGGTGAGATGAACGTATGGACGTGTATACACGTCACTCTCAAGACCAAGGTAGCGAGATGAAATATGCTTCTGTTTCACATGTGCTTACTCCTTTTAAAGATTAGGGTCACCTTGGTCCACAGACTTGGATTCCTACACATCCACATCCAGTCAGGAATGTACACGTTCAACTTCATTACCTAGTACCTGCCAACATCTGCAAAAGATGGATCCATGTCCCTTCACGGCTGGCATGAAGAGAGAGCACGTCAGGCATGGCAGAGTTGCTCTGTCTGTGAGACGGCCCGTTGCTCACTTCGTGTTGTGTTTCGGTAGCCGTCCGGATTCGTCGTCATGCTTCATTGCGACTGATCTAGGTATCAATGGAGCTGCTGTTGTTCGGCTGGAGAAGGACGTCTCTGCACAAGGACCACAACCCTTTGAGTTCTCAACAATCGAACGGGCCACGGCCCGAATGGCTTTTCGAGCCAACGGCACATAGCTCTGGCTGCGACGGGCCGCTGCGATGAAATCACGTCATGATTCTCCTCGAGGCCTTTAACAATATACATCGCGATGGAGATAGACCGGGAATTGTCGGCTTAGCCTTGCGATGGATCAAAGCGCACCGGTTCCGTAGACAAGACGGTAAGGCTGCCATCGCGCGCGTCTCTGTCTAATAGACATAGTGTGTTAAGCAAAAAACACTTCTGTTGTAAATACCGGTTTAGGCAGTTATACATCCTGCCAGGCGTTTGGAAGCTACCTTACTGTATCTAATTTCTCAATGACCGGCCCCGGAACTGGGATGTCGTGCATATTGATACACTGACGCGGGTTCGGGCCGTTACACCGGTTCATCCCGTGACCAATCCGCTTCGACCCCAGCGTCTTCCGTGGCCAGAAAGCATGCCTTTATCAACTACGTTGTGTCACGATTGCAACTTCTCAATCACGGCTGATCAAGACCCGATAGAAGAGGCCTAACAACAGAAGGGTGTGGGGATGACGGGCGCTACCCAGATCTACTCGTAAGCGAAGACCCGGGAAAGCAGATCTCACCTCCTGTGGGGGTCTCAACCAGCGACGCCAGTGTTACGGATCCAGGTCCTATCGAGCCAGAGCAACGTTGTCCGGGCCAATCAAGCATATGCCGCGTGTGGAACGCAGGAGAAGGAACTGTGATGAAGCTTTGCCGGAATGCTGTCCTAAGTAACCGGATAGGAGGAGCGTGCGACCATTCCGAAAACACCAACAACGCGACCCCTACATCGGAAGAACTCGAAACCCTGCAACAAAAGATTGGAGAACTAGATTTAGACTGAACAGGACATTTGAGTCTTCTCCGGAGAGCAGTGGGTCTGTCAGTAACCTTATCGTGCCATCCTATCCAGTCAATGGAACCATACCAGGCACGCACTCCGGATTGTACAGTGCTGGGTTAGGGGCCACCCTCCTCTTCCCGCTACTGTGCTTTCTTGACTATGATGGCTACACTCATGGCAAAACCCAAATGCCGTGACCTACGGTCTCGGTGCCCAGCGAGGTGCTGGACGTTTTGAGAGAATCCCGCCAGGTGAGCGAACTCATCGACTACTACTTCGGCACCACTCGCACATGGCTTCCCCATAGTACGATCACACCATCTCCTACGCTCTGCATGAATGGCATGCTCACATTCTTCTAGAAGCACAGAAGGGATGCGGCAACAAGTTGCCAACTCATCTGTAGACCCAAACGCGGATCTGGTATTGCTCTTCCAAGCGACGAAGTTGGTGTGCTCAACAGCGGACGACCCTCAGGAGCCACCAACAACAGGCCTTTAACTGCTGGCCAAGCTGTTCTACGCCTAAAGCGAGGCATAAAGCCTTCGGTTCATCATGACCTTCTAGGCCGCCATGCTGATACCGGTCTACGATCTCGGTCACGCCACTGCCCAGCCGTGTATCTCAGCATGGGACTCTGCGCCCGGTTGGGCATTGCCATGGGCCTCTGTATGCCAGGATCATGCACCCCAGATGCTACCTACATCTACGGCATGGAAGTCGCTAGAAGGCCGCCGATGGGTGTGGTGGTCCATCATGCTACTGGACCGGTACGCCCGCTCATCCCGCCTTCATGCTGCACTTCACTGTTGCACCCATTGCCGTCTTGAGCAGTCCCTGCGTACATGCCACCTATTCCATAACTCTCCCATGGAAGGAAAAGAATGCTAGCCGAGCGGCACATAGGACAGCTTTCGTTGATCTGGGGAACCGGGGATACCCGCAACCTTTGAACACGCCCGCTTCGACGAATAGAAGACTCCCTGCGACAACGAATGCTCGAGACTATGGCTTTCGTATACCCCCCCCCTCGCTTCCCTCTCCTTCCCTCCCCTTCCCTCTCCTACCACCCAATCCCCATCCTTATCAGCAAAACTCCGGAGCAACCTCCGCTTCGAGCACCACCCTAACAAGCACCCCTTATCTCCACCTAATTTCCTCCCAAGGGATGATCACAAACTGTTCACTCAGGAAACAAACGTCTCTTCCTTAGCCCACCATCTACGCTGCGCGCTGCGCCCTTTGTCCGCACCTGCCAAGCAGCCAGCTATCCGCGGCCAAGTCAACTCGTGCGGTACCCCAACGAGCGCGCCATGCAGCGAGACTTTCAGTTCGAAGAAAAGCGCTGCAGCTGTTACGTACGCTGGATTCGCTGCTGGGCATCTTCTGCGAGCGGTTTCAGAAAGAGCGTGAAAGAGATGGGGGTTTGTTGGGGGTGGGAGAGGGAGGTGAGGGATGGGAGGTGATGGATGCGGCGAAGCCGTTGTTTGAGCGGTTAGATGTCATGGACCGGTAGGGTTTGGATTTCGTTAGAGAGAGGAGCGGTGAGTTCGATATCTTCAGGACGTAGGTGCTGTCAATTCGTATGAGGAGACTAGCGTAGCTGTACTCTGTAGCACGGAGGACAGCCTTAGGTGAGCACTCGTAATGTCCCATCTCCGTTGTGTCGTTGAACGTTGGTACCAGTAATATGGAACTGGGTGGTCCCACGAGGTTGGTAATGGAAGAGATTGGATGCGTGAATGGACGTTACTCTGGCACACAGTTCAGGCAACACAATGCAATACTAAATGTCGTAGCTGTGGATCATGACACAGATGACAATGTACGACGTTCTGCAGCATGATTCAGCCTTCACAGTGTATAGCCATACCTGTGTGGCTCGGAGGCGGTTATGTAAGATCTCCGCTTACGTATGAGCTTTTAGAACTGAGTTCCAAATAGAGACATGGTCCGGTCAACTGGGACAAGGGACGTGGTTTCGTACCTAAGCGAAGAGGAAGCTGAGGATGAAGTTGATAGTTGCCGACTCATAGATTAAGATTATATGCTAGCGACCTGAAGATGAGACAGACAGGCGAAACTAAACTACATCGATGAAAGGCTAAGATTTTTTGCTTTTGAAGTCACAACGCTACTTGTACACTGGGAAAGACAGCAAGCGAGTAGCTAGGTAGCTGTTGCTGCTGAAAAGGCCGGGGAAAACGAAAGATCGTCGTCTGGACAAAGCAGAACAGGCACATAGAAAACTCGTGTTTGCGTCAGTGTACCGAATGCCTTAATCGTCAGAGCCTCGGCAGAAGCTCCCATTCCACTTCTTCATTATCCTGTCGCGCTCCATGTCCGCGACGTTGACGGGTGTGATAACCCTCGTGGATCCCCAACCCAAAGCCCGATATCCCCCTCCCTCTCGCCCCCTGCTGACCGTCACCCATCCCAGGATAGATCTGCTCAGGACTCGCCTCCATATTCCCCAGAATGCGACTGATCCCCGCCGCTGAGATCAGCTGCGCCTGTGGCTGTAAAGGGATATGTAAATCCTCTTCGGCGTGTGATTGAAGACGGATGTGCATCTCTGCCTCGACTGGGGTAAGTCCATTCATTGGTAGGTGAGCAGGGTCTTGAGTTGCGTGGTAGACATCCGCTTCCTCAAAGGAAGTATGCGCAGGTGAAACCTGTTGGCTTTCATACCCCGTTCCAGGCCGCGTGTTCGCGATGGAGACGTAGCCCGGTTCTTCAAAAGTGCTGGACGCAGTATCGTGATGTATATACTCCTCCCCGCCAAAGACGTTGACATATCCACTCGCGGTGGTAGACTGGGTATCATGATGGGAAGTCACGGGCGTAGGCAGCGAATGCCATGCCCTCCCATAACCTTCGTCATGCTGCGCCAGATGTTCAGCTCGTTGCACGGGCTCATAGTACGCTGGTGAGGGCTGTGAAAAGGATGCCGCGGGAGTGAGGTAGCAGCTTGCCGTTGCGGTATCTGTGAAGGACACGGAGGGTGCGGTGCAGATCCGCAAGCCGCCTTGAGGATCCAAGTCCACGGCGCTGTCGTCGTAGGCTTGCTGACTTTCCACGTGGCGAGCGATGATGGAGGAGGCTTGGTCTTCAGAGGGGAGGCCGACGAGGGAGTCGATGGAGGCTGGGTGGGGCTGGGTTCTGTAGTGATGAACGGGGATTACGTTGTCGTACAGGTGCTCTTGCTGAGTGTTGTAGACGAGCGAGGCATTCGAATCGTCAAAGTCGTCTTGCTCGTAAGGATAGTGCAGTCCTGGCTGTGACGCATCACGATCAGCTACAGGCGCCTCATACACCGGGGACCCCGGCAGGATGAGCTTCTTCCAAGTTGTAGTACCCGATCCTCTCTTCAGATTCCATAGGATGATCAAAACCCGCTGGGGTTCCTCAGGGTTTGACTTCGATGTCGCATACACCTCCATTTTGGCAGTGAGACTCAGATGTTTATCGATGAGCGCCGTTGTCATCTCCAGTTGGGCCTGTGCCCCAGGACTGGCTGCCCCAGATCTCTCTGCTTCGGCAACTTTCGCTTTTAGGTGCTCGACCTTCTGTAGTGACCTGGAAACCTCGGTGAACCGTTTGGCCCAGAATTGGCTGCCGAAGTTTACTCCAGATAGGCTCTGCAACTTTTCGTCATAGGTGATGGGTAGAGGCTCTGTTTCGGCGCAGAGCTTGTTACCGTGGTAGAAGCGAGTTACTGAATGAAAGTTATGGGCCGATAGGTCATGCTGGCTCGAAAAGTGGAGTTCGATAACCATTGCCGACTCGTCTGGGAACGTGCGGCAACAGGGAGTTACAGAGCAGTCTGCAACCAAGACTTCGCACTCTAGAGGCTCTTTGCCATGTCGAAAGCCTGCCAGCATATCTTCGTACTCTGGGAAGTCCTCCACGCGAATGTCCCACTGCCGTGGAGCTTTCGAAAGAGCTGTAAATGTGTGAAAAGTGGCGGGCGGAGAAACCTGATTGTCACGAACGACCATCTCGAAGAAAGTGGGCTCCAGAACACAGGGGCTATAGTTCGACACGTTGGAGCGAAGGGTCTGTCTTGGTGGAGGGAAGGCACCCCAGGAACGGTTTGGGAACATGCTGGACGCCATGTTTTGCTCGGCGTGTCGCGGTATATTTGACCCAGCCTTGCCCTTTGCAGGCGGTGGAAAGTATTTCAGCACTGCATGACTGGTCAGTGAAGCTTGAGCGACAAGCGCAACACCTACCGTATGGGCTATGGGCAACAAACGGTCTCAACACTTGAAGATGGCTCATGACCTTCTTTCGGTCCCTGTTGTCACCGGTCTCCTCGTAGATGAACATAGTTATGAGTTCATTCCGTCCACGGCTCTTTCCTTTGTAGGGTATCTTTCTGTGCCTTGGCATTGGAGGCCACCTTACAATTGCTGCTTCATGGTGAGCCACTCTATGTGTTTGGGCGGAAGAGAAGACAGTACCCACCACGGACGAATGCCCTCTCAATGTGCTCCGGCCAGACGTCTGGTTCTTTCTTTGCGCCAGTGCTGATCTTCTTCCTCTGGTTCTCACGATACTTGGCAAAGCCTTCACATTTGTACATCTCCCTCCATAACTTGTCACCCTCAATATCAAGCCACTGTCGTTCGGTAATGTCTCTCCATTGCTGAGCAGCTTGTGCCTGCTGCTTTCGTCTAGCATACCCACCATGTAGCCTGCGTGGTGTTGACGATGACGACAACGTGGCCAACTTGACGTTGTTGATCTCCCTCACACCGTATGCATCAGTGGTATTGTTGGATCGTTCCTGGAGTACACGGTGGGGGACGTCTTCATAACCATATGCTTGATGACCATTATAGGAAGGAACCTCAGATGTATAACCTCTCGAAACGTACAAGGCCATAGGCAGTACTCAGAGCTGATTGTAGTAAAGAATGTGGGTGGTATGAAGGAATGAAACCGGTAAGTGGGCAAAGAATGTCTGGTAAATGCTACTTTGTCTTAAGGAACGTAAAGAGCTGGACTTGAAAAGAATGACAGGAAAAAAGAAGAGAATGCCCGTTGAAGGTGACATCCTACGTAGAGCTGATCGACCCTTCGGTTTATACAACCAGTGACTTACAAGGGGTGTAACAGACGATCTGTTGCATCTCAAGGGCAGTTGAATTAAGATTAACGTAGAACATGACTAGCCCGCTTGCACTTAGCTTAGGCATGGGAAGCCAAACATCGACCTCGCAAGATGGACTCAGTGCAGTGTATTTGATAGATCGTGATCTCGATCCCTTGGAAAGGAATGCGCTTACATATGGCGATGTAAGGGCGGAAGAACATGAGCTCATATGGAATGCCTTCCACGACCCATCAGGACGCCAAGAAAATTGTAGCCAGGGAGACGCTGGTGGAATGTCTTTGAAAGCAACAGAAAGACGATTTGTAGAAGACTTACAATGAACCAATGGAATGCTGGAAGGATTAGACTCTGATACTTCAGATGCAGTGTTAAAGTACGAAGAAGTATGGATTGATGTCTGCACGCCGTGTTTCAGGAGAAAGCCATGGTAAATTCAATAAGTATGGGGGAGCCAACATAATAGTTTGTGGTAATCTGTTCGTTCGGAGCGTGAAGATTGTCCGGCAGAATCTCGAGGATGAAGTTCGTTGACAAAATCTTGAAGCAAGGGATGGTAGAGGCAACCACACAACCTACCAACGTCTCGCCCCACCGGTTTCCAAGGGATAGCAAGAGATAGCTCACGCTCCGTCTGCATCATCGTCTCCACCGACGGCAAATTTCTTTCTGCCCGCGCCCACCAGTTTCTGCAGGGCAACCTTGTTGACTTGCGATCCGACCTTCTTTTGCATACGCTCGATTTCCGCTTCGGCGTCTTCCGGATCTTCCGCGGCGAATTCCAGCACGAGTCGTCTGCCAAGTAAATGTGTATTTCGCAACGCATCCACGGCATTCTCTGCTTCTCGAGGCGTGATGAACTCGGCGAACGCATATCCGCGGGCTGAATTATCAAACTTCTTGGGCACTCGTACTGATCGAAGTTGGCCGTATGAGCTGAACAGAGCACGCACATCCTTTTTGGTTGTTTCGAACGGCAAGTTCTTGATGATGATCTTGGTTCCTTTCGATGCTGCCTTCTTAGCAGCATCCTCCTTTCGTCGCTCCTCGGCCGCATCCATGCCCTTGTGGGAAGCACGGATCTGCACTTGATGGCCGTCCAGGTTGTAGCCGTCCATAGCTGCCAATGCCGCCTCAGCTTGCTGCTTGGTTCGGAACTCGAGGAACCCGAATCCCATGCTCAGAACTTGACCGGGTTTTTTCGGATCGGTCTTTGTCTTCACACGTGCTGACATAAAACCTTCCAAAGGCTTGAATACTTCCGTAAGCCGAGCATTTGTCGTGGAGAAGTTTAAGTTCCTCACGAAGAGCGTGGTAGTATCAAGAGCGGTATCCGGTCTGTTTTCCGCAAGCAGATCAGTAGCCGAGACTTTCATAGTAGCCGCAGGTGCCGGAGCAGGAGCCATTTTTGGAAGTGCCGCTGATGGTGCTGTTGTGAACAAATTCTTAGGCGCCTTTTCTAGGAATAACACAGAGTCCTTGATTTTGCGATAGGCAAGAGTAGCAAACGCCGATCTTGCCTGCGGTGGCTGCGCAAACTCGACAATAGCTATCGTGCCACTTGGCGGCATCAGGAACCTTGTCACCTCTCCTTGCTCTTTAAACATGGCTTTCAATTCCTCGGGCTTGGTTCCATAGGGAAAGTTCTTGACAAGAATTGCTGTATCACCTCGCTCTTTCTTTCTGAAGGAGTCTAGGTCTACGCCATTCTCAGAAAAGTAGGCTTTCGTTTCTTGGATGACATGTGTTTCTGCTTGGGCCATCTTCACCGCAGCGTCAGCTGAGGTTGGATCCAGCAGATCAGACTTTGAGACCCCCATGCGGTCTGAGATCGAAGAGATGACTGCATCTTGATTCATATAGAGTGCGTTCCAGTTGAAAGTTGCCGACGCTGCTTGTGCCTTGCGCTGTATCTGCTTCTGCTTCTTCAGAGGTAGCTTGGATATGGCAAAGTCATCAAGCTTGTTTTCACGTTTCGGTGATGCTGCAATAATGTGCAGGAGACGACCTTGGAAAATCTTGCCATCAAGGTTTTGAAATGCTGCGATGGCAGCTTCCGCATCCTCAAACAGCAGATATGCGAACCCTTTGCAACGGCCAGTCTCGAAATCCATGGGAACGTGTACCTGGATGTACAGTCAGTCCGAAGTTTGCAACCTATTCACGGAGATCGTGTATAAAGGGGTATTGTATCAGTGAAATGAGAAGCATCTACTAAAATATTCTCCCTGGTGACATCAACTGCAATTGCATAAGCTGTCCCTATCAGGTCGATCATCATACAACATGAGCGTGAATAGAGTGATAACAATGAAAGCAGATTACTTACCTCTTCTATCTCGCCATATTCTTGGAATACTTCTCTGAGCTCGTCCTCCGTGACTGAGTATGGTAGATTACGAAGAAATAGTCGCTTGCTCGCTCTGATTTTGGTGATTTCAGCATCTTCCGGCTCATCATCATTCTCGTCATTGTTGGGCAGTGCTTGATCCTCGTTCGGTGATGCTTCTGGCTCCGCTTCTTCAGCGTTTGCAGCCTGGGCGCTAACATCCAGCTGCGGCGCGCCTCTATCAGGGCTGGGAGACATTCTCGCAGGCGCGCCGTTGGGCAGCTCTTCGTCATCGTCTATCAAACCAAGCAAACGACTCGTCCGTGATCGTAACCAATCTGCGTCATTCACCGGACCTTGGTTCGCCACAGTATCCGCCGGTATCTCCTCTGTAGTGGAATGTTGTGCCGGTGGCGCTTGTGGACTGTCCCGTGGGATGTCTTCTTTCGAGGTCTGCACATCAGCGCCAGTTTCCTGGTCGGGTGGCTGAACTACTTCTGATGTCCGTGCCTCGGACTTCTTGTTCCGTTTGGGGATGCTCTCATACTCGTCGTCACTGGCAGCCCCATCCACAGCAACGTCCTTCACGGTGTTCTCAGGGTCGGCTACCTCGGGGAGAGGCACTCCGCCATCGTTTGCCCATGATTTTGATTTGCTGGGAGGTTGCATAACCTCCAGGTATTCTTTCAGCTTAGCGTCGTCCTTCTCCGCCTGGACAACATCCCGCTTCCGCTTCAATGGGTTTTCAGTCGCTTGATCCTTGACCGATTCTAGCGCCACCTTGGATGTTGGAGCTTGCCGCCCACGGCGTGGTGTAGGAAGAGACTCATCAGCTACCTGTAGCTTGTCAGCAATGCGCTTGCTTACTCTTTGAGGCCGCACGTACCGGCCGAGCGAGCTCCACACCTATCTTGGACATCTTAATGAAGGTCCTATTAAAGTACTTGACAGCCTTGGCCGCCTCTTCAGGCGACTTGAAGCCGACATAGCCAATGCGCCGGTTTGGCAGGAGCTTCGCGTCCGTGACCGTGAATCCTTTTGAGAAGTGCTTTCGGAAGTCATGTTCGGAGAAGGTCGGTGGGAGACCCTTGACGAAGATACGTGACGAAGCCATAATGTCAAGCCAGTAAACGCGTCTTGATGTTTGGTGTGCTGTTCGCAAAGTCCAAACTTTCTGACTACGAAAAGTTTCTAGCAAGCTGGAGAGAAAAGTTCTGTGCACAGACCTTCTGTGGGGCATGCAGCGGCAACTTCGTTTGTGCGGTTACAGACGCCAGCGTCTGGCGCTTAGGCGACGATGCCCTTGAACTCGTCACTCCTGTCAACTTCGGCGCATACAGAACCATTCCTCTCAACCCCCTTCCGCCAGCTTCATTTGCTTTGCCAGAGCTTCCTCTCTCCTGTAGCTCCAGTCTCCGATTGACTTCGTGCGTTTCCCGACTGTACTCCCAATACAAAATAGCGCACGATTTGCAATGGCTCTCGACAGCGAAAAGAAAGGCGACGAGCTCGAAGGTTCTCGCCATATTCACTTAGTGATTGCAGAGCGAATACTGACTTATATCCATAGTCGCTGTCAAATCGGCAGATATGGTAATTGAAGCCTGTCACATGACCTTCGTATACAGACGCGGCAACTGAGAACATGCAGAGCGAAGAAATGCAACAAGAAGCGATTGAAGTCGGCATGTTCGCCCGAATCCAGAGACTCGAGCAAGGCTGACGAACTGCAGCAAAGGAGGCCATGAACCGCTTCAACATTGAAAAGGTGTGAGCTTCGACTGCCGACGAAGATGTAGCCATTGACCATTTCTTTCAGGATATTGCACAGTATATCAAGAAAGAGGTAAGTGTAAGAGCATGCAGCCTCTCTACAAGGTTCTGACGAAGGCCGGCAGTTCGATAACCGACGAGGCGCGACATGGCACTGCATAGTAGGAAGAAATTTTGGCAGCTTTGTAACGCATGGTATTGTGTACTGCCGTCGACTTGGCCAGCTGCGGGCCGCTAACTCTAGCAGAAACAAGGCACTTCATCTACTTTTATGTAGGACATTGCGCAATATTGCTCTACAAAACTCAATAGATGGCGAGGAGCAGAGAGGACCAGCAGCTCCGGCTAGCACTTCGCTTGTTCATCCCATGCCACCAATTGGATCGCACAGGGAAGCGCATAGAGGACGTGAACGACAATTATTACTTGGACGACAGGAGAGGGTATACTTGGAACCTGTTGTATTTGTAGACCCTGCTCTGGTTGGGAGTATTCCAAACATCTGTTTGCTCGTCAAGCACATGCTAAGAAAGACTGCATCAGTCCTACCAAAACCAGAACCCCTATTTACCCGTTACTTCCTTCCGCACCCAACATTGTGGAGGATTTCCGCAGCTTTAATTGGAAGACCATCACTTGCTTGACATGCTACAGCTTCCGAGGCGTAATCACTGTCTTCCGTGCATACCATACAACCCATTACCGTGATGCTCTTAGCACGGGCACAATGCGCGTAAGAACGGTGTCCCTGGAGGCGGCAAGGGGCAGACCCTCAGGCACTCCGACCACCGAGACCCCGCCAAGCTCGCCAAGTCAGCCCCAGCAACATCACCAAGCCTGGTGACGACGTCCGGTGGCTCCGGCCTGATAGCTTTCTCCAGACTCAGCCACCTCACTTCCCAAACCAACAACATCCCTCCAGCTCAAACACAGTACCACCGTTCGCATCACATCTTCGCATCCTCATCGGCCGACGCAAAGCGCATCGTTTGATACACTGGACTAATCGCGCGACGCACAACCACAACCGTAACTTCCAACCTCCATCCCCACCGCCAAAATGTTCTTCTTCTTCACCTGCGGCACCCACAGTACGCCCTCCTCCCCATCCCCCATCCTCCCCTCCTCATCCACCTCCAACTAACCCCCTTCCCACAGCATTCACATCCACAGTAAAAGGCTACGAGCACATAACCGCGCAATGCCAAAACTGCGGCAACTTCAGCGCGCGCGTCTACTCCCGCTGGGAGTGGTTCACCTTCTGCTTCATCCCGCTCGTTCCTTTCTCGCTCAAGCCGTGGAAGGAGGTCGGGTGTCACATTTGCAATTTCCATCAGGATGTCAAGTATCGACCGGATGTGATGGCGCAGGCGCAGGGGCAGGTTGGGGGGCAGGGAGGAGGGCAGCAGGGGTATGCGATGCAGAATCAGGGGCCGCAGAGGTATAAGTAGGGAAAGAGTAGGGAAGAGAAAGGGTGGAGGGGGATATGCGCATGGGAGAGTTGGGTGTGGATAAGTGCGTACATAGGAGGATCCTGTCATCCCCGGGCAATAGGTGCTCAGCTGCGGCGCGGATGGTATTGGATGGGTACGCTGGCGTTTGGGAGTTTGGGACCTGAATATACCCTAAAGTTACTGTCGTACATCGCAAATCACAAGCGTTGGTTATCAGATCTCCGTCGAGACCCACACATCTTGTCATCGTTCTCAGTACGGTTGTATACGATGCTCATTTCCCGTCGAAACATTTATCCACATTCCAAACGATTCTCTGCAACCCTTCCAGACCCGGTGTATCCATGTTGACGCGCCCTAGGGATCTACTCGCCTACCAGCTCAGCCAGTGGCAAGCTTCTTCAACCCCGTGATATCCCCATTAAACACATCCGAATCACCGCCATAAGTGTTGCTATCCTTATACTGCCAGAAAGTATAATAAGGCCACCCACCAGGAGGCGTCCCCGCGCTGCTGGCATACCTCGCCAAGAACAGTGGGTTCGTGTTGACGAAAGCATTCGAGTTACCCGTGCAGGTACTCCACCAGCTCGGGCTAGTGTACAGCACCGGATACCGTCCCGTCAAGGAGCGATACTGGTTGTTGAAGCTCTGGATCCAGCTAACCATGCCAGACGTGCTGAGGCCGCCGCAGTCACCCTCGAGGTCGAGCATGCCGGGGAGGGTGATGCCATCGGCAGACCAGCCGCCGCCGTGGGAGACAAAGTAGCTCGCCTGCGTGGCGCCTGAAGACGACCCGGGGTGAGCGAAGTGGTAGCCACCACGGAGGAAGCCGGCGTTTGTGGCCCCGGTGTAGTGAGAGCTGAAGGTTGGGTCGGTGTAGGTGGTGCCCTCGGTGGCTTTGATGTAGACGAAGCGGAGGCCGCCAGAGTAGGCGGAGGCGAAGTTGACGGAGGACTGGTAGTGAGAGATGTCGAAGCCTTGGACGGCTGCTTGAGCTGTTGCTGCGAGGGAGAGGAGGGATGTGACGGTGAACTTCATTTTGGAAGATGTGAAAGGCGTTTATGGATAGAGAGATGTGGTGACCTGGAGAGAGGAATTGGGGGATGCTCAAGGGACATTATATAGCCAGTAATGTGTTCCATGAGAGGTGTTCTCATGCTGTAGTGTCTTGTAGAACTCAACTCAAGTCTACCGTGCCTCCACGCTATAGCCCGTTGTGGAAGGATAGACGTTGAAAAGCCAATGACAGAACTCAATCGTAACATGCTCAGAGCAAGTACTCCACACGTCGTTTATGCTATGCAGTCTAAGAACTCTTACCTTGAACAAGGAAACTGGGATAACCGGTTCATGAAAGAAATAGGAAGGCAAATATGTGATACATTGACGTTATTCGTACAACTCGCCGTGGCTGCAGGGGAAGATCTGCATGATGTGAGGCTACACTGACTTACCTAATCCCTAAGCGGCAGGACGACTTTCTGCTGCTGATGAGGTACTAAGTTGTTGCACCAATGCGTTGCTTTTGTTCACACCCGTTGCCAGTTGCTCTGCACGATAGGTGGAGAAGAGGGGTTAGAGCAGCCCCAGACGAGACGGGACGGGCAGAGCCAGCGGTGGGGTGGAGGGGATCCTTGGGGTGGCCTCCCGCACGCCCTGGCGCAAAAGAAGCACTTCAGCCTCGAGCTTGGTGGTGACCCTGCTTGCAGGTGCTGTATGCAGGTGGAGAACGGCCGGTGATATGCGACGGATTGACTTCCCAACGAGGAAGGACAGTGATCATCAACAGCATGAGGTGTAACTGCTTCGGGCGCGTTTTGGCGAACTCCTACGCTCTGTGAGAGTTTCTTATTTAGACGTTGGACTTGCTTGTAAGCCTATAGGAGACAGGAGTGCGAGCCAGTCGTTGAGGAAGGCCGTTAGAGCTCAACGAGGTGGCATTCCCTTGAACGATTGGGGCTCTCTGCTGGAGCACCATGTGTAGGCACATGAGCGAGTAGGCATCGCTTCGAATCACTGAGAGCCGTTCCCGAGCGTGATGAATTGATAGACCTGTTTTCATGAACTAATAGCAGAGTTATACCACAGCAAGGCAAAAGAGTCAGTTCACGTTTGAGTTGGATCTGCCACCCAGAATGGATAATCAATTCCCTCGATACAGGAGCGCGGAGCTTAGCCCGGACATACCACCATTCTGCCACCGCCGTCACAATTTCCAGCTCCAATCCATCATCACCACCACGCGCAATCCTCAACTCCTCACATCAAACCTCACACCCCAACTCCACACGCCCTCATTCTCCTCACCATGTCCCCCTCACCCACAATCCCCCACTCCATAAAAGACTTCTCCATCCTCCCCCTCCTCCTCCCCCTAAACCCCAAGGTTCACTACCCCCCCTCCACCACCACACCCCCCCAACCAAAACACTACCTCTACCTCCGCCCCCACTCTCCCCGTTCCCCAACCGCCTCCACCCCGCGCTCCCTCTTCCTGAACAACATCCCCATCGACAGCACCCTCGCCCACTTCCGCGCCCTGTTCGGCCGCGAAGAACTCGGCGGCGTGCGGGTCGAGAGCGTCGAGTTTGAGAGTCAGGCTGCCCGAGGGTTGGGGGGGAGGGAGGAGTGGGTGTTGGAGGGGTTTGATGTCCTCCGCCCCTCTGCCGATGATGATGGGGAGGGTGCGGGCGCAGGAGGCAAAGGAAGGAAAGCACAGGGGCAGGGCAAGAAACGCAAACGCGCGGAGGCGGAGATTGATGATATGGCGCTGCTTGCGCTGCCGGAGGTGTGGGATCGGACGGTGCATGAGTCGGGAAGCAGCGCGGTGGTGGTGTTTGTGGATAAGACGAGTGCGGATAAGGCGATGAGGGCGGTGAAGAGGTGTATTAAGAATGGGACGGAGGTTGTTTGGGGGGAGGGGGTGGAGGGAAGGGTTCCGCCGTTGGGGCTTGCGAGTGAGTTTTTCTTTTTCATTGGGCTCTGAGAAGATGTGGAAGGAATGGGAAGGGAGCAGAGCGCTAATCGGACGACAGGGTACGAGGCACATCACCGACTTACGTATCCGGATCGCAAAACGCTGGCAGCCAAGATTGACGCTTTCTCAACGCATTTCGCCACGCTGGAGGAGAAGCGGGCTCGGGTGCTCGCCCAGCAACGCTCTGTGCCGGATGAGGATGGGTTTATCACCGTTACGAGAGGTGGGAGGGCCGGCCCTGCGAGACTGGAGGAGGCGCAACAGAAAGCGGCCGAGCTAGCGGAGAAGGAGAAGAAGAAGCGGGAAAGCATGGGCGACTTTTATCGGTTCCAGGCGAGGGAGAAGAGGAAGGAGAGGGCGGAGGAGCTGGTTAAGCAGTTTGAGGCGGACAAGAGGAAGGTGGAAGAGCTGCGGAGACGGAGGAGGGGCAAGTTTTGAGAGGTCACTCCCAATGGTGCTCTCATGTCCTTTTCTTCGAAGCTTTTAAGATTACGATACCCCTAATTGAAGCGGTCATGGTATTAAACATCAATCTGAAATGTTTGGATATCTGTTCACACGTCTTTTCTGTCCCTTCCATCATCTCTTTCAACTATTCTCGGATCAATACACAAAGTACGTCTGCGTCAACGGCAGCGTCTCCGCCGGCTCGGCCTCACACTTCATCCCATCCGCTTCGACATACTACTCACTCGTTAGCTTTCCCTCTTCACTACAATCTTCGCACATCAGGGCACTCACATATCTCTCCGGATCCACCTTCATCTTCGGCATCACATCATTAAACTTCATATCCTTCTTCCCAATCCTCCTACACCCCTTGACCGCCTCCACCCTCTTCCTTAGCCCATACCCCTTGACCTTCCCATTCTCCAGACTCTTCTGCGACACCCACGTGATGCTCGCATCCGGCACGTACGCCGCAAACATCGGCCTCATGATGATCGGCTCCACGGTCGGGATGCTCGCGTTCGGATCCCCCATCATCGCGTACGAGATCATCCCGCTCTTAATCACCAACTTGGGCTTTGTGCCAAACGTCGCGGGATCCCAGACCACCAAGTCCGCCACTTTCCCCACCTCGACCGAGCCGATCAGGTGCGCCATGCCCTGCGTGATGGCCGGGTTGATGGTGTACTTGCTGATGTAGCGCTTGACGCGGAAGTTGTCCGCCTCGGTGCCCTCGTCCTCGGGCAGCGTGCCGCGCTGCACCTTGTTCTTGTGCGCGGTGTTCCACGTGCGGAGGATGACTTCCCCGCAGCGGCCCATGGCCTGGCTGTCGCTGGACATCATGCTGATGGCACCTAGATCGTGGAGGACGTCCTCTGCGGCGATGGTCTCGGCGCGGATGCGCGACTCGGCGAAGGCGACGTCCTCGGGGATGTTGCGCGAGAGGTGGTGGCAGACCATGAGCATGTCGAGGTGCTCGTCGAGGGTGTTTTTGGTGTACGGCCGGGTGGGGTTGGTGCTGCTGGGGAGGACGTTGCCGTGCTCGACGACGGAGATGATGTCTGGGGCGTGGCCGCCGCCCGCGCCTTCGGTGTGGTAGGTGTGGATGGCGCGGTCTTTGAAGGCTTTGATGGTCTGCTCGACGAAGCCGGATTCGTTGAGGGTGTCGGTGTGGATGAGGCATTGGATGTCGTAGTCGTCGCAGACGGAGAGGCAGCTGTCGATGGCGGCGGGGGTGGTGCCCCAGTCTTCGTGGAGTTTGAGACCGCACACGCCGGCTGCGACTTGCTCTTCTAGCGGACCGCGCTCGGAGTCGTTGCCTTTGCCGGTGATACCCACATTAACGGGCAAGCTGTCGACGGCTTGGAGCATGCCGCGGATGAGAGTCTCGCCTGGTGTACATGTTGTTGCGTTTGTGCCTGTGCTTGGACCGGTACCGCCTCCAAGCATAGAGGTGATGCCGCTTGAGATTGCCTCGTACGCTTGCTGAGGGCAGATCAAATGGATATGCGTGTCGAACCCACCAGCGGTGATGATGCTCTTCTCTCCTGCAATCACATCTGTACAGCTGCCGACGACCAGCTTCGGATCAACTCCATCCATGACATCCGGGTTGCCCGCCTTGCCGATGCCAACAATATACCCGTCCTTGATACCGATGTCGGCCTTGAAGATGCCAGTCCAATCAACAATCAGCGCATTTGTAATGACCGTATCCAAGCAATCCTTGTCGGGCCATCCAGTAGCTTGCCCCATACCATCACGTATCGTCTTACCACCCCCAAATGAGCATTCATCACCGTATTTCGTAAAGTCCTTTTCTACCTTGATCCAAAGGTCGGTCGCTCCAAGCCTCACGCAGTCGCCCGTGGTAGGTCCAAACATGCTCACATAAGCCGCCCTTTCCAGGCTGGTCGCGTCAATGTGTGCCATATCTCCCGCCGGTTCATGCACGTGTGAGAACCCCTCGTGGATGTGGTGAGCAATCTGCGCCGCGAGCTCAGACGAGTGAATGTTCCCGGTAGCCACGCCGTTACCGCCCTTGATGACCTGGTTACCAGCAATTTGGACGAGGTTAACTGTCTTGGAGTCGCCGGGTTCGAATCTGATGGATGTGCCGGCTGCAATATCAAGCCGATAGCCATGGGCGCGGATGCGGTCAAATTCCAATTGTGGGTTGGTCTCGATGAAGTGGTAGTGCGAGCCGACCTGTGATGCTCAGCTCTTGCTGCTTATGTTCGCCTGCCCAAGAAGAGGGCGAAAGAAAACCAAACCTGTATTGGCCGATCCCCCTTCGACGTGACCTTTAACCGTATCCTCTTCCGTCCCTCGTTGAGTACGATCCTGCCTGCGTCACCCTTAACCACCCGCACCGCACCCGGCTGCTTGTCTTCCGCGAATGCCTCCGCTTCCGGCATGGGGAACACATCCTTCGATGGCACGGGCAGGAAGCTACCGTACAGCGCCTTCTCGAGGTCGCCGTCGTCCGAGGCTACCGGATAGTGCACGGTCACGAGGTAGGTGCCGCTGGGAAAGGTCCCTTCGACCTGGAGCTCAGCGAGCGAGGAGACAACCGAAGGTAGAACGTGGCGCCGGCCGAGCATCTGCTTGCCGATGGACATGAGGTCCGCAACGCTATGGTTGCCATCGCGGATGAGCTGGGGCGTGTTAGCAATGCTTGGGGACAGCAGTCAGAGAGACCGACCTCTTGCAGGTTATTAGAGATCAAAGCCTGGTGCACATAAGCTTTCTGTTTACGTTATAGCCTCTCTCTCTCTCTGCGGCGGATACGGACAGTGGCTTCGGCATGGTTGAGCTTGACTCCTCGGGCCAGGCGGCGCTGGGCGAGGAAGCCCAGCTGCGAGATCGCGAGCTTGTCGATCTGAGGATGTTGTTAGCTAATAGTGTCTTGGTGATGCAGGGACGGGCTTCCAAGGGGCCTTGTGCTACGGGCGTACCTCCTTTGGCACGAGCTGCATGGTGCCGGTTGTGGGTCGTACGGGACGCCCACGAGGTCAATGGCTGGGACGTATATAATTGGAGGTAGCCAGAGCCTTTTTCGGGTGTTGAAGTGTATCAGAAGGGCGAGCAGGTCAGAACAGGCTTCCTGACGCTGAGATGAACCCTGGGAATCCCCGCGTGTTCTGCAAGTGGGATGTTTATTGCGGGGTTCAGCAACGGTGCCGATAAGGCTTTGCCATTTTAGGCTATGACCTGCAGCCCTGTAAAGCTTCTCCCATCGACCCTCGACAGTTCTGTCTTTGCAGTTGAGTGGTGAGGTTGGAGGAAGTTCAAAATGAATTAAGGCTGGGGATACAGGGAGGTGCTATGGACATTGCAGAGCAATCACGCGGGAGACGGGTCAGAGATTGACAGTAAAAGCAATAGCCATTGGAATATTTGCACATCAAGAACCGTTATACACATACAGAGATCCAATGAGCGAAGGAGGTCGCCTTGTGAACTCCATACCAAGCAACTTAGATCCTTCGTGGGCGTCTGCCCCTGCTCAATGCTTGCCGGCGCTCCAGGAGCTTCCAGGATGGTTAATTGGTTCCTAACCAAGACTACTTCGGATCAGTCATGAACCACAACAGAAAGCTCAGTGGCCTATCTACCTCTTCCTAGTCCTCTTCTCCTTGGGCGCAGCAGCAGGAGTCTCAACTTCCGCCTCAAGTTCCTCAGCACCTTTGCTCTTTCTTGATCGCTTCTTCTTGGGCTCCTCCGGGCTGGGTTCTTTGGCAGCAACCTCTGTGTCTTTGGCTTTCCTCTTCTTCTCGGGGCTCTTCTCCTTGGTTTCCCTGGCCTTGGCGGCAGAAGGAGGCGGCGCAACAGGAGTGTTCTTTTTGGTGGTTGCTGGGACAGGAGCCGCAGCCTTTGCGGCATCGGCCTTGGTCTTCCTGCGCTTAGTAGGTGGAGGTGTGGGTTCCTTTGCTGGAGCAGGGGTCGGCTCCTTCTCCTCCTCAGACTCTTCATCTGTGTCCTCAGCTGGCTTGGCTGCTGCGGCATCCGAGGCAAGCTGTGCTTCCAAGGCTTCGGCGTCGTCCTCTTCTTCATGGATATCCGGTACTATCTCTGTGATATCCTTGCCTTTAGACGCGGCGTATTCCTTGACCTCCTCGAGGTAGACGGCGTGGTTGTCTCGATACACAGCCCTCCATTTCTGTGTCTGGGTTAGTCGCTGTGACGTGCGTGTAGCACGGTCAGATCTCACCTCCTTGTCGTCTTCAGGCATCTCATGCCACCTCTTGGTCGCCTCGTCGCCAACCTGCTTCGGTGTTGCACCCTCACCAAGATCGTTCTTGATCACACTCCTGGCGCTCTGCAGATACAGGAAGTACGCGGTCAGAGGCCGCTTGGGCGCATTCGGGTCCTTTGGCTTCTTCTCCTTCTTTTTCTTTCCCTTGACCTCTTCAGGGGCGGCGTTAGCAGCTGGAGGAACAGGTGCGCCGCTTGTCATGGCACTCAATGGGTTTGAGATGGCCATGGTACCGAGGTTCTGCTGGCTGGCGTCACCACCTGAGAGCACAGTGTTGGTATGCGCCAGGTAAGCGCGTAGCAGATCGCCCACGGCATTCTGAAGGGTGGTGAGACCGGTAACAACCTGTACAGCATGGTGATTAGATCCTGTGTCCAAAAGTATCATGCGACGCGTGGTCGCGTTCAGGGCGGTGGTTATGTGAAGGACGACGATTGAGAAGTGGTGCGTTTCGCGCAACAAGGCGCGTCGCGTTGAAGCGCCGAAAGTGCGCTTTTGAGGCATTGAGATGCATGGGTGGTACAAGCATTCATCTTGGGGACAAGATCGATTGAGAGTGGAGTGGAGGTGGAGATGAAGTACGATGCGGTGGAGTGAATGTGAGGCGCGTCCAACGCAATAGGACAGTAACACATACCGAGTCGCGAGTGCGGCAAAACTCGTCCACCGAAATGGTAGGCTCCTTCTTGACCATGATGAAGCTTTTCAAAACTGTCGATAAAGCTGGAGAGGTGACGTCGCAAGGGATGTGAAAGATTGAGGTTATGTTTAGACGCGACGGTGGGAGGGAAGGAAGAGTGGAAAAGTTTGGGGCGAGCTCTAGCCGAAAGCTCGGGGGCGGCGGCCTTTATCTGACAGCCAACCTGGGCGCTTTCTGCGGGCAGCTAGCGCAAACTCCACGGGCTCCAGCGCCCGGGTTTTGGCGAGCGTGTCTGCCGCAGTTCGGTGCGAAACCAATTCGTAAGTGTTCACGTTCTCGTCGTCACAACTCTTACGTTTCTTGCAGCGCACTTATGCGCATATGGTCGAGAACAAGGGGCAAGGACAAGAGATTCGAATTTCGTACAACCTGCATCAACCAGGCATTGCGCAAACGACGGGGTGGTGGTGCGGGGTTTGCGACGCGTGATGGAGGGTTTGTTTTGACCCAGCATTGCCTAATCGGGCGGCTGACGTGCCGGAGGTGAAGCGTGCGTTTGGGGTGAGATCGCTGGTCTTCTCGCACTGCTCCCTGAGCCTGGGCGCTTCCTCAGAGGGCTCGCTTTAAAGCGGCACGGGAAACCGTCTCTCGCCCTGACGCCGTCGGTTACCCTTCCCAGTTCGGCCTTGAGATGCCCCTGCTGTGTGGGCCATGCTGCCGTGGGTGTAGCGTCTCGTACAGCAGGTTCTGCTGACTGTTCAGCTTCCAGAACCCCGAGTGTCCGCATCGCCCAAGGTGTGCTTAGCCCTCCCTCGGGTCGGTTGCCATTCTGATTCATCGATCTGTCTCCAGCAGACCATATGGGAGCAGCCGGCGGCAGCTCCTGTGTGCCCTCCCCCCTCCATCCTAGGGCTTGCCCTCTGCAGCTCTCTGTACTCAACATCTTGCTTGGCATGCTCTGCCGCACCCGCTTCTCATTCTTCTGCTTCTCTGCCGGTACCCCGTTCAGAACCCGGCCTTCCGCACTCCCCACACTCGAGGCAGCTCTCCATGGCCGGCCCTTGGATAGTCCCGTAAGTACTGCAACACCGCTCTTCCAGTGCCTATTCGTAACCTTTCTCATACGACTCTTCCCTCAAGCCTTTACAGGCAATGCCTTGGCATTACTTGCTCAACCGCCGGCTACCTTAGCCCACCACAGCACTCCCTCTCAACGATGTCCCCCAGCTCTCCCTCTTGATGTCCCCCAGCTTGGTTTAATGCTCTTCAACTCCGGTCCCCAGCTCCTCATGTCCTCCATCTTTAGCCCTTGCCCACCATTGATCCCATCCACTTACTCGCGTTAAGGCAGCACCTGTTCGCCTTTGGACATGTCTCGCTTCATCCTCCCCTCACCATGCAACAAATCCAAAGCGGCACCTACCGCTCTTATCCCTTTGGTCCACGCCTTTCCAAACGTCCGCCTTCTAATCCGCCCGCCTTACCTTGTGGTAAGGGAGCTGCCATGGTAGCCACTCCGCAGCACTATGAACCCTCCATACCTATTCCCTGCCCGAACCAATGTCTACCTCACCTCGAAAAATAAGGTTACCAGACACCAGAGCCCGTTCACCTCGACCTTGAGGCCGCGCATCTCATCTTTTATACCCATCGCCGTTCTCCCGGGGGTAACTCTAGCACTTTGCCGCCTAATGTGCTGGAGTCGGCTTGTCACCGACGGTTTCATTGCAGGCTGCACAGTCTTTCGGTTCTTGCCGTCGACTTTGGCTGACCGTACTGACTCTCATCCATGGATGGAGCACATTTGTGATGTTATGTGCGCAGTTTCAGTAGAGTAGTCCATCCTATTCCACAGAAGTCTTCATTTACAGAATTTAGATATTCTGCTCTTCCTTACTAGCTTTGCGATGTTCTAACCTCCACTGTAAGATCCTTCTGATAGTCAGAAATTTCACAGACCTCTCATAATTCGACTGCACATGTCTGAATGTCAAAGCTGCAAAGGTGTTGTTCTAGGTATTCGTAATCTGCTTTCTACCCACAACTCCATCCTTCCAATCTGTTGCTCTCAGAGCTCACCATCTCAATCGCAACCACAATCACCACCCTCACCCAGCATCCTCACCCCCTACATCCGCTCAGGCCTAAACATCCAATCCTCCGGACACATCCTCACCTCAAACTCCACCTGCCCAAACACCCCCACCGCCGCATACAAATCATGCCACCCCTCCAACCCCTGCACCCCGCCCTCACTCTCCGCATCCATCTCCTCATGCAAATCCCACCCGCCATCCCTCTTCCCATCCCTCGTGAAAAACACCTCCACATCCAACACCATCGGCCCGCTGAACCCCCCCGCTCCGTACTGCTGCCCTGGCCTCTCCCTCGGCGCGCGGAACGTCATCCCCACCCCGACGGTTTGTCCAGGGAGAAACGCACGGGTAAAGTCCTTCCCACCCCACGTGTCATTCACATACCTCCTCCCATCATCGCCATGGACCCCCAAACTCCCCCTCTCCCACCCAGGAAGCCGCCACGTAGGATAAGGCGGCGCGACGAACCCAACCGCAATCCCCGCGTCAACCTCCTCCCCATACGGCCGATGCCCAGGCCGTCCCAGAGACAAGACCTTCAGCTCAAAGTACACCGTCTTCGCCTGCCCCGTCCGCAAGGGGGAGTCAAACCCCGCACTATAAAGCGGCAAACTCGACGTCACGCAACTATCCTGACACCCCCCGCTAGTGCGCCCACGATAATACCCCGGCGTGCGCTGCGCAACCAACTCCCCCAGAAACTCCCTTGGCTGGACCAACGTAATCGCGCCGTACCCGCGAGCGGTGTTCTCCGCGGCGGTGAGGTTCCGCGCGGCGTAGAGCGGGTTCTGGCGGCACCAGTCGTGGGCGCGGTCGGCGGCTTCGCGGGGGGCGTTTGCGGTCGGGGAGAAGTCGTTTTTGAGGATCGGGGGTGGGGGCAGGAGGGAGGTGTCGGGGATGATGGTCCAGTCGTGCTGTTGGTAGGGGGGTGGTTCGGTGGTGGTGGATTTGGAGGGGGGTGGTGGGCCGGGGGGTGGGGCGAAGTCGGAGGCTTCTTTGGAGGGGCGCCAGTTGGGTGCTGGGCCGGGAGGGGGGTCGTAGGTTTCTTGTTGTTGTTGTTGCTGCTTCTTGGATGGTGGTGGGCCTGGAGGGGCTTCGTAGTTGTTACTTTGGCTTTGGGAGGGCGCGAAAGAGATGTGAGGTCCCCTGTAGCCTGGAGGTGGGCCCGCCGGTGGCTCATAGTGCTCTTGGTTGGAAGGACGCCAGTTCGGGGGTGGACCTGAGGAAGCTTCATATCTTTCTTGGTTCTGCCCACCGCGATACGAAGGCGGAGGTCCTGATGGGGGTTGGTATTTCTCGGCCATTGAAGTGGAGCTCCTGAGTGATGACCTTGATCTCTTATGCCTGCCTTGGGAAAGGGAACTGGGAAAGTGGGCTTGAGATCCCGGCAAAGAGTTGGATCTGGCGTATATGCTCTTCTTGTGAAGGCGTTTCTGAGGGTTACTCCTCCCACCAAAACTCTTTGACCGTCTGAGACCTCTGTGTAGCTGCTTCGTGATGGATGCAGTCCGATTAGTGAGAGATTCCTGCGAGTAGGAAAAGGTGAAATTGTCCCAGTGGTAATACTGGAAGAAGCGGGAGGAGGGCTTGAGGCAGAAGCAACAGCCCACCATTAGTCTTATAGCTTGTAATCACGGTCATGCAGGTCCATGGAGGGGTGAAGGTGGGCTATGCGATGGCGTATGCGGATGCGCAGTAAGGCAGGTTTTGTAGGAATATCAATGATGATGAGCCTGGTATGAGAGGACTAGCCCTAAGCTTACCTTGCCTGCGTTCTACTACTCTTCTTTAGCACATAAGCTGACTTCTCCTTGCCATTGCAGTTTCCATTTGGACGCAATAAAGTTGCAGCAGATGATGTTGCGGCCGAGATCGATCAACAACGGAGCCGGACAGGGAGGGAGCTGCCGCCGCAGGGTGTGACGTGCTGATACGCGGTCGTTGCCCCAGATTGTTTATCCCAAGCGTCATCACCGCCGTCGATGCGGTTGCCATCCGAAGTACATTTCATGATGTGATCACCCACGTCTGGTTTCAACACCTTCTTTGAATCGCACACCTAGTAAATTCATAATGACTTCACGAGTGACTCTCGCCCAAGCGCAGGACCACGACGAGTCCTCCGCTCAGCTCGAATCCGATCTCCAGTCCGCGGTGGGCAAGGCAATCGACACCCGCCGCCCAATCCTCCATCACCTCAATGGCGATACGACATGGCTGTTGCAAATCCCGCGACCGAGCATCGCGCGCCAACGAAGCGGTAGAATGTACTTCAACATCCTCATCGACCCATGGCTGAGCGGCAACCAGATCGACATCGGGTGGTGGTTCAGTCGACAATGGCACAAGAGTGAAAGCTCGACAAAGACCATTGCGGAAGTTGATGAGCTACTACAGAGGATCGAGGGTCTTGTGGAAGATGCTGGGGTAAGAGGAGTGGGCAAAGGTACAGAGGATGATGATGAGGAGAAGAGGACGTGGATCGATGCGATTGCTATCAATCACGAGTTCTCGGATCACTGTCACAAGGAAACGCTGCTGCAGGTGGATAAAGAAGTTCCGGTCTTTGCGCCAAAAGAGGCTGCTAAGCTGGTCAAGTCCTGGAAACACTTCCGCCAGGTCATCGAACTGCCCGTCTTCGGCCGGAAGTCGAACGACTGGCGCTCAACATCCCTCTCGCCCTTGCCTGATTACGTTGGAATAGGCCGCATAGAAGCCGAGCAGTTCGATCCACAGAAGCTGCACTCGGCCGTTTGCATACTGTTCAACCTCAACGCGGGTGGTGGAGGATCACCGACTGCCGGTTCAAGTGCGGCAGACGATGACGAGTTAGCAGAAGCAGTCATCATCACACCCCACGGTGTACGGCACAATGACTTTGAGTTCCTTGCCTCGGCCGATCCGCCTGTGAAGACACTGGCGCTCCTCCATGGGCTACAGAGCGTTAGGATTGCCGGGTTGTCGACGGTTAATCTGGGCGCGCAAAACGGGCTGAAATCGCAGAGGATATTAAGGGCGAAATACTGGATTCGAACACACGACGAGGACAAAGGTGCAGCGGGAATCATCAGCTGGATGCTCAACATCAAGAAGACTACGATCGAGGAAGCGCTTCAGCAGGAGAGACAGAGGCTAGGGAAGGACAAGGAGGGCAAGGAGATTGCGGAAAGTATGGAGGGAGTGAACTTTGCTCAGATGGCGAATGGGGAGAGCAAAGTGCTTGTTTGAATGTTAGATACCATAGCGTCTTATTACTTGAAATCACTATTAGAGTAACAATTCCAAGTTCCATGCCCCTGAAGACTCACGTGAAGCCCTTTGAGTCCGTTCGCTCGGCGCGAGGGACACGAGACGTCAGAGCTCGGTTAACCTCGGCATAGAGCTTCCCCAGATTTGCTCTGACTAGCTTGACATGTGAGCTTATTAGCTGGACCCTTGCCTCGCTCTACCCACTACGGTTGTTCCTGACGCTCATAATCCTTTCAATACCTCAATCTCTTTGCATAGCCATCTTTGACCCCTTCTTTCTCTTCGCAGTATACCAGCAAGCACAATGGCGTCCCTGCGCTCCACCGTGCGGCCCCTCACACGAGCCCTCTCGTCCCGCCCTGCAGTTACCTCGAAGACCGCCTCAAGGATATGCAGGCCGAACCAGTACAATCACTCTACAACATGAAGTCTACTCGTGATACTGACTCCCTCCAGCATCCGCACCATGGCCCAAACCACCAGCCCCTCCACCCCTCACTCCGGCGGCCAAGTCACCACCGTCGGCGAACCCCTCGACCTGACCGACATCCCACCCACACCCCTGACCCACTTCTCCGAAACCGAAACCATGATGGCCGACTCGGTCCGCAAATTCGCCCAAGAAGTCATCGCCCCCAAAGTCAGCCCTCCCTTACCTTCCCCCTCCCTTGCCTCACACTTTCCCCCACTACATGGCCTCGCTAACCCACCGCACCCGCCGCAGGTTCGCGAAATGGACGAAGCCGAACGCATGGATCCCACGATAATAGAAGCATGCTTCGAACAAGGCCTCATGGGCATCGAAATCCCCGAATCCTACGGCGGCGCCGGCATGAACTTCACCGCCGCCATCGTCGGCATCGAGGAGCTCGCCCGCGTCGACCCCAGCGTCTCCGTCATGGTCGACGTGCACAACACCCTCGTCAACACCGCGATCCTGAAGTGGGGCACCAAGGCGAGCAAGGAGCGGTGGCTGCCGCGGCTGGCGACGGAGACGGTGGGGAGTTTTTGCCTGAGCGAGCCGGTGAGCGGGAGTGATGCTTTTGCGCTGAAGACGAGGGCGGAGAAGAGTAGCGACGGGTATAGGATTAATGGGAGTAAGATGTGGATTACCAACTCCCTGGAGGCGGGGTTCTTCATCGTGTTTGCGAATCTGGACCCGAGCAAGGGGTACAAGGGCATCACGGCGTTTATTGTGGAAAAGGGGACCAAGGGGTTTTCGATCGCGAAGAAGGAGAAGAAGTTGGGCATCAGGGCGAGTAGTACGTGCGTGGTCAACTTTGACGACGTGGAGATTCCGAGGGAGAATCTGCTGGGGGAGGAGGGGCAAGGGTATAAGTATGCGATTGGGCTGCTGAATGAGGGGAGGATAGGCATCGCGGCGCAGATGACTGGGCTTGCGCTGGGGGCGTGGGAGAATGCCGCTGGGTGAGTCAAACTTACCCCCCTTCAACGCCAGTCTTGAGCATTGGATCTAACACATCCAGCTACGTCTGGAACGACCGCAAACAATTCGGCCAACTAGTCGGCACCTTCCAATCCATGCAGCACCAACTCGCCCAAGCCTACACCCACATCGCCGCAGCCCGCCACCTCGTCTACAACGCCGCCCGGAAAAAAGAGGCCGGCCAGGAGTTCGTCATGGACGCCGCCATGGCCAAGCTGTTTGCGTCTCAGGTGGCGGGGCAAGTTTCTGGGCAGGCGATCGAGTGGATGGGCGGGATGGGGTTCGTGCGGGAGGGGATCGCGGAGAAGATGTGGAGGGATAGCAAGATTGGGGCGATTTATGAGGGGACAAGTAATATTCAGTTGAGCACGATTGGGAAGTTGTTGCAGAAGGAGTATACGCGGTGATTTGGCATGAAGTGAAAGGGATGTTTGTGTTGTCAGATGGCTGTAGCTTGGTTCTGGTTGGTTATGTAAATACATAGATGAGTGGACGTTGCCAGCAAATGCTCTCTTGAAGTAGCAAAGACTCCATGAGTAATATGTGCTTCTTTTTAAGTAGCAAAGACCAAGCTCATCCATCAATCTTGAAGAATCCGATAGAAATCTCCCTTTCAGCACCCCTCAAAGACGGTGCTTTTGCTGGATGAAGATCCAAACCCTCTTAGCTTAAGAACTGTCCTCCTCCTTGATATCGGGATCACTGCAACCATGGTCCGTCATGATGTGTTCCCACGACATAGGACCTGGCTGTGGCTGCGGTGGCCTTGGTGCGATTGGCACGTATCGCCTTGCAGCAGGGCTTGACACAGTACTCCGACCTTGATTAAGCCAGCCTTGAGCATCATGTGGCAATTGCTGCTGCAAGTACGGGCTGTTAGCCGGATAGCCTGGTGTAGTCTGGTCCTGAACACGCTGGCTCATGTAAGGATATGGACTGCCGTAGGCCTGCGTGGTTCGGGCGGAAACAGCTGGTGGCCCCGCTGGTCCTTTCCACAGTGATCTTAAGGATGCATGTGGTTGTGGTGGTGGAGTTGGAGGTTCTGGAGGCGGTAGGAAGGTATGAGCTGTCGGCGGCGCGCTTCCGTAGGTGCTGTCGAGATTCTCCATTTTCAGGTTCGGGACATCGAGACTTCCTGCATCGCTTGGGGTGGACATGCGTAGATTCGATACGCCCAGAGTACTAGCGCTACTCGGCGTTGCCGGTCCGAGTGTTGGGGTGGATGTGATGGAGTCACTGGGCGTTGACATCCTCAACCCGGATATGCCTATGGTTGCGGAACTGCTCGGAGTAGCCGGTCCAGGCGATGGGCTTGCCGTGGCGGTGGTACTCGGTGTGAGGAATCTTTGCCTCGAATCGATAGTGCTAGTACTGCTTCGAACACCAGAATCGATACCCCTGATCTGCGTACGCAGGAATTCCTTGGAGACGGACGCGGCTCTTTTCACCTATCCATTGTTAGAGTGGCCGCGAGGATAAGCTTGAGACAAGGAGCGCTTACATGAGCCTCCACTTCTGCTCTGGCTGCTACCGGATCCGTGAAGAACTTCATGGATGCTAGAGGATCAACCGTGTCTCGTACCTGCGCGTTGTTAGTGTTACATTTGCGTCCTGAGCGAAGTCACCTACTTCGAGCACCATGAGCATCGCATAGATTTGATAGAGAACCTGGTAGATATGAATGCTAGGGTTCCATTCCCGGTCAAAGATCGGATGGCATATGCGACCGTGCTACAGATCGTTAGCAATCGCTTCTCCTACTAGCGACGTATATGCTCACCTTGGTAACGTTAGGATGCAGAATGGAAGTAACAAAGCGTGCAGCAGGCGGCTTCAATGGGAACTCTGAAGGGATCTCAAGCCACATAAGGAACGTGCCTTTCTCGTATGGCGAACCTTCGGGCCCACTCATGATAATCTTCCAGAAGCCCATGTTATTCTCACTTACATAGACTTCCATCTGTTCATGCTGGTTGCGGAGCATCTCTGTGATTTCGGTCAGTAGATAACGAGAGCCGTCACTGACGCTGGCTGGCGTTGCTGAGCGTGAGTGGCGCATCATTGGGGAGCCACCAATGCTCGGGCTAGATGGCGCGACGGATCTTGCCCGAGCGAGACGTCCAGCGGCCTGAAGTGGGAAGAAAAGGCCCGCTTCATTGATGTGAGGTTTGCAGGGAGGAACATCAAAGATATCCTGCATGTCGGGCTGCCGTGGACGAGCCCGGCTCCATCCGTTCTCAGTTTTAGGAGGCTGCTCTTTGGGCCTCTGTGGCCGCTGCCCTACATCAATCACAGTGTCGAGCAGAGCTATCTGGAACAACTCCTGCTGTGTCTTTGGATGAAAAGCGTATCCACCAGTATACCTTGCTATTTTGAAAAGGTCTGCCGTGTTTTGAGTCCCTATGACAACTGCATCCAGCATAATGCCTGCTCCATGGGTTTTCTCGCAAACTGACAAGGCTGAGAGATTGGAGCGGTTGTCTTCACCATCGGTCAAGATGATGATCCGACACTTTGTTGTTGGGTGTCTTGACTTCAGCTCCTGAAGTATCTCCACTGCTGCGGCGATCGCGTCATATATCCTGGTTCCGCTGCTTGGATGCGTGTCTTCAAGCTGTCTGTGAAAGTTCAAGTGGATTGGAGTCAAGGGCTGTTGAACGCTAGCTGTCGCAGAGAAGGGTATCAGTGCCAAACAAGTCGAGAGCTTGCTGGCCGATATCCGTAAAGCTAGGTTCTTGAACAACTCCTTAACCTCTGTGAAGCGACTCGGCGCATGCTGAGAGTTACCAGTTGCCGGAATCCATCCCTTCTTCATTGGACTTGTCATACTCCTACTTGAGTCTACGCAGATAACCAGGGCTTCTTCACAGTTGTTCATGTCAGCGACAGATGTGCCTGTGGCATCAGCCCATGCGTCTAAACCCCAGCAGTTGTTTTCTTTCCGTGAGGCTATTATCGGCTCCAATTGCTGTAAAAGAGGTTGTCCCGGATCTGTCTGGCCAAGAGCGACTCTTCCTTCGACAGGGTTGTGCAAAACAAACCGCCTTTCACCACACATGAAGTCTTCCTTGTCGAAGCACGAAACGTACCCTTTCCCACTGAGAGTGATCACTGGCAGTTCTGAGCTGAGGGCATTGCCCAGCTGCAATGGTCCCACCAGACGAAATCCATGTTGTTGATTCGTCCAAGCTACGAAGTTGCTGAATGCATCCATCCTGGGAGTTTCAATGCGCTTATGTTGTGCGAGAGTAGACCAGCTGTGGTCGGAACTGAAGAGACAGCCCTCCCACGCACGCGAGGGGTGTACAGCATGTGCCACAAGCCGGCAGAGCTCACTACTGTGCTCTTGATCCATGCTGATAACACATGACTTCATCGTACGAGTTCCAGAATCGCCATAGTAGGGGACATCCGCAGTCTGCCAGTGTCGATGCGTGCTTACTACGGTATCGTCAGACATGGCTACGTGGACCGGGAAAACGAGTTGAAGATCCGGCTTAGACGTGAGGCGACCAGAGACACCAGGTTGAAGCGATAACAACCAAGCCCAAACCTGGCGACAGCCTTCGAGCGAGCCGTCCGCACAGCTCATCATCTCGAAAGGCACTATTTTCTTGCACATGGCGTCAAAAGCAGAAGCCACAAGGAATATGTCTTCTGCATCAGTATCTCGCCACAAACTCCTCACTCGTGCGTCCGATAATCGATGAAATGCTGTCAATAAAGGTGGAAAGTGAGTGACCTCCAATAGCACATGTAAAAAGCCGTTGAGCTTCTCCGGTTCCTTCTTAAGTCTCTGGAAGAAGATTTCGAGGCAGGAAGCAAAGGTGCAGATACCTCGACTGGTCGTCGCAAGCCCCCATAGCGCTTGTGGATCTGGTTGTGCTTTTAAATTGTCCAGAAGTGTACGGGCCTCTACCCCTACGAATTCCACAAAGACGTCAAGGGATTCATTCACGATTCCGTTCAGTCCGAGTTCCTCGAGAGTAGTTGCATTGTGGTCGCAAGACAGAGGGCACTCTTTCAGAAACAGATTGACGGCTTGTGCTCTTAGACAAAGCCCTTCACGCTGACCCCGGCACAGCCTTGACTTGGCCAGCAGGTAGAACGACGAAACGGAGATGTCCAAAGAAACCGGGTTAGGATCCACAGGAACGTCGCTGAGACACTGATAGGACAGCGCAGTATCGACAGTAATCCAGCGGATGTAAATCTGACGACTGCTGGTATGTTGCCGCTGTGTGGCCTCAGGGGCGACCGGCTTCAACACGAAGGTGTTGTTCTCCGTCATGCTGAGAAGGTCCGCTATCTTATTACGGGGTAAGACGTAAAAGTTAGCGTCTGTTGTCTGTAGTACTGTTGGCTCTGCTAAGATGACCGGGTCCAACTTGGCTATCTTTGCAAGCGCTGCTGCGTGCAGTTGCCCTAAAGTGCACTCTTTGGAAACGGTTAAGCTAACGCGGAAATGGTCCTTGAAGTGAACCAAGACGGGAGGTAAATTGGGGTTCATGACGGCGTCTTCGTCAGACATATGAGTATCCATAGTAGCAACAGGCTGTCACGAGTCTGTTGACTACAGCTCGCTCAGCTAAAAGTGACCTGTAAGGCCGAACAGCGGATGTTTCACTGACGTGGTTGAAGTGAGAGGCTTAAGGTTCTGATCAATGGAAAGATTGGGACAATAACATGCAGACCATCGGCTTCACTTTGAAGATTCTGAAGTTGAATGCTCTCCGTACAAGGCCTCAAGCTGAGAGATCGATGAGAGTGAAATGGAGATTGAGGATGAGTAAAGATCCAACAGCTCGTGGTTGCATAAAAGAGCGTGTATGTGATGTGATCGAAGAAGGATGGGGATCTCAGCCGACTGCGTGATATAAATCAAAATGAGTTTACCTTAGAGCCTGGACAGGCATCCACCTACATCCGGCAAACCTCAAACTACCTGAACTGAACTAACTCAAACGTTCGACTGCCTTCTTGGCATCAACTCTGTTCTTGCCCGAATCTACTTGATGACACTGCAACTTGTGGCACATTACAATAGCTCACCAGTATGCACTCAGCTGCATAATCTAGTTGCTTCTCCAGGTACCGCGCAACAGCTGAGCCAACTTCTCGGAGCTCACCTTGAAGCGTATGGAACCATTGGCCATAAGAACGGGTATTCTCAAACCTCGCCTGATATCAATGAACATATCGTCTTATAGGTGGCGGCTCGTCGTGAATGGCTTCGGCAGAATCAGCGATTGAGCATGAATCCCAACTCCTACGCCCCATCTCAAACACGGCGTTTGCAAGCCGATGCCCACAACCGGGCGAGGCAACCTAAACGCTCTTCCCTCGTCTCAAACGGTGAAGCTGTAACACTCCACAATAGATCCAAAACTCCTACATGATGTGGCCCAGCCTACTGCTCCCAAAGTGTTGTTGCACGTTCCTCGAGTTCGGATGTACGCCCTTTGACAGGCTTTGAGCTTACTGTAAGCAACGTACCAGCAGCTGTCGTCGTCCGTTCCACGTCGTCCGGTCACTTTCCTAGAGATCATCTTGCATTCGGAAAGACATAACGGCGTCGTTTACACGTGGAAAGGGCTACCATGTGAATCCCTATTCTGAATCTTGTTCACGCTACAAGACCTGGATGCCCCCCGCCAGCTTCCATTGGGAGAGTCTCCCCGTCAAAGCACGGCCTCAATGCGCCTTGATATCAAGAGGGCCCACACCGCTGGATTCTTGAGATTAAAAGCGAACAACAAGCAAGGAAAAAGCAGGTCCTCGGATGTCGGGGGAGGGGAGACGTTGAGATATCGCCAGTGATACCCGAGGTCTCGCCGAGCCCGCCAAGACTGTGTTCATCTCCGCAATGGAGCTCTGTATAGACTGCCTGACCTTCTAAGACATTGTAGATTGTTCCATCTCATCAAGAGGATTGTTTCTACTGCTGAAAAGTCACAATGCCTCCTCCAGCATGCCGCGTCGCGCGAACCGCTCATCACCTCTCTCGCAATCCCTCATCTCTCCTCCGGACATCACAAGCTTTAGCCACCAGCACACCCCAGCACATCTCTCGACGTCATGCCTCCGACTCTCAACCTCAGAAGTCTTTCAAGGGCCAATTGTTCGAGTCAACAGCGGAACGAGTGCAAAAAGAACGTGCAGAACATGCGCAGTACGCGGAACGAGCACAACGCGGCCGGCAAAGCCAAGGCCCCGCCGCAACAGCTGCCTTCATGGCCGGTTCGTCTCCCTCCACAGTAACCCCCTCAAACCAAGCGTACTGACAGCCTCCCAGCCCTCCTCGCCTTCACCGGCATAGGCTACTTCGCCGGCACCCGCCGCTCCGACACCAAACCCACCCTCACCTCCACCACCCCCCTCAGCGACGTCCTCCCCCCGCGTCACGACATCACAACCACAAACATGCAAGCCGCCTGGGTAGACTTCCGCGACATCATCGGCGAGGAGAACATCAACATGGAATCTAGCGAGCTGAGCAGCCATTCCGGCTCCGAGTGGAGCAGCCACCCTTCGCTGCCGGGGGATGTGCCCTTTGCGATCCTGAGGCCGGGGAGCACGGAGGAGGTTAGCAAGATTATGAAGGTGTGTCATAAGCGGAGGATACCGGTTACGGCGTACAGTGGGGGCACAAGCTTGGAGGGGCATTTTGCGGCGACGAGGGGGGGGATTTGCATTGATTTTAGTAGGATGGATAAGGTCATTAGTTTACATAAGGATGATTTGGATGTTGTGGTGCAGCCGGCGGTGGGATGGGAGAGGTTGAATGAGGAGCTGGAGAGGGAGGGGTTGTTTTTCCCGCCGGATCCGGGGCCGGGGGCGATGATTGGGGGGATGATTGGGACGGGGTGCTCTGGGACGAATGCGTATAGATACGGGACAATGAGGGACTGGGTTGTGAGCTTGACGGTGGTGTTGGCGGATGGGACCGTGGTGAAGACGAGGCAAAGGCCGAGGAAGAGCAGTGCGGGTTACAACTTGAACAACGTGTTTGTGGGCAGTGAGGGCACATTGGGGCTTGTGACAGAGGCGGTGCTAAAGGTCACGACGAAGCCTGCGAATACGAGCGTAGCGATCTGTGGGTTTGGTACAGTGAGGGAGGCCGCCAACTGCGTCTTTAAGGTCGTGGGAGCGGGTGTGCCGATTGCAGCCATCGAGATTCTGGACGATGTGCAAATGAAGTGCATCAACGATGCGGGCATGACTGAGAGGGAGTGGAAAGAAGTGCCCACATTGTTCTTCAAGTTTGCAGGAACAGCGACAGCGGTCAAAGAGCACATATCGATCGTTCAGAAGCTGGCAAAACAATCCGGCAGCAAGTCGTTCGAGTTTGCGAAGAACAAGGAAGAGGCCGACGACTTGTGGAGCGCGAGAAAAGAGGCCCTGTGGAGTGTCATGGCCAAGAAGCAGAGCGACGGGGACCATGTATGGACAACGGATGTAGCTGTGCCGATCTCGAGGCTGGCCGATATCATCGATGAGACGAAGGAGGATATCAGGAAAAGCGGACTGACTGGAAGCATCGTCGGTCACGTTGGGGATGGCAACTTCCATTGTGAGCATGTCCTTGCATTAGTCGTGAACTCGTGTACTGACACAGGTAGCCATCATACTTTACAGTGACAAAGAGCGTGAGGTTGTAGATCAACTGGTTCATCGTATGGTCAAGCGCGCCATTGAAATGGAAGGCACCGCAACCGGAGAGCATGGTGTTGGACTGGTAAAGAGGGATTACCTGAACCACGAACTCGGTGAAACTACCGTGAACCTGATGCGCAAGGTGAGTCAATCGCCGTCAAGGCTCCGGAAACGACTTGTGGGAGAGATGTCAGAAGCTGACCTTGGCCACTGCAGATGAAGCAAGCGTTTGACCCGCTTTGTCTTCTCAATTGCGACAAAGTCGTCCGTGTACAACAGCCGAAGCCTGGAGAGGTGGCGGAATGGTAACTACATTGATCTTGTCCATTGAGCCTTTCGATTCGAGCCTGTAGTATTCTTGTTTTGATATCCAGCCGTACATAAGACGGTTGATGCGGGGAGCTACTCACTTGGTCCTGAACACCAGGCAGCTCTCACTGCAGAGCTATGACCTCACCTCTTGTGTGGAGGAATTTCCCCATGACTCTTTTCACTCTCATGTGAGTCTTACCACGGATTTCTTGTAGTTCGTCGAGATCATTGGCCTCAAAAAAGCGTTTGTCGTTCGTTTTGGGTTGAGGTGTTGATAGGCAGCAAAGGTATTTGCCCCATCTAGCATAGCGCGTTCGAGTAAGCAAGCTGATTGGGCCACGGGTCGGTGCATGCTCTTGCTCACCGCAGCTTCCTTTCACAACTACCTAACCTTATAAGAAGTTTGTGGCTGCGCTTCATTCCAGATCCTCCTTCTCTTCTTTCTTCATCCTCTAGCTTCTCCAAAACTGTTCACTTTGAGGGTCTTCACCGTTCGTCAACATCAAAACCCCACTTCTTCTCAAGCACAGTGGACCTCTGTTTGTCAGGCGTATTTACCTCATAGCCTTGAGCAAACGGAGACATCTCCCTAAAAGAATCAATCCGCGACCATGGCCGATAGCAACAGCAAGGCTGGAAAGCACGCCACCGTTGAGGATGAGCCTTCAGTATCTCCGGAAGCACCGGCTGCTGCCGTAGTGTCACAGAAGACTTCGGAACGAGTTGTGCCCGTTGCTGCTGCAGAGAAAAAGGACCATTCACCGCTTGACTCTACCTTCCCGATGTTTCTTCCGCATGATCCTGCTCTGACTTACCCGGAGGAGTCCTTCAACCAGGAACTCCGAGGACTGGCAAAAGAGATCGCCGGCAATCGTCAGAAAGCACTCGACGCCGAATTTCAGACAAAGCTCGAGACTCACGTCTTCCGGGTCTACGAAGAGGAAGAGCTAATGAAGACTGAACGTAAGGACGGCGGATTGTTGTTTAAGGTCAAGGATAAGGATCACTACATTATGGTACCACGGGTGGGCAAGGTGACGCACGACTACAGCATGATCCGGTACAGCTCCGAGTATGTAGCATCAAGGAAGCGGATCTTTGATGGGAAACTAATATATGGGATTGATAGGGAATCAGCCGCGGAAGATGCGGCTGAAACTGACGAACCCACTACGAAAAGGGCCAAGACGGCTGAGGATCAAGGCGATGCGTGGGAAGCTGTTGGGGACAGCTCCAATAAGGTGGAGTCAGACAAGTCGAATGCCGAGGAGTCGAAAGACCCGGCAGCCGATGTCCAACACCCCTTCATGAAGGCAGTCCTGACAGAGCCGTCAAAGGAAGCAGAACCAACCCTGGACTTTGAGAACAAGATGTTAACTGAAAATGCTGACGTCGCGTTCAAGTCTACCGGATCTGCCCTTACAGACCTCTTCTCCAGTCTCAACGCGTACACGGACAGTGGAGAGGTCGAGCAGTTGCTTACCGTGTGCTGGCAGGGGGACCCAGCTGCAACGCTCAAGCTCATATTCAACTCCCGAAGCATTCACCTAGGCAAGTCCGACAGGAAGAGCTTCTATAGGTGTATGCTGTGGCTTGCTGTTCACCATCCCCTCACCTATCTGCATAACCTGAAGTGGATCGGCCGTAGCACCATTGAGCTTAAACCTGCAGAAAAGAAGGAGGGCGAAGAGGCTGATGAAGTTGAGATGATTGAAATGGTCGAGGGCCAGGACATCAAAGATGCAAGAGACAGCGACTTTGACGTGGAGCGCGGCGGTTCCCATGGCTACTTTAAGGACGTCCTCAATCTGCTCGCTTTCCAGGCAGAGAACATGAACATGCACTCCAATTTTGATGAGGTGTTGTGCAAGGGAGATGGTGTTGAGAAGAAGCGGACGCGGGTTCAGATGCGTGGCGGGGCCAAACCGAAGCAGCGGTTAGAAAAGGTTGTCAACAAAATTGAGGCTAAGGAACGACGACACAAGATGGAGGCAACCAACCGTGCGAAGTTAATCAAGAGGCTCGAGGATCCCTTGTACCGTGCGACGCACCTTACCGTGGCTCGATTATTCGCCGACCAATTGAAGACAGACCTGGAACATGTGCAGAGTGGCGACAAGGCTCGCCTGCTCAAAGTCTCACTGGCTGCGAAGTGGGCACCCTCCCTGGAGAAGATGCACGACAAGTACACGCTTGCTGCGACTAGCATTGCCGAGATCCTGCATCCAGAGGGCTCTTTCAAGCAGAAGTTTCCTGACCGTGCCACCTACTTGAAGCACGCTAGAGATGCTTATCGTCGAGACACCCTCTCCCCGCTCAGGGCTGCGCTGGATGTGGTTGAACGGAAGATTTGCGCCGATAGGTTCTCCGAGATCAACTACTCCAGGGTTCCTTCACTCGCCATGAAGATGTACATGAAGTTGTTCGCTACCAAGGATGAGAAGCACTTTGACCAATATCTCGATGAGGTCGCTTCTGGCAAGCGCACTATCACAGGTGCTGTACTCACTCCCTCTGGTCTTGTCAAGCAAGCTCTGGAACTCAGCCGCATGCGAGACGTTCCGAACCCTTCCATGAAACAGCGGGTGGACTTGAAGATTGCACAGACTACAGAGAAAGTCATCAACGGCCAATGGAACTCTCTCGTCCAGCGTATCGTGGACTCTGGAACTTTGAAGTCGGCCATGGCCGTGTCCGACGTCTCCGGCTCCATGGAGCATCCCACCCATGCGGACGGCACCACCCCTATGCACAGCAGCATTGCTCTAGGACTCCTGCTCGCAGAGGTTGTGGCAGAGCCATTTGGAGGGGCCATCATCACGTTCGACTCATATCCAAGCATCTACAACATCAACCTTACAAAGACGTTCACCGAAAAGGTTGCCCATCTGGCGAAAGCCCCCTGGGGCGGCTCTACCGACTTGGTTGGCACGTTTACCCGACTCATCCTCCCTCGCGCCCTGGAACACAAAGTCAAGCCCGAAGACATGGTGAAAACCGTCTTCGTCTTCAGCGACATGCAGTTCAACGCGGCCGACGGTGATAGGACCATGTCGTTCTATAACCGCGAGAAGAAGGAGGACGACGGTAGGTGGAGCACGAGCTACGAGAGGATCCAGAAGGCCTACAAAGATGCGGGGTATGAGATGCCGCAGCTGGTGTACTGGAACTTGGCCGGGCATACAGCCTATGGTGGCATGGGGGAGACGAACCCCAAGCCGGTTGAAAAGGACACTCCAGGCACGGCGATTGTTACCGGTTATTCCCAGGCGATGCTGAAGGTGTTTATGGAAGGTGGGGACTTTGAGGATGTGGAGGAGAAGGATGAAGATGTTGAGATGGTTGAGGATGGAGACGAGGAAGGAGACGAGGCGGTCGAGGTGAAGAAGAAGAATAAGCTGACGCCGGAGAGTGTGATGAGGAAGGCAATCTCTCACCGGGCGTATCAGATGCTGAAGGTCTATGACTGAGGCATGCACGAAGTTGTTGTTGTGGATGCGAGTGCTGAGGTAGTGTTGGAGGTGAGAGGCGGGATCAAGCCGCCAATGGTTGGTGGAAAAGTTTCTTTTGATTTGGGAAGGTCTTGATTTGTATCACGATCTATGACGGCATCTCATTATGCATTGATACCCAGAGATGACAGCTTATCAATAGAACGTATTTTACAGCAGAGAAGCCTCAATCTTAATGGTGCATGTCCATGTTATGCAAGAAAAGGGGTATCTCTGCCATCGACCAACCAAGCACCAACGCCTCGCTAAATGACAGTAACCCCATGAGAAGCAAGACAATCTCCCAGCAACAGAGAGAGGAGCAATGCCGACCTTGCAACCGGTCCCGAGCTCCTGACAATCTAACCGATCACCGACGCTTCCTACCACCAAACGCCTTACTCTTAGTAATTCCTGCACCCGTCCCCGCACCCGTCCGCTTACCAGCACGGGTAGGCTGCGCTCTAGTAGGTCGTGATCTAGTAGGCTTGGGCTGAGCTCTCAACATCTCGAGCTCAGCTTTAAGCTCCGCCAATCTGGCTTCAGCCGTGTCAGCTCTTTCTCTCTGCTCTTCGTAGTCGGTGGCCAACTGTTCGGCAGGTGTGTTCTTGTCGGCCTTAAGTGCCTGCTAACCGTCAGCTTGTGCGCTTCCACCGTACCGTCACATAGATGTCCTCAGGACACTGAAGCAAGGGGATGCTTACGCGAATCCTAGCCTCCATACTGGTGACCTTCCTCAACGCCCTATCTCTTTCGCCAATGATAGCAGCACTATCAACCGCTATCTGATTTCGCAAAGCCTGGACCTGCGCAGCTGCCTCAGCGGCTCCGGCGCGGTAGTAGTCGATGTATGCCTCTAGCCTGGCAATTCGTTCCTCTTGTGTCTCACCATCGGAAGATGATGTAGAAGAGGGAGAGTCGAAGCTGGAGCGGAATGGGGAGGATGCCTGGGGTGTGTCGTGTTTGGTAAGATTTGGTTCACCAATTTGATTTGGTTTGTCAAACTGGGTCATGGTATCGAGTTGGGTAATGATTTTAGTAGTGGTATCGACCTCAGCAGCGGTGATGTCAACGGTCTGGGTGAAGTTGTGTCCGTCATCTTCGATTTGGGTCGTGACCACCTCTTCTGAGTGCTCTGCTGCAGATGTGGACGCCTGAGGGAGGAGCGTTGCGGGAGAGTCCGCCATGTCGGGTGAGATGTCAGTCATGTTCGATAGTAGCAGTAACGTAGTGTGGTTGATGTTGACGAATGAAGACTCTTGCCTAAGGGGTAGAAGTGTGGTGAACAGTGAAATGCAGAGGTCGATTACTGAAAGAAGATACGTGTCACGGGAGACGAAGAAGAAGGAGGGAAGAAGAGAAAGAAGATGATGACAGCAGTAGAGTTAATATATAGACGGCCTAGAACTGCTGAGATAAGCGAGGTGTTGCGATCAAGAGTATCTCGTTTCGTTAATATGTGTTGTCATCGTGAATATGAAGTACGATAGTAGCGTTTCTTTCAGCAACTTGGTGCGTGAAGGGCAGAGGGTCAAAGAGACACTGGAGCAAATCCAATTACACTTATGGGCCACGTTCACAAAGGCCATTGTGGATCTCGATGGAAAATTGAAGGCAAACGATATGGACGTCCTCTTTACGGATACAAGATCTTAATGTTCGTCATACTCAGAAATCCTCAGATCAATGGAAGGAAGCCTTTGGTAGCTTTGAAATTGGTACGAAACTAAGAGAGCAGAGTACATGACTAACTAGGTTAAGGGCAGAGGAGCACCACACGGGTCGTTTGTATTGCATCAACGCTATTAGACCGCTTGATCTGGTAACGTCTCGGATAGTTGAAGGCTTTTCTGGAAGTTCTCCCACCGACCCACCGTAATCTTTACCCCGAGTCACGAGAATCCATATCCTTCTAAATATCCTCCGCCAATGCCATCTGGTTCAATGAGGGTCCGACTACCCGTTTCACCTCGTATGGCTTGTACATGACCTACCAGCAGTGAAAGGTCACGATTCAAGATAGACAGTACAAGCGCACAGATGCTGAAGTCGAAAGCTGTTGTCTCTAATTCAAGAGTATCGAGACGCAACTCATAGTTGCATAAATTTGCTATGATTGGAAGTCGATCAGCTATGCATGAGTTCTCTCTTGTCTGTAACGTGCTATGTGCTTCCGCACCATTCAATGATATCCTGTTGTCTGGATCATAGCCCGTCGTCAGCCCGGCAGTAACATCTACGGGCATTATCGCAGACCACCTTGTGCAAAAATCGCTCAACCGTTTGTAGAGGTTGTCTTCGATTTCCGCAGACATGTCTTCCAGAGTTACAGGCAACCACGAAGATAGTGCTTCATGTAATAGGGACAGCTCTAGCTCAATCTGGGATATGTCTTTGAATCGCTTATATCTCAAGGGAACGATATTGTTTCCTCCTTTGTTCAAGTTCTTGGCGCAAGGGATCAGAAGGGTCATTTGCGGTCCTCCACTCACACTCTCCTGAAGAACCCATGCTCTCGTAAACCAGCGATCACTGATGATCAAGTCCAAAACTTCTGCCAAGCTCTTCAATCCTTGGGCATCAATGTTCTCGCACTCTAGCAAAGCATCTAGTGCATCCAAGTGCGCTTGCTGGTCTAGAAAAACCGACAGAACTCCAGCACTATTCTCTGCTTGTTGATACACAAGATCCATGGCCTGTATACCAACGCTTTGGTCCTCCGGATCGGACTGCTGGATGCATTCTTGATCAATCCAAATGAAAGGACTTCGGCAGGCCGCATAAGCGCACACTCGCCGCAAGACCGAGGCTGAGACCCTATTTTCACGCACACTACCGTCATTCAGTACGATTGTATACGGAGCTGAGCTCGATGCGTCTAGTTTGGCGTGACTGGACCAGCAGTAGGAGACGGCAACGTAGTGCACACAATCAGGGAGCTCAGATGGACTCGTCAAGCGCAGTCGTTGCATAGAGGCGCTGAATGGCACGGTGCTGACTTCATAGTGAGAGCAGGGAACTGCTTCCGCCAAAGAGTCATCTCCCCTTTCGTTGACACCGCGACCCTCATGTTGTCTGGTGGAGGTGACGTCCGGCGCGAGAAACCGCAGATGTGACGCCCAGTGTTGCGCTCGCGTCCTTTTAACAGCGTACTTTGACACTTGGTAGATGGCTTGCTGCAGATCCGATCGAGACTTGTAGATTTCATCAGCATGTTGGACTCTTAAGGCTCTAAGCGGGAAGGTGCAGCACGTGACCTGTGCACGTTATCTGCAATGCCTTTGAAGTGTCAGTTCAGATCACAATCTTCTGTTGCTCGATGCTCTTGTTGATGCATATCCACCTCTGCTATCGCGACTGAAGGTAGAGGCATTGTAGGTCATCTATGCAACGATCATGCAAGGCTGAGGCGCAGTTCATGGATGCCTACCTTACATGTAGCATGTTGTGCTACCTTGGCTGCGGAGCCACATCGCGGCGATGATCCAACTTGCTTGGAACACTACCCGCGGTTACTCCGCTGTAGTACATGCTCGCGGTTACTGATACACATATAGTCTTCTACATCTCTCAGCGTTCTCCTAAGAGCCTGCAAAAATGTCCACCTCGGGCTGTTCAAGATCCGAGAACATTTCCAGGGTGGTATACTATTCAAAGCCAGTAAAAACCGATCACACGTGGCTGTATGATTTGCCGCCTCCTTGGAGACCACCAGTTGCTTGAGAGGAGTGTTCAGATGACGATCTGGACGTTGAAAACTCTCAGCGTGAAGCAGCCGGAACATATATCACGCCGGTCCCTGACGATCCGTTGGCTCGTTGGCGAGGACAAGTGTCTGCGGAGGCTATCCGAATGCTTGAGTCGCTGGTGAACCTTCGAGATGTGGGCGACTTAGAAGGATTTGGTCTTGGATTCGGCCGCGACCGAGGAAGTTTGGGGGACCCGGTTACTAGAGCCTACAAGATGAATATGATCACACGAGAAACAATCGAAGGCAAAGGTGTTTGCTTAGTTTCACCAAACATGACATTGCTTCTCTACCCGAATCTACTCCGGCACTCCAGCCTTCTCATTAACTCAAGCCTCCTTCTTGCTGTCGAAAAGATTCTCCTCGAGATTCTTGTAGGAGCTCGTCCCTACGCACTTGTCCGCGACGCCGAACTCTCCCTCTCCAACTTTTCCGTCAGCTGCAGCTTCTTTGCCACTGTCGAACAGGTTCTCCTCCTCATTCTTGTATGAGCTTGTGCCCACACACTTGTCTGCAACACCGAACTCTCCCTCTCCTGCCTTCTCTTCGGCTTCAACACCCTCCTTGGTATCGAACAGACTCTCCTCAAGATTCTTCTGGGAGCTTGTTCCGATGCACTTGTTGAGTTCTGTCTCTGCAGTCTTGTCTGCGGTGGCTGAAGCGTTCTTGGAGTCAAACAGGCCCTCTTCATGGTTGAACAAGGAGCTTGTGCCCACACATTTGTCGGCAGGCCCAAACTCACTTGAACCGTCTCCGTCGGTGGTCGGGATCCCGATCGAGGGAACCTTTGTGTCGTTTGGCGGGTCTCGTTCTGCAAATGCAGTCTTCCAGGGTTGTGTCTTGCTGCTGTCGTTGCTCATGATGACGGAGGAGGTGGTGCTGTGAAAGTTAAGCAGTGGTACATGGCGCTGAACTGTTTGTTTACTTCTAGAGACTTGACGTTGCTACGTTGAATGCTATGCCGATGATGTTAGGAGCAAAGATTCGACATTACAGCCGGATCTCGCGCTGGTACTTAAGCTACAGATCCTGTAGAAAGGTTGCATAGAACCAGATGGAACTTCAACTCCATCTGACCCCACAGTTCGATAAAGCTCAGCGACTACGAACTCAACAGTCAGCTTCGGTGATATCATATAGGCGTTCATGTGGCTTGTAGTGAACGCGTCCAGATTCGACTTACCAGTCTTCGAGCTAACCGAACGTAGAAGGAGGTCGGTTTCGGCGACCAATCAGAAAGCTCAAGCTACCATCTCAGCTCCACTTCTCGTCCGCTTCGGGAGCCACCGTTGAAAACTTATGCAGGGCTCAGCTACACTAGAACCACGGCACGGCACGGAGTTCCCGCAATACGCACAAGCCGGACGAGCGAACTTACGGCCATGCAAGGCGGTGTGCAGTAGTGGCTGCGTGAGGGCTTCATCGTGAGCTGGAGAAGGACTGAGTTTGCAGCTTGACATGTCCATGGCTTTCAATCAAACGCCTCAGCTGAACAGCACAAGCAGACAGTAGTCGCTCTTCTTGACTACCAGCAATCTCGTCCCACCAACCTTCGCCTTGGAAGTGTTATCACATGAGCAAAAGGCATGACTTCTGGACCCACCGACTTCAGCTTCGACGGGCCACTAGACCGCTCTTATGGCGCTCTGGCTTCCCGTCTCAGCTAATGGAGGGAACGCCCTGCTCGCTCATGTGCGATGAGCTCGGCTTCATACACAAAGCATCCCTTGTTGAGGCTCTCCTTTCTGGTCTGAAACTGGATCGTCCAGCTATATGATTCACCTCCTCTTCCCTAATGAGACTGTAGTAAGACCGCAACATTACTCCTTGATCAGACACTACACAACCCTTTCCGAGCCTTCTCAGTACGTCCGAGCAGTTGTACGGTCTTACCGCCTTGAACCATGGCGTCTCCGTCGAGCGTCCAGTCTTCCATGTACTTCCTCAAACGAGACCCGCTATATGACTCGGAGAAAGTTTACGAGATCCGAAGGAAAGACCCCAAGACCACTGTCCCGAAGACGAATGCCGACATGGAGCAGATCGAAGGAATCTCCATTAAGACATGCGTGGATTGGATCCATCTATCGACAAGCATGGATTCTGTTACATGAACATGAGGACCACTCTACAGCCGGAGGACTTCCTTGAGCGATCCAAGATCATCAACGAATACCTTCCACAACTGAGTCGAGCTGTGAAGGCGCACCTGGGCGCCGATCGAGTCCAGATATATGACTTCATCGTGAGGTCTTCTTTACCCTGCTCTGCCGTCTCCGATGATCTGACACTGTGTAGCGTCGCAAGCGACACCCAGACTTCCCGGTTCGGCACGGTAACATTGAAGGAGTCTCGCAACCAGCCTCTTCAGTGCATATAGGTTCGGTCTCCGTTCCCGCCCAAGCTTCTGCGCCCATGCCTGACAAGTATCGTAGATGACACTCAAGCCGATGCCATAAGAGTTATCAATAAAATTAACCCTGCCGAGTCCCCAGCGCTCCTTGGCCGCCGGTGGCAACTGCTCATGTCCGTACCCATGTCATTCCATGCAATCTGAGACATGAAACTCACCGTTGACCTAGTGCCTGGCATCCATTACGAGGGCCCGTACAAGACTGGCCTCTTGCAGTCTGCGATACTCGGACTGTGGACGCCAAGAAGGACCTGCAGCCTTGCGACCTGATCCATACAAACCATATCTCAGAGGAGTACAAGGTCCACTATGCACCTGAACAGAAGTGGTACTACATGAGAGACCAGATGCCTAATGAGGTCTTCCTGTTGAGGCAGGCTGATTCAGATGGCTCAACAGGTTGGTGATACCATTTCAATGGAAGGAAACACTAGGCTGACCATGTTTGCCCCATGTCTAGGCGTCCCGCATTGCGCTTTTCCGAATCCAGAGTCACTCCCCACTGATCCGTTACGGGAGAGCTTTGATGTGAGGTTGCTAGTTTTCTACGATGACTAGACACAAGCCTTCTCTTTATCATTCTGCATTGGTCCCTGTTGCAAGACGAAATGTTGTTCCTAGAGATACCACACGGCGAGTCCACTGATGCTCGCCTTACGACCCAGTCTCGACCGCGAGGTTGGCTTGGGAGAAGAGTGATCTACTTGAGTCAGGCAAACGTGTTGAGGCGGCTGCAAGTCTGGAGACTCGGTCGTTGGTATAGGACACCAACAGAGATCTATACCCATCCTCCGAAATGCATCGTGTCCGCATAGCAGACCAAACATCATCTGATTGGTCAAGTCATGAGATCACTCCGCTCTTCAACATGGAGAGAGAGCCAGCACAATGACAGAGTGACCGATGATAGGCCTGAGCTTGGCCGGTTTGCGCGGATGGCCAGCAAATACGCGTCATAATCCGTCAGCTCGAACTGAACAGTGACGCGTCTACGTTTCAAAAGCAGATGAGTATCAAAGCAAGCACTGTCGAAGACGTCTGCCTGGCTGAGTAAGCTAAAGGACGGACCCCTTCGAGCTGGTCGAAGGGTACTTAGCGTCATGGCATGTGAGAACGTTCGTCTGATTCAATGCGAGTTCCATGCAAGCAGCATTAGCCTCGACAATTGCGGACGGACAAGGCTGATCACCGGGCTAATCGGTCTTTGTTGAAAGGGCGACTCGGAGATACCGGTCTCGACACGTCGTGATATGTCGATCTCTCAAGCCATAAATAACAACGGCCCCTAATTCTCGTCAACGGCTTCTGAGTGGCTCGGTCGCTTCGGAGAAAGCTCGGCAGGCCTACTAACATTGGCTCAGCACCTTAATTTCCAACTCTCCTCCAACGTCCGCATAACCACCCACGCTCATTCTTCTCACGGAACGGCCGTATTCTTTTCCCGATGGGGCTATTGATAACATTCGCTCCTTGTCGGCATCCTGAAGCTCACGGAGATTTCCGTCGGCCTTCGCAATTTGCCCTACTCGTACACCGTCATGGCAGACCTCCAACAACCAGGACCAGTCTCATTGGTTCATACTTTACGTTAGCGTTGAACCCAAGCCATGCTTTAGCCCCCACAGGTTATTACCGACGTGGAAAGTGTCAGAGTCCGTCCCTGTCATCATCACCCAGCTGAGCGCAAGTCGACATGTTTAATCATCCTTCCATCCATCGCGCGCGGGATGCCTGGTGAGGTTCAGCAGTTTTGAAAGCTAGACGCACACTTTCCGCACCTGATGTACAATGTCAACGTCAAGCGGCCACGTTCAATCAGTCTTCAAGTAAACTGCCATCTTCCACTGTTTTAACAAGCCTTGAGAGCTTCCGTTAGTACAACATGTTGTCTCCTTCTCCTCTTCCCCCTCCTCCGCCGTCACAACGGACGCGAACATCAGAGAGAGTCAAAGCCCCTCATCGAAAAGTCAGGACCGGCTGTATAACATGCAAGTACGTGCCTCGCGCATATACAAGTTATCACGAATGCTCACAACCCGTAGAATGAGACGCATAAAATGTGATGAAACAAAACCATCCTGCCAAAGGTTCGCCATCCTTCGCACATCATACAAGTGCCATGGAGCATTGACCCGCATTCATAGATGTAGCAGTACAGGCCGCAAGTGTGATGGGTACCTTCGAGAAGCACAGTCATCCACAGATATAGTCAAGCATGGCACTCAACCGCCGGAACGCACCCTCCTCAAGTTGCCTGGAACTTCAAAGGAGAACCATGCACTCAACTTCTTCTACCAGAAGACTACCGTCCAACTCGCTGGTGTCCTGGATTCCGAGCTGTGGGGCCGCCTGGTCATGCAACTGAGCTTCAGTGAACCAGTGGTACGGCACGGTTTGGTAGCATTAGGTTCATTTCATGAGCGCTCCAGCGCCATCGGACCATCAGATGACCCTGCTGTCGACAAAGAACGGCTATTTGGTCTCCAGCAATATGGTAAAGCCACTTCGAAACTGATCACGAAAATATCAGAAGGTGGCAACAACCCACAGCTGATTGCTATGATGAGCTGTATCATCTTTTCGTGCTTTGACGTCTTTATGGGCGATTGGGTAAATGCACTGCGGCATCAGCATGCAGGGGTCAACCTACTGGTCGCTTGGCGGAGAGGGAGAGACAGGAGTGAGACGAAGAAGCAGACCGACCCAATCGAACGCTTGATCGAAGATTACATTGAGCCAATATTCATCCGGGCGGACATGATCTACGTACTTGTAGGCAAGAAACCATCCATGTTCCCACCAACATATCTCGCCATTTCACCGGATCAGCTTCTGCCTGACAAGATTGTTTCTCTAGAACAAGCGGGGAACATAGCTCACATGCTCTGGCACCAATCTCACATCTTCGCCCTCCAGCATGCGCCTTATCGGAGGACACGCTTGTTTACCATCGAGAACATCAACGAGCAGATGAACCTTGAGGCAACCATGGCGCGGTGGCTGACTGCGTTCGAATCCTACCTCCGGAAAGCAGGCCTCAAATCGTTCACTCCACGACAGCTCGATGCTATCGACATCTTCCGCGCACAGCACCTCACAGCACTTCTAACACTCCGCGCCTCCCTCATCTACACAGAAACCTTCTTCGACGCTTTCACAAGCATGTTCGAAGAGATCTTATCCATCTGCGAGCGCTGCCTCTGCACCCTAGGTCCTTCTAGGTCTCGAGCATCAACGCCCGGCGACTCTTCCAAGCCCAAATATCCACATTGGTCCTACTCAGCGGACTACGAAAACACAATCAGCATCACAGTCGACCACAACGCCATGTACCCCATCTACTTCACCGCCCGCAAATGCCGAGACCCACAAGTCCGTCGACGGGCTATATCCCTCCTCCAACTAGCAAGCGGCAAAGAAGGCCCCTACTACGCTCGCGACATGCTCCACCACAGCATCTGGCTTATGCAACGGGAAGAGCGCAACCTAGGCGAGGAAGCCGGGTTCGCATACCCTCCCGAAGAGGATAGAGTGCATGATGCGGCGCTAGAGGGGCTGATGAGTTTTGTTGACGGGTATAAGTGGGAGTTTGAGGAGTGGCATAGGAATTATGTCAGTGGGCTGGAGCAGCAGGTGGAGCTGTTTGAAAGGGTGGAGCGGTCGGAGTGGTGGGATAGGGTTGGGGATGGGGGGCCGAGGAAGACGATTGCGGAGCCGGCAAGGAAGTTGTGGTGAGTTCGCTGCTTGGTTCTGGAAACACCTTGAGATATTCCTTTAGCTGACTGTTTTCAGGATTGCTGGAGTATGAGAAAGCTGCACAGCCAATTTTCATGCATAGATGTCATCGTTTGTCTTTCAAAGAACAAGCGGAAGAACGATCCTCATCTTCCTTTCATGGTTCTTTGAAAGAGTTCTGACAAGCAGATCGTGTCGAAGTTTGTTGCTTTTCATCTGCAAACTTCTTGATGAGATGAAGGCCTTTAGCGTTCCCAAAGACCCTCAACCAATGTTAGATATAAAGATGCTATTCCGCACTTCTTTTCACCTGTCTGAGTTGCACCCTAAACATACGAACTAGTACCATTATCAGAACGCCCCACATGTCACAAATTCCAGATTTCAACGGAATGAGTCTTGATGAGAAGATACTAGACTTCCAGTTGCGCCACCACCGACTCCACCAAACCCATCTGAGACACAGGGCCACATATCAAGCTGGGGTTGACCGCTTGCCCGAACGGAACAGCAACACCCCTCAGGCACCAGCAATATCCGACAGGGACCGCATAGAGAACTTGCGAACAGTCGCTCGGCTGAACAAAGAATACCGTCAGGAAAGACAGAAGCTGGTTCGATTGTAATTTAGCAGCGAGCTTCAGGCGATAGCTGCCCGCTTGACCGACATCGTTGAAGGACAGGATGACTATCCGGTGCTGGATACAGAGCAGCAGAAGGTCATGGCTTGTTTGATCAATGTAGAAGGTGGGAAGGAGATGAAGCCGATGGACATGCTCAATGCATTTTCTATCCAGCGATATAGGCAGTTGCAGGGGGAACTGGAGCAGGCTATGAGACGTCTTGGGACTGTCGTGGGGGAGTGGGACAGGCTTCAGGGTACGCTGCGGAAGTTTTCGGAGGAGATTGCGCAGGAGGATGTGCAGAACGTGACGTTACCCGATCGTACGAGGATGTGAGGGAGATGGGTTGAAGAACACGATCTACGCCTGCATCGGCAGGTTTAGGAGGATGGGAGGCTTCTACTACCATTTATGTTTTGACATATCACCCACCGCATAGAGCGTCTAGAGGCCCAGCTATAGACGGGACTAATGCTTCCCAGCAACTACTGAGTCTTGATTGCTTCACCAAAAACCCTTACTACGAACCGAACCATCCGCCCGCACTGATGCTGCATCCTCCCATTTCCTTCCCTCTCATCCCTATCTACCTTCCACTTAACCCACCTCCGTTCCACTTCTGACGACCCTTGATCCCGCCTAAACCGAATGCAGGACCTCGGATTCGTTCACGCCTGAATTCAGCCTGCTTCAATCCGGCGCCGACGTAAATGCGAAAGGCGGAGATGCAGTCGCGACACCGTTCCTCACCTCCTCCTCCCTTTCCCCGGTTGCCTTCTTCCTTCGCTTCCTTCTATCCGCTTGTCTCTCTCTCCTCGTCTTCCCACATACTGCACTCGTCTCGAGCACCTGAGTCCCTGCCTATTCGCACAGGGTTCGCGGGGGCTGGATTCGTTGTGGATGGCTGCTCAGACAGCTGACGTTTTTGTAGATGAGCCCATCTGTTGAGGACGCTCTAGTAAGTACTATGGGTCAGAGGGATCAAAAGCATACCTGTTGGAGACTTGAAGGCGCATCTGTGGACAAGTAGGTGGGTAACGTATGAATGACGACTACAGTAGCTTAGGTACCTGGGCAACAATATATAAAAGAGTTCATGAGTGTCACGCGACGCAATCAAGTAAAAGTCCAGTTTCTGCACAAGAGTGTTGCATTTGAGCTCATTCACTGCTAAAGCAACGAGGTTCTGCCACTACCGCTCCAACTGCTAGATTGCTCTGACACCTCACTATCCAAATCGTGTTCTCAACCAACTGAAACGCCTGCCACTCGTTCAGGTACCGTTATCGTTATACGGTGGCCCAGTCATTCGGTCGTTACATCGTAGAGTTCGGTTGCGAAACCAACGTCAGATGAACACAAAGTAAATAGAGAATGGCAAGTGTGTGCCTCGTACTCGGTCATGTACCGGGCTAAGATGAACAAGATGAGAAAACGTTGTATAGATGGCATGCAACAATGCAAACCCAAGAACAACTGATTGATTGGCCTATATGCCAGAAGAGTATTATATCAGAAGTGAATAAGTAAGGAGACTGTTCATTTCTTCATCATTTGTCGTCAACATCCAAAGTAGATCAGAAAGAAGCCCCCGATATTGTACGAAGGATCAAGCACAAAGCGGGACCCCAAAGTAAGCCAAGAGAGTAGCGCCTGTACTTGTATAGAAGTGAATGCAGATGCAGTCCAAGAAGTATCTGGCATAATTCCCAATATATAGACACGCCAAGGTCAACGTGACCCAAAGTTGTACTTGTTTAACAAGAAGTAGCAGTACTTTGTCATCAGGGCCTGTCAAATGCAGAAGACAAAAGACGCTCCTCAAAGGATGTAGGGTTTTCAAACGGTCGACCAAGTGACCTTGGGAAAGTGTTGAAGTGAGCTGCAGCAGCTCGTTCATCAAACGGAGACGCAAGTCGAGGTGGGTTAATAGACGCCGGCGGTTGGAGGAAGTTTTGCTGCTCGACAGTGGGCGTCTCTTGGATGGAATGTGTGAGAGACTCGTCTGGCCCGACTGGTGGAGTGAATAAGGCTGAAAGTCTTCGCGCACCTTCGCCCATATCACCAAGACTGAAGCCACGACTTCGCACCCTTCGGTGGCTTGTCTCCGCCGGTGCCCCAAAAAGCTCCTCGAGTAATCCGTAGCGCTTTCCAGAGCCTCCGGGGCTGACCTCTTCCTCCAGTTGATGCTGTGCTCGGCGCTTGAAGGAACGTGGCAGCGCCTTGGGGGAGTGCAGCTCTGCAGGAGGCTCGAGTCTACGGCCCAAGGATCTGAATGGAGCATGTGCTCGTACCGGGGGTGACGAAGGAGGAATCGGGCCAATAGTACGACTGTCGAAGACGTCATCTCCGTTTTGACGAATGCCAAGCCCGTTCAGTCGCTTGTGACTGCTGGAAGGTCCCCAGCTAGTGATACCAAGCCCCAATTGCAGGGACTGGCTCTTCTGATGGGCACTAGCCCGAGCGACAGGTTGGTTGAACCAGTCGTTGGTGTGTTGTGGAGGGGCAGTGTCGCTCGCTAGTCTTGACAGGGGGTTCCCGGGTTGCATAGACACGGAAGTGCTGGTAGTGAGCGAGACGTTTAGCGCACGAGTAGAGAACGACGACGGCTGATGAGTGGCAGTAGGAGGTGGTGAGGAGATGCCGGTCGAGCGGGGATGAGAACTGGATGAGTTGTAAGGCGATGGGGTCACAGTTGCAAGCAAACGTTGGTAATGAGCGGAAAGGTTAGGCTTGCGCTTGCAAAGATATCGCAACCTCTTCCGGGTTGCCGATTCAGATCGCGGCCACTGTGGAAGCGATTTCGATGGTGCTGGGGCGGTCGGTGTGTTGCTTCCGCTCCGACTCGGCTTGATGGTATCGGGAGACCCTGAGCGCATGTAGTCGCTGCCGAGGGGTTGATCCGAGGGCGTTTGCGAAGCTGCGGGTGTGGGAGACGGCATCGCCTTAAAGGAGGACCAGGTCTTCTTGGCTTCTCGAGCAACACGATGGCAGACTCCCAAGGGCGGGACGGTACCGGGTAGCATTTTGAAAGGCGTCAGGGTCGGATTCTGGAGGTAGATGAGATACGTCAACCAGAGATGGGTATCCATCTCCTCGGTCCACTTCACTTTGGGATGCTTTCTCCCACGCTTTACGCTCTGCTTGGGCTCTGGCAAGGACGGAGAGGTTGGCAACGCCAATTCGGACTTTAGTGGCGGAAAGATAAAGGGGTCGGCCGCTTCACTCTCCGGGCTCGTGCAGCTTCCGCCCATCGACGCGTAAGAGCCAGAGCTGTCCATTGAGGACATAGACGAGTCCGAGATGCCCGAGCATGAGGAAGACGGACGAATGATAGGCTCCGCTCTGGCAGCGTTGGTAACATGGGACCAATCCTCGGAATGTTCGTGGCCCAAATTGACGGTTTGCAGGACTGGCGTTTTCGGAGGGGACATTAATCGACTAGCCGTTGGTGTGGGCACCAAGTAGCTGCTGTCAGGTTCCGGCGTAATTCTTGCCATGGGCATGGATACGTCCGACTCTAATGTCTCTATCGTGGGTACTGGAAGGTCTTGAGAAGTCGAGGAGAACAGGTGGAACTGCTCGGTCGAAGGAAGTGGAGCACGTCGTCGCCGAACGCGGAATCGAGGGGGCGCTTGTGGTATGTGCATCTCGGGCTCGACCACGGGTGCTGGTGTCTGGGGAGGGTCCTCGCTGTAGTGGAACTGAAAGTTCCTTGGGAGGGTGATGGAAAGGTTCGGCTTCCCAGGCGCCATGACTGGTTGTCTTTTGTTGATTCTTCGAGTGCAGGTTGATGGGTCGTGCGCTATACTACTAAATAAACCCCAGCCAGTAAAAGTAAGCGCGGGTTGCAAGGTCGTCGGGTATCTCTTTCGTAAGTTTCGTGATGTAGCTTTTCTTCGTTATTGGGTTCGTCGAAATCGTAAAGTTTGTTGCTTTATATCCAAACGCGCTCGTCGCAAACTGGCTGAATGAGTGTGGAGGAAGCGAACGACTGTTGCGAGAAAAGATGATTTCAAGAGCGCTCTTTCAGCAACATGAACTTGTGGAGGAGGACTGGTGTCGCGCGAGACTTGGTGAGGATGTCGCAAAGCGGTCGGAGTCGCGGTGGAGCGCGCGCGGTATCGTCCCAAGCGGTGAGTGAATTGCGCACTGCTTCAAGAAGTGAATACTGAAGCTCGATATCGGTATACGGTGTGTGTTCGTTGGACTCGCATAGGCATGCTCAGAGTTCCGTGCTGTTGTTTGCGCACGAATGCGACGGAAGTTGAAGTTGTCAAAAGTAGGAAGGATTGGGTTGATGGAGGAAACGGCCTCGCTTGCAACCCGAGCGAGCCAGAAAAGTGGGCAGAGCACGCTCAACTGGCCAGTTCCCGCCGCTTTTACCCTTCCGGACGATCACACAACCTCTTGCTTTGCAGCTGCTGTGCACGAAGCTCTGCAGTCTGCGGATCTGGTCGTGCTCTTTGACTCGAACTTTGTAGTCTGATGTGTCTCAAGCGGAGAACTTCTGAACGACAGACAGTAGCCTAACGGTCAGCGACGGACGAGGACAGAATCAGCAGGAAACTGGGAGCCTTTACCCTTATGACCAAGGCACCCTTTACCCTTATGACCAAGGCACCAAGTCGACTTCCAAGTTCATGCGCCGGACGAAAATCCAAATCAAGGTCAGCCAGTTCCGGGTGCTGGTTCAGGAGTGCTATGGCTTGCATGCAGAAATGCAGGACAGCACGACAGCTACAGCGGACCAACCAGGCGTGCCAGGGTCTGTATACCGGCCCTGATCTTCGAGTTCCGCAGGAATCGATAAGTTATCAAAGTTATCGATTGGAGGCGGGACAAGCAAGGTGACGGATAAGTAAGAGCACAGGGCACTGCAGCGAAGAATGAGGGGGGAAGAAGTGCAGAATCGGATTGTAATCGCTCGATGGAGGGATGCACAACGCAATGGGCAGCCAGTGGGAGTCGAGAGCTATCCAATGTGTTCAAAACAAAGAGACGCGTCCCCTCAATGTGTCGATGCTGGGATACACGTCGAAGAGGTGCAAGCGGAGGAAGACATTGGAGGGTTTGTGGGTTGAGGGGACGGTCAAGCAGCGATGGCGCTAACGCATCGCTTGTCCGACAATTCTCCGAGTGGATCGTTCGCGGCACTTTCGCGTTTCGCGTTTGCCTCTAACTCGACCAGGGCTAGCTCTGCCAACAGCCGACGTCAATCTTGCATCCACCGACCAGGCACATATATATTGAGGCATATTATTGACAAGACGCCGAAGATGAGCTCCAGCAGGACGGAGGCTGGTTTACGGTCGCTACGATTTCCTTGTCCTTGACGTTGTCCTATACAAACGCTCGAGCTTTGTTCTGTGACCCACCTTAGGGACGCCTGCAGCGTCTAGTCAACCACCTAAATCAGCGAATGCTCTCTACAAACCGCACTGAGACCACACGGAGTACCAGCAGCTAGCTCCAAGTAGCACTCCTTGCGGCTGCATTTGCAGTACTGCACGCTGAGCGTAGCGTGCTGACGCTGGGACTTCCTCAGCCAGTCGAACTGAACCACGCCGTTCCCACGGCCAACTCATGCAAGCGTACCTCACTACACAGTAGTAATTGGACACAGATGTGATCTATTAGCAGCCACTGGTCATCAAAGACCTGTGCTTGGAAGTCCTGCTGTCTTCAGCACCGTGTTCCTACATATTATCACGTTCCTGGGTCACACGGCATATGCCTGGAGCCGCCAGCCATGCTGGCACCTACCCACTCTTCACGATTTACGTTGACTGTGAGCGTAGCTGGTAGGGTCTAGGACCTACTAGTGGCTGTTTTGAAGCTCACGGGCCAACTCACTATGCGTTGGTTTCGCATCTTCCCCCGCAGACGAAGCATGGGCAAGTATATAGCGTAGTACTAACGGGAGACCAAGGGTTGACGTTCACTCAATATACGGGTCGTCACCATTATTGTGGACTATCTTGGCAAGTGAAGCCAGAAGTGTTGTTTGCATGATCTAAAGTTTCCTTCCTACTTCAGCTTCTGAATTGTAAGTTCAGGTAAGTCATTTATTTGCTTATGACGCATCTCCTATATCTATGTTTGCTGTGCTGTTGATTCGTAATCGGTTGTGCACATTTTCTTTCGAATTATGAGTCAGTTCTACAACTTTCATGTGGTTATTCCTAACCTTTTTACGTCTAAATGCTTCTGATGATACCTTACCTTGTTTTTTGCCTAGGTCTCTCTCAGACGTCACGTGCTTCGGAACCACCCCAGAGTATATGTCACGACATGTAGAAAGATGAGCGTCATGGCACAACGCAGGGTTATTGACGGCTTCTCCCCTCTTTATGGCAAAGGTAAGCGCGATAGCTGCAGGTCGTTCGCCGAACCTCAAGCGGCTCCGATACCGCTGTTGTCCACCCGCTTCAGGGCGGTGATAGCAATCCGACCTCTGACCGAGTCCAGAAGCCGCCATCGTGAAGTCCACATGGACTCAAAAATTCTATCACCGATGTCATAGACTCTGATCACGCCATGCTTCACACTGCACAGCCACATCTGCAGCTTTCAAATACACTCTTGGTTACACAATGGATCTCATTCTGCCAACTTCACAAATCCGCGACCCATTTTCGAAACCAAACATACAGTCAAGATGTGTCACAATCACCGTATAACCTTTACTTGCAACCACACTCACGATCTCATAACACTCTGTACACAATGCGTCTCACCGTTGGTCAATCGTGCAACAACGTTTCCCTATGTCGGACCTGTACAGTCTAATCCATCTCTTGCTCACGACGTCTTCCTTACCGCTTCCGTAGCCCCTCACCCCTGTCAAGATTGCCGGAAGAGCGAGGTCCAGAAAATCCAATGCCACATGGATTGCAACATCTTCGATTTAGAGGAAACAATGAAGGAGATGGAGGCATGCGAGGCGGGTCAGCGAGCCAAAGCGGGATTGAAGTTCCAAAGCATGGACAAGCCAGGACATAGGGTGAGCGTCAGGGTCGATGAAATGCTTGCACCTTCGGAAACAATATTGAGAGACGCTGGATGTTTGCACACCCACCGCGAGAACGAGAAGGCAATGTTTGATATGGCAACCACCGTCAACAGCCTAAAACCTGCCGTTCCAGACCGGTCGGAACTGCAGCTTGCCACAGCTCTCAAACAAGCAGACCTTCAGCCATCGAGCGGCAACTGGTCGAATATGACCCGTACCGCAAGGGGCCAAGCAGCGGTGTCGACAGCCAAGAACCACATGGAAAGCTTGGCGAACAACGACTCGAACACACACTCACCGTCAATCGCTCTACCCAAGTGCGTATACACGGGCGGCTTAGGCTTCCAAACCAGGCGCAATCGAAGTCCGAAACAAACCATCAAGATCGAATGCTCGTACACCGGTGGCCTTGGTCTTCCGGTCAATTTAAAGAGCAGTAAAAAGAAGGCTACTAAGAGGAAGAAGAAAGTCAGGTTTGAGATTGATGAGCACCACAATGAGGGTAGTGGGGTCCACGAGAATGAGAGGGTGAGGACTCAAGGGGATGAGCAGCGTGAGAACATCCAAATGGCTTTGATGAGTATGGAGGACGATGAGAGGATGAAGCGGAGACGAGCAGTGGCGCGGCTTTGAGCTCGAGGAGTGGCGGCTCTGAAGTGAATACGAGTTGCGCTGGAAACATGCAACGTCCTGTTACGACAGTTCCAGCAAGCCAAGGTAGCCATTGGGTATGCCATCGGTGTCTTTGCGCAGTGGTTTCTGGAGTGATGATTCCTAATAACACATACGATACGAGGAGCTGGTCTTCCCCTCGAAATACGAACAACCGCAGACAATTCTGGGTGGCACACTTGCGGTTTGGGAAAGACTTTCTGGTACTTTACGATTCCCCTATACTATTATAAACTTATGGAGAGAAAATAAGAAATCTTTTGGGTATCACGGTGCCGTCTGACATTCATTGTTACTCTCTGTGTGCGGATGCTATGCTGAAGTCTGATAACCAAAGCGTCTACTACAGTATCCTCACAAAGTCACAAATGTACTACTTCATACACAATACACAATGTACGATGCGAACTACGCCGAATACGGCATGCGGTCGTGATAAAGGTGGATCCACAGTGACGATCGTCCTCCCCGCTAACCCGCATTAGGTCACTGGTCCCCAGACCGCAAATGACGTTGTGCACATGGGATTTTTGAGAGATCTTACAAATCCCATAGTGACTCTTGGCTTTTGCATATTATAGATATCCGAGAACGCCCTGGTCATTACTGAATGCTTATGGTTGATGCTTATTGACAGCCGCAACCTTTTTTCAACTACACAAGCAGTGGATGAAACAGCGTAGCCATAAATAATGGAGGTCTCACGGCAGTATCAGGACCATCCAGAGGAAGAGCCAGGGACGTTAGGATTTAACCCGCAAACCCCCCTCCAAGACTCCACTTCCTCGACCCTCATCAACACCCCCCCTCAAGCACCACCCTCAGAAAAGCCCGACCAACCTCCATCCCTAGAAGATGACCCTCCCACAACCCAACCCCCACCAACCGGCTGGCGCGAACCCCTCTTCATCCTCACCCTCTGCAGCACCCAACTCTTCGTCCAAGGCGCCCTCGGCTACATCCTCGTCCCCCTCCCGCTCATAACCCCCACCTACGCCCTCACCCCGCTCTCCCCATCCCGCTCCTGGCTGATAGCAGGCTACTCCCTCACCGTCGGGACCTTCATCCTCCCCTTCGGCACGCTGGGAGACACGTACGGCCACCGCCGGCTCCTCGTGGCGGGGTACATCTGGTTCGGCGTCTTCAGCTTGATCGGCGGGTTCAGCGCCTTCAGCCACAGCGTGATTTTCTTCAGCGTCGTGCGCGCGCTGCAGGGGATCGGTCCGGCGGTGGTGCTGCCGAATAGTCTGGCTATCTTGGGGCGGACGTACGAGGCTGGGAGCAAGAAGAAGAGGCTGATCTTTGCGCTGTTTGCGCTTGGGGCGCCGTTGGGGTTTCTTGTCGGGGCGGTGGTGGGCGCGGTGTTTGCGGAGTGGGTTTGGTGGCCTTGGGGGATGTGGGTGTATGGGATTGCGTGCTTTGTTGTTGCGGGGGTGGGGGCTTGGGTTGTGCCGGGGGATACGGTGCCCTGGCGGGGGAAGAATGGGGCGAGGTTTGACTGGCTTGGGAGCGGGTTGGGCGTGGCTGGGTTGCTGTTGCTGAATATCTCATGGAATCAGGCGCCGTTGGATGGTTGGTCGGCGCCGTGGGTCATTGTTCTGCTGATCTTGGGGTTTGTATGTCTTGGGCTGTTCGTGCTGCAGGAGCGTAGGACTGAGCATCCGCTGCTGGACCTAAGGATCTTCAACAGGCATGTAGGCGCGGTCCTCCTTGTTACTGGTCTGGGCTGGTCCAGCTTCGGAATCTGGTTCTACTACCTCTTCCAGGTGATACAGGAGTTTAGGCGGGTATCAGCAATTGAGTCGGCTGCTCAGGTCGTTCCAGAAGCCATATCCGGGATGTTGGCAGCTATAGCGACGCCGTACATGTTATCCAGCATGCGTACGGGCTGGGTTTTAGCCATATCTTGCTTTGCTTTCCTTGCAGGCTGTATACTGCAAGCAACGGCCCCAGTAAATCAGATTTACTGGTTCAACACGTTCTGGTCCTTTGTAATCATGGCTTGGGGGTGGGTACTCCTTCGACTATTCCTCTCGCTGCGAAGCAAGCGCTAACAGCACTAGGATGGACATATCCTTCCCGGCTTCCGCTACAATCTTGAGCGACGCAGTTCCTGTTGAACACCAAGGAGTATCTGCATCTCTAGTCAACACGGTAGTGAACTACTCAATAGCAATAGGTGAGAATTGCCCTGGGCGTCCTGAAGTGAGGTCGGTAATACTAATGGATTACTACAGGTTTGGGCATTGCTGGCACAGTGGAAGCCCAAGTGAACCCGGACGGACAATCTGTCCTCAGTGGCTACCAATCGGCGCTGTACACGTCGGTCGGCCTAGCAGGGTTAGCTTTTGGCGTTTCAATGGTGTACGCAGCATGTACGAGCATGGCAGGAAGACGAAAACGCACCAAGATAGAGGATATATTTAATAAAGCATAGTGTGCTTGGGGATCACTTTTAAGGCGGTACCAAAGCATGCATTCTTGCAATAGGACGTACATCTAGGTGTACCTCCGCGTCAAAGATCCCTTGTAAAGTTGCCATGACAGCATTGAACACCCGCTCGGGTTGACCCTGAAAGACGATATCCGACCACAAGACTTCGCTTAGGACATTCTGCAAGTCGCCGGGCGAGCGTATACCCTCTTCGTTCATGATAACGGCAAGCTCACCATAGAAGTACTCTCGCTCCCCGTCAGCAATACTTTCCATGGCCCCAATAGCAATGAGCCAGATGCGGAGTGTCTTGTCCAGGATGATCATGTTTCTGGCAGCTTCCAGAAACTGTTGCAACTTGCGTACGTGCTCCGAAATAACTGTGGGCACACCTGATCTCCGGCGATATTCACCCAAGTACACGAGAGCTCCGGATCGGCAGCAAGCGAGAAGGGCTTGTTGCTCCACAGTCGTGCCTTGAAAAGAGACTGAGAGCAACTGACGAACCACTGGAGTTACTAGGTGATCAACATCTTCAGGTCTTGACCAGAACACCAGTCCCCTGTTGGCGAACATTTCCATGACTTGAGCGTTCAGCATCTCCAGAGCTTCGAAAGGATAGACGACCTCCCGTGCAAAGTCAGCTCTGCTTAGGATCTCGGATAGCGAGGTCTCTTGGATGATTCGGTCGAAGGCCCATGGATTTCCCAGAGATTGTTCCAGCAGCGGAATCAAACGGTGGTCCAGCACAGACGGAACATCAAGCGCATACGCCCCGATAGTATCGACCCTAGAGCAAGATTGTTACTTATTCAGTTTCATAGCTCTACCCGCGACACATACCACCTCAGTAAGAACACCAGCACCGGATCCATGGTTTGGAAAGGGGCTTTTCTGGACTGGAGCAGCCGGTTCATTGCATCCATGTGGACTTTCCACATGCTCATGTTACCTCGCAAATGTTCGTGACATGCGAAGCAACCCATGGCCAATACCAAAGTATCCAGTTGTGTGTCTTGCATGTCACTCAGTCGCTTCCTCACCGATGAAAGCGCCTTGTTGTGATGTCGCAGATTCACCTGCAAAAGCTTTTTCTCTATTCCTCTTTGCAGGTGCGTGAGGTGAAGTACATAGCTTGCAATCATCTGGTGGAAAGCTGCTTCGTCTCTCGAACAAGACTGATACCATCGTTCACGATAGATGCCTAGGCGGCTCGGGAGTTGGTCCGTAAACAGCATGTGATGCACCAATCGTTCTGAAGTCTGATCCAGCGTTATTGGCGCCAATATAAGGGGGCCAAGAGTCATGGGCACAGAAGTGCTAGAGCTAGGTTGATTGAAGTTATAGATGATGGGCACGTCGATGCTGGTAGTCACAGGCTCCACAGGTCCGGAGATATCTACCAGTGTTGACACGGTCGAAGCCTCTTCTGTGGGCGACTGTGGCTTCCTTCGTGAGAGACCTATGTCCCGCATCGCCTGTTGTCTGATTAAGGTTCGCTGTGCATTACTGGGCCGTGTCCTGCCGGGCCCAGTGGTCACGAAGGCCCATTGGGTCTGCCCTTGATTAGTCCCTCCGGAACTCATCCTAACGACTCTTTGGATGCTTAGAATCTACGGCTTGCTGAGGTAGGAAAGCAGTATGTCAAACAAAGACAATTGTAAGTTTTGTCAGCTGTGTAAAGCTTCGTAGGAGAAATCATCAAACCTTCGCGGAATTCGTCTTCCTTGGCGAAGGACATCGCGCTCATATACAAAGACTTTGCCATTCCTTTATCGGGCAATGGTGTATAGAATGGAATTACCAACCGAGAAATGCTGTAAAGCAGACTGCTTCACTGCTGTTCCATAGCTGAGTATGCTACTACATTTGTCATCGGTCGGCATCGTGCAAGCCTTCACAGAGCATGAAACTCCTGGAGATGCTATGTGACATTAGTAAGCTCGACGTTGACGAGCAAGACGAAGTTGATTTCCAACGCTGAGCAAAGCGAAGAGTTGCGCCAACGGTGGATGATATCGATCATGAAGGTCATAGAAGTCGCCTTGTTAGGTTAGCACAAGCGTTCGTTGCTGGCTGAAGAAGATCGGGTGAGGTAATCCGTCGATATTAATAAGCTCCACCAAGATCTTGCCAAGAGACGATCAGATAAGATACAGAGTGATCTAAAGGTGCAGCTCCGGGGTGCTGCCTGTGGCTGCCCCACAGCTTCCGCCGTGTCAATTGATGATTGTATGCGATATGGGAGCTTCCGTTTGCTTCACAGTTTCTCTTTGCATTTCACGCCCCTCCTCGCCTTGCCCGCTGTTCTTAATCCTCACCGTTTGGTAGTGTTTCGCTTGATCCTTCAATAGAAGTACCCAAGGCTCAACCTTTACTGGCTTCTGACGCATTCGGTCTCACCTTTCGTCGTGCCAGCAATGGCCGACTTCTATCCCCTTCTCCTCAGCTTCCCTCCGGATGCCACTGAAGCAAAGAATCTTACGGATGCTGCCTACAACGAGCAGATTGGCACGTATCTTGGTACCCTGTCAAAGGTGACTGAGGAACACTTCGTGAAGTCGGCGCAAGAGCTCTTCGGCGTACGTCTACCATCTTCACTGCGTTTGGACAAGGCGTTGATTCTTGGATAGCTCCTAGACCCAGCAGTCAACACAATACCCTACCTCTACTGCCTCGTTTCCCTCTACAATCATAGCGTCAGCAATTCATCAGCCAAAGCAGCAAAGGAAGCATGGAGCCCGGGCAAGGAGTATTGGAGTCACGCAACACTGCTGGTACAGCTTGCCGATCCCATACAGATACGCTACGTATCCGGGACATGGAGGAGGCTCATTGAGATACTCTATAGTATAGGGAGCAAGGGCCCAGCGGCATTGGAAGCGGCGTCCGCGGTTCGGTATGCCATTCTGAAGCTGGACCCTTCGGCTGGGACCTTTACCTCAAACCACCTCCTTTACCTACGCCTCTGCCACCAATGCCGTGCTTATGACCAAGCCGCCCTCATCCTTGACCACGACATCCATAGCTTCCCATCCGACGGCCCTGCGATCGCTTCCCAGTTGTATCCCTGTTCTGAGCACCCTCTAAGTAGCGGCTACGTTACGAAGAAATCACAAGCGTCGGACGTTCTGAAAATTGGCGACATTCACGAATACTTAGTGCTTGGAGGGATGGCATACATTGGCCTCAATAGGTGGAAAGAAGCTGTGGCATGCTTTGAGCAAGTACTGGTATCACCCAGCAACGGCGTTGCGAGCGGCCTGATGCTCGAGGCATATCAGAAGTGGATACTGGTGAAAACCTTAGTGAGCGGCGAAATTGTAGGTTGTGACAATGTTGGGAAGCGAGGCTCGGGCTAACAGTTCAGGCATCTTTTGTTCCTAGCGGCATGAACGGTGCTGCAAGTAGGAATGTGAGGTCGGCATCCAAAGCTTACGAAGCAATCGCAGAAGACTTCAAGTACCGGGACCGGAGGAAGCTCGCAGCCGATGTTGACACCGGCATGGACATCTGGCGAGGTGACGGTAACCTGGGACTGATACTCCGGGTTCAACAAGACCTATCCAAATTCTTAATATTGGACATGCACAAGATCTACGCTGCAATTCCTGTCAGTCTAGTGGCCAAACATGTCGACGAATCACCTGAAAGTGTGTTGGAATACCTCAACGTCCTCATCGCTACCGGACAGCTGGATGCCAGAATCGAAGCGTCTGGAACCCAGCCGGTCTTGCGCTTCTTTTCCGAAGGGTCATCTGGCCTGTTTGCCAAGTCAGAACAGGAGCAGTATGCTCAGTTGCACCAGCAGATTCAAAAGACGCAAGCTCTAGCAGAATACGTCAAGGATACTGATCGGCGACTGGCCTTGACCAACGAGTATCTGGAAGCTACTAGGAAAGTCAGGAAGAACAAAGAGGACCAACCAGAAGATGGGGGAGAGCTGCATGGGCAGGACATGGAGTTCGATGAAGACCTGATGGGGGATTTGCGATGAGCGAGGCAGACAGCAGTGCCATGTATATTCACGGTTTGATCCCTCACAATGCTCACACTTGCGAGGATCGGGATTGAAAATCCGACCAAACCATACGCGTAACCCTCTGTATATGGACTTGCCGAGGGTCTGCAACGAATTACGATGACGATGAAGCATGGACCGGAGTCGAGATATAGAAACCTGCATAAACAGCGCATCGCATCCTTCGAGTGCTCCTAAGGAGACAACAACCATCTCTCACCCCGTGGTTCTTAATCACACTGCATGCGCCAAGCGGAGCGTATATGCGGCGACGCCTCATGGCGCGTTAGTGAGCTTGATGGTACATTACTAGCTAGATCATCAATCAATCCAAGGTTGCCATAACCGTCCTGAAAAGAATCACCCTTAGCAAGCCCGCTTGGACACGTGAAGTCCTGGCACAGGGCTGCTTCTGAATTAGGCCAATTCTGGAAGTGGGAAGCCTGTTCTACCATCAAGCGAATGTGAACCATGACCTGACCTTGAAGCCGTTCGTTCGCAAGCAGATGTATCCAAAAAGTGGCTTGGACATGCTGAGAATGATCTGATGAACAGAAGTATATCACTTGCCTTCGGTAGATAGTCCTCACAGGGTCGACCTCCGCCAGCCCTCGATAAGGTAGTAAATTGAAGGCAATACAGCACATCACAAATGCAGGGAACATCACAGGAGGTACATGGCAACCATTCTAACTACTCATAATTCATATACATTACCTGACCCGACGATACTCGTTTTGTCAAGTGCCGTGGCCTCCACGACCTTCAATACGTGACGCTAGGCGTAGAGATATAGAAATCATGTCTACAACTCTCGCGACCCTCTTTAGGACAGCGGAGAACCGGGTCCCAATGATCCTCATCCTTCACCTAAACGGCCAAGGAGTACCTTGACAAATCGTCGCTCATGACTTCGTCTTCCTGGAATCAGTCGTCCCTGCTGCTAGCGATGAGTTGAGCTGCTTTGAAAAAGGTCTCTGTAACGCATTGTCTTAAGAATTTTGGAGAAGTTGTGTCTACGCCGATATTGCAGATTGCTCTCCAAGTTACGTTCATGACCTGGGCATTGATGGTCGCCTGTGTGGTGTAATGATTTGTCAGTCCGATACTGGGCAGGCCAAATGAATCCCCCATCAAACCGTGAGCTTCTGGAATTGAACAACGTCCGTTTGGTCTGGTCCCAGGCCACCTTCAATTGCCGTGGGTATTGTCTACATCCTATAGCTCGCTTGTTGTCGTTCCTGCATGTCTGTCCATATGTATGTTGCTGAAGTGCAGACTAGCTGATTATGCAAAGGCAGCGAGTGTGAGTCCATGCGTCGGGGTGCGGTGTGTGAGGAATGGGCTGAACACATTGCAACTGGGGACGAATGCATACGTCCGATGATCAGAGTCCCGGATTTACAGGGTTAAGAAACACAGTGGCCGTTTCTAAGATGTAAGAAGATGCTGTGTTCAAATAAAAAGCAAAGTGAAAACTGAAATTTTGACGCTGCTTTTGGTTATGCGAAGGAGAGTGTTGACGTTACCTTCGACTCAGGAGACAAGTAAAATTATATTTATCAGAAACTTTCTGAGAAAGTTTGCTACCTCAACTCTGCTCCTGTGCATCGCCCTCATGGCAGGTATATTTAGCTGTCTTCTCTCGTGTTGAGTTGCCAGTTGTGGAGTGCCTAGGAAAACGCCATCCACGATCCCAGATATGCTTTGGAATCCCTCCCGCTGTAAGGCCCCTATTTTTCTGTCAAGCGAAGACAAGGCTGTTAAGAAGCGATCGGGCTGCTTGTGTCATGTGCTTGCATGACTTCCTTCTAAAGGATGACGCAGCTAGAAAGTAAGAAGTCGTGTCACACCCAAAGTCAAAGTCAAATGGAACGCATAACAGTGTTAAGCTTCGCACGCGGGTGTCAAACCGGTCCCGAACAATTGTAAGGCTGCATCCTTCGTGTGAAGAACCGTTGTCCGAAACGTCGGTAGGTTTGGCCAGGTAGAGGCTTACGCTCCGTATAAGGCACGTTTTCAATGCTGAGGAGCGTTGCCGGACGACTGAGCGTAACGTCGAGCCTGGAGGGGGAATTTCAATGTGTCCAAAGCGATGATAGACTCTACCAAACGAGTTAGTTAGCCGACCCTGACAGGTGCTCGAACGAAGACAGGGGAAGCCCGTGTGCCTGGCGTCAGATGGGGACCCTCTCCAATTGGCCCTTGCGCCCCTTGCCTGTCTAGGAACTTCCTCCTCTACCACAGCGATGATCCTCCACTCCATCGTTCCTACTCACAACAACATTCATTCTCCCCTCACGGCACTCGTTCAGCTCGGTCAGACCGTTGATCGCCTTTGACCTCACTGTCCTTCACTCCCAGACCCTCTCTTGAATGATTTCGGCACAGAAACTGCCGTCAATTTACTCCACCCTGCGTATCTAAACCCCTCGAACGCACCGACAACATCCATCTCGAGATAACGCTTTACCGGGGCCTTCATATAGGACGGTTAGAGTCGATTCGGCAAAGGAGACCCAATTCGGAATACTGCATGCGATCCTCTCCTGCAACATTGCAGATAGCTAGAGTATAAGAAAAAAGCGTCGTAAGTCTGCGCTTGGCGTGGTTGGTAGTCGCATCCAGCGGTGAAGGAGATTGAGTAAATCTTCTCTCTCACAGCAATTGAGGTGAGCCTGGGATGCCATTTGGTCATATACCCGCCGAGATTGACGGTCCTCAGACTCGATACCCTTTTCATGCGGCTTGTACTACAATAATAGCAGCACAAAACCTCGCTTGTGGTGGTGGGCACGCCAGAACCCGACAGCTGCCACCAAAGCGCCCAGTAGGAACTCGCAATTGCAACACCTCGCATCATCCCGAACAACCTTCTGCACCGCACAAGACGCATGACGGACGCACCCTGCTGGTAGAGGATAAAGTAGGAGGCACCACGTAGGGGTAGCCGTGGTGTCACAGCGCGGCGCACCTTCACCCCCGACCAGAAAGTTACGACATCACCTACCCATATACCAACCGCAATGTTTAATCCCTCGAATTCTTCCTCATCCAATCACGTCCCACATACGCGTCGCTCTTCCCGCTCAAACTCGCTGTCAACCTCTTCCGTGGTCACAGTCAAGCGCGCTGCATCACTCAGCTCGTCCAATTCCCGATCGACTTCCGTCGCACCTACGCCCCAGAGACCCTCAAGCCCCACAGAAGCATCAGCTGTACTTGCGAAGTCTCCGAGGAAGCAACGTACAGCTTCCATCGGAAGTGGACGCCGGTCCAGTGTCGCACATGTTGGCTCTTCAAGCCTAGAGGTACGAGAAGGCGTCGGAAACTTGAACCGCTGGTCGCAGTCCACGACCTCTAGCAAGTCTTCTAACAGCCACGCGCGCAATGGGAGCTTTGCACGAAGACTGAGTCTGAGTGGCTCCGGCTCGGCAACCTCACTCCATGGCTCGTCAACCTCTCCCAGGATGCTGGCAAGAGGACGGCGCTCGCCCTCCTCAAGTCCACATCGGTCTCCTCCTCTCGAGTCTCCGCCAGCAATGCCAGCCCTTCCAAGCATGGCATATCTCCAGAAGATGCCCGGCAACCCAAAGTTGAACCTTGCCAACATCACAACAGCAACGTCGTTCACAGCAAGCACAGCAACTCCCACGAGCCGGTCGTTGCGTACACCACAAACCGACATGTCTCAGATGGACTACTTTGGCGACTTACCCAAAGCGTCCTCTTCGCCTCAGTCCAGAAGACCGGTTACACAAGGTAATACAACAGCACATTCACCACTAATCCCATCCCGGCCAGCTACCACAGAGAGTCAGACCAGATTCGGCGAAGCGCTTCGACCTTCTGCGGACCACATCTCCCAGCTAGCGACGGATCGACGGCCGAGCACTACCAACGTGCGCGATCACCAACGGGCACCCTCGCAAGATCGACCTTCGGCAAGGCGTAGGGCTGGCAGTGGAGGAGAAGGCTCGGGGTCCCATACGAGGAGTCGTAGTGACCGAAGTGTACACTCACCGGCAAGACCGAGGGAGCGTAAGGAGAAGGACAGAAAGAGTATGTTGTCAAGAGCGCTGGCCAAAGCCAATACCGCGGTCATCCTGGATAGTGAACAGAATTTCGAGGGAGCACAATCTGCATATGAGGATGCATGCCAGCTACTCACAGAAGTCCTCGAGCGAAGTTCAAGCGAGGATGACAAGAAAAAGTTGGAGTCAATCGTAAGTAAAGTTCTTATAAGAATAAGGGAACGGATGGATTATATATGGCTATACATTTGGAACAGACCACCTCTAACCTCATCACAGCGAGCTACATATACCCAACGTATAGAAGAGCTCCGGCAGCTGGACCCAAGGTATACCAAAGCCGCGGGAAAAGACCTTCCGGCCAGACCAATGAGCGGCGAAAGTATAGACCTGGAGCCCCGGCCCGTACTCATGAACCGTGCCGATGAATCCGAATCCGAGGACCTTGACGACGATGAGGAACCTGCTATAATTGAGACTGCTGTAGTCACTAGGATTGTTGACGACCCTTCTCCGGATGAGCGACACCCATCGGTGCCAGAAATCCAGGTAGGACCAAGTCGAAGTCCGGGCCGAGACTCCATTCTTCAGAATGCGTTCCACGATGTCGAAGAGACCTTACCAACATCCTATTTCATACCCAGGTGGCGGGATCCCAGGGCCAGCAGCATGCTTGCTGCCGAGAGCTTCGACATAGAGTCACCTATGGACAATAGCTATATGCCACCGCCGCTCTCTCCTCGTCGACCATCGTCACCCAATCCAGGCGCCATAGAGGACCAGGACCTTATCATTCCACCCCGGAAGGGCAGCTTACAGGTTGACCAACCAACGCACACCCGCGGCAATAGTGCAGAATCCATGTCGTGGCTCGACACTATCGACGAATCCACGTCCTCGTGTGACTCTTCCATTCGATCTGCAAGTTTTCATGAGGTTGCCCAACGAAAGAACCTTCTTTATGGCGAGCAAAGCGCTCAGATCGAAGCTGAGTTCGACGCGGCCATGGATGCTGCCGTCGAAGCAGCTTTTGACGAAGGTTACGAACCTTATGAACCGGAGGAGTCGACATACCAGGAGCAGGAGGATTTCGTTGCTGCGGCGCGAAGGAAGGTGGACAAAGCGAAGGAGCGGATACGGGAGGTCGAACGTGAAGAGGCCATCCTACGGGCAAAAGATCGAGATCGAGAACTGCGAACGCAGGAGGATCAGTCCGGCTATCTGCGCTACAGTCAGGTTGGAGAGTACTTGGATGACGAGGAAGCTGAAGAAGAACGGATGTTGGATGAGATGACAAGAGAATACATGCTGGATGGTTTCGACTTTGGTTTGCAGTCTAAGTCTTCGCTACCCAGAGATTCCGACTCAACTGGATACTCTCGAGATACCTGGGCCAGTTCCAACGCCTCACATCGGACGACAGCAGGCACCTCATTGTCCGCCGTTGCTGAAGCAGCATTGGCACCAGTCGACCCGTCCACCCTGCCTGCGAGCGTTCCTCCTCCGCCCTCCAAGATTCCGCCTCCGGTTCCGCCTCCTTTCGGAGCACTGCCACCAGCGCCATTTCCGCATGCCAGTGACGCGCCCAAACCCCCTCCGCCTGGAATCCCGGGTTCGGCAGCGGCGCCCGCGAGCTCGGTACGAAATCGGAGACTGTCAGGTCGGAACCCTAATCAGTTGAAGATAGAAACTTTCACTGGTGCATCGGCTGTTCCACCTCCACCCCCTACCACTCAGATCATCTCAGCACCAGCAGCAAGATCGACGGATATCCTGTCAGCTATTCCACAATCAACCGTATCGGCTCCTGGCCAGTTGCCTGGCGAAACAAACTTCAAAGTTCCTAGCGTTCCTGCTTCGAGACTGCAAGCAATCGACAAAGACAAGGGTCCTCTGCTGCCATCTCCTGCCATTGATCATCCGAGCGCACAACCTCCTACCATAACGACTCACTTCGAAGAACTCTCCTCGCTTCCACGCTCAGGATCTCCAGCAACAACATCAAAAGGCATTATCCCATCAATCCGAACCAAGAAGTCGTCTCTCAGCTTAAAGAACCGCAACATGAGCGTCTCCAACACCGACAACTCCGATTTCTCAGCAAACACGCCAATGTCATCAACCTTCTCGACCTTTTCATCCGCTGCTGCAAGCAAATTCTCACAGCCCAATTCAGCAATTCCTCTTCCCACTCCAACGATGCCAAGATTCACACCCGACGGACAGCCAACTGGTGGCATCGACCTCTTCGACGCTGACATACACTCACCCGGCAGCCCCGGCCATGGCAACTCTCAGATCAGTGACGGCCCAATCAGCTTAGAGCCTTGCCCGGAGTCCGTCCTTCTGCGCCCATACTGGCTGATGCGCGTCCTTTATCAGACCTTGGCACATCCCCGCGGCGGTTACGTCACGACGAAGCTCTTCTGTCCTCGCGATGCATGGCGCGTGAAGGGCGTCAAGATCAAGGCAATGGACGAAAAGGTTGCCCAGTGCGACCTCCTGACTGCCGCTCTGCTGCGTCTGGCCGAAGTAGACAGTAACGACGCCGACGCCGTCCTAGAGGAGATGCAGGCACTAGAGAGTGTCCTGGACCAGGTCCAAGTCGTTCTCACAAAGAAGCTTGGCAAGGACGTCGGCCCAGAGGGAGCCAAGGAGTACTTCGAGGACGTCCCGGACGACGAGCACGCGGCGCCGGTCACCAGGACCAGCAACCCCAAGAGCTACTGGCGCAAACTCCGCAGCAAGAACAGCCAGCTCAACTTGAGCGCAAGCAGTGGCCCGGCCGGGAGGGATGCTGGTGCACGGGGCGGCAACTTCACCCTGCCCAGCATCCCCATGACGAACCTGGGCAACGTCAGGTTCAGCAAGAGGGACCTGAAGGGGGTGGAGTTCGCCGGAGAGCGTGCGAACTACATGGCTGCACTCGCGCGGCTGTTTGACGCTGCTCAGGTGCTTGGTAAGTCTGCCCTGCTTCGCTTTGTGTAGATTCGCTCATTTTACTAACATCAAGCCAGACCAGGTCACCCGTCAAGCCGAGGACGGTGGCCTCAAGCACTCCTCGTCGACTCACGTCGGCCTGGAGCTGAGCAGCCGTCACGCCGCCGAGTTCTTCGGCCTGTACGTCGTCCGCTTCGCCTTGGGCGATTGTCTAGCGCTGCTAGACAAGTTCATCAAGAGAGGCAGCGAGTGGGTGCTGCAGTAGATGGGCTGGGGGTTGTGGGCGCGTGGGGTGTGGCTGGGGTGGTCTGGAGTGTCCTTTTTGTATGAGTAGCTACTGTGCGCCTTCGGGCGTTTGCTCTTTTCATGAAGTTTTGGTTTTCGAAGTTAAAGATACCTTGTTAGAGTAGCTGAATGGAACGATAATTGCCTACCGTCATATGTCTGACGGTCTCGTGTGTGAATGTCTGTGCATGCTCTGGGACATGTAGGCAATCCATTTCAACTTTGCTTCAACTCAATAACATTATAAAAGACTAGATGACCATGATTCTACGAGGACCATCTGGACCTTGATCTATCCGTGCCGCTGTGCATGATCACGTGCCCTGTGCGCACAGACAGTTGGGTCGAGTGTTACCTTGAGCTTCACCGCCGAGTTTCTTCATCTTTCAACAACGGCTATCTCAGTCATCAAAAGCATGTCTCATGTTACGCTTATCTTCGCTTTCCGAAATCATGATGCACACTGAGAATCTCGGATATTATCCAGAGAGCCACGTCTACATCGTTGAGGCCAGACCTTCTTCAGACCTAGCTCAGACCTGGCGTTCCCTCAAGAACCGCAGCTTCTGTCGAAAAATGAGGCTCAAGGACGATTTCAGGGTAAACCAGCAGATTGGTATCGCCTTCGAGCGAATCATCTTTGCACGTGGTGGCCTGAGCAAGTCCATTTTCGCGGGAAGCGGTGTCCAAGCCCACAGCCTTCTGCTTGGCTTTCTCTTGGTAGTTCACGGAACCCACGCGGAGCTGTCACCCCTCCAGAGCGGTATCAGAGACTCATACAAGGTAGGCAACGTAGGCAAGGCTGAGCTGCTTTCTTCAACTCGAATTCTCATTCTCTTTCATCTTTCTTTTGTTCGTTATTTTCCAACAGACATACCACGCACCGGAAGTTCCGTCCATTGGTGAATCTATTCAAGACCACTCCGTTAAGATATGCTCGTATAGCACGAGGCTGCAAAAGGAAGTCGCCGGGAGCTTCTGCCCACGCGACACCAGGCTGATCTACTTCCGCGCTCTCGGATCGTACAAAACAATTTCTCAAACACTTCGACTGCAGGGATCTTTGCGATTGCACTGCAAGGGTTCGCCTAGAGCTCCACTCATCTCATTCTCTACGGTATCCATCTCCAAAAAGCAAAATCATGGATGTCGGGTCGATCATCGCTATAACCGGCGCTGTGTTTACAGTCATCGAGAAGGTTCACGCCATTGCGCAAACATTCGTAACCGCTCCAGACGTCCTTCAACAGTTCATCGATGAGTTGCAATTCTTCCGCAAGCAACTGGATGCCATTGCTGGCTGGCTGCAGGATGATCACAAGAAGGCGCTCGTTAAGCAACATGCGGAGAACCTCGAAGATATCCTCAAGGGTGGGAAGAAGGCTGTCGACCACTTCCAGGAAGTCATCGCGCCTCCCAACAAGACATTCGCGCCTAAGTCTATGCGTAATGGCATTCGGTTGGTCCTGGAGAAGGAGACCTTCATCACGGCTAGGTCGCATATGGTCGCTATCGCACACACCATCCAGCTGTGCTTGCAGAGAGTTAATGTGTAAGTAACGCGTGATCCCTTCTACAGTAACAACTAACATCTCTACAGCGACGAAAGCTTGAGGATCCGACAGTCACAGGAGCGAACGGAGAAGGAGATTCAAAACTTGAGCAAGATAGTCAACCTTGTCAAGAACCAGCTCTCTAGACTCGACCGAAAGCGGGTCGAGCTTGAAAGCTGGACCGTAGCCGAAGAGGAAGATATGGATGAAGAGATGTCACAGACCTTAGTTGAAGCCACTTCAGGAGCCGAGCTCGTCCGCGAGTACCTGAGCGCCACCGAAAACTATGAGCTAACAGCCAAAGAAGACTTTCAAACGGTGTATTCTCCGGACAACGGATCGGTGATGCAGAGGGTTCGCACGTGGCTACCTACGGTGACCGTCGACGCAGCAGCCGACATCAGCGGTGATGATCTTAAGCACCGCAAGCCTTCACATACCGGGCTATCCTCCATGGATGACGTGTCTGATACCGAGTCATCCGACCCTTTGCCGGAGGAACATGATCCGGATATTCTTGACACCCAAGTCGACATCTTACTGGTAGAGATAGAAGAAAAGCTCGCAACGAGTGACTTTGTCGAGGCGGAAAGACTACAACTACAGGCGATCGAAACCCGCAAACAGTTACGAGACTCATACAATCGTGTCTTTCGAGACGAAGCCAGCATGTGTGAGCAACTTGTCAACATTTATAGGAAGCAGGCTACCCCTCAAAGTCTGAAGAAGGGTCGTGATTTGCTCAGATCGGAGATCCACCGGGAAGAGAGTCAGCCTCAGAAAAACATTCTTCGCATATCGAAGCTCCAGTTCACCGTAGCAAGGCTCTACTATGATGAAAGCAAGCTGGAACCAAGTGAAGCGGACGAAGTCACTGGATCTGATAGCGCACGGCGAGCCGAGCGGTCAGCGAACCAGGCAATCACGAACGCATTGTCAGCATTCAACAAGACGAGAGATCTTGAGCCTCGTCCTACAGGACATTCAGCGGAATGCGTAAGATTCATCATTGAGGCCTATCGGAGAACAGGGAACACGACAATGGCTAAGTCATATGCGCATATTCACAGGGATCTCCTTGCTTCCGCTGAAGCTGCTGTACAAGAGAACACTGAGCAGCAGTCAACAAAGCAGCGTAGAGACTCAGTCCCACAGGTGAAGAACGATCCGTTTGCCATGTTTTGTCTGCGAAATGGTTTCGGTACTTATAGCCGCAATTGGAGTACAGAGGTCAACCGCCGACGTGAAACAGCTTTAGTTGCAGCCATCATGCAAAATGATCCAGAGGGTCATGAAGCTACGGAAGTACTGATCAGATCTGCGGTTGACGTCAACCTGCGAGACAGCGCAAGCGGAGAAACCCCAGTTGTGCTAGCCATCAAGGCATCAAACAAAACAGCCCTGGACCTTCTCCTCAAAGCTGATGTCGTGCTGTCTAGGGATGCACAGAATGGTCGGACTCCGTTGCACGTCGCAGTCCAGATGGCTACCGATGAAGCGGTAATCATGGCGTCGATGATCGCTGCTAAGGATCCTTCACTCGTCGTAGCCCCCAAGGGTGAGGCTGGGCCAACACCGCTGCATCTAGCGGTGAAAACCCGCAACGCAAAGATGGTGAAGGCTCTGCTTGAACACGTTATCTCCCCGGCAGAACCGAAGGACTCAGATTCGAAGACCCCCCTGATGTACGCCGTGGAAAATTCGGATCGCACAATAGCATCCGCGCTCATCAAAAACCGGTATCTTCGCGGCTGTTTGGATGTGGAGGACAAACGCCGAAGAACACCTTTGCTGCGAGCTATCGAGTTGAAAGATATGTACATGGTAGAAATGCTTCTCGAACATAACCCTGACGTCCTGGCTCTGGACAATGCGGGCAAAGACGCGAAAGCGCTCGCAAAGGCCAACCGCTGGGACGTGTTGTGGCCTGCCGTGTACAAGACACTGAAGAGGCTGAAAGAGGAACAGGAGAAAGAGTTCAAGAGGAAGCAGAAAGAGGAAGAGAAGCAAAGACTCTTGAAGGCTAAGGAAGAGGAGAAGCAGCGCCTGGCAAGGGAAAGGGAGGAAATCCATCAAGCTAAACGAGTGAACAGCCTGGTGATTGACGACGGGCTGAAGAGAAGGGGCACAATTGCGACAATCAGCAGTATCTCGACAGCGGATGATCTGATGGACGAAGCTTCAGTACACAGCGGGATAACGAGGAGCAAGACGAGGAGCGAGAAGAAGAACTGGGCGGCAGGAAGGAGTGCGTGGAACGCTCTCGGGTGAAGTCGAGAAGCTCGGATGCTGAATCGCAAGCAGAGACTGCTCGGACGATGAAGCAATCGCATTCGAAAGTCGATGGCTCCGCTGATGGATGATGCCGAGTGAGGTTATCTGTTACGACAGCCTGCATCACCTCTGCATCTGTTTGATCAAGCAGATCTCCTGTCTCGCTCCGGCACGAAGTCGTACCATCCGGTGATATCCACGCTCTTATTGCCAGTATTGCATACACGCAGCCCAGCCAACATTCCATATGCTCCTCGCAACCAAGGCAGCCCAAAAGACCCTTTCAGCACCTGCAAGATCATCCACGACAGCTGAAAGTATCAAAATCTTCTAGCATTCGGATCAAGGGACGAGCAGCGATGCCCCCATATAACCCACGATCCTAACCCGCCCCCCTAACCCTCCCAAAATCTACGATGCGACGTTGAAACCAAGGTTTCAGATCGACAGCTCCCGGCTTTCAGGAACGACTATCCGGCTGGTTCTGCTGCAGTTGAGCACGAGCCAGGAGCTTGGGGGCCTTGAGTCAAGGAGCTGGTGATCGACACGGTACGGTGATCGACACGGTACGGTGATCGACACGGGCGGTTGTTCGGGAGGGGCGGTACCTTGCGCTGATCAGGCTGGTGTAGGGCTGTGCTGGGCTGAAGGAGGGGGAGGGGGGGTGCTGTTGGGTGAAGAGGGGAGGTGCGTGGGAAGCATGTGAAGGTGAGGTAATAGGGTGTTGGTGGGGTGCGTCACTGTGTTCTTGAAGGTTCTATGCGCGTTCTGAGGGGATTGAGTGTTTACGAGGGGCTTTGAGTGCGTTTGAGGTATTCTTGTGATGAATGGCGAAAACGCGTACGCAGATGGAGAGTCTAGGAGTTTTCCTACGGCGAGCACTCCCTTCTCGCTGTACATCTGCGTTGCGTAGGGACTCATTTCACAATCAGATGTCAGCTTAGAAGCAAGAGTAATGGCAATAAGGTCTAGGATACTATTCGAATGCTATGCCAAAACCGAACGGAGCGATACCGTCCAAAACAACAAGGTCTAGTTGGAAACAGCGTATTACTACAACATGAATTTTGTGTTCCCCAAGTTAAAAAAACTCCGACTTGAACTGATCAAGTATGCAGCAGCAAACATAAGTTTATCGTGAAAGTAGCGTTCCCACCCATTTTGACTCCGTGACACACACCTACACCTATGAAAGTCGACAACTTAAGGGATTGAATGGCTGATTGGCCAAGAGGACTTCTGGCTATTCCGAATGGTGGAACCAATCAGAAATCCCAGAGAGTGCCGAACGCATGGAGACCAGCTGCAGCAACAATGTTAGCACTCGATTCAATCAAGGTGTGGCTGTGGCAAGACGACATACCTTCCCTACACCCCTGCATCATCTCATCGTTCCCCACCATATTGCTCGTGATAAAAATAACCTCCGCGTTCCAGCTCTTCCACGTCTCCTTGAGCAACGCCATCGTATCCGGCCTAGCCCCGCGCTTCTTCGAATCCCACAGGATCATGCGTTCAGGCTCGATGTTGTCGTGGATCAGCCTGCTGATCGTGGGCCCAAACGTGCGCTCCTGGTCCGAGCCGATCCAGATGAGGAACCAGTTGGGCGACTGGATGCACGTGGAGAGGGCGGCGCCGATGCCGGTGCCGGTGCAGATGCGGATGCCGCGCTTGAACATGGCGGAGGCGTGGCCCACGCCGGCGAATTTCAGTTCGCGGGTCCAGACGGTTTTGGGGGGGTCGGCGACGAGGCCCTTGGTGAAGTCGCCTTGCACGCCGCAGATCATGTAGTGGTAGGGGGACTTGCGACCTTCGCTGATGATGCCGAAGGCGTGGTATTCCATGATGCTGGTGCGGCTGATGCGTCCCAGCAATCCTTGCTGCATGCCGCGATCGAAGCGGAGGATGGCGACTTTGGGCGAGGGGATCTCCACCGTGACGGGCACCTGGCGGACGCAGAACCACGGCAGGAGGACGAAGACGGTCATGCCGAGGGCGAACCAGAACTCCTGGGCGGAGAGCAGGGCGTCGCCGTCGGCGCGCCACTGGCCGAGCTTGATGTCGTAAGCGTTGCCGAGCAGGACGAAGACCCAGGTGGTGGCGAGGCCGAGCCAGCCGATGAAGCGGTGGTGGCGCTCGAAGACGTTGTGGTGCGTGTTGCGCACCCAGGGGAAGGCGCTGAGGACGGAGATGATGATGAAGACGTTGGTGACGACGCCCATGGCGATGACGGCGCCGTGGGTGGTGGCGCGGTGGCGGATGATGTCGACGATTTTGTAGATGAGCCATCTGTTGGAGGGTTAGTGTTGTGCAGTGAGATCAGGGAGCGAGTACTGACCCAGCACCGGAGAGTGCGCATCCGGAGTGGATGCCTCCGAGATGTTGGAGGACTGAAGTAGCACCATACTTGATGCTTAAGGGAGCCCATCCTCGCAGACCGTAAATGAAAACCATGTACAAGAATCTTCCAAAGATTTCGTTCCTCATCAGGATAGCGCACAGGAGGTTACCAAGGACCAAAGCACCGAGATGATTCTCAGCATAAGGGAAGTGACCAGTGGCAGCCGTGATAATGCCCGCCAGATTGAACAGAGTGACGAAAGTAAAGAACTTCCGGTAAGTGTTGAACCATAGCTGGAAGAGGATCCACCGGCTGACCTTCTTCTTCGGTGGTGGGGCTGGCTTCTTCTTCTCCGGTTCCGGTGCGGGAGGTACTGGGGTTTGAGCGCCAGAAGGGACGCATGTTGAGGGCATGGATAGTGACAGCATCGGGAGACTCGAGGATGGTGTTATGCCTTCGTGGACGGGTGAGATGGGGGATGCGAGCGCCGTCTCGACGTGCATTATGTGTGCCTTCTCCAGGGCTTGCACGGTAACCTGCGTCTTCTTCTCATCATACTCTGATGGAGGCGTGACCGGTAGACTTGAGGAGTTGTCGAAGATGCCCTTCTCTGCGTCGTCAAAGTCCTGACTCCTGCCGCCGCCCAGCGTGCTGGCATCGCCATGGGTCCACGTGGAAGACATGTTGACTCCTGGTAATGCAAACGAAAGAAAGCCACGTGATTAGGGATGGATCAACAACGGATGATCAGGGGTAGATATCCAACAAGTCCTGGATAACCCAGCACCGTCTCCAATGTCCGGAGGCAATGGATATATATATGTATGAACGATATGATGAGACTGATGAGAGCTAGGGAGACAGATTGACAAAAGGGGACTCCAGCCTCAGTTGAACAATGTCCTGATACTCAAGGCTACCAACTTGTTTCCAACAACGAGGCAGCAAGGCGAGAGAACTCTGATTTCAAATCGAGGTATGCAGGGAGAAGAGAGTTGATATGCCGGGTTTGTCATGAACAGAGGCCAGATTCGAGAGAGGGGACCGGGGTAAATGTATAAGAGAGCTCTCGTCCTTGCCTCCCCCAGCAAAAGCATGGACTTCAACAATCAACATCGGTATGACGAAACGAGCCGAGAGGTATGGCCATTGTCTCACGACGAACGCGAGAGGCCTGAGAGTACACGGATATGGCGGACATATGGCCAAGGATTGCTCTAATCAACCCAAAGTTACAGCACCGCCCGATTCCTCGACGTTCTATTGATTGACTCACGCGAATACACCTCTTTACAGCTGAGAGCATGTACCAGGAAGGGGAGACGCAGATGCTTTACCGGCAGGAAGTGTACACACAACCCGGTAGCGCAGAGGTACTGTGGGAGATACGGTGGAGGTCTGTTCACCCATACTGCCGGATACATTTCCAATTGCTACTATACGCCAAGCTCTTTTCATTTATTTCGTATCTGACAGGCAGGCTCCTTCATACACATGACGTGACCATGCGTCGTATTCGTCTGGCATGCTCAAGATAAAGGGAGTTTCAGCGCCAGCGTTTGGGCATTCATACGGAGCGTGAGGGAGGCAGCCCCGGCGTGTCGGCCCGGCTCATCTCCGCAGGGCTGAGCGGAGGTTGGAACGCCAAGGCGAACGCGGGTGGACGCCCTCCCGTCGGTTGGCTACGAGGGAGCCGCACGCCCTCCGGCCGTCTGGTCATAGTATACCTAGATGAGCTTTGTTATTGCTTACTCGAGTACGAAATTGCGGGGACCCGGCTGCCGCCTGGCACATTGCACCTCCTCTTACGTAGGCGCTGCAGCGCCACGGCTGTGGCTATCCCCAGAGTTGGGCGCACCCATCAGCAGCCTCTCAGCTCGCGAACGCAGTGACGGCGGAGACGAGCGCCGAAGGCGCCAAATGCGACAGATGCAGAGCGGTTATGCCTCGTTGCGTTGGTGTGACGATACTCATGAGGAGATGTTGAGCGTCCCTGCTGCCGCTTAGGTTATCGTACAATTAACCGTTAGATGAACCTCAATCAAATGACGGTAGTGGCTAAGACACCACACGAGCCAATCGAGTGCGCAAGTCGACACCATCATCCGAGGGTAGACTGCGGGCCGCAGAGTATCGAAAGCGCATGCTTATTGCAACATCGTCGATGTGCCCTGGGATGGTTGCCACCGTAATCTCCTGCCTTGAACTGCAACACAACGAAGATAAGGAACGGCATCGTTTTCCTCGCATCTATCGAGCGATCGAGTGCTGAGACCAGGCGGGAGGGGGCAGTTGAGCAACTTTGTTTCGCGGGCAGAGACAGAAAAAGTTCTTTTGCGGGCGTGGTCGGGGCAGCAATCTAGTTATATTGGATTGTTCAACTTGAGCCAGAACACTGTTGATTATCAATCTAAGTAATTTGCACACTATATACCCCTCCATTGACCAAGGTCACATTGTCTTATCAGATCGATCAGTCATGTGATCACTCAAAGGAGAGACGCGTTCCTCACCTACTCCCACCGACCCCTGTGGATCGAATCCCCAGACAACGGCCGGGCTCAGCAATTTAGCCAAAGCGGCTCGCGCCTGCTGATAAGTCGTGTCAAGCATCGCCAACACTTCGAATGCTCATAAGCGCCAAGGGCGACCCCATGCAGGATTGATCCATGCTCATGCTTCACGGAGTCCGAGCTCGATATCAGTATCAGTTGGGTATCTATGCATTCCGGTCAGGGTATGTCGTATCATGGCAAGCGAAAGTCGCTTGACGTAACATTGTCGAGAAGATGCCTCCGCAGGTCGACTCTTGAAGCGAGAAGCAGTGTCAGCTCATGGTCATACGTAACGCGGCGTCAAAGCTCTTGCAGTCCTGAACAGGTCGTACACACCATGACGGGATGTGGCTACCGAGGGGATCAGGAGCCAATGCTATGACCCTTGAGGATGTTGTCTGGGAACCTGTGGTAGGCTGGCAGTGTGATACCGAGCGCGACCATACGAAAGGAACTGAGCATGACCTGCACAAGTCTCTGCTGAGTATGATGAGGGGAAGGGTCGTGTTGAAGCCAAGATGATACGAGCTTGTAGAGTTTTTGCACCTCAAGTGACGAAGCGGAAAATATTGTTCCTAATCGATGTACTATTGTCTATAACTGAGATGAAAAAACCAAGTCTTGATGCTATGTTGGATAGCGCTCTAAGAAACTTCTGAAACGAGAGGGATGAAACCTGAGAGATTCGTCCAAATCCTAACCACAGATCACGAAGACGCATTCAATCATTGAAACGCCTGTCAATATGCGCATTCTTATGTCCCTAGACAACAGTCCGCAAGGACCGCTTGCGCTAAGACTGGAAGTCGACAGCCCGCTTAGCATTAACGCCGGACCAGACCGGTGGACCCGGGAAGACGTATTTGGTGAGGTCAGTATATCCGTACTTCTCAGTGTTATTGTGGATATCAATAGCCAAACTCATGGGCTCATTGCCCTTGTAAAAGGTCCTCGCATCGGTGCCCAGTCCACTAATGGATAACTTGCCATTACCAGTGACCTTGAGATTGATGCAGGTAGGATAGAACTCCGCACCCACGAAACTATCTGGTGAACCAGGGTATGTTAGGACGGCGTAAGGAGATGCCCCAATTGCATAATCGGCAACATGGAGCGCGATGAGCTCGTTGCGGAGGACATATTCGCCTGCTGCGAGTTGAGGAGGTATCTTGATATTCCAGGAGCTGTCATCGGCAATGAGCGCATTGCTCGCCCATGTGCCTTCCGGCGGATAATTGTAATTGATGAAGCCTGTCTGACCAATCTTGACCCATTTGAGGGTTGTCTTGTCGACATGCGTGCAACCAGAAGAGGGGCAAGCGGCAATGTAACTGAGTATTGGTCCCCAATGACTGTACACCCAGCCCTGCGGGCCATTGCCCCATTGAACTCGAACTTCATGACCGGCTTGAACAGGAACAGAGATGTTTGCTGGAGAAGCGTCCTTTCCGCAGATGATGTTGGGTGTGTTCAACTCGAATGTATTACGAGCACCACCATTATAATTGGAGGTGAACCATGCCGGAGTGGTGTTGGGATAGGGAATGCTAGCGTTTGCAGCCCACGCCTGATATTGAGCTCCGTCAATCGTGATGCGCTGAAGCCAACCATGACCAAGTACCAAAGGTACGATGGAGGCTGTAATGAGCAAGGAGTTGATGTTCTGGGTAAACATATCGAGAGGCAAATACTTGACGTAGAATAGTGATGAAAAGATGCTTAGAGTGTTGCTGGGACGGTAGTGTCGACACTGAGCAGCTATTTTATCTCCCTTCTTCTGCCCCGCTTCCTTGAACCAGTCAGATAACCCAAAAAAACTCAGTAAGCTGATGAATACAAGGCTCACAATATTCGAGATTGCATGGAGACGCAGGGGTATGCCTCGTTGACCGTCAGAATTCGATCGAGATCCACCAGAGGCCTGGGCTAGGAGAGGGGTGAAATTCTGCTTCTGAGACAATCATGAATGGTGAAGGAATAGAAAGTCGGAGAAACAATCAGTCTAGAACAACCATGCTCGTGATGAGAGTCAGCTCGTGCTGACAACCCGCAGGATAGGATGACCTGGGGTTTCAATCAGCGATGATCGCCTTATTTCTCAACCAAGATTACCTCTCATCCCGAAGGACAGCAATCTTCGCGAAGTCCCCATACATGATTGTAATATGTCCGTGCTGCGAAACAGCGCCAGGAGAACGCCAGTAGTTTCCCATGATGCTGCGAAAAAAAGAATTGATTGATTCACATGGAAGGGCGCACCCCTCCGTACTGAGGAAACAATTTTACGAACCCGCGTAGTTGTGATGAAGCTGTCCTGACTAACCTAAGCGGCTTGTCCTCCCGGCTGTCAGAGTCACCGTCTGGATTACCATCAGAAAGTAGCTCAAAATACATCGACCAGTGTGAACCAGGCTATTGTGATCGTCGCTCCACGTACATCCAGAACATGACTGAGGTTGAACTTGTCCAGACGCTGACGCACTTGAATGGTCGGTAGTAAGGCAGGCACCGGTCTCCGCGGGAACCTCCGCCCGACCAGAGCCATGGAGATGGGCGGTGCGAACAGCCCTAGTGTCGAACACGGTCATGTTCAGAGTCTACAATGGGTGGACCATAAGCAGGGGTGTAGGACCCTGCCAAGCAACCAACAAGCAACTGAAGAAGTAGATAGTTAGGAATGGTAACGTCAACGGGCTCGAGGTGAAAGCAAGCGGTGTGCACAAGTCTCCTGACCGACATACTGGTCAACCTGTCGGGACGGCTCATTGAACCGCAGAAAAGATGTCTTCTCTTTGAGAAGTCTCAGAAGTAAGATTCACCATCGTGACAATGCAGGGTAAGAACAAGCGGTATCTGCCGCTATTTTGCTCTAAAATGACTTGAAAGATAGTGAGAGTGTGCGGAATGAGAATACATTGTGGAGGGACGAAACCAACAGATCGCGGTGGGTGAGGCTCAACACCGACCAAACTTTGTCTGGGCTACTTTCACCATGTTTCGTAAGCTTACCCTCTCAACAACGACGAATGGTCGAAGATGGATGTTGATGTGAAGTCGAGATTATTGGAAAATCGCTAGCTTGCTAAAGCTTTGGCCAAGTCTCGGCGAGATTCCCGTGCTCTCCCGTTCCTACTACCGTCAACTATATGCCTTACCAATCCCCGTATCTTCAGCTGCTAAGTCGTTGATCTCACCTCAGATTCCTCCCGTTTGTTCTGTTCACGGGGTGATGCGGAGTTGCTTGCTTTTGGAGGCTTCGAAGGCAGTGGCACCAGCGGTCCGCTATCCGGTACCCGTTTCGGAGTCATGCCATAACCTTAGCTTTTAGAGAGAGAACAGTCCTGCCACTGGAGGAACATGCCTCGAATATACAGTACTTTAGTTCACTAAGCTCTTCACTTTCATCATTATTACCTGCCATGCTTCACGTCTCATGAACATGTTCGTCGTTCCTTTTACCACTGTTATCCGCCTTCAATGATATGCATACAGGAATGAATCATTTCTCTGCAGCCTTGGCTTCAGTCAGCGCCTCTTAGTACACAAACAAGACCATATGTCAGATTTTGATGAACCACGATCAACCGAGGAAACTGGTTGTCCATTTGAGCAAAGCCAAGGCAAGGGTCACAGTATGTAAGCAGCCGTCGTCCCGGTACGTTAGTGCCGGCTCGGGGAAGGGTGGATCTGACATTGCCGTAGCACGCAATATTGTTGTGCAGATTAATCATAGCTGTGAAAGACCAAATTGAGGGCAAAACACTGCTCTCATACCTCGTTGGCTTATTCACTCATTCTAGTAGCCTTCCTGATCTTGTCCCACAATCTCATGGCCGTAGTCATGTGCGACGGCACCACCGGTTCACCGACTTGTGAGACATAAGCTCTTCTGTCTGTCAAGTATTCTTATGGTCTTCACTACTCAATCCCGATTGGTAATGACTACAGCAACCCTTCCGCCGGAATCAAACGGACTACACTGGTCCACGCCTTCTCGTTCTTGTCTCATCAGCTCCTATTGTGATCTCCAATTTATCACGGAGTATTACTATTCTGTAGCAACTTCTCTAACAAGCACAAGCCTCGTTCAGGGCGGTTGTTACCACGCAACTTTACGCATGGCTCGGTCTACGCTGACGCCGCATTTCTTCACGTGCTCCCGCTAAAAATCAAATAAGGGAAGAGGTGGCAGGGGAGCCTCGAACATTGAAGGATTGCTCAGCAGTGTTTGAGCCGGCGGCGAACAGCGTCTTACCAAGAGACAGATCAATCTGAGATACCGTGATCTCTGTAAGCACTGGTGAGAAACATGCAATGTCTCATTTTTATCGGAGTTGCGCATAGAATCACCGACAAGGAGATCTCCTCATGGTGCCTCTTAACGTTAACGGCCAGGCGGTCCGTAGAAGGAGGTAAAACACTACAACATGCGAAATCCATAATTCTTTTTCCATTCGTGTCACATTGGCCCTACAGGCCAGTAGTTCTAGGGCACATGTCGAACTATGACTGACAGCACCTCTTCACAGTATCCATCCAGTTCCCGACCATCTGAATCCCATTCAATCATGTCACCTCAACACCAAGCCCATCGCCCCAACATCCTCCAACAGCCCCTTCACCATCTCCGCCGCCCTAGCCACCGTAGCCCCATCAACCACCCTATGATCCGCACTCCAGCTCATCATAACCTCCTCCTTCGCAACCACACCCCCCTGATCATCAAACCGCGGGACTTTCTTACTCCTCCCCACCCCAACAATCGCTACCTGGCCTTCCACTATGACTGGCGCCACCACTCCACCACCAATCGACCCAATGTTGCTTACTGTAATGGTCCCTCCTGACAGATCATTGGTGCTCAGCTTCCCCGCCCGTGCGAGACCGGACAGAAGGGTGATCTCAACGGCGATGGCGAGAATGGACTTTTCCTGGACGGATTTGATGACCGGGACGATGAGGCCAGAAGGTGTGTCTATGGCTACGCCGATGTTGTGGGCGGCGCGGTAGGTGATGGCGGGCTTGGAGGGGTTGCTGAGGTCGAGGCGGGTGTTTAGGATGGGGTGTTGGGTGAGTGCTACTGAGAGGGCTTTGATGAGGAAGGGGAGGAGGGTTAGCTTGGGGGGCTTGTCGGAGGATGGTGTGAATGAGGTTAGGTGCGAGGGGTGCTTGTTGAGACGGTGTCGGAGGGATGAGAGGGATGTTAGGTCTATTGCGTCTGTGTAGAGGAAATGTGGTATTGAAAGGGACTCGGTAATTTTGCGGAACATTTGGGCTTGTATGCCCGATAGTGGAACCGTTCTGTCTTCGCCTAACGGTAAGGCTGGCTCTTGTTGTGTCTGCTCAGGTGTGCTGCGGGCACCGTTCTCCCGTTGCGCTGCGAACTTTTGCACGTCTTCCTTCATCACCCTGCCATCTTTGCCGGAGCCTTGTATGTCGGCTATGTCTATGTTTAGGGTCTTGGTCATATGCCGTACGGCAGGCGTAGCCAGAGTGGCGTGCTTCCCTGATGGTACGTCTCTCGACGATTCATTCTTGGAGGGGGCTGAAGGGGGTGGAGAAGGAGGTTGTTGCGGTTTCGTTTCTGGCTTGGCCGGCGTAGCTGCTTGCTCGGTGACAGTTGTAGTGCTCTTTTCACCAGCCCCTTCAGCCGGCACTGATCCAGTCAATGCCTCGTCCTCAGGCGATATTTCGCTTTGAATGTCTATGTCCACCAAAGGCTGCTTCGTATCAGCCACTGCTCGACGCTCCCTGCGGACTACCCTACCTTTCCCACTATTGCCATATCGTCCGGTTCATAGTAGAGCTTCTTGATGATGCCGTCAAAGCGGGACGTGATCTAGTCACTGCTCTTAGCCGCGGCTCCTGCCCTTCCGTTGCTGCACCATCCTCACCTCAACCGACGCCTTATCCGACTGCACTTCGCATATGGGATCGAATTGCTCGACGCGCGCTCCGGGCTTGACGAACCATTGTATGACCTGGCACTCTCGGATACCTGCGCACAAGAGACATCAGTACCACTGAAAATATTTGCAAAGCTAGGGACATCATACCTTCGCCAATGTCCGCCAAAAGGAACGGCTTGACCACATTCCACCGTCTGGACGCGTGGAACGCCCGGAAGCCCTGTCGTGTTGACCTTCGCGCGCTGCGCACTGCGGTGCGAGAGATTGAAGCGCCGGCAAGCATTCTCAAAGGGTATAATCCTCCCAAAGGTCTCCAGGTTTTGGTAAAAGCACAATTTCACATTCTAAAAAGGGCAGACGACGGTTTGCTCACATTCTCTGCCCCGGATTGTTGATTGTGGAGAGTTGATGGATAAGCCGAGGGTAGCCGCTCAGGGTCCTGTGGGGTGATGTAATTAGGGGCATCACGTGGCTCGCATAAGGGGCAGTTGGAAGGTTTGTTTGCTGTTTGCGATAGAAGTTTTTCTCGCAAGCAGTGGTTATCTACCCATCTAATGGTCTTCAGATACTAGAAGAACATACTCGCGTAGTGCTGTCACTCAAGACGGATGAAAGCTCTGTTTGAGAAGCCGGCGATTGTTAGATTCTGTAATACTGCTAAAGTGAACATGCTTTAACCGCACACCTACATTGAACAGACCTTACTAAACACTACAAAAACTTCCTCCCAAAGAGAGGGATTTGTCTACAGGCTCTGGGCGGGTCATTTTGCAGGCGTGGTAGACCCCGCTAGGTTTACCATAGTATACTTCGGCGTTTGCGCGTTTTTCCCACCTTGACATAATGAAAGTTGCACTGATTTACGTTAGATAGGAATATAGATTGAGGACATCGTGAGGAGCGACGCAGACGCAAATTCCCGAATTTTGCATATCTCCATATACAAGCAGCAGGTTTTCCCTAGAAAGATAGAAGGCAGGGTCGTTGCTCAGGACTCTGTTCATATTGAAATGAGGCAACACAGGTGGTATGCCAAGACTTTGATGAGCACGTGGTTCGCTTAAATGGATAATCCGAGAGCGGCAATCGTGGTTGAGACCCACAAAGCGCTCAGCCCAAGCCCCCCCGATTCTCCACTTCGCTTTCTAACGCTCGGGATCTCTTCGACGACTTTCTGTTCCTCCTCCACTCTTCATCAGTCACAGACGCAACCATCGCCTTCGAACCGATACAATCACTTCGACCGTTAGAAGCTTAGCAATCAACAACTCGCTACATATACCTTCGTCTTCAAGCCCCTCTTCTACTCACAGACCCGTCTCAATCAGCAACCGTGGCAGGACATCACCAATGGCGACTTTAACAAAAAAATACATGAGTAATAATTGTAGTAATCAGAACTACGACATGGACTACAACATGATGTACCGATCCAACGTTCTCGCGAGCTGCTACGTGGTCAACTCCACTTCAGCGATGCTTCGCGGGTTCCACTACTCTTCGACCGGGGCTGGCGGTGAGTCTCAGAACGCATTCGTATTGAAGTCTTCCACTGACATGTGCACAGGAGCTGAGTGGTGTCCCTGAGGTCAGCTCGGGGCTTCCATCACCACCGCTAAGTCCCCCTCTCGGCGCCGCTAAGACTTCCAAGGAGACCACTTCCGCTGTCAGCAAACGCACCAACAGCGATCCGTCCCTTAGGAGTAAGGCACGCAGAGGGGGGGCTGCGTACACCATCACGGGAGAGTGTGAGAGACTCTTCTGCGAGACACTGTCGACTGTTTTCCTTGGTGAGGGGAACTTGGCCGGCCAGAACTCGCTTGTGATGGGTATGCATAACAACTTGTCCATGAACGACAGCGATAGCGATTCCGATAACGGTGCGGTTGCCGACGACACGGTCACTTCACGTTACGGACATCGCGTTACGGATTACCTAGAAGTATATGACTACGCGGGTGGAGCGAAGTTCAAGGGATTTGTTGCACAAGATGGGAATACCGGCGAGAAGGCTCTCTTCGTCTTCTTCGATAAAGAAGTCGTCGGTCACGACCTGAAGCAGGGCTTGATGGCCTTGCTTGAGCTTGCGAGTCTGGATGAGTTCGACTGCACCCGCCTTATCGTGGCACTGGACCGCTCTACGAATCCGGGGGAAATGAGGGTACTGATGAGGGACCTTGGCTGGGTTGGTTTTGAGCCGACTACCCTTGAGCCGTGGACAGGCGACAAGAAGAGCACGAGCGACAGGTGGATCTTCATGGGCATGGATGTTTAGTGCACAGCTACTTTATCTCTTCGGAGTCTTTCGCTTTTTGATCTTCAAAGCACCGCGGTCTTCCTCAAAAAATCGTTTTCTGGTTGCGGCACTCGTTTCCACATGCATTTACGGGTACTGAAAACGGGAAAGCTGATGGATTATCGTTCTTAGGATTATCGCATTCATTCGGCTGGTGGATTTCACGACATGATTTCTAATCTGCAGAACTTAGTTATCTTTGCTAGTCACATGCAAACGCAACTCTCTTCACCATCACAGTCACACCTTTGGCCCAGACTTTTGTTCTGAAATGCCAACAATGTGCGTACGCGTTCACGACATTTGGATATGCCAGCACACAACTTGAGCCCTTGAGCGGGGGTCTAGTCTAGACACTGACTGCGGCAGTCTCCATTTGCACTATGATTAGCTTGATGCTACTGAGCGACGATCACTTCCCGTCCACCTGACGGGATGCTCGGCTTGCTTTGTTCTCGTGACGGCCATCCGAGCCTATCAAAGTGAACGCGACTAACAATTGCATGACCGTCACGCTATCATGCATATTCTGGCAATGCATCTTTATTTCTTCTATTGCTCCTGGAAGAGACCTCTCATCAACAACATATTCCACTGCTGTCTTCCATAAGCCTAAATATAGAGTTCACTATTGGCGTGCCTTAGCTGCGGCCGGTTATCGATTAACGATAAGGGAGCTATCGCCGTTGCAGCACGTCACTCACGATCGCAACGTTCGGCTCAGCGGTTGTACAGCAACGTGCAAAACACCACCTGCAGGGTTGGCTGCTCTGGCAGTTCAGAGGAAGATAGAGTTCACGTCAAGATTAGGCTTCTGAATCTGACATACAGGCATACCCTGAACCACAGGGCAATGCCAAAAGCATAAAGTCGTAGTGTACAGGGTGAGCCCCTCCCCCACTATACTGATTCTTAACAACATACAAACACCCAAGCACGGTCAACAACTGACAAACATCTCAGCTAAAGAGTCTTCCGTCCTTCTCTCCACAGGCTTCGTCGCCGACCGCAGCAATGCCGATCCCCTCTCTCCCCTCCCCACCAACAATCTTCCCAACCTACCTCCTCCCCAGCATCCCCTTCCGCCGCCGCCGCACAAGCAGCACCAGCACATCCACAACCTCCCCCTCAACCTCCCCCCCAAACGCCCCTATCGGCACCTCCCCTTCCACCACCACAACCACCCACTCACGCCGCCGCTCCTCCTACCTAAAAGGCCACACCTCTCACCTCCGCTGCTCCCGCTGCCTCACCGACCTCTGCCTCAGCTCGCAAATCATCTCCAAAGGCTTCACCGGCCGCCACGGCCGCGCCTACCTCGTCTCCCCCTTCCCCCCCACCAGCTACCCTTCCTCCCCCTTCAGCCCCACCGGCACCTTGCCCGCCCCACCGGTGGATGCCTCGGCAGCGAGCACGTTGCCGCAGAACGCGACGCCGAATCTGCCGAATACCCATGTGAGGAAGCCGGTGCCGAGACAGCTGGTTACGGGGGCGCATACGGTGGCGGATATTACGTGCGCGCTTTGTGGGAGCGAGTTGGGCTGGAAGTATGTGGCTGCGGCGGAGGTGAGCCAGGCGTATAAGGTGGGGAAGTTTATACTGGAGACGAAGAGGGTTGTTGGGGGGGTTAGTTGGGAGGGGGATGATGATGATGATGTTGTTGTTGTGCAAGAGGAGGAGTTGGGGAGGGTGGTGGATAAGGTGGGGAGAGGAGGAGGTGGAAAGGGGAAGGGTGGGGAGGGGATTGAGGAGGCGGTTGAGTTTGATAGTCAGGATGAGGATGAGTGTGAGGATCTGTTTATGGGGACTTGGACGGTTGATGGGGCGAGGGAGAGGAGGAAGAGTAAGCGGTTTTGATGGGAAGTACAGAGTGCCGGAAGGGCGCATTTGCTGGGCAGGCAAATCAGGGTCATGGTAACGTTTTGCCACTGGATGATGGACGATCTTATGAAATTGACATACTCTGGTTTAGGGAGGTGGCGTTATGGTTGGGAATGGCATCAACTACTGATCATGGATATACCCTTGCTTTCGGAATTGGAGTTCGCTGCTACCTTATAGCTCATGATCATGAATCAGCATCAATAGTAGCACTTGGTTGCAAACATCTGAGTATACAATATCGGTGTGCTTCTAATCGGTTCTGCAGCTCTCTTTGGTTGCACATCAGATCAGCGCAACAAGACAACCTCGTAGTTAAGATCAAGGCAGGGATTTGGTGAAGCGTTGACAGTGTTCCATTGCCGACATAGCGATCCATCTACCTATCATGCATGGACCTAAAGAAGCAAAAGCGGGTATCAACATCCAACAGCCAACTCCAGTAATGCAAGAACAGTCATCAATCATCAAACACCATCTCGCCCAAACCCCTCTTCTTAACCGCCACCTGCACCATCTCCTTCACCAACCCCATTGCCTCCACCCAAGCCTGCTCATTATGCTTTCCCCCTTGCTCGTCATCTTCACCAACCATCACATCCTCATCCTGTGCCTTTCCCTCATCCACGACCCACATGAACCACTTCACCACCGTTCGAACCTTCTCCATATTCCCCTCTTGCTTATCGTCCACGACCTTCGCGAGATACTTGCCCAACGCCTCGACGTCCTCTTTGTAGGGCCCCTCCACTCTGAACCCCTTGTACCACCTGTTGATGGCCTTCCTCAGCTGCCTTACCGAGGTCAGCTTCGACGGCGCAAACGTAGGTTTCTTCTTCTTCCTTTCCAGCGCAGGACGAATAAGCTCAGACGGTGACTCAGGCGTCGGAGCACGTAGCGGAGGTTTCGGCGGTGGCTTCTTCGAAAGCGAAAGCAAGTTGTTCCGTTGCTGGATCTCGCGGCGGTTGTTCTCGAGGACTTCGGCGCGGATGTCCTCCGGCAAAGCGGCCAGGAACTCTGGATCCAGCTCCGGGGCTGGCGTGACAGCGCGGACATCGGCAGCGGCTTTGGGAGGTGCGATAAAGTTGGACTGGTAAAGACCGGATTTTGCATCTTTGTCGCGGGAGAAGAGGCCGCCTTTTGGGCGGTTGAGGGCGCCTCGAGGACGGCCGCGGCCTCGCTTTGCAGGCGGCGGTGGGAGGGCGCGTGGTTTGCTAGGCGAGCCGGGAAGCACCGTTTGTCCGGGTGTGCGGGCGTGTTGAACCTGGGGATGTTGGACGGGGCCACCGCCGTATGTTGCAAGGACCTCAGCGCGGAGATCTTCGGGAAGTTCGGCGAGGATAGCAGGGTCAATCTGCGTAAGAGTGGGCTGAGTGAAGGCTACGGGTCGTCGTGGGGGTGCTGGCGCTGGCTTTCTGGGCGCTGGCGACCGACCTCTGGAGGGAGGATCCGCTTCAATCTCCTCTGCTGCATCCCTAGGCTTGCGAGAAGACTTCAGTAGCTTCGAACGGATGTCGGTAGGCAGCTCTGCTAGCACCTTGGGATCTACTTGAGTAGGAAGTAAAAACTGTGTACCTTGAACATTGAGCGGTTTTCGGGACGGACTGCTTGATTTCAACTGTGCAATGAGATGGGTGCTGAGAGGAGGATCCTTTGGCTTCTGCGGTGTAACGGGGTCGTCCTCGATAGGATCATCGATGGGCTTGGCTGCTGACCTGGCATTGAAGTGTAACCGCCGTTGACTGCTCTCTACGCCTGCCTCGCCCGCGGCTCTGAGTGTTTCTAATCTGGTCATCTGGATACCAATGCCGCGTAGTTCACCAGGCGTGAAGCCGAAACTCTTCAGGATTGACAAAGCCTCTTTGGTAAGAATCTCCTTTGCGTTGGTTGCCACGCCTAGGACGACGCTCTTGTTGTAGGTATCGCATTTGCCATGACCGAGATGCTTAGGCGGGTCCAGAGGTGCATCTGCGGCCCTTCTCATCACTTTCATGGTGAACTGCTTTCCTTTAACCTTCTCCTTCAGCAACCTCTTGTTGAGCTCACCGCAGAGGTTCTCAATAAAGTCGTCTACCTGTTCCTGAGTGACGAACCGCACACCCCAGTTGACCTCTGCTGACACTGACTTCCTTATCACCTGCTCGCCAACTTCTGTCCGATCGATGCCACGGGAATACTCCCAAATCTTCTCCCCTGTCTTGGGGCCCAGGGCTGATATGAGTCTCTCTTTTGTCATCTCACGGATGTCCTTAACGTACTTGACACCAATGTCCTCCAGCTTACCGCCAATGCTCCACGCAACACCAGGCAGATCTTGAACTTCCAAGTTGCCAATGAAGTCGAGTATCTCTTCAGACTTGATCTGGTACTGCCCAGCAGGCTTGGCTTTCCGAAGAGCCACTTTAGCAAGCAGGATGTTGCCACCGACACCAACCGAGACGTCAAAGCCAGTCTTCTCCTTTATCTGTGCCCTGAGGTCCCGCGCTATGTCATCAGCTCTTGATTGCTCACGGTAGATTGCACCTTCATTGCGTTTGACACCGTCTGAACCACTGGTTGCGATACATAGAGCAGACACATCAACAAGCGCCTCATCTACAGAGATGCTTTGCACTATGCCATCGACAGATAGAATGACGTCGTAGAAGCCTCTGCTCGCTTCCTCGTAGGCAGGAAAATCGTAAGGCAGGATTTTGAGATCAGGGCAGAGCTCCAACGCTCGCTTCATCCACATGCCGTTCTTGACGCCAAAACTGCGCGCTGCATAGTTAGCACTAGCAATCTCGGAACCAGTCCCCTGCCCATGCGCGACGACAGCAGGTTTGTCCTTGTACTGTGGATGCTTGCTCATTGACACCGCGGCAAAGAAACTGTCAAAGTCCACGTGTAGTATGTACCGCCTTTGGCCAGGTAACCTTTTCTGTGCTGCCCTCTGTGAAGAGGTCTTTTCCTGAGCTAGAGCTTGCAGCTGAGACTTGAGGTCCGCTTTCCAAGTGGATAGGTGGTGCAAGCGAGACTCCCTGTAGTATTGCTCCAGAAAGTTGGGATTGACAACTGATGACTTCCAGACGTGCGGATCTGCTAGTAGTATTGCATTGTGCTCTTCTGCAGTCATTGGCTTGGTCCGCTTCGGCGGTGGCTCGGCCGCAGCATCTAGCGGCCGCTTTGGGAGTCTACCTCGCGGAGGATCAACGGGGTCCATTACAGGTTGCCTGAGTGGAGCGGCTGAACCTCCAGTTGGTCTTACTCTTATCTCCGTAGCTTGCAGATCAGAGGTCAGCGGCGTCTCCCTGGAAACTTCAGCGCCTGGGCTCGGCGGGCTGGAGCTTGGAACGCTATCCTCTTCATAGTCTGTTGCAGCTCCATCGTCCTCTTGCATTTGGAGAGCCGGCAATTCCGGAGATTGAAGTCCTGATTCATTGGGCGAGAACGCTCGTTGGGCTTTGGGCTTGATATATGGGGTATGACCTTCTGTGGCACGCGCAGGATCCTTGCCAGTAACGAACTCGTCGATATCTTCCGCGGTTGTCCTCTTAGCAGTGCTTGTGATGAATTGACTTGCTCGTCTGGGCGAATTTGTCGGACTCTGGAACTGGCCGGTATACCAACTTGCGTCCGTCTGATCTCGGTAGCCGGTCTTCAACTTGTTGGCTTGACTGACCACGCGTCCACCGTCAAATCCTATTACCCTTTGTCCTGCGCCTTCTTCCAGTACGCGGTATTTATCCCACGGTAACAGCTTCCCGGCTGCAATACTATCCACTACCCATGCAGGCTTCACGATCCGATAACGCTTGAATTCTATAGCCTTCTTCGGAGTAAGACTGCTGGCGATAATATGTGTGACCGTCGTCTTGCCGTCCAAGTACTGCATGAAGCCCCCGCCATGTTGAACTATCATCTTGTGCAAGTCGTTCAGCGAAGGCTGAGTATAACCGTTGACGTGTGCGACAACGCCACGGAAGATGGGATGCTTGTCCGTTGACTGTGAGCGCAAATCGGCATCCAGGTTTTGAAGCTTGATCTTCTTGCGCCTAAAGTAGTCCGAGAAGCCACCAAACTTGGACCCGCCGTATTCGTCTCCTTCCTCGTCATCGAAAGTGTGATTTTCGATCCGCTTCCGGACGGCGTTGGAGTTGCTTTCCAGTCGCGAACCCATGACTGTCGTTGGCAATCATGGAGTCGCTATCTATAACATGAAAGCGACTCGGTATCCAAGCTTCAGTGGTACTCATGTTGAAGGCGTCACAGGCAGGGTCGTCGCATCGTGTTGGTTAAGTGCTCAATGTTCTTTGGCAGAGAAACGAACGACCGCGCAAAACCGCGTAACGTCACGCCAAGTCTTTAAGTGTCACGTGCTGGGGGCTGCTAGCGGCTGCTCGTGTATCGTCGAAAATTTAGTGGAGGTCGCTTAAAGTTCGGAGTCCAAGCTTTAACTTGAACTTTTTTCTAAGGCAGCTTCCTGCAGAGCTTCACCGACCGCGCAACTTTCTTGCTGTCTCATTCCGAACAATTCCTGGTTGCATATCTTTTTTCTTTCCAGAAACATTACCCATTTCTGTAAACTCATCATACTACACATCACAACTAAAACGCACATCCATATATTATGATGGCACTTCTTCCAGTCCAGCTCTATGGACTCGAAGTCCCAGCGGGCGGCGATGTCATCCCGGCTTCAGACTTCCCTGCTACTGTAAGTAATCTCATCACTGCTTCGATGTCGTCTCAGGCATTCGTGCTGACAAAGTTTAACAGCTGCGCATAACCATGGCCGCAATTGATCCCACCGCTCCCCGCCAGCAGCACGAAGGCTACCCTGACGATGCACCGGCAAGAGCTACCCTCAAGATCATTCGCGAGCGCGACTTTGACGACGATGAAGAGGAAGACGACGACAGACTTAGGGCTCTCATGGCTGAGCTCGGTGAAGACGAGGACGACTCCGAGGATGACGAGGAAGTTAACGGTGGTCCAAGCGATCCCGCCAGGTCCAAGAAGGCGCTCAAGGATGCCTTGAAGAAAGCTCAAGAAGAGGACGAAGACGAGGATATGGACATGGACTCACCTAAGGTCAACGGTGCAAAGGCTAAGGGCAAGGGCAAGGCCACGGACGACGAGTCTGACTCCGATGAGGAGGAAGATAACGAGGACCTCGATGACGAAGATGATGAGATTGAGGAGTTTGTGCTTTGCACCTTGGATACTGAGAAGGTGTGTATCTCCACGGCGTCTGGTCTGGCTTCGAAACACTAACTCTGGCTATCAGACCTACCAGCAACCGATTGACATCACCATTGGCGAGGATGAGCGCGTGTACTTCAAGGTCACTGGTACCCACAACGTTCACATCTCTGGCAATTATGTCGTACCCCAGGGTGAGCATGAGCACGGTGATGACGATGACGATGAGGACTACGACCTCTCTCCCGATGAGGATGAGCTTTACGACGAATCTGAGGAGTCAGATGAGCTCGATGATCTTGCGGATCCCAGAGTCACCGAGGTCGAGAGCGAAGAGGATGCTCCCAAGCTGGTCAAGGCGGAGAAAGGCGACAAGAAGGCCAAGGGCAAGAACAAGCGCGCCGCGGACGAGGAAGATGAACCCAATTTGGATGACCTAATAAATAAGTCTTTGAAGCCTGAGCCCGCAACCAACGGCGAGAGCAAGAAGGCAAACAAGAAGCAAAAGACGAATGAGGGCAAGGCTGTCGATGTGAAGGCTGAAACTCCTGCTAAGGTAGACAAGAAGAGCGTTTCCTTCGCCAAGAACCTCGAGCAAGGTCCCACACCATCGCCCAAGAACGCTGCAAAGACCGAAACGAAGGTAGACGCCAAGGCCGAGACAAAGAAAGACGAGAAACCCAAGGCATCTCTTGGCATTAAGACCGTGAACGGAGTCAAAATCGACGACAAGAAGCTCGGAACAGGTCCCGCAGCTAAGAATGGCAACAAAGTCAGCATGAGGTACATCGGCAAACTGGAGAAGGACGGCAAGGTCTTCGATTCGAATAAGAAGGGCAAGCCTTTTACATTTACTCTCGGCAAGGGCGAAGTGATCAAGGGATGGGATATCGGCATTGCTGGCATCTCCGTCGGTGGTGAGCGAAGAATCACTGTCCCTGGTCACCTCGCATACGGCAGCAAAGGCGTTCCGGGCATTCCTCCTAATGCTACCCTCATCTTTGACGTCAAGTGTCTCGAAATCAAGTAGAAGACATTGGTGCTTGGACTCTCCCTTCCTGTAGATGTTTCCAAACAGAGTTGCAACCCTCTGGTTCTGAAGGCCACTCTTTTGTATATCGGTACCATCTCCGCTCCTGTGCGGACACAGGAGCTGGCATCTTGCCATTGAATGGTTGGCCTCCAAGCCTGCCTCTCGTGGACAAGACGTTCGTGTCTTCTGCATGTTCATTTCTAGCCTGTCTCCACAGTGTACCTGTGACTTTTCTTCTTTGTCAAATGCATGGCTCTTAAGATATCCGACTTGCATCAAGCTTCTGCTTTCTGCTTCTTAGACTGGGTCATGAGCAGACTGCCATGGATGTAGGAAAGAGGATCTCCTATTCATGTATAGTTGTCAGAGTCTACGGAAGAAAAGCGTGTTGTAGGAATAGACTCAAAATCAAACTCTACCAGACAAGGCTCACCTGAGCGCGCTGTTGCATTCGGACTCGACGTAATGTGATGTACGAAACGCTTGCGGAAGCCTGCCTGCGGTATAGCAGGTACGAGGCTAACATGAGCGATATTGCGCACCTTTCCTAAGCGAACGACGGGCTTTGAACACTCACAATATACTTAAGCTGCAATTGAAGTTGTACGAAATGTCATCGTCAAATTGCCTGTTTGGGTATGGAGGCTTGTCCGGCAGCTGCCAGCCAATCGCAATCGAGCAATCAATGCGCTCAGACTAGCGGATATATTTGATGAAGGCCGTTAATCTATGTGCGGAGAACCCTTGAACGTCAACCTTCTTTCTTCGTGGGGTATCGGTAATCTGACCTCTTCGAGCATGGCCCGACGTTCATCATATTGAGGCTGGATCTCCTCGGCTCTTCGAAGAAGGTTCTCTTGCATCAAGTACAGGTGATTGCAGCGCTTAGCTCGCAGCCTCCTATTCTTCTACCGTGACCCTTGTCCATAGTTTCAACGTCTGTCAATCTAATTTTCATATGTACGGAACTGTCATTCCAAACAAATCTATCTAGCCGGTGGCTCGACCGTGGGTCTAAAGGCTCGCATTGCGCTGTGGCGCGTACAGATGACCGCAAAGATCAGCCATATGGTACTTTATTACATTGCAATCACGGGGCTTAACGCGCCTTCATGCTCATCTCAAGGCATCATTGCAGGCTTGTTACGGTATGTCCTTGCCTCTTACGACTTGGCTGCCAGTAATGTCGCCTTGAAGCACCTGATTTTGCGCATCTTTCCCCATATGTACCCTGAATCAAGCCTAGTCCAATAGGTGAGGTTAATATAGACGAGGCTCTTCGATACCATTGCGGAGCTGGACAAGGACTGCCGGTCCTTTAAGCATCTGATGCCATTGGCAAACATGCCGCTGCTCTCTACATTCGCCTCTCTTCTAGATACAAATCAATATACTCAGGTCATTCGGGAAGACGGTTGTGTCCAACCGAAGCCTTGGTGTAGAGAAGCTCAGCTTAGGTACTATACAGCATGTCTTTGACATATATATAATGAGCCTCCTGTCTGCTCTTCCGTCTTCACTAGCACCGACCTGAACATTCCTTCTTCAAGTCCTAGGCTCACTCTTTGGCAAGTCCCTTTTCGCCATGAAGTACGTTCTTGCTGCAGCGGCCCTTGCGACCGTTGCTTCTGCCCAGCAGACTGTATGGGGTCAATGTAAGTTCTGTCGCAGCTCGTATGGCGCAAGAAGATTTCTAACCCTATCTAGGCGGTGGTAACAACTGGAACGGCCCCAAGAGCTGTGTTGCTGGCTCGACCTGCACCGTCTTGAACGAGTGGTACTACCAGTGCGTGCCCGGCGGACCTACTGCCCAACCCACCACCACCAGGACTACCACCACCGTCCCGGCCAGCACCACCCGCCCTGCTTCGTCTTCCGTCAGGTCATCATCCGCGGTTGTCCCTCCTTCCTCCACCAGGCCTGCGTCCTCCTCCACCAGGATCACCACCACCACCACCACCCGCCCAAGCAGCGTCGTGGTTCCTCCCAGCTCCACCACCCAGGGCCCACCCCCCGCTTCTGGCAACCCATGGGCTGGCTACCAGCTCTATGCCAACCCCTACTACAGCTCTGAGGTCTACAGCCTTGCCATTCCATCGCTGCTTGCCAAGGGCAGCACTGCTTTGGCCGCCAAGGCCTCTGCTGTCGCCAAGGTTAACTCCTTCGTCTGGCTCGACACCATTGCCAAGGTTCCTACCTTGGACACCTACGCCGCCGACATCCGGGCCCAGAACCAGGCTGGTGCCAACCCACCGATCGCGGGTACCTTCACCATCTACGATCTTCCCGACCGTGACTGCGCTGCTCTTGCGTCCAACGGTGAGCTTGCCATTGCCGCCGACGGTGTCAACAGGTACAAGCACGAGTACATTGATGCGATCGTCACCATCGTCAAGAAGTACCCTGATGTCAAGTTCTTCTTCGTTGTTGAGCCTGATTCCCTTGCCAACATGGTTACCAACTTGAACGTCGCCAAGTGTGCCAATGCCGCAAAGGCCTACAACGACTGCACCATCTACGCCGTCCAGCAACTCAACCTTCCCAACGTTGTCATGTACCTCGATGCTGGTCACGCCGGTTGGTTGGGTTACCCTGCCAACTTGCAAGGTGCTGCCGACGTCTTCGGCAAGCTCTACGTCGATGCTGGCAAGCCCGCCGCCCTCCGTGGTCTTGCCACCAACGTCTCCAACTACAACGCCTTCTCCATCGCTACTTGCCCAGCCTACACCGCCGGTGCCACCAACTGCGACGAGAAGCGTTACATCAACGCCCTTGCTCCTCTTCTCCAGGCCAAGGGCTTCCCCGCCCATTTCATCACCGACCAGAGTAAGCTACCCTGACCCTGTACATTCACAGAAAGACCCCTTACTAACCTCTCTAGGCCGTTCCGGCAAGCAGCCTACTGGCCAAGCCGCGTGGGGCGATTGGTGCAACGCCATCGGCACCGGCTTCGGTGCCCGTCCCACCACCAACACCGGCGACGCGCTCGCCGACGCCTTCGTCTGGATCAAGCCCGGTGGCGAGTGCGACGGCACCTCCAACACCAGCGCCGTCCGCTACGACTCCCACTGCGGTCAATCTGCTGCTCTTAAGCCTGCTCCTGAGGCTGGTCAGTGGTTCCAGGCCTACTTTGAGCAGCTCCTGACCAACGCCAACCCTCCTTTCTAAGCGACTTGAGTGTCGTGAGATTGGGATAGTGTGTGGCCGAGGATGCAAAAGGGGTTACATGTAGATACTTCTTTACTTGTCTTGGGGAAAAGCTGGCTTAGACTTCCTTCTTGATTGTGGGGATGGTGCATGCAAAGGGCGAAGGGTGGAATAGGACTTGAAGTCTTCTATAGAGCAACAGAAACATCCGCTCCGTTGCAAAAGTCTCTTGATAACGTGTTGCCAAGTGATCAATCACCAGCATTGTCCGATAGATGCTCAGCGCCTGTTCGGCGTCTCCTAGGCAGCTGATTGCACATACTTCCGACGGAACTGTAGCATCACCCTACCTTTTCTCAATGCAGAGCAAACCTGAGGCGCTCTGGAGCATGCTCGGATATTGAGGTGGCTGATCCTCATTGCTCTGCTCATACACTCAGCGAGCAGACCTCTTCTGGCCAATACTCCACATTTGGTCCCATCGGTAATCCTCCTAATCCCCGCGATAATCTCCATAGCAGCCGGCCACTTGCTGTTATTCCATAGTTATCTTCCACAACACGCAGCAGCTACAGTTCTCATTCGTTCAGGTGGTGGTTATGGAGGCTCGGTTTGAGAAGCTAACGTTCACTAGGTTGAAGTTCTCGAGCTGCGACAGTCAAAGGTATCATTTCTTGCATGAAATGACTTCATCACGCCCGTCCACCGGTTAGACTCAACTGGGATATTCTGCGCGTAACATTTTCAAGTTTACTTTGTTCCATTATTGTGATGATGAACAATAGCCTAAACCTGCAGATCGCACGTGATTTGGCGTCAGTCCCAAATCGCACCTAAGGTAATGCTTCTCCCACTCGACATCGCAACTTTATCAGTTTGATCTCCAGTTCCTTACATCTGCGTGGAGATGCATCTCAAAACATCTCACTCAAAGAAGCGCTTTAGTTGATGTGCCATTTCGAAGCTCTCTTGGCGACTCAGCTTCATATACTTGGCTATAGGTCCTCGAACATAACACTATGTAATCTATTTGAAGACAGCGGACCGGCAAACCGTCCCCCGACCGCGTTCATCTATATACCCGCTCATCATATATTGCACTCTACCCTTTCGTGCTTCTCCGTAATGCAACCAGTAAGTCTTCACTAGTCAAGGTAATGAAACAATCTCTTTTACTCTATCGCGACAAGCTCGCCGTTTCGCCTTCGTCCAAGCGCAACCAAGCGAACCTCTCTCCTGGCACGTTTCTTATATTGTCTTCTCTATGCTTAAAGTCATCTGCCCGATCGTAAGTGGCTCATGTACACTTACGTTCCAGACAATCTGGTCGCGGCTGTCAATGGTACTCGCTCCGGTATATTAGCTGAGCTAGGCAGTGCTGTCGAACCGTGGAGAGGGAGCCGCGTCGGTATGTATATAGGCTGATGGAGGGCCTTCTGACGTGAAGCCTTCTCTTCCCCGTAGACAAGATAAGCTTTCTTGTTTCTTCAGTCTTTCGTTCGGGATTCTGGTGTCTTCCTCTGTCGCTATGTACAACTCTGTTGCGCTTCTCAGCGCATTGGCCGCTTCGGTCTCTGCTGGTAGGGTTGATGTTGGTTGGAGTACTGGCAGCGCGTACTGACTTCGTAACAGGCACTATCCTTTGGGATGGTCGCTTCAACGACTTGAGCTCCAGCTCGGATCTCAACAACTGTAAGGAAGCCGATCCGCAAACGCACAGCAGAAGCTAACAGTCACAGGGTCGTGGGGCAACCAAGTCGGTCCTTACCAATACTACATCCACGGCAGCAGCCCGGTTACCTCTTACATCAACCTCTCCCCGGACTACAAGAATCCAGCGGACACTGGCTCAAGCAAGGGCTCCAAGTTCACGATCGACAGCACCTCGTACTGGAATGGCCAGACCATGAGAAGAACTGAGTTGATCCCTCAGACCTCTGCTGCCATCAACAAGGGCCATGTGTTCTACCACTTCTCCATGAAGCGGACAGGCACCAACGCTCCCGTCACCTTCGAGGAGCACCAGGTCAACTTCTTCGAGTCTCACTTCACTGAGATGAAGTATGGCTGGATCAGCGGTGCCGCCGGCACTGACAACCCCAACCTGCAGTGGATGGTCAGCCAGCAATCCAAGTGGTCCACCCCATGGACCGCCGATGTCTGGCACAACATTGCCTACGAGATTGACTTCTCGGCCAACACCTGTGCCTTCTGGCATTCCACCGGCTCAGACCCTCTTGTCTTGACCGTGCCGGCAGTCTCCTGCCCTACTTCCTCCAACGGTGCCGACTGGCATTTGGGTGTTCTGCGTCTGCCTCGCAGCGGCTTCGCTGACCAAGGTCCCGAAGACTGGTACTTCAGCGGTGTCTACATCGAGAGCGGCACCATCACCACATCCGTCGCTGGTCCCGGCAGCAACCCACCACCGCCACCCCCTCCTTCTTCCACTAGGGTGTCCTCAGCAACTCCCACGCCTACTCCCACTTCCACCCCAAGGCCATCATCTACCCTTGTCACCAGCGCCCGTCCATCCAGCTCCAGCATTCGCGTCTCCTCCGCCGCTCCTAGCTCGACTGCTACTCCCGGTGGCTGCACCGCGCAGAAGTGGGCACAGTGCGGCGGTAATGGCTTCACTGGCTGCAAGACCTGCGCTGCTGGGTCCACTTGCAAGTTCTCCAATGACTGGTACTCTCAGTGCTTGTAGGCGATGGTCTGCATCGATCTCATAGTTTGCAACATTGTGTGAAAAGCTGCAAAAGGCTTGGGTTTGTCGGCGCTGGGGGGGGGGGGGTTATGTGCATTACAGGGATGGTGTATATAGACATGAATGCAAAACTGTTGCGACACCACACTTTTTGCGATTCCATACAAGTACTTTTTGAGTCTCCAATGCAGCCAACACGTTATGCATTCCCAACCTATCAAGGCACCTTGTTTCAAATATAGCTCTCGCCAAGCGCCCAAAGCAACCTTACTGAATCTTGGCTCCCATCGTGGATCTCCCGCTAGGAGATTTTTCCTAACTTTCCGGGTAGTACTTGGCAGGAACGGTGCACCTTAAACCCCATAAACTTTACTGACACGGCGATTGCGCTCGAATCGTCCGTAACCATTGTTGCATTTTCTCGATTCGATAGTTTCCATTTGTCTCCCGTCTCTTAACAATAATGACAGCGATCGTTGCTGCGTAGATTTGGTTTAGACTTTGCCACTTGATAGCGAGCAGCACTAGCGGAAGTTACGCGTGTTTGTCTCTTGCTTTTGGCATATCAAGCCTTTATAACTTCTGAGCTTCGCGCATGTTGATCACTGCATCTTGTGTTCGTTTGCACCTACTTGTGAAGCATAGCTATGCGTTCTTGTGTATCTTGGCTTGCGCTTGTCGCTCTTCTTGCGGCGAATGTCTCCGCTCAGTCGTCGGAGGAAGCACCTACTCTGCGGTGGACGTCGCCGCTTGTGGATCCTAGCTCCGCGATTGAGACCGCTACCGATACGGTTGTACCAACATCAACACCTATATTACCATTAACAACGACCGGGGAGACAACTATCTCGAGTGTAGAAAGCAGCACAACAGCAACAACAGGGACAACAGCGGCATCGACATCAGTAACATCGGCAGTACCGAGTATTTTCCAGGGAGGGAATGGGTACGAGTTTGCTGGGTGTTGGAACGAGACGACCGGGTTTGCGGAGGCGGCTGGGGTGAGAGCGTTGAGTGGGAGGGATGCGAGGATGGTTCGTTGCGATTCACTTTGTTCGTTGCGACTCTCGGTCATGCTTGCTCTGCATTGCTTTCCTTATGTCACGTGCTGCTTCCCACTGTTACTCCTCCGTTGAGTTTCATGCGGCTTCCGTCGTATAACCCTTTCACTGTTCCATCTTCACACATGCTATCACCACTTCTCCCATCTCCGACTGCACAAGCTAACCCCTTACAAACAGAAAGCAGATCCCGCTTTAACACCGCAAGACTGCCTCAACTACTGCGCACCACTGCAATACGCAGGGATGGAGTACGCGAACGAGTGTTGGTGTGGGCCTTTTCTCAGTAGTTTGAGCACGAAACTTCCCGATGAAGCTTGTGATTTGGGGTGTAAGGGGGACGGGGGGTTGGCTTGTGGGGGGACGTTGACGTAAGTGATTTCGTTTGCACGTGTAAGAGGGGGCAAAGGGAAGGGGTGGAGAGCATGGGACAGAATGATGTTTGTGACCAGCAACGTTCTGTGAAGCTCTTGCGAGGGATAGCGTATGTGCGCATGACTGCCGAAGCATGTCAGCTCCGAAAGGAAAGAGCATGTGCGCCGGTGGTAGCTTGTGCCTGCCATGAGAGTACGGTGGGATTGGTCACGGCACGAGATGGGTATCATACCTGGGGAAGGAGATGAAGCGGAAGGCTGGAACATAAACAAATCACAGGCTAATATCTGCATAGACTGTCATTGTACAACCGAACCGTGAACGGTGCTGATAATCCGCTTGGAACGGCGAGTCCTGGATCTTCCGGTGGAAAGAGTGCAGCCTTTAGGGTAACGCCGCTGAGAGGAGGCTGGTCGCTTCTCACGATTCTCGGCTTGGTGCTTGTTTGGTAATCATTGCAAACAGAGCTAGAGTCTTATTCTTCTTGTCTTGATATCCATGTAGAGAGCCAGATAGAGTCTCATGTTTCCATGTTGGAGTCTCGTCTTGCAGATGTCTTGTCTTGGATTAACTTGTTCCTGTAGAAGTCCCCATAGCCGCAAGGAAGCAGGCGGATATCATATGTCACAAACATGTAGACGCCGGCCGACCGACCAGCGTTCATGTGCGCAACGGTGGGATTAGCATAGGGCAGTCGTGTGCTACTGATGATGGGTGATTCTCGCCAGCAGCAGGTGACGAGAAAAGCTCTGATTTGGGCTTATATACGTATTGTTCGGCTACACAGCAGTCTGCTTCCTCTCTCCAGCCATTCATTCTTCTTCTTATTCACGGCTTGAATACAATCTACAATGTTAAATTCACAATTTCAAACCCGATTCGCAATGTCATTTCACTCATCTCATATACCATCTACACCTCTGAACCAAGGTTCCAATATCGGAAATCTTTCAAGAAACACCAGCGCAGTCACACGCCACATTCCCCAGGCACAGTTCCGTTCCATTGTTGTGTGAAGTAGAGGCGGGAAGAAGGACCATGGCAGCAATGGTCGGAGAGACCGTTGCAGGATTACAGAATGACAAGAGCGACGGTCAATTTTGATTTGATTCCAACTCTTTGTGGCTTTGTCTTTCGGGAAGAAGTTTCATTGAGGCATTCATAGACTATTCTTCGTTACGCGGCACTGTCGAGCGGCGTGTTTGGAATCGTCAACGACACAAGAGTTGGACACTTGGTGTCTCTTGAGAAGGTTAGGGATTACAGGGATTCTCCATATATGATCACCGCTTGCTTCATGTTTTGCATCTTTAAGCAACGACGAGAGCTGCTGTCAGGGAATAGATAGACGCACTTTGTGCGAAATCGTCCGGAGAGATTCACATGGGAAAATAGCAGAACATCTCGATCATTCTTGAGCAAGCTTGAGCTATCTCGAGAAAATCTCACACCAAGAGCTTAGTACCCGTTGAGGTTGAGGTTTCCTGCGCTTACGAGTGCTGGGGTTTCTGCCTGATTCCTTCAGAGTCACAAGAACGGACAAATCTGCGCAATTGATTCTACCTGCAGATAAGATGTTACTGTTGCTGTACACCTTTGAAGTACGAGCGTTGCCAAGACAGAGAGAAAGTGATTGAAATTTGGTACCTGTCGTCGGTTGTCAGGGAGCTTACTTGACTGATAAGGTCGCACGGACCCGTTTCTCTACTTTCACAGGTCAAGGCTCATGTAAGAGATGTTCCAAGGAGCCTCTAACGATCTCTGCCGGATCTCAAGAGCTTTGTTATATTGGCATGGAGGATGGCGTTCTGAACGGAGCGAATCATCACACGTCAAACCACTGTTTATGGAGGGACTCAGCTTCAATAACATCGCTCATCTATCCTCGCTGGTAGAACTGCATCGCCCCTGGCTTTGTTTCCCATTGTCCTGGCGGAGCACATCCAGACCGGCAAGCTCGATCGACAATCTGAGAGTCTTCCAAGGGTCGGTTCTGAATAAATCTCCAGATACAATGTATTCTCTTGGCGGTTTTCCTCAGAGATCATGTCCTTGCAGTGTAGGACACATTGCTACGGCAGTGCGGATAGTGCAGGACTACATAAAGATGAATCTGTGTCTTGCAGCTCCACGCATCAAGCACGATGGCTCCCAGAAGACATGGTCCTTCTTTCGCTGCCAACAGTGAAACTTTGTGGCTTACTGGAGAACCCTCCACCCTTGGTCTCTACCAGCTTTGTCAAGGCAGCCAATGATCACGGAAAGATCGTCTTCATTTGGTCAACAACGCTGGCCTTGCGTTGTTTGTATGTCATCCTACCACTTTGGACGTCTAAAAGATGCGAGCGATAAGACGCTCGTGGCTCCATGGCTTGCGGAAGAAACGCTGTTGCATGAGGTGCGATACCCAGGTCCGGATGTTATACCGGTGGGATTTAGGTTCATATTCGACGGTGCTGTCCTCCCCTAGTCCTCCGTTACAGCGGTGAGATCGGCACCTTCATCTTGAACAGCTCTTGTGGCCTCGAGGTCCCTCAATTGCGCCAGCACAAATTAGCCCTCTCCACGCGGTCAATGAATCGGTGGCCTCCCACCATCCGGTCCAAACCGAGCGCTGAACTGAATGCCGTACGATTCAGTCACGTTTCAGCATAAGCTCTCGGCAAAAGGATAGTCGACTACCATAATATCGAGAGACATTTTATCGATGTTACAGATGAAGCGGATAAACTCAGGAGGCTCTCCCGCATTCTACTCCAAACGTCATACTACGACGGCCTTTCGTTTGCAGATCCATCAAATGCCGACATGAAAATTTCCTCGGCGTTCAGAGAGCATATAAAGAAGGTATTTGGCGTCGCCAAAAACATCGTCTTGCTCGACGTCAGCACAAGACAAAGCTCACAGGCGCTCTAAGAAACGCCAACTTGTCCGAATGTCAATCCTAAGAGCAAACTTTGCGGTTCTTCGTTCTACTGGAGTGAGTCCTGCAGTTTCTGATATTAGCATTGCGCAACCGTGACTGGGTTACACAGAGTCGCGGATGGAGGAAGAGAAGGGTTTGCATTGTTGTGTTGATCAATATCATTTGAGCAGTCTAGGCTATGCACAGCTCATCTGAGTCACGTTACGAAAGACTCACACCAGCTATTCCAACAGTTCCAACGATCTCGTTCATACAGATCTTGCGCAAGACTACAAACGCTTCTGACGGGCAATGTTACGGGAACAGTTCGCTGGCCCACCGCATGGCGGTACAATGCACGTAGTGCTCACTGCGAAGCGTGCTCTGTACCGCTCGCAGGACGACTGAAGAAAACACTGCAGAAGCTACGGAAACTGTGATCAACCGATTTAGCGGAGACTACCGGATCAAGATCCTAAGGAACTCGGCTTGGATGTTTTGTTCGAGAGAGGCTGCAAAGGAAAATTGAACTTCGACCACCAACCACGAGCACAAGGTATCCCGAACTGAAACCCCATCAAGTCGATAGGGTCAACCGTCTATTACACCTGCTTGAGAAGCACGGTTTTGCACTGCTAGCCGATGACATGGGCGTGGGGAAGACCCATCAAGCCATCGCTCTCATAGGTGATTAAACTGTAGCCAACCGCTGAACCTGTGAAAGATCTCTTTCACAACTGCGAATAAAATAGTATCGCGGAAGAGTGGGCGGACACAGTTGGCTTCCGGCGGGCAATGATCCATGCTAGGCGTCCCAGAACCAAGCATGGAAAGATGAAGATATTTCCAAGCACCATGTTAGCAGAAGCTCTGTGTTTTGCCGCATACTGGTGAAGACACGTGGTGAACGATCCCAGAACGAATAAAAAACATTGGCCAACAGAGCGCACGGCCACATCCATCGCGCGTGCCGCCCATACGGCATGTGGGAGCCATATACAGGCAAGCCCACGAACCAAGCACAGCTATCGCTCACGGACGTCAGCTGCTGTGCTGTGATGTCGGCTGGTCGCATTCAGAGTGATTATTTAGACCGCAGCAGTCAGGTTCTTACGGCATCTACGGTGCCATCACATACCAGAAAGCGCGCACAGGTGGGTCTGAGCGACGATACAGACGAGTTCAAAGCCCCCAACATCCAAGTTCCAGATATCATGACTTCTAGGACTGATGTATCGGAGAGCGTAGTTTTGATCAGGGCGGTCTTGGGGAGGGGGGATGCTAGTCATTGTAATGAAAAGTGTGCAGTACCAATGGGGATGGTATGGTATTGAGAAGTCATGATGACGCCACTGGAGAATTGGGGAAAAAGGTCGCTTAGAGAGAAAGAGGAATTCACCCAAAGTGACAGCAATAGACTTGTAACAGCTGAGACTAGTGTCTTGTTCGAGCTAGCTCTCAATAAGTCTGTGGCTCTGTTCGATGCAGCAGATTGAGCGCAGCATTTCCAGGCCCTTGGGGATTTCCAAAGATACATACTCCGAGCCACGGACTCGAGTTGACGCACCGCACCTACGGGACTTGCCAAAACACTATCCTGACCGTGGAGAGAGTTTCTTAGAATGCCTCGTGCTGCACATATTGGCCAGCAGTATGAACCTCCGCGATGCTGGTAGCAATAGTATCGACCGCAGACGACCAGGCACGCATGTAATCCACAACCATACATCTATACTCTAATAAAGTAACCTCAAACATGGCATCGTCGTCAAACCTTGAGAAGGATCTGGAGGAGTTGGTCCTGACAAAGTCCTGCAACATGATTGGTAAACTGATGGAGGGTGTCGGAATTAGCAATCTTAGCACTACGAGATTATTGACGAGAGCCGGAACCAGAGATAGGACAAACAAAAACCTTCTAGATTACGCAAAGAACGTGTATAACGGTACTGCTATCGGCAGTTTGACTGAAATAGGGGGTAAAGAGCTACTGGGCTGGCTGAAGATCGCTGCAATCATGGAGCTCGATGAGGAACTCGACAAAATGGTTGTCAATGTTTAGCGTTCTCTCATGGCTTGGGAGTTGAGGTCCCGGAAACGCATAATGTCACCCTTATTTGGTGGGCCGCTCAGCTGGATAGGAAGCTAATCCGCAAATTTGAGGAATGGACAACCGTCGGAACAGAGTGCAGAATCAGCAATTTCTCATTGGAAGAGGGCACAACGGGCGAGCACAACGGGCGTGCACAACGGGCGTGCACAACGGGCGTGCACACAGTGGAAAATGAGATCTGTTCACAAATCAGATAACCATGTATTTCTGGGTGAAGCATTCACACCGGAACAGGAAGTCCACACGCGGGTGATCGACGGATGTATCCGCATCAACGATGGTATCTCCAAACAAGTCCCGATAAAATATATTGTAGATTGGGAACTAGAGGTTGCTAGACTAAGCAACTTATAGCGTAGAGATCTACTGAGAGAACGTAAGATCCGCATTTCAACCACAATGGCGGCATCACAAACAGCCTCGTTAATCAGTAGAGCGACTAAGTTACCATGATCGCTCGACAAGTGACAAGAGGCAGCATGTGGCGATTACGTGAATTCCAAACGTCGTGCGCAGATAATTGTTCGCAGAACACCGTACTCTTCTCTAGGACTACACATGGTCAGCATTGCTCACTCCTCAGCATGCTGCCCGAAAAGGTTACCGTTACAGAACATACGCCCACTCCTTCCGTCGCAGGGGGGTTTCTGTTCAGCCCGACGACGACTTTATCGCAAACGGCTCCAGATATCAATAAGAACCAGAAGAACGCGCGAGGATGGCATCAAGTCTACTCCAAGAATTGCTTCAAGATTTTCAAAATATCATCGAAGGCGCGGTTGTTACTTTTCTTAAACGCAAAAGGAAACCTTAAGCCGATTCTGGGGCTTTCAGACATACAGAAATTAACATTCAGTGTAGTGCAATCTGCGTCTTCCAGTTAAAGCTCTGCCAGCCTCTAAGAAGCCCCGCAAAACGGTCTAGTACAGCTGTAGGTACTGTGCGGACTGGAGATTACGTGGTTGCAGCTCGCCCTAAGACCAATAGACGGGTTAGACCAGGTCAAGCAGGTGCGTAAAGACTTGGGCAAGACTTTGCAGCTGCTTGGGGGCCCCCTTCCAGAAGTTTGACCCCCTTTCCGACTCAAGCGCAGAGTCATGGACACGTTGAGGAAGCTATACTTGTTATCCATCCGCCAGCCGCCAGTCATGAGAAGGAAATACAAAGAGGACTTTTATAGTACGTCAGCAGTGCAAGATACTGGTGTAAACATTGAAGCAAAGACGGACAAACAGACCACTGTCGTTGAAAATGCGGCGGTTCAAACGGTTACCTGACGCCCCTGAATGTTTATGTCAGAGGACTTGCAGAATGACGCATCGAGGTCAGAAGTCAAATATGCTTCAACAGCTTAGTAGGGCAAGAAACACAAAGTGAAGCATAGTGATTTGAGGCAACGGGAGCGAACGTTTCAAGTCCAGAAGTCAGGAGAGACACCATGCTACCGAAAGAAGCAAGACTTTTTCTTGACCTGGTGATATGGGCATAGTCGAGAGATTCCTGCGGAGGAAAATGGAATGTGCAAGTTCATCAACCAGTACAGCAAAAAATAAGTCCTCTCAATAACCAACGGACTTCACCACTCCACAAAATGGAACTAGTCTTCGCCATGCAACTAGGGCTATGTCTGCACCGCCTCCTGTGCAGCGTCAATAGGTTGGGGCAGCAGCTCATCTACTCGTCAGAGTGCAGAAGATCACCACACTGACCATCACCTCCGTGGTCTATTTTTGTTTGGAACTTAGGAAGCTCTACATGGCGCACCATCTTCGCTTCGCCGAAGGACAGGCTATCTACCTCCCAGCCAACCTCCAAACCTCTTTACTCTCCACCTCCACAGCATACCCAGTCATTGCCGAGGATCCCATGTTTCTAGAACACCCTGTAATCATCAGCCGCATCCAAGACAACACTCTCGAAGTGTATAGGCTCACTTCCTTTGGGAACAAGCCAATCAGCCAGACAAAGGACCTCAATGCCCGTCCGGGGTACTTCCTCATTGAGCACCCTAACAGGCTGGTTGTTCTTGTAGATGAATCGAACCTGTGCATCGCTTATTGAAATTCTGCATGGCCATTTCTTTGGACTAAGGTAGATTGGGGCTGCGAATATGTGGGTGCGTGGGTGAACGAGACAACGAGCAAGACGAGGAGCTATATCTGTTCATGGAGCCTGCGGCCAGAACGAGCTCGCTTCCAACATCAGAACGCCGCCAAGGAAAAGGTAGAGAGATGAGGAAGGAGAAAATTCGTAGAAACAAGAAGAATGATTTGACCGGACCGAACAGTTGGAGATAGGCCATTCGAAGGTGCACTCGCGAAGCGTCGAATTAGGATCCTGAGGTGCATCGCAGTGATCATAGTTCCTCTCATAGCCACAAGAAAACCTTATCGTACAAACTTCTTTCCCGTCCTCACTTTTGCGCCGTTCTAACTCCCAACACGTGTATCCTAAAACATATCCACATCCCCATCCTCCTCTCCACCCCCCAACAGCGCAAACCTCCCACTCTCCAACGCCGCCACCCGATCCAACTCCCCCTGATACTGCCTCCTCACATCCTCCAGCGTAACAAGCCTCCTCTTCCTCTCCGCCTGCTTCTGCTGACTCGCTCCTCCATTTAGCACAGCCTTGCCCTTCCCCTTCACGTCCACCACCGGCACTACGCCAAGCTCAGATGACACCCATGCGTCGCCTTCGTCGAGGCAGCTGAGAACGGTGATGAGCTCGAGGTAAGAGCTGATGAGCTCTTCGCTTTGGGCGACGTGGCCTACTGCGCCTTTGCCTCGGGAGGACTCGGTGGATTTCAGTAGTTCGAGGCGTTCGTAGAGGATTTGTGCGGCGCCGCGGAAGTCGTTCCAGCGCATGCGGTAGGCGTAGAGGAGTCGGTGGTAGTCTGGTGGTTGTTGGTTTGAGAATTTGGATGGTTTAGAGAGGGAGAAGGAAGGGAATGAGGGGGCGTTTGGTGAAGAGGCTTTGCGCGCTAGGTTGTGGAGGGTGCTGTCGATCTTGGAGTGTAGTGATACTGTTGGGAGCGAAAGGAGTAGAGATGGCTTTCGGGCACAAAGAGCAGTGAGGAAGGAGGTTAGATTAGACATTAGGCTGTTTCTGTTTGTTAGTGTAACTCTTCGACTGGGTGATTGAGGGTCACTTACAGGTCGGTTTTGGTGTGCTGTGTCAGAGCTTGGAAGGCGATTTCAAAGTCGGAAGTTGCAAGCGAGGAACTGAAAAGACGGGATAGAAGTTCAGACTTGACGTCGTCGGGCTAAAGAACGCCTGTTAGCAGCCGTGTACCGAAGCTATTCGTACCATAACGTACCTTGTTGTGCTCGAGAGTGAGCGCTTGCAGTGCCAGATGGGCAAAGTCGCACACATATGAGTGCATTTTGAGCTTCTCGAAGAGGTATAATACATGCTGATAGTAACTTGAGAGACCGTCGCTGAAACACTCCCGGTCGAGGGGGTTGAGGAGACCTGCGCTGTCGAATTCTGCAATGTCAAAGGCGCGGTTTTCTGCGACGCCATGCGCAGCTTTCTGGAAGTTGATTGCAGCCATGTCGTACTGGCCTTGTACCAGATGCAACCTCGCCTTCAAGTATGTAGGCCAGGGTTTGCCGCGTAGATATCTGACGAAGTTCGCGGCGAGGTGGATGTTGTTGTGTTTGAGGAGGTTACCCAGAACAAGGGCCGTTATCTCATCATACTGCTCTCTGATCTGGGAACCAAAAGTCCATGTTCGGATCCAGTACGTTATGAGTGAGGTCGAGGGCCCTTCAGGCGTCCTCATGTCTTGCCATTCTGCCACGAAGAGACTTTCCAGAAGCGTCAGAACTGGGGCAGCCGCCGCAGCTGCCGGCTGTGCATCAGCTACCACGAGACTGTTAGATCCACTCCTGTGGTGTTTTCTGGGCGTCGGCTCTTGCCGCTCATGACTAGCCAGCCAAGACAGGACAGCATGCTCCCTAAGCATATCGATCAGGGTCTTGAAGAGCTCCGATGGATCAAAGTCATCGGCCAAATCATCCTCTTCCACGTCCGTTGCGATGAACGTGACCAGAGCCAACAAGTCAAGGATCACATTCGTCCCCTGCTCTAACGTTTCTTGTGCTCCTCGGATCAGAGTCTTTGATCCAAATCTAGTAAGTTGCTTTTTTCCGGTATGACCCTTTTGCTTCTGCGTTAGCTGGTCGAGTGCGGCCAGCACCAAGTCGTTGCTGACGTTCTCAAAAGGTCCTTCTTGCGGGCTCTTCGAAAGCGGATACAGATCGTCCAGAAGTCGCTGGTACTCGTCGTCACCGACCCTATCCGTAAGGGAACATCGCTCTTCAAAAGTCTTCAGTCTGGCAGCCATAGATGTGGAAGGGTCTTGGAGCACCTCGACCTTCACAGCTGTCGTAAGTGAGTCCTGGAAAGTGGATGAAAATGAGCGCCTGAAGCGCTTCGCAGCATGTAGGAGAATGCCCATATCCGTCCAATCTTCCACGGTGTTAGGAACCAACTGTCCGAGAGGATTGTTGGCCAGGATGTCTTGATCCATGTTATCCTGGTCAATGAGGTCCAGCAAGAGAGTCGCATTGGTGGTGAAATTTTCAATTTCGCTGGCCTTCCGGATGGGACAGACGTAGTCTGCCATAGTGATCCAGGGCAATCCCTCCTCAGGATCGTACACAAGCGAAAGTGCTTCGCCTCGCCGCTTGTGCAGATCTTTGACCACACCATAGAACATTTGCCACTGTGTCGCAAGATTGAGTTGATATGAGCCGCTCTGAGCTTTGTCGTTCAGTGCCAGCGGTCTCTCCACCGCGTCGCTTATTCGTTGCTTGAGAGGATGCCTTGATTGTTTTCCACCGTTGTGCCCTGCAAAGACGTTCAATGCGGTCTCAAGCGTGTACTCCGTAAACCGACCAGGATAGAAGAGGAAGTCCAACCACTTATCCGCAACCGGCGATTCGTGCAAACCTATAGTCTGGGGATCCGCCTCACCAGGAAACTGCGAATTGCTCCGAAGACCTTCTACAGATACTGATCCTGAGTCGACTGCAACCCAATTCTTCTTCCACGTTCGGGACAGTGCTTCCACCGGCTCCGTCAGGTCGAACGTCAACATGAACACTTTCGTCACCGGGCCAGTCCGTACTCTGATCCAGAGCTCTGCGCCATGCCAGCCCCTGCCGGGCTTCACGTGAAACTCCTCCATTGTCCATACTGTTGAGTTAAGTAGGTCGTCAACTGGAGGCATGAGGAAGAGGTCCGGTCGAAAGTCGCGAATGCCGTGTGCAGCTGAGTCTGCATCTCTGATCGCCCACACCTTGAAGGCATGTGTCTTCGGCGAATACGTCACGACATAATATTCGTCGCCTGCGTGTCGTCCTCCCAAATCAATCATCTGAACCAGCTGCCGTTGCGCCGGGTTGACCAGGTACGAGGCCGCCTTGGAGGGATCCACAGTATCTCCCAGAAGGTCCGTCTGGACACCGATCTTCCCTGTCGACAGGTTCCAAGCCCTCAAAGTGTGATTGATACACGCCGTGAAAACATGTGTCCCCTCCGGCGAAACGGCGATATCCAGCGCAGTCTGCGGCTCCAGATCCATATCATTGAACCGCACTGTGTTATGCCCTCTCCACGGTATGATCCCACGCAACGACGACGTCCACCGCTCACTAAACGATGTCTCCCGCCACACCGACCCATCTTCACCATGTTTCCTTTCCAGCCGCAGCAGCCCTCCATCATGCAAGCTAATCAACAACTCCAGCTCGCTCTTAGCCACCAACTTATACGGGTACCTGAACGAAAACGCCGAAGGCAAGAAAATCTTGCACCACTCCCCCACCCCACTCTCATCCATCACCGCCTTCTTACCAAACGCATCCCTCCTCAACGTAACCGTATAAACCTCCCCCGTCCCCACCAGCACAAACACCACCACCGCATCCGCCCCCACCTCCGGATCCGCAAAAGCAACGCCAAAAGGTCTTATCTCCGACGGGAACCGCAGCGCGAGCGTCAGCAGCGCTTCATCCTTGTCGCGCTTCCCGCTGGTGTCCTGCGTGAGGTCTACGGACTGGAGCTCGAGGAGGGTGCGGTCTTCGAGGATGCGCCAGAGGATGTTGCGCGGGTAGCGGGACTTGCGGCGGAAGAAGATGGAGCTTTCGGTTGCGAGGTGGGTGCGGGCGAAGGTTTCTTCATCGAATGGTTCGTTGGGTGTGGGTTGTTGTGCGCGTCTGACAAGTGAGCGGATGGCGGACGAGCTGTTTGAGGGTAGGTTGATGAGGATTCTGGATGCGGGCGATACAGGATCTAGGTTCAAACGCGTCTCCTGATAGAGAATCGGAGCAATGATGGGCGCCATGGCATGCGCTGCATGGGGTTGGAGTGTGGAAGTGGAAGCTGTTGGCGGTGCGATAGTTCAAGCTTGTCAGTGAGTTCGCGGGAGCTTGTACAGCTTCAAAAAGATGCTCGGCAAACTTTCCATAGGCGGCCGATGCAAACAATAGCGCGCATTGACGCGACCAGCAATTTTGACATCAACTCACGATTGGTTTGACATCAACATTCCGGTCACTGCAATGATAATATCCTTTACTGGTAACGATGACAATATGTAGGCCATATACATGGTTCATATTCAGCAACATTCATACTCCACCAGCTCCTGATTTCTGGTCATTACGCCGTATCCGTTGGTATAAGACCGCGCCGATCATGCTACAGTAACAAGAAAAAGTCCATCAGAAGCGAGCTGAAAGCACTTCAACCATGTCAGCATCTCTAATCCCTCTCCCTCTCCTTGTCCTTCTCCGCCGGGTCACCGATGCCATCTTCCGTAATCGCAAACTCAGTTTGACTTTCAGGCAAGCAAGGGCTATCATAGATCTTGCATATCCTAGTCTCGCCTCTGCCCTTCTTGAAGCTGAGACGAGTAGTGCTGGCGTGCGCGATGATGTTGCCGCCAATTGGCTTCTTGGGGTCAGGATTGAACATCGCGCTTGGTCCGCCATCCACTTGGGCTACGACTTGGTTGGTGATGACGACCGCGATACCGAACTCATCGCACAGTCGCTGGAGTACGCGCATGAACTGTGCAAGGTGCATTTGTCTTGAAGACAGTTCTCCTCGACCCATGAAGTCTGTGCGGTAGAGCGAAGTGGCAGAGTCTACGATGAGCAGTGAGAAGCGGGTTTCTGTCATCATTGACGCCGCCTGGTTGAGGAGTTGTAATTGATGGTCAGAGTTGTACGCTCGGGCGTAGGCGACATTGTCGAGGACTTCTTCTCCGGACAAGCCGTACCGTTTGGCCACTGCCAGCAGCCGGACAGGTCTGAACGTGCCTTCAGTGTCGATGTACAGACACTTTCCTTCACCACCACCCATATCGAACGGCAGCTGGCACGTTACAGCCAAAGTATGGCACAGCTGACTTTTACCTGTCCTAAATTCCCCGAAAATCTCAGTGATCGAGCCGGTTTCGATACCTCCCGCTAGTAGTGTGTCCAGATTCCTCGAGCCAGTTGTGATAGAGATAAGCTCCATTCGGCGCTGATGCATTTCAGTCGCAGTGGTGAAGCCCATCGGCACGAGTTTCGAGGCCTCCACCAGAACTTTTGATGCCTTCTGCTCTGAGATGCCCTTGACGGTTTCGAGCGCCTTTCTGGGCGTATAGGCTACCGACTCGACTGTGTTGTAACCGGCGGCGACAAGAAGGTCCACATCGCGCTTTGTGACGCCTCCGAGACCCTACAACGATCAGCAGGTATTCAGATGAAGACGTGTTGAGTGCGCTTACCTCGAGTGCACTGAGTGGCGTGGGAGCACCAGGGCCGCCCATACCGCCCTCCTCAAGGCCATTCTCCGATTGCTGGTCTTCGGCGCTCATTGTATCAGATTGAAGTTACGGAGGAGACTAAGGATGACAGTCCTTGTCCACGAGAAGAAGTAAACGTTCAAACTGGTGGTATGAAGGGAACGTGGCCGTCAGTGAGTGATGTGGGATGAGCAAGGTAAGAAAGAAAGAGGGGAGACGCGACGGCCTAGAATTATTGACGTGAAGTGGCGGTTTTCGGCCGAAACTGAATGCTTGGCAGTCGCGCGTTCACGTGAGTTAATGAAAGGTGAGGTAAAACGGTCAGGTTAAGAGTAATAGATGCGACGTCGCAACGTTATCCGTCTTCAATCACTAGAGAATCTCGGCAAGAACATTTGACGTTATACTCAGCGTGGCCAAGCAACAAGAGCAGGTGAACAAATATAGATTCATTCACGGAGTCTTAGATTCCGTTACATCGCTTGAGTCTACACTGTAAACAAAATGCACATCTCTTCTAACCCCCAATCACTCCAGTATCACAACTTCTCAAGCAACAGCTTGCTGCCCATGTTGCCCACTGGCCGGTCAACCGGGCCTTTGCTCTTCTTCTCCTTCTTACTCTTTTTGGGTTCATCTCCATCCGCTTGCTCTGCCTCAGGAGCCTCCCTCCTGGCCTTCTGCTCCTCAGTCTCCTCAGTTGCCGCCTTCTGCAATCTCTTCTTTTCCTTCTTCAGCGTCTTCTTCACCTCCTCCTTCTTATCAAAGCCGTCTGCCTCCAGTAATGCAACGACGACAAACGAACTGCTCCCGCATGCCCAGTCCAGGATGTGGGACTTGATCCGCCCATACAAAACGTTGTGGAAGTTGAGCGGTGGGTCTATAGGTTTGATGGTGTTTGTCTTCGCGTCAAACCGCCCGCCCTGCACAAGGGTCTTCAGCATTCGACTAGCATGCGATGAGCGAGAGATGTGTTCCTCGCTGGTTGGATCACCAGACGCAGTGTCCGCGACAGCTTCCAGCGCAGCAGACTTGTCTCCCTGTGCATCCATGAGGACCTCAGTAATGAACTGGCAGCCGTATGATGTCTGCACCAAGGTAGCTGCTTGTGCTGCAATAGTCGAAAGGAGAGAGACAGAGCAGTAGCGGATAAGTTCCTGTCGTCTCGTCTCAGGATCCTTCTTCGATGTGGACTCACGGATGCCGTGGACTTCCTTCAGAAGCTCAACCTCTTGCGCTGAAAGGAGCCATCTCGCTTGCCCAGCGAAGGGGTAGAGCAGAGATACTCGGCCAGTGAGGTGAACTGCAAGGTTGAGGATCGCTTCGGTTTGAGCTTCTCCTTCTTTGCCAAGAAGACCAGGGTAGATGGTTTTGGTACTGAGGACTGTGTCGTCTATTACGTCGAAGGCAGTTAAGAGCACAAGATGCGCATGAGTGTCGTAGGCCATGTCGCTGATGACGTCTTTGTAAACCTTAAGGATCTGCTTTCGGTCCTTTGGCGTGCCGTAAGCAAGGGTCAGACAGACTAGACGAGAGCCGGACTTGGTGAACGCAAGGTTTTTGAGCAAGTCCCCTTCTTCCTCTCCTTTGATGAGCTCCGAGAACTCAGTCGCCTCTTCTGTTCCAGGTCTAGTGTTGAGAAAGTATTGCAGCATTGCGTCGTGTAGCATTGTGAAACCTACCAGCTTCTTCTGGATCAACTGGTTGATCAACTGGCGCAGATAGTCCATGATCGGTTTCCGCTTCTCCGGAGACTGTGCAAGGATTTCCGATAATACAGCAGTTGGCTTCTCCTGCTTGTTCGATCTCAGCAAAGAGAACTCCGGCCCATACCATTCCCTCAACAACAGTGCCTTCTGCTCCGGTGTAGCAACGTTCCTGTAGATATCATCCAGAATCCATGCAGCCTCCGGATGGTTAATCAACCGCCTCACATGCCCGTAGAACTCCGAAACAATATTACTCCTCGTCTCAGCATCACCCTCCACAACCATCTTAGCGAGCATGAACTTCGCATACTTCTGCTCCGCCAATGCCCTATAGTGTCCCTTCAACTCCGCAGCAATTGACTTCCGCTGGTCTGCATTCGAATACTTCAACGCACACTGGATAACCCGTACAGAATCGTGCTTGAACACAAACTCCTGCACCCGTCCCGTGATGATTCCAAACAACTCCTCCACAAGCTGATCCCGTTCTTCCTTAGGTACATGGCTTTTCCTCCGCAAGCGCTCCCACAGCTTCTTCGAGCGAGCGATGGAGTCGGCGTTCGGCTTGGAGGCTTTGCGCTCTTTGGCGAGGGCTTTCTGCTTCGCGTGTGCTTCTTTAGAGTTTGTTGCTGTGGTTGGGTCAGTAGCTGGTCGCAAACTTAGAGTAATGTACATACAGCTTGTTGCGCCGTTAGGCCCGACGGTCTTCTGTCCAGGCTGAAACTGCGCTTTCGTCCCCTTGGCTTTGGAATCACCGTCTTCGTCCACGCCCATGACGTGGACGTCGTCAGAGGCATGCGCGCCATCTTCCTCCGCGGACAGTCCTGCAAAGCCGTCCGAGGCAGACTCGTCAAGCTCGTCCGACTCCGACTCGACTTCGTCCACCGGAGGCTTCACGGACTTCTTGCTCTTCGGCGCCGCCTTGACGGTTGGAGCGGCGGTCTTTACTTTCTTCGAGCTTTTCCCATTGAGCTTCACCCCTCCAGGACTCTCTTTGCGCTTGATTCCGGCCATATTTTCCAATTGTAGCAGTATCAAGGGCAAAATTAGCAAAGTGTTCTTCAGCTGTACTTTGAGGATTTCATTGCGTTGCGGCTTGGGGAACTTTTAGGCGGTGAAGGTGCAGAATTTCAACGTCTCTGCCGAACTTCTTCCGCCCCATATGTTTACTTGTTCCATGGAGCCTCTTTGCGGCTCATTGTACCCTGCGTCTAGGAGCAAACTCAAACATCATCTTACCACCCGAGGATAAGAATCGCTTCGTAGCAAGCCCAATGACGCAGACAAAAGATCATTGATACGAAATGTGTGCATATCTTGTCAGGGGCCAGTTGCCGCATGCTCCGCTCATGCCGGGCAAACTTTAGCTGCCACGGAGCAGCACGGATGGATGAGAGCAGTCTGAACCTTTGATGCAGTATAATTGATGCTAGCAAAGCTCTACCTATATCCTAATCGTGAGTAAATACATACAAGAAAGCTGTGCGATTTCCCACGCGCACAGAAAGCACCGCATCCCAAAATCTGGCACCAACCGCATCGTCCCGTTCATCCGCTACCGAAAGAGCACCAAGTAGCTTCAATTTGGATATAGAGCACACAACGCCGCCTCCAATCCCACCATTAGATGCTCGTCAGTCGGTTGCCATTTGTCAAGTCCCCAACGCCTCATCATAAATGTATGCTGGTCTATGCATTCTCCGCCCGTATCTCGGGAGCCGGCGACCGTATGGTATTCACATTACCCAATTCCTGCCCCTGCCCGCTCTGTCCCCTCTTCCTCCCCGTGAAGCCCGGAAGATGAAAGCTACGATGACTTGATGACGGCCTGCTGTCCGACTGACCATTCGACTGCGCAGGGGTATCATCTGAGTCCGCGAACCGAGAGAAAAGGCTGCGCTTTTTCGGTTGCACTTCGTCGTTCAAGCCAACATCCTCAAAACCTTCTTCCGCGGTCGCGCGTGGTCGGTCATTGCGCGGTTCGTTGATGGAGCGGCGGGGGAGGGGCAAGCGACGCGAGTCGAGGCTTTGGCGGGGTCGGTTGTTGTCAAGATCTGGGATGGGTGAGCGGGCGGAGATGTCCTGTCATGACAATTAGCCGGTCGCATGAAGCAATGAAGCAGTGGTAGTCCTACAAAGGATCGTCGGTACGAATCAAACGACTCTCTTGAGATGTTGAAGGGTTCGGTCTCGCTTAGCATGCTTCGATGGTTGGACGATGTCGTAGAGCCATTGGATCGAGCGTGCCAGAAACCTTTCTTCTCTGGAGGTGAAGGCTATGCACCGGTTGTCAGCGCAACAATCCCTCTTGTTTGGCTGCTGTCATTGAGGTCATACCGGAAGATACACTCCGCTGTCGTTGATTTCTGCAAGTTTCAACAGTAAGCGCCAAGGTTGCAGTTCGGCTGCGCAAGTGTATGCAGCAGCGAGGACTGTCCGCACATACCGCACAGCTTATACTCCGAAGGCTGAGCATCTTCTTTTGGTGAGATATTGACAGGCTTCGAGCCCACAACGTCTATCTTCTGAAAGGACTTGTCTGCGGCTCGATTTGCGACAGGGCGAGCGTTTTCGTCATTCTCGGCGGCCTTTCGGAAAGGGTTGCGAATAGGCATTGTGTATGCTGAATAGCTATGTCGCAAAGGTAAAAGGTGCCGCAAAAATGGTGGTTATGTGCTCCTTCAGAAGGTTGTTGAGTTTGGAGATGTCCGCGACCGTTGCGATTGAAGGTGTTTATGAGAGTATGACAACCTCATTACTGGAAGGAGCATCTGATTGGGCGCGTGTTGCCGGGCGTTCCTGTCCGGTCCTGCTCTCCGTCGCTCTCCAGTCCCAGGACGGAAAGTATCTGCTCCCACGTGACTGTCGGTACCTTGACGGATCCGACGGAATCAATTCGTTGCGCCTCCTATCTCATATCACCGAGGAAGATCTTTGGAGGAGGCGACTCGGAACGCCATAAGCATATGAGGGTTCTGGAGCGGGTTGCAGACAGATGGTCGACCGCTGACGAAATCTGCAGCAGCTCCAGATCCCGTCTACCGCAAGTCGTGCCAGTGGAATACAGCTGTTGATATGTTGCTCGTGATGTACCGGTGGCATGATTCGGGTCCCATTGCAACCACCTTGCTGCTGACTTCTGCAAGGTCATCAAAAGCCTCACAACCGTTTCTGCAAGGGACGGAGTAGACAGGCGGCTCTATCCGGCTACCAAAGGCTGAACAACTGCCGCAGGTGTCATGCCCTCAAGCACCACAGACACAGTCCACAACGTCCTCTAACCCATTCCTGCTGTCCCTCAATGGCTTTGATTGCGCATTGATCATGAGTAAAAATAGATGCATCGGATGCGGATGGTTTTGACGTGCTGAGGGCGCCTCTCCCGATAAAAACTCCTGACGATCTGCATCGTCTGCGGAGACGCCAAAAGCCAAGTTTGACTTCACCACCTCTTCCTCTTCCTCCAACGTTCCACGTTGTCATGAACCTGACTATGTGCAGAGATATCTTAAGCTATCATGAGCACCCGATACGCCTTGTAAGGTTTTACAGGACGTGACACACACCTTCCGCTGCCGCGGAGTGCGTGATGTGTCTCCGCGATCGGGATTACTGGCGTTCCTTTCAGAGCCGTAACGTGGCATGGGTCGGCGGCACTGTCTCACACGGCAAGTTGTTCAGAGGCTCAGCCGTCACACAACATGTGCAAAGTGGATATCAGCATCATACCGTAACATTGAAAAGCCACCACGGCGGATTCATTCAGGTACGGTGAGCGGAACGGTAAGGGTAGTCGCAGTTCCGGAATGCAGGACACGACTGAGCTCCAAGCGCGTCCCGCGCGAGGGGCTTTCCAACTCTACCTGATTGACGCGCATTTGAAGGAGATGAAGACTGATATTCAAAGAACGGTGAGGTATACTGAAGAGCCTTAGAGAATGTCAGGTAGATATCAATGGTTTCAGCAGCCCACTATCGTGAATATGACAACACATGGAGCAGCTGTAGCCTTGATTCGGATACGAGCATCTAGCACATGTGTGACATTTTCACCTTCCATTGGATTGTTTGTAGCACATATGCGGACTTTGCTCCCCTCCAGCTCATTGATTTACTTTTTCCCTACCCTGCAAACGTTCGTCCCTCTTTCCTGTTTCGCGTGATTTGTTCCTCACCAAGTCTTTCCACTTCCGTTAGCTCGTTTCCTCACTTACGAGAACCATCACCACCTATCGATATCCTAGACCTCCACTATTAGCAATTCCGTAAGTTCGTGAACGTCCTTCCTGCAGAGCCATGTCTGGGTAACGTACTTTGGTCATGAAGTACATCCTCTAACCCTCACCGTAGTCCTGATATCTCCTCTTCACTCTCATAATACGTGAACGTCCTCCACCGCCGCAAGTCTCCATCAACAACTTAAACGCATTCAGATCCCACAAGCCAGACAAACCAGGCCGGATTCCTACCCTGCTCTGTCTCATGAGCAATCAGCTATGAAGTTCTTTGTGGAATGGGCGCTATGGGAAAAGATGACGTTTGTGAGAAGTCCAGTCCTCCCGCAGTCATAGGCATTGGTGCTGATCATTTGCAGGTTCTCGGATGTGCTTTGGTACGATCACTCGTCTACACCACAGGGATACGGAAGCTTACACCGTTGCTTAGCTGCTTACAATAGGTGCCGGATGCTTCAAGCTATGGTACAGTCACTGGAGGATCAGAAAGTACACTGCTTTAGAGGCTGCAGCAAGGACGACGGTAGGACCTGAGATGGCTCAACGCAAAGAAGCAGAAAGAGAGATACCGTTTGGCATAAGGGCGCTGGAACGTGGCATTGAAGTTGAGGGCGTCTGGATCTCCAAGACAAACACGCCTGCTCCAAGCCATCCTTCCAGTCCTGCATCGTCGGTGTGGAGTGAAGCTATCGGACCCACACCAACTCGAAGTCGACTGGGATCAGACGTGCCGTACATTGAGCTCTCTCACCCAGTCCTGCATATGCGAGATGACAGTAGCTACAGCTCAAGAGCGAGGTCAAGCTCGCGATCCGCTTTCGATCGCGCCGTCTCAGCTGAACGGCTGCCGAGTCGCCCCTCGTCCTCTGGTACACAGAACGAATTTTCAGCTGCCAACCTCTACGCGCGACCCGTCTCCCCAGGTTCCCAAGCGTCAGGTACAAGGGGAACGCATCCGTACCCTCCGACAAGCTTTCGGTATCCGAGCAGTCAACTTCTTCCCCGCCAGTCGCAAGTATCTGACAGCAGTAGCAACTGGACAGGTAGGTATTCTTGATCTATTGTATCGACAGCTGAGCTGACCGATTACAGTTCAGGATCTGAATGGCGGTTCAGGGTACAACTCGGCGAACACCTCAACCCCACCATCACGCGAGTCGAGTGCTCAGTTCAACGAGTTCGTCAACCAGGCCGCTCCCGCTCGGGACGGAGTTACGTTGGATGTCTCACAGCTTGCCACAGCTCAGTCGGCGCTAGTCACAATGGATCGAAGAACCGACCTTGACCTCCTCCAAAGCCATCGGCTGTCGCATGTTGCTGAGACTGGGCAACTTGCTCCTCGTGCGAAGCGGATCGGTCCCAGTGGAGAATGGTCAAGTATGGGTGCCATGACCGCGACAGCGGGCCTTGCCAATACCTTGTCCCCTCCAGTGACACCACCAACAAGTCAGCCCGACTGTTTCACGTCACATAGGAAGACGCCGTCACCGCCGAAGGAACCCGACCCTTTCGCAACTCCAGTAGAAAACAATCAAACTAACATGCACGTTCCTCAAGCTCAGAATCCGGGAACACAAACACAGATCATGAACATTCTGACCTCTTACCAACACAACGCACAACACAGTATCACTACTCACACAACCGACTTGACACCAGCACCCCCAGTTGCTGTCAAAGAGTCAACACGTATCTCCCCCGAGCACTTGAACGAGCCAGCGATCCAGCCGGATCGTCGCTCGCATGTCATCCGCAAGGTCAATTCTGGTTTCGAGATTCTCCGCCCTGGTACTTTCGCTCCGCCGACGCCCACTTCCGAGCCAGACGATGATCGCCGCCAATCTAAGAGGTTGCAGAAGAAAAGACGCTCTAGCAAAGTTTCGGCCTTCCGCGAAAGTCTGTAGATAAGCTGTCAAGGCCACTTAGTCATCTTCGTTGAGGTGTGCTGACGGGTGTTCTGAAGGGCTAAGTGGGCGTTTTCGGCCGTCCATTTAGGTTTACGACTTGGGCCGGTGCATAATGCGGCTATGGGTTGTAATGCTTCTTTTCTCTCTCTTGTACAGATGTCATGTATTACCTTTACGGGTTAAGATGGGATTGCCCGTATTTGGCCGCAGCATGATTGAGTCGTTCGGGTAATGGTAATGACATTTGCATAGCTTGCAGGCACGACGTGCTTCAGCTCACAGAGTAGCTACAAACTCACTTCTAGCCTTCTATACGTCTGCCACAATGTCCCATGCTCAGCATTATAGAATGGTGGTCATTCCGAATGAGCACATCACGTGCACTGTACTCGTGGAACCGAATGAGCTTAGCGTGACTCAATTACAACACAACTAAGACCTCAAGCCGACGTACTCCTACACTTCATTTTTCCATATTGCTCCCTATGGAAAGCATTATGTTGACGTCGGACCCTGTAGTTCCTGTTCATATGATAAGTTGAAACATGATCTTATCAACATCCTTACATTGTTTTACGTCCGTTGGCAAGCTATGTCACGTCCAGCATATACGTAAAGATAGCTCGGCCTCTCCGCTCCGCGCTACAATCTCAAAATTCACAGAAGCCAGCTGCCCTCCGGCAGACCCCGAAAGTTCAGCAGAGGTGGCTGTATGCCTTGATACGCACGCTTACTGCTGTGCGGCTTAACAGCATGAAATAGTGTTGAGTTGGGCAGTCTCATGACTGAAGTCTTGCTTCCCAACAGCCTTGTCAGATTCTCTCTTACATCAAGGTCTATAGTCTTATCATTGTGCCTAATTCGACGACCTACCCTTCTCCTTAGCTAGAAAAGGTGTTCTAGACTACTGGAAGAAGATCTGCTTAGCCTAGTCAGTAAGAGCTCTCTTGTTTGAAGTAGGAAAGAAGCTCCACTCACCATTGATCAGCCTGGCTCATCTGTAGATGCAGCTCGTGCATCAAGAAAATGTCAGATTTGTGTAACGCGTGCAGGTTTGTAGCATTGTTGTTGAGGTATGTTCTGAGTCAGGGCTCATGAAGCTGAGAGAGAATACACTTGTATGATATAGTGATTTACTGCATATCGGGAGGTACTTAGATGATGGAAAAAGGTGCTGGGATTGAAAGTGGCCTCGACCGTAACAGCTAACCAGTTCGGTATATTGAGCCGCTATCGGTCAGTTCTTATTGTTGTATGACTCATAGCATTTTGTTAACGTCCCATTCGAAACCTTAGACGTAGCGTATCGTAGACCAAGGCTTCATGCTGAGGAAGGAAGCGGAATCCGTTAGAAGCTATGCTTACTCTAGTCTTTGAACGTCGACCAAGGCTCCCGGACTGCGTGTCTGAGCATATTGTGCTCCTTACCAGTAATTGGCCGCTATCTCATTCGTGCATTCAGAAGGAAAGTAACGTCATTCTTCTTTACCTAATCATTCTATTTCGCCTATCCACCCTTATCGCTTTCTTGACTTTGATGTGTCCGGCTTCTGGGAGAGTTCGATTTACTTCCTTCATGAAGGCCAACGGGTCGTGGACTCTAAAAAGAGCAGAAGCAATGTCGGTTCCCGAATTTACGAAGGTTGTTGCGGAGATTTAGTACGAGATGACTCATGGTTGCCCGGGTTGCAACTATGCTTATGAGAACATGACATCCTTCCAAGTTTTTCAATTCCGCGCGGTCTGCATAGACTTCCGCCTCAGAGGTTCCTGCACTCAGGGTCGGAGTTTTACCGGTGTATAGACCGCCCTTAACTTGTTTTTGTTCCGACTCTACCTGCTAGTTCTCATACGATCCGCTTTTGACAGCTTTGAGTACCCCTGGGCTGATCTGCACTACCTTGCGCTTCACGCTCCTCTACTGGCAACTCTTCAGTTTCTTAGGCTTGTTGTTCCATACGAGAATGGCACACGGAAGGTGTGACTTCAACGGCTGCCCAGAGGACGCAATCTTCTGTCGAGAGCGTAAGCACAAACTTCATGTATACGAGTACTTACTACACTGACTACTGCAGACCAAATCAGCTTGTCACTGAAGAGTCACGAAATCCATTGCACGGTGAATGGCTGTGATATGCCTCTCCGAAGTAGATGTTACACACGTATCTCAGCTCTTCGCGGACGTCCTCGTGATATTGATACTAAGGTTTGATTAGACGCAAAGTGCCCGATCGACCACTGTTACAACGCGGATCGCAAGAATGAAGGATGTCGCTTCTGTCTTGATCGTAAGTGTTCTAGCGTCTGCGGATGCCAAACCTCGCTGCAATGATTTCCCAGATGTTCATTCTGCTCACCTTCGCATGAAAGACACATGCATGCACGGAGACTGTGCGAGGCGGAGGACTGGGGATGTATTCTGTGACGACCGTACGTATCAATTCGTCTTACTATCGAACCCAGTTGACACAGATGCCAGATTTTCCGGTGCCTACAACACCCAAGGTGCCTACAGTCAGCAAGTGCAAAAAACCACAATGTAATGCACCGTTGCTCCAATTGGAGAATTACGTTTCGCAATACTGTCCGAACCGTGAGTAATGATGCATGGCTCATTCCAAAAACCTGAAACTAGAGTTAGATAGACGGATTCTGTGCACAGCAGCCATGTCAATCGTGGCGTCGTCCAGATGGCGAGTACTGCGATAATCGTACGTAGTACCCACATCATGCTGATGTATAAATACTAAATCAATAGACACATGCCTGGAGAAGGACTGCAAGCAGCACGTCGAGAACCCCGGCTTCTGTAACTATCGTAAGTTTACGTCCGTTGTATATTACCGTGTCTCCAATCTATCGAACTATAGAAGCACTGCGTGGGGCTGACCAATGCAGATATCTGCTGCCACAAAGAGTGCAATGCCGGACGGTATCTGAGATTTCATGAGCATCAAGGCGCGCGGCTGTCGGATTTCTGTTCACTACGTAGGTGCCTCTGCGGTATATCAGACCAGGCTTGACTGAGTCATACTTGTAGATACTTGTGCTTTCGAGTATCCGTTGTGCACCAGGAACAGCGAGGGCCGCAGGTACTGCATTACACGTACGCTGATCGCTGATAAGTTTTGTATCAAGTCTGTTACTAATATTATGTAGATCGTTGCGAAAAGCCTGACTGCAGTCGGGAAAGGGGCTCTGTCGGTGACCAAAGTTCCGTCATCGGACGTCTCTGCAACCAACTTACGTGCTCTTCCGTCGTCGTACATTTTCAGCAGGGTCTTAAGCTCACCTATCAAAGATGCATCCGAGGAGATCTACAACCGCGGTCGTAAGGAGAATATGCGAGAATCACAGAATCAAGCACTGGAGGCCGCTTTCAAGGAAGGATACCACCGCGCTATCGTCGATGAGAAAGACCGTGCCACCCAGGAGCGAAAGAAGCAAGAAGCCGTAAGAACGGCTCAGAGCATCCTGAATGATGAGGTTCGTTACCGGGGACCACCGGCTCAGCATTCACAACCAGCAGCACCACCTCAAGCGATACCAGCGCACCAGACATACCAGACTGCAGAAGTTGTAACCAACCTGCGGGATTTCAACAGATGGGACTCCGATGTCTCCTCTGGTCCTACGTACAAGAAAAAGAGTGCTACACACCGTCGAGGTCCCTCAAAGAACGGCCCGCCTGTTCCGCCAAAGGTGCCTGAAGAACCACAAGCACCGCCACAAGACCAGCGGATGCCTGGATGTTGGACGGGTTAGTACGGCACCAGTATGACTAAACACATGCTCACTTTTCCTTCCTGGGTGTGATGGTTTTGGATTTCCTTCCTGGGCTTGCGGTGTTTTCTACTTTGAGGGTTTCCTTGTTTCCTTCTATTAATCTTGATATGGCGTTCGGTTGACCCACTGGAGGTCTATAGGGAGAAGGAAGATATCAAGTTGAGATTGATGAGGTGCCTGATCGAGTTCACCAGCACGACTTTTTGATTTCCTTGGGGTCTTGGCATCTTTGCAGGCCTATTTCCATCGAGAGCACCAGGGCCAATTCATAGTCATTACGAGAGGAGTTCTTAGAGAGATCCTTTTTCTTTACGGGCATCGGTTCGGTGTTGGAAGCAATGAGACATCTTCCCTTCCATCCTCATGATGCAGGTTTGAATCAGAAACACACTAAGAAATGGCGCAATTGATCATGTGACAGCTTGGCTACGTGGAGTACATCAAGACCTGTCTTACCTCCAGATGAGAACGCCGTTTCCTTACGTCTGGTTATGCATTTGCTGGCCGTGTGGCAGTAGTCATCATTGGTGTGAATGTAATGGATGTCCTTCAACCCACGCATCATGGCCACTCGAGCCGCTCAGACCTATGGAAGAGCTGCCAAGACACGGTCAAGACCAATTGGCACCTAGGACTATCCGCATTCGGTGGACCTCCGGTGCACTTTCAGATAGTATGAGCCCCTGTTTCTATCACGTGATAGCATGTATTGACTACTCACGTAGTTCCACAAGAAGTTCGTAGAAGACAGCAAATGGATTGACGAGCAGATTGTACCTAATTCTCCCCGTCCTATGCCTACAGTGGACTTACCATGTCTAGTATCAAGAGCTGTTTGGCATCAGCCAGGCGCTCCCAGGGCCTGCGAGCACCAAGATGCTCTTTTGCATCAACTCCATCCACGGAGGGTTTAGCGCAGGGTTTCTATCTTTCCTGCTATGGTGGTAAGACGCTGATTGAAAACTCGATACTCATCCAGCCCTTGCTAACAGATGATAGCCTTCCAGGCGCCCTGGGCATGTATGGCCTCTCCCTAGGCGTCTCCAGAGTGGGTGATACACTCCCAGGACCCGTCTACGCCCTGCTCTCCGGTTTGAACGCGGCGACAGTGGGCATCATTGCGCTCGCTGCGGTACAACTAGCTGAGAAAGCTATAACAGATAAGCTCACCAGAGCGCTGGTGTTCTTCGGCGGCGCCGCGGGGATGTTGTATTCTGCACTGTGGTACTTTCCGGTGTTGATGGTTGCAGCAGGTTTGGTGACTGTTGTTTGGGACTTTCGGTGGTTGCACCGAGCGGGTAGGCGGGCGATGGAGAAGGCGGGACTACGGTCACCGGCAAGGGAGAGAGTTGAATCGCAAGTTGAAGCCCAGGGGACCGAGGTGCAAGGTGTCCACTCGGTTGCGATAAGAGAGATACCAGAGGCTCATTTGCAAGTGCGACGGACTGTGGGCCGTGCAGAGTCTTCTGCTTCAAGCCTTCAAACAGCACATGAGGTATCTCTGTCCTCACCGTCTGAGGATGTTGCCCGCACCACCCCCTCAAGCATCCAAATCAGCCTCCTAACCTGGAAGCTCGGCGCCCTAATCATCACCCTCTTCCTCGCCTCCTTCGTCACCATCCTCACCCTCCGCAGCGTCCTACGCACCCCTCCCCTAATCGTCTCCCTCTTCGCCAACCTCTACCTCGCCGGGACCATCATCTTCGGCGGCGGCCCCGTCGTCATCCCTCTTCTGCGCGAGTACATCGTCCAGCCAGGCTGGGTATCGGCGCGGGACTTCCTGCTCGGCTTGGCCATCATCCAGTCATTCCCCGGACCGAACTTCAACTTCGCCGTGTACCTAGGCTCTCTGGCGGTCAAGCACACCGCGGTACCGAGCTTCGTTGGCGCGCTCGTAGGGTTCGTAGGTATCTTTGCACCTGGGATCGTGATTGTAACGGGGGTGATGGGCTTTTGGTCCAAAGTGAGGGGAAAGCGGTGGTTGATCAGTGGGTTAAGGGGTGTGAACGCGGCGGCGGTGGGGATTGTGTACACAGCGGTCTACAGGCTTTGGCAGATTGGATTCGTTGATGAGGGGCATACAAGTGGGAGCGCACTGGGTGCGGAGCCGTGGTTAGTGGTGGTGAGTGCTACTGCGTTTGTAGGAGGGAGGTGGTTTGGGTTGAATGCACCTGGGGCGATCGTACTTAGTGGTGTGATGGGTTTGGTTTGGTATGCAGTGGCGAGGGTATAGGCGGCGGTCAAGACCCACTTCCGCAAGGAAACTACATGTCCAAATGCAGCGTGTTGACAGTTTGTGACTAGCCGTAACTGAATAGATGGCCGAAAGGGCTTAACGTTGCTAATCTTTCCCAGACTGCAGTCTTCCCTCTTGAGGAAACGTCTCTTACAAGCTTGGTTCATCTTTGCTCTTTGCTAATCGAACATCGTTACTCAGTCCACACCATTGCAAATAGTGCAGTATATGCAAGTTTATTGTCAAGTAACGGCTCGATGGAGCCGCTGAGATTTTTGAGCTGTGACGTCAGCCTCTTCGCCAAAAAAGTGTTCAAGGGCGTAAGGTTCATCCTGCTGTTGATGGAATCTATCAGTTCGTGTTCCTCCCAAGCAGGTATAAAGTCTGGCTGCACGAGGGCGATCATTCTGCTTATTGCAAGAGAAACCAACAAGCCCATCGACCACAGGCTTTCTGCTTTCGGACTATTGGGTTGATATACTCCTGATCGTTCGTCCAACGGCGGAATGAGGGACTGAAACTTCATTCTCCAGTCCGCTAACATGGCTCGTAAGTGCAGAAGTCTAACAAGAAGCCTGTTGCTGTCCGCTGATTTCTCCGGATTAGAGTCGCTGTCTATACTCTCTTGCTTGAGGGACCGAAAGGCCAAAGAGTTATGGTAGAAATCCATGATCAGCTCGCGCAATTGCCATGGTGTATCGGTTCCCTGGGCTCGAGCCTTGACTGTCTTCCAATCTTCACTCACCAAGAATAGGTCAGGCGGAGCAGCATCCACTGTGAACAGAAGGTAATGGCTGAATACTGCAAGAACTGTACGACCGTAATCATCCGCAAAACTTTCCGGTCCGAGCAACTTTGCTAGCTGCGCTGTCCCGCGTACGTGGTGTGGAAATGGATCTCGCTCTTGGTCGCTCGTTGCATCAAACAACTCAAAGCAACCCAACAGCATTGTTGCACTGACTAGATCAGCGGTCAGACCGCTACGGCTCCTGCTGTTGATGGTCTTCTGTATCGCGCCGAGAGCACGTCCATAAAGCTGGCGACTTTTACGGATGACACCCTGATCACCGGTGACCATACCCGCATGACGGACCAAGACACTGCGTAGGGCTTCATCCAATGGGGCACAACCGCTACGGGAAGCCCGGTTGAACACCAGGGTGAACCATGGCGTAAAGGGGTCGATGGTAGCCTTGGAGCTATTGTTGAGGGCATCGGTGACTATCCCCGACAGGAATTGGACTAGATATGCGTTGAATGGTTTGGGGCCCGCTTTCAGATTGTTGGTATCCCAGTTGAAATTCCGTCGCGTTCCATCTTCAGCCTCTTCCGCGACTACGTCCGTCTCCTCTACCAGCTGGAACCTGGAAGTTCTTGAAGACTTGGCAATGGGCAAAGGGCCATCCAGTATATCCTCCAGTGATATCCAGCCCTTCGATGATGGACTAGGCGGAGACGCAGAGATTATGTTTGTGGCTAGTGTCTCTGCTTTGGATGGAATCTGTCCTGGCGTGGTCCAACCGCCACCCTGCGACCGGGTTTCCATTGTCTCTTTGAGCGGAAGTGCACCGCATGGACGGCTGTCTGCAACATATTGAACCACCTCTCCATACGCGTACCTTGCCTTTAGTACATTGCGAATCATTTTTTGCCCTACAGGTCTTGAGAAGTGGTCCGAAGCCCATTCTGCGAGTTTGTTCTTCGACCAGGTAGGGTTTTGCCTTCGCTTTTCTCGGATGGCTTGTCTCTCGCCCTCGCTCATCCGAGTATGAGTTCGCAGTTGACGATCTCGTTGCATGGTGCCTGTATTTGGTGATCTTCCTTACATGTAGTTGAAGAGCAGGGAGGAGGCTTTAAAAAGAGGGCTCCCCTCTTCCACACAGAGTTATTGAGCAGATGAGAGGAAACATCGTTCAGACCGAAGTAAATCTACCCCACCTCCAACCCAGATACAACAACCAGCAAAGCCCAGCATGGATCGTGGTTATTATGAGTCTCGAAAACTACGCTTTCATTGTGTGGCTGGCGTCGTGCATGGTGCGAACGTCCATCTGCTGAACTTGAAGGGTGAATAAAAGGTCCAGTCTACCTCTACTAGGCGGACCGACTGGAACCTCCTCCAGTACAACGTCCAGTCTCGAGCTCCCTTAGGTTTTCATCTGCGACAGTCTAACTTATGTGATACCGTGATAAGTTGTAATTGGGTATTGAAATCTCGCTAACTATTCTTCCATCAATAGCCGGCTTACATAATTAGGCTTATTAAGAAGCTTGACGTTAACACAGCCCGAGCTGAACTTCCGGAAGATATCGAGAGCAATGCAAGCAAAATGCTGATATAGAGCCAGATTCAATAACGACACTTTCGGTGCATCATGAAATCCACTATTCTCGGTGGCATTCAAGCAGACCAAGGCTCAGGTGAGCTACGGTTGTCTCGTTATCGTTGAGAGTGCATCACCGAGAGACATTTTCTTATTGTCTCTTAACTGCCCTGACATGAAGCAATAGCAACTCTGCGCCTGATATGTGACTCTCGAACGTCACGCTGTACCAATAAGAGCCTTACTACTCTGGCATCATCTACTTGGTGCTGGGTCTTGGAGGACGTCAGTTGCTCAACAACGTGACAAACTGTCTTTACCCTACTATCCTACAATCACGAACTGATCATTGCGGTTTTGTCACGGCACCGGGGACAACTCACGTGAAGAGATGATTGATGCAGCGAAACAGCGGCGGTAAAGCAGATGCAGCATACAGTGCAAATGGAGCCGGATCCTGGCGCTCATACTCTAAAAGAGCACTCTCAGCCAATGAGCAGGCTGAGATGCCTGTAACCTTCGGTCCTTTCAACAAGACGCATGTTTCCATCGAATCGTCCGGTGTATGTAAATACACACACGAACAAGGCCTCACCGTTTGCCATTGGCACGACCATTGATTGAATAAACGCACAACCACAATAATAATGCTGAAAGTTGATCGCGGCACCTTTCCGCTAGCCGACGGAGATGTCTGCTTCGCGAGGATGAAGCCTCTGGCGGATACGAACTTGGCATCATCCTGATATTGCTCCACTGATGCGCCAAGCTCTTAGCCGGTGCCAAGCAATAGGGCTGTGAACGGAAACCCCGATCTTGGAACGTCTTTTGCGCAAGCCACGACGTTTGCTGCCCCTGTGTTAGTTCAGCCGCATACCTTGAGGTTGTAAATGTAGCGGTCACCATGGTGCCCAACGGTTATGCGTTACCGAAGCCATGCGGAGAAAGGGCAGGAGAAGGTGCGGAATGACTCCAATTGTCATTGCTGCGCAAGCCACTGCATGGCGATAGCAGCTGGATGATGCAGGTCTACAGACATCCAAGGATCTCTGCTTGAACTGATACCTGGAGACTCTATTCTTGTTGATGCTGTAGGTACCCAACGTAAGTCTATCGTCGAAGACACCGCTGGCTATAAGAGCAATGGAAATTTCTTCAGAATCCTCATTTCAGAAGGCAGTTCAGACCTGTTCATAGCATTCATTCAATCAAACATCATTCCTTCCATCATGTTCTCTCGTCTCGTTCTATTCTTATACCTTGTTGCAGGGTGCCTCGCCTTTACTTACGACGTTCCTCCCTGCAAGGGCAGTGATCCTGCTACGAACCAGACCTGCTCAGGCTATGGATATGACGATACGTGGATCATTGGGCGAGCAACTGGGACCAATAGTGAGAAATACATTACTGTCAACAACACATGGCCTCCACCTACAATCAGCGTCTGGAAGGGCGAGAGAATCAGGATCAAGCTGATCAATCAGCTTCCTGATGATGAGCCGGTAACTCTGCACTTCCATGGCCTCCTGCAGAGAGACGGTTATGTTGTTATGGATGGGCCGCAAGGCATTGTGCAAAGGTTTGCAGACGAGACCACCCAGGAATATCGATGGTGGAACTGTAGCTAACAGCCAAGCAGCGGTATCGGTTTCGGCAAGCAGTTCATCTATGACTTCCCAACAACGCAAGCGGGAACCTACTGGGTTCATTCCCATGCACCGGGACAATACCCAAAGGGGCTTCGCTCACCACTCATAATCAAGGATCCTGCCGATCCTAACAGGCCTGGCATGCAGTACGACAAGGATTTGGACTTTGTTGCAACAGTGAGCGATTGGCAAGTATTGTGCTTCTGAAGGAATGTCACATTGTCTGACAGCGTGCAGGTGGAAAGACTTCTGGAACGCGGAGTATCTGTACACAAGCAATGCCTGTACAAAGGGTAAAACTAATCCGAATGATTTCAAAGGTCTTGAGTTTCCACCCGACAGTAAGTCTTGCCCCTTGAAGTTAAAAGTCTATACTAATCATCGCCGATGTTCAGAAATCATCGTCAATGACATTGCACCTGAATGGAGAAGTACTGTAGGTGCCAATTCGATGCTCTACACCGTACCTCCAGGAAAGAAGGCCAGGCTCCGCATCATCAACATGAGCAGCTATGCTCAATTCACTGTGTATGCATCCGATCAGCGACAGATGCAGATTGTCGAGCTCGACGGAGTGCTGGTATCCGCCAAACCCGATGTAAAGACCAATGGCTTCTCACTTGCCAGCGGTCAACGAGTGAGCATCATTATTGACGTACCATCGCGCGAATCTACGTTCCGGATCTTGTTCGTTGCGGAACCAATAGTCTCGGGAGCGTACACGGACTGTGACAACACGGTCAACCCATGCTGTAAAAGGCCGCCTCCCAACTGGGCTGGAACTGCAGCTCAATTCGCCTGGATTCAGATCCGAGGTTCAGACTTCATCGCACGTCAAGAACCGACCGCTGCAGACTTTACAGTGGGCAACGAAGACAAGCGGTTCCTCAAGACCTGGGCCAGATGCGTCGACGAATACGCTATGCCATATTGGCATGGTCGACTCAAAGTTCCACGCAAGATGGACACAAGAGCCGACAAGCTCCGCATCAAAGATATCTGCGGAATCACCGAGATTGGCGGTCACCCCCTGTCCGCTACAGTAACAGTGCCTTATGACACATTCGGTTTCACGGAGACCAATTTTCAGTCTGTGGACAGAGAGCCAGCTTGGGAAGTTCCGCCTTATGCTGCGGACAGAATCCATCAGATCTACATGCAGGATCACAAGGATGTAGGTGGTGGCGACGGAGAGATTGGAAGAGGAGAAATGGGCACCACTCTCATGAATAAGGCCCCCAATTCGCTGTAAGTCATATGGGTCGCTCGAATTTAAATCCATCTGAACAGTGCTAAGCCATCTGCAGGTTTCACTGGAGCGAAACAGACCCCTCTAGACCAGATGATCCGAGAGGAACAACATTAGAATTCGTTCTTCGGAACCGCGGCTCGGACAACTTCCTTCTCACAGACGCTAGAGTGTACCCTGATGGGAATCCTGCCGGTGAACATACCATCATGGCAAACACTGCCGATGAGGTCCACTGGCTTGTTGTCCGCACCGGACGAGGTGATCATCCAAGTATGCTTTACCCTGCCACCAGAGGTTGTGAAGAAGCTAACACTTTCTACAGTTCATCTCCACGGGCATGATTTCCAGATACTGTAGGTCTTCGCTCATTGGATGGCAGATATGAGGCGCATAACTGACTTTCGAACAGGGCCCGTCTCCCAGCTGGCACAAGCGACCTGGGCGTGCCTAAGAACTTCATTGACGATCCAGTACAAGACAGAGACGGCACATACGGCACACTCTACAACGCCACAATGAGGGTGATGAGCCAATACCCCGTCCGCAGAGACACTCTCATGATCGAGCGAGGCTGGACCTATGTCCTAGCCTTCAAAGCCGACAATCCAGGCGTATGGGTATGTTGCCAACTTACTATCCGTTTCCTGTTTCAACACTAACACATCGCAACAGGCCCTCCACTGCCACAACGACTTCCACTCCTCCACCGGCATGATGATGCAAGTCGTCGAGCGCCCCAACGACCTGCGCAAACAGCTCGGAACCTTCCTCTACCAATCCACAGCCGGCAACCCCTACCTACCCTTGAACTGCCCTTGGGGCAGGCTGGATATGGGTGTGGGCGGGACGGACAGCGCGTCGAGGAGGTATTCGGCGGCGGCGGGGGAAGCGGCGATCTGGCCGCCGGTTGGGCAGTTGTTGGGGACGAGCTATGATAGCTATGCGATGAAGATTGATCCGAAGGTTTGGTTGTGCTTCACGCCGAATACGGGGTTGGATGCTGCTGCTTAGTGGTGCATTGCACTTGGGTGGAGGCGTTGTTGTAATGTGTGGTTAGGGTTCTTTGAAAAGCGCTGCTTGGGTTCTGCTTGCGACTTCTTGTTTCGGCGTTGGTCGTTCCTTCCTGTTTTGTTCATCAAAAGGCGCGTCTCGTTTTTCCAGGTTTGCGTGTTTGCCTGTGCTCGACGCGACATGGTACATGTCAAGATCTCTCACAGTATTGTATAGACGAAGAGCGCAGGCAACGTCCTAGGCGGTCTTGAGCCTGTTCAGCATATTGTCACACTTTTTCCCTAGAGATAATGATAATGTCACTCTTGGAAATGTCAACATCGTTCCGTTGTCTCATCTGGTGCTCCCATCGCTGCGCACAGCGACATTCAACTTTTAGAGGTTTGAGATGTGATAGCCTGTCTTTTGAATGATCTGTTCTACTTTAATAGCGTAAAAGAATAGAAACACTTGTCACGCAAAAGATTTTTAGTTGTTGCCTCCCTTGCTTGATACGAGAGTAGGCGTGCAATACTACTGAGCAAGCTAGGTGGGGTAAACCACCAAAAGCTATCCTGCATACGAGCGACAGCAAGCAAACGAGATCTCATATCCGGGCGACACAAGTTTTCTAGCACGCTCTAGACTCACCCGTTTCATCGAAGAGTCAGTTCAGGAAGGCGTTGAGACATTCACGATGTCTTCCTTGACGAAGGCCACTGTGAAAGCACGTCAAGCTCCAAACAGAGTTTGACGAGCGGTGTGCATAATCTGAAACGCACAAAACAAAGTCACAAGTCAAAAATCGTCCTCATCTCGCACTCATCTCAAGATTCTTCAAGCTTCGCACAACAACACAGACAAGTTAAACTCTTCTTTGCAGACCCATCACAAAGACGGGAAGCAACAATGAAAAGTAAAAGGTTGATATCAAAAATTGCGCCGGATAGATGACCTAAGCCAGCTAATACCGACTCCCAACCGCGCTGTGCAATGCAGAGGGATTCGATACCTGAAGTGCCTTCTTGAGCGCACACAGGCCAACAAGGTCTGAGAACGGTTAGCAAATGTGAACAGTAAGGGGGGGGGTAAGAGGAGAACTCACAAGTATGAGAAGGGAAAAGAAGAAGAGAAGAAGTAGGTTTGGAGCGAGGGTGCGCAGTCGTTTTATACACAGCACCTGTGGCCTGTGCTGCTTAGCCGGACTGTTGCTGTGTCAACTTGTTACCGCTTTTACTGAGGGTTCCAAGGCTTTCGTTGGAAGCCTGGAGCGGTGTGGGACTGGCTGGGAGCGGGCGGTGTGAATAACGGTGTGTACGGTGATCCATAGATTCACTGATGCTGTTTCGGGCCCGAAGCTGTCCACGGTTTTGGCTGTACCGGTACCGGACGCCAGCATATGAAATTTGGTACATAGAACATGGCAGAACCACCAGCAGTCTCGAGTCTTCCCAACTATCAGCCACTAGTGTTCTGAAGTATTCTCACTAATGCGAAGAGCGTGCTGGAAGAGGGCAGGACGTTGCTCCGGAGCACGTGACCGCGAAAGGGGAGCGCAGGTCTAAGCGAAGGGATCCGAGTCCCACTTTTCTTCAAGCGGAGGCTCGGAAGCAGAAGAGAGGGTTGGTCCGCCCAAAGCGGAATTTGAGACTTGCAACCGCGAGCGATAACTCCAAGTCTGCCATGATACGAGAAATCTGAGAAACCCAGGCTATCACAAAGAGCGTAGGTCACTCCAGGTTCGCTCTAGATTTAGATTTTGCTTAAACGTTGTTGGACTTTACTGCCCGGTCGATGGTAGTCTAATTAGCACGCTGTTTACCAGAGTGAATTGTAGAATTGAGACAATTGGTCGCATTTGTTAAGCACAATTTGATTCGTAGTATTACGGTATCACTTAGGGTATCATACAAGCAGCAGCACCCTGTAAACAGCAAAAGCCATAGAATGCAAAAAATGTGAGATGACGCCGATGCAACCACTCCTTTGCCTCCCATGCTCCGTGCAGTCGTAAGGTTCCCATATGAGACGTTGTCCCTGAGCTCCATGGTCAACCCGGGCGTAGTAGTCCGTCACCCTTTTGCCTTTCCATCATCAACTTGGAATATTGAATAGATTAACTCCTCTCGTTCTTTCTCGTGCCATCACGCTCTCGCTATGCACCATCAAAGCCCTTGCCGTTTGAGCGCCTTGTGCAAAGTTTACCAGCCTCCTACTTATCACATCCCCCCTCTTCCCTGCCCTTGTATCCCTCCCATACCCATACCACCCATATTCTGGCCCTGCATGCCTTTCCCCTGCATCTGCGCCGCAGCAATCATCCTCTGCTGTTGCTGCTGCATCTGCTGCGCCTGGAGCCTCATAGCAGCCACATACTGCTGGTTCATCTGTTGACCCGCACCACCCGCACCGGGATTCTGTCCCATCGCACCGGCCTGCATCAACCTCTGCCTCAGCTCCGGAGATATATGCCCGCCGTTCTCGTTTGCGATTTGCTGCATCATGATCTGCTGCTGTTGCTGTTGCATTCGTTGCTGCTGCAGATGCGCTCGGGCGCGCTGTTGCTGGATCTGTTGTTGGATCTGTTGTTGTCTCGCAGCCGTGGCTTGTGGATCGTTGGGGTTCGTCATCATCTGCGGCTGTGGTGTACCTGCTGGGTTGCCGGGACCGTTGCCCTGAAGATGGGCCATTTGATGTTGCATCTGCCGGGCCAGTTGGGCTTGATACATCTGGGGGGTTTGGCCCTGTGAGGCGGCTAGTCGAGCTTGCTGGAAGGCCCGCATGGTTTGCATTTGCTGCATCTCTTCTTGTGTAAGATTCCTGCCCTGTGCCATGGCTTGTGCCGTGATCTGCCTCGTCCTGAGCATCGCAACTTGTTCCGGTGTCAGTTGCTGGTTACCCATCATGGGCGCTCCGCCCATCAGCATTTGACCTCCAGGTCCAGCCATGCCGCCATTGATAGGACTTCCACGATTTATACGAGGCGTACCTTGCATCTGGCGATTGACAGGAATGCCTTGCGGTATGGGGGTTCCGTGAGTCATCTGAGGTGTGCCTTGCTGACTTCCGGCCTGTCGACTGACTTGTCTTGCCATGGCCTGTTCCATCGCTGGTGAACCCTGCTGCATGGCCGACGGCGGTCTCGGAGGACTTCCAGCACCTTGTAGCGAACCTCTTGCCGCCATCGGCTGGCCGCCCATCGGCATGGTGGTCACAGGTCCCATCATCGGAGAGGATGCGTTCATTGGCGTTCCATTGCGTACAACCGGTGACATGTGAGGCGCCTGTGACACTTGAGGCATGTTGGGCATAGCAGCCGCCATCATCGGAGTACCTTGGGCTGGAGTTTGGCGAGGCTGCGGCCTCTGTTGTGCGGCCTGTGCAGCGGCAGCTTGTTGAGCAAGCTGAGCCTCCTGCATTGCCTGTGCTCTCGCCATGGCAGCTTGTTGCGCAGCCGCCTGTTGCTGCATATGAGCTTGCTGCTGTTGCTGTCGTGCCCGAGCCATGGCTGCCTCCTTTGCGCGCTCCTCCATGTCCTTCCGTCTTTGCTGCTCTTGCTGCTCACGCTTCATCTGCAAGGCCCTTGACTCTTCCTCCTTTTTGAGTCTTTCCTGCTCGGCATGCTCCGCCTTGATGTTCTCAAGCACTTTGAATCTACTGTACCCTGGCTGGAACGTTCCTGTACCACCTTGACCGTCACCTGCCGCAGCGTTACCGCCAGCAGCTGCGCTCGTTACAGGTCTCAACCGCTCATCACCGGCAAGCATAAAGTTCTCATCAGCAGCAGCTTGCTTATCGTCAGCTTCCATTTCGGCGCTCGTCCTCTTACGACTCTTGAGCTTCGGTGGTGGATTGCTGTAAAGCGGATGTTGTAATAGCTCAAGCGTCTCTTGCACTTCCCTGAAGTTCTTTGCCGGCTCGAGGTATAGTACTGGGTTCTCACGGATCAGCACTGAAGCTTCAAACTCCTGGTGATTTTTCTCATCCAACATCATCTTCTGCCTTTTTGGCGTAGGCGGAGCACCGTCCTTCGTTCCATTTGCAGCCTGTTGCTTCCGACTCGACCGATCTGGTATCGGAGTCATTGCGAGTAGCTGCTTTTCCACATGCAAACACATCGGTGTTGAGTGTAGCACCCTTGTAAACACTCTAGCAGCCTCCTTCTTCCTCCTTGAGGATATGGGCTGTCCCGGGGCAAGCATGTTCTCCTTGTCTTGACCGTCGGCTTTCTCCTTGCCATCAACGCCATCTGCTTGGCCATCTGCCTCTGGATTCTCCACCTTCTTGATCTGATCCGGATGTGGTACAAATGGGGAAGGTGTGAGATGTTCGCTCGGGTCATGCACATTGGAGGTTCCGGATTTTGCGTCTTTAGCCGTGGCTACTTTCGCGGACTTGGATGCGTCTTTGTTCCTGTGGTCGTGGATCTCAACAATGAGACAGCTATCGTAGAACTTGACACCACTCTTCAACAGCTCTTCCAGCATATTGTGAGGTACAGTCTCCTTTCTGAGGTGCTCGAGAAACTCCTTCATGGGGGATGTGTAACTGAAGGGTTCTTCTTGCTGGTCAAACCGGAAGTATGTGGGATGTAAATGTACTATGAGCGAAGGCGGGTTGCCTCTGAACTTCTTGAGGATGAACTGGCTCGTCCGAACTAAAGCCATGTGTCAACGGGTGCATCTACAGCAGATGCGCAATTACCATACCATATGGTTCTTCCAAATTTCTAACCGGTGGTACGGTATGTGCCTCGTGTACCGCTCCGTCTATCGCAGTCCTAACCTTGGCCGGGCGTTGGGACTCACGGCGCTTCGGCAGAGCCTGCGCAGGCCGAGTGGCCGTCACCGTCGCCGCGGCCATCTTCCCCTTGGACTTCCCCTAAAAATCCCCGTGTTATCGTGTAAGTACTGGCATGCGACGTAGTTACGGATAGTAAATCGGAAGGTTGATGTTGGATATTCCTATTGGGAGGGGCCGAGACTTTGGAGGTTCAACACGCGATGGAGATGCGGTTATGGATTGAGTGTTGCGCGGCGACGGAGAATATGGGTAAATGTCTTAAGGCGCCGTAGTGTAAGGAAATGTCTGAGTTCGAGATGTATGAAGTCGCAAACGTTGTTTCTGATGGCCTTGGTGATAGGCCTCAATGCGCATCAACCGTGAACAACGTCAGGGTACGTCGTTCGGTGATACAAATATCCGAGCCGAAAGCGCTAATGCCTGAGTAAGGCTGACATCGTGGGGTTCTTTTGCCCCACCACCGTTATCGCGAGGTTCTTCTACCCAGCACCCGCTGTTGGTGGAGTAGGATTGCCTGTTCTTCCCGATCTGCATGTAGTCTTGATACCCAGTGTATTGTATGCCTCTGATTGACTCCTGATCTTGAATCCGCGGTTCAAAAGCTCCTCAATTACGAAGTCATTCGTTATAAGGTAGTGATACACTTCGGTATCCTCATTCAACACAAAGGGCTTATCGATTCAGTCTGTGATATCCTCCTGTTTGGAGAAAGAACACCGTACCAGTCAACGCTTCCACAGGTACACGGCAAACAATCAGGAATGTACGAAAGTTTGGCTATCAACTTTCGTCCACCGCTCCTCAACTCAGCAAACCCCTGGGCAAGCACAAAAGAAGACCTTCTCGAATTATACAAATGCCCCTCTACGGGAGCAGTCACAACGCGGACAAGTCTTCTGAAGGGCTTCTCCCATGATGATTCGATTCACCAATATGCCTACTTTGACACCAACTCCCACCACCCAGACAAGGACTCCAAACCATCCGCAAGCGAAACCAACACCCTCAACACTCTTGGCTACAGTCCTACTCCACTTAAGGGCTACCTCATCTTCATCGAAGAGCTCAACGTGGAACTAGGCAACCCAACAAAGCCATTCATCATCTCTGTCACCGGCTCTGCGGAAGAAGTAGCACAATGCTACGTAGAGATAGCCACAACACAGCGGGCAGTCTCCATGCCCCTCCTCATGGAAGTCAATCTCTCCTGCCCAAACATCCCGGACAAACCGCCGCCGGCGTACTCAAGGGAAGCTCTAGAACAATATATGCTAGCTCTTGCGAAAGTCGTACATGAGTACGAGGCAAGGTGGAAGAAGTGGTACGCAGACCATGCTACTCCTCGCATGAACGGCCGTGGTCCAACTAGGCCTGGGAGGAATACCCCGCGGCTTCCCATCGGTATCAAGGTGCCGCCGTATACCTATGCGGATCAGTTCAAGACGCTCGTGGGTACACTGGCAGGGTATACTGATCAGCCGTTCTCGTTCATCACGGCTACGAATACACTGGGTTCGTCATTGCTGCTGGGGGATGATCTGGAGCCGGCGCTGAACTCATCCCATGCAAACCCTGACCTGACGGGTATAGGAGGTATGGCTGGGCCGGCGTTGCATCCTTTGGCGCTAGGCAATGTGAGAACATTGACAAGCATGCTGAAAGAGCACGAGGCGACGAAGCATGTCCAGGTCATAGGCGTCGGTGGGGTGAGCGATGCGGACGGGTATAGGAGGATGAGGAAAGTCGGTGCCGCGGCTGTGGAGGTGGGAAGTGCACTGGGTCATCAAGGCGTTGCAGTGTTCAAGAAGATTGAAGATGGGCTTGGCAACGAAGGGTGGTGAATATACAAGTCTTGGACTCGTCATTTGATGTAGAGATTGATTGAGATACCCGCAGGCTGTTCTTCGCTAATCGCCGCTGTCCAACTAGCCATATAATTCTATGGCTTTGCATACATTCGCTTCGTCGCGTCGTTAGGCCGTGTCATCGTTAGTTCCCATCCGCACACCCAATGGTAAGCTTTGTACATCGCTCTCAAGTCCAGCGCAATGCCCTTCAAGCACTGTTCAACTTCACGACTATCTCATCCCAGCCAGACCGCCCAAGGGTTTCCTCCCAAAGTCGCCCTTATTCCATCTTTTCACGCTGAAACCAGCCCCCTTCCACATATTGAACTCCAACTTCTGCCGTAGGCTATCCTCTTCACCTCGCGGCTTCCCCGTCGTCTTTGCCTGAAAAATCTCAAACGCCTGCATGTGTGCTGGCAGCCACACTGAGGGATCATTCTTGGTTGATAACGGAACTCTGGGGGACGGCTTGGTGATTTTGTAGGCTGGTGACATGGTAGCTTTGGCGGACAGTGGGTCCAGGTGTCGGTTGCTGGGTATGTTCGAGGATCCGGGTGGTGACATGAAGAACGACGGTGCAAATGGGTGCGCTGATACTGATGGCGTGCCATGATCTGGGGAAGTAGGTGCATTCGGGTGTTCCCAATCGTACGTGAGGAACAGCTCGCCGAGCGGTCTTCGCGCACTTCCGGGCACAGGTGTCGGTCTTGGAGGGCTCATCGAGTTCTCCTGGTCGTCCAGCATCTCCACGTCCTCCGGTTCTACTTCTTCTTGTTGCGGCGTCTGCTGCCTTTGACTCGGCTTTCCCTCGTCCACCGCTACACTGGCTGTATTGCCAAAGCTAGGTAATCCTATAAGGCCCAGGCCTTGCGCCTCTTGGACCTGTTGCTGCTCCTCTTCAATTTGCGGTTCGTTCGATCGTCGCTGTTCTTCTTGCCTGGCGGCATGTCGCGTTCTCGGTCTACGTACGCTCGATGACGCGCCACCGAGCGATTGCGCGATTCGTCGCCTTGCAGGCCTACCCTGTGCCTTGGCCTTTGCCGGTAACTCTGTATCTGCTTTTGGGTCATCCCCTCTTGATCTCGCCTCGTCTACCGCCTGTTGCAAGTCCCTGGGTACGATCGCGTGGATCGACGTCATGAGTGTCGCTCGTCGCGCGAAGGCCGCGTAGTCCTCTTGAAGCAATGCGCCGGCCTCTGCATTCAGCGCAGACGCTGGATTGGGATATATCAACAGACATGATATCGTCTATAAACTAGTCAGAAATGCGCGTTTTTCGACGGGTTGCGTGCCTGAATGCAGCGCGCCGAAAAACCTACCACAAGAATATCCCTCAACGTCAGCTTCGCCTCCCAGTCCCTCTTCAGCGTATCAACGCAAACAGCGCCACTGTTCTCATCGACGTTGGGATGCCATATACGCGTCTTGAACGCCGCTGTCGGCGGGCTGTTTGGATAGGAATTCGGTATATCGAGTCGCAATCGCCAAACTCCCGATGCGTATGGTGTACCTTGCGGGCCGGCTAAAAGAACTTCGAGAGATGTAAGCTCGTCGGAAGCGTGATCGCCTGGTGGAAAGAGGTAATTTGGTGGTAGGCCATCGCTGTGTAGGGAGTTGTGGTCCGCTGCGAGGCGGCGGAGGGATTTGCTGTTCTGGTTGTTGTCAGTAAGGTGCTAAGCTGGTGCGCAAGTTTTAGACGTACCATAACGTCTTGATAATTCTTGATTCTAGCTGTGCTGATTACTTTGAAAGAGTTTGATCAATGTACTTGTAGAGTGAGGAGGTGTTGTTTTGTTGCTTTGGTAGTTGTTGTGATGAACACTGGCGCGTTTATTTCGTGTTGCGCGTTAAGTGCTCCACGAACGTCGCTTAAGTCCGCCTTAGTCCGGTACCGCGGTACACGTCTTTAAGCTGCCTTACACGTCACATTCTTCTGTACACTCACTACTAGGAGACTCGTCTACACTAACAGCAGTCCTCTTAAAGGTAGGAACAATGGTTCATGGAGAAGACTACCTGGGCTCGCGAAAATATGGCAGTACGCGTGAGATCGGACGGAGTCGATGGTAAAACCTCATACCAACATGTCCTCCTTCTCCACGAGTTGGAATCTTTCAAGAGTCATTCTGGAAGCATCTTACTAACTTCAGATCGAGGCTTCATTGCGCAAAATCGAAGAGAAATCTTTGGTTTCGGCTGTCGTTGTTCGCAAGCAGCCTGATCGGGAACCCACTACATCTTGAGCCCAACCGTTCGCAATGATTGCTTTCAAAGCTCCCCTGGTCGTCTCCTTTCTCTGGCCTGTTCTCGCACACTCCGTTTTCAAGATGTTGGGCTCTTCAGGTTGTTATATTAGCCACCTTCACTTTCCTATGCCTGTCTCTTCCAGTGCTGGACTTTCTTGAACTTGGTACCCCTTATATTCAGTCCTGCTAAGCTTTGCAAACCCTCTTCCATTGACATGGGTAGATCTAAACGTGGACGCCGGCCGCCGCCGTTACACATTAGGGCGCTCCTCCACCCTGAGGATCTCATACAATATACTCGGCTTGACGCAGAGCAGCTCCTGCTGTACACGCAATTTATGGATCACTGTTGGACGATCATTGACAACAAATATGGTGGCGGCGGCAGAGCGATTCGGGAGTTAGGATCGTTGACAAGGTTCATTAGGAAGTACTATTCGACCGGTCACATAGAGCCTCCATACGGCTTTGCGGAGGATGCCAAACGACAGTATCAGATGATCACACGAACCTTGGCCGATGCAAGCCCCTCTGCATTGTTCTCGGAAGCCGACTTGGACGTTCTGCCAAACGAGGAGCAAGACGCCAAGATCAAATCACTGGAAAGTGCAATTCTCCGGGAAGATGTACGTAGCGTTGAAGTGACCCAAGAGCTCCAGGATGCGCTGCGGACTTTGATCGCTCTGGAAGCTCATGAGCGTCGCCGTGTTGTTCAGTTCCGTACTGGCATTGCTAGACAGCTAGACGTCTTTCGAAGTGCAGGTGCAAAGCAGCGGGACTATGCGATCCTGCAACGAGAGGAGCAGTACAAGATACAGTTTGCAGAACAGGAGTCGCGCCATCGCCAAGCACTCGAACAATTGGAGCAAACCCACAAGGCACAACTCAGACAATTTAAAGACGGTTATGAAGAGGAGCTGGAGAAACTTCGAAACCAACACGCCGCGCATCTGAAGAATGTGAGGGCGAGGGCTGATAAGAAGTTGAAGGCAGCCAAAGGAGCGAGTCGTTGACGTTCAACGACTCTCGAAGGACCATTTGGCGATACCTTGATGCGTAGGACAGGCCGCTGAGACAGCAATCAGAGCCCACGAAGTCCATGGACAGGTGTTGGTTACGGGTATAGTATTTCTTTGCCGCTCATACCGATAATCAAGAGATCTTCGTCAATTTTTGACGGCCTCGGGAGTCTGGGTTACCTTTTCGATCTATGATATCTCCCAGAAAATAATCCAACCGTCTGTGAAGTCGTTAAGCTAGGGTCATTGTGTGTTAAGCCTAACTTTTGTCCACATTGAATAAACTTCAGTTGCGTTCACCATCCATGCTCACTAGCCATTGTCAAGTCTTCAGCCTTATCCTGTGCGCTAATGTAATCAGCCGTACGCTCAGTCGACCTTCAAGGTCCTTCTCTTATGTCGGTCAGGATGATCCAGCAAAGCGGTCAGTTTCACATCGCCATCATCCGTCTTCTCCCTTTCACCGCCTTCTCTATGTCCGACGGCAACGTCGACGTTTAAATAAATCACTTACAGATAGAACTCAATAGTCTAAACTCTCGACTTCAAACATAATCTGATAGCTTTAACAAAGTTGGCTTCTAGCCACACGTCACGGCTCCGCAACCCATAATCACAACTCTATGCCGAGATGTCTTCTGCATCCCCTACCGAACCGGTAATGGTTGCAGCGGAGGGCTGGAAGATCACAACTGTACCTCTCTACGGAGCCACAATATCCGAGAAAGCCGTCCGTGTGGCTTACCATATAGCTCAAATGCGCAGCTGCTGGCAGGCAGTTGTCCCTAAAGTCTGCCCAAAGTTTCCGTTAGAGCTAGACCTAATGGTTATTGAAGAGATCCTTGAATCGTTCTCAGCGCCAATGGCGTCAGCAGTGTTCGACAGGGGAAAATGGACCCTGGGATACCAGGATGAGATGCTCTGCTTTGAGTACAAGGTATGCAAGGTTGTCAGACTCTGCGATCGACTAATCGGTTAATACCTTTAAGGATCTTGAAGATCAAAGTCTTGATCACTCCCTATTTTTCCGACCTTTCCGCAGCCCTATGAATTCCAAGAACCCCGACTTTGCATACAGCAGATACACTCGTGGATGTCTCACCATGTCTCGCGCCGACATACCCACTCTCAAAAACAGCTTAGTCTTCAGACTTTTGGCGCAGTACTTTGAGCGGTGGTTACCGATCGCCTTTCATAGATTTGCTTTCTTCCCACGTGTGCACGACACACATCTCCAAGAACAGCGAACAGAGGACTTCGATCACTTTGCACTTCTACTCAGCAATTATACTTTCGACAAAGGAGCCGAATTGGAACCTACTGAGACATCTGGCGGACGAATCCCTGAGCACTGATAAATCCCATATGCTGGGGCGCAATTGGTGCGATGCAGCCTATCAACATTGGCTCAAGAGCTGTGGTGTTCAGCTGAGCGAGGAGGAGAAGCTTTGCGGTCCGAGACTGGTTGTGATTCAGGATCTCAAACACGAGGAAGAACCGACAAAGTAAGAACAGGAAGAGGTGCTACAAAAGCAATAGCTCTTTAGAAAGAAGTAAGAAGAACAAATAAGACTTCGATCTATAAATCTAAATGACAGCGACGTAGTGCGGAGGGACGAGGTCCAAGAACAACTGAGGTCGAACAACTGGGTGGGCATTGGGATGGCCAGTAGCAGATCAACGGAGTGGGAAGGAAGCAGGGCAGAAGTACCAGAGGGAAGGCTTTTTGTGCTCCAGTCTTACTTCGACGAAAGTGTCTAACAAGATATTTTGGTAACAGTTCACTTTTTTTGCCCAGTACAGTTCCTGCTCAAATGCTTACTCAGTCTCCTTCCTAAGTCACAGTCAACTTCAGTAAACAGCGCAAACGGAACTCCTAGTCTCCACACACATCACACTTGTCTGACAAGCGCCCTCATTCCCACTTGTGCCCTTCGCTTTGACCTTTAGTCATCTCATTTCAGGGTGCAACTTTTATAGCCGACTCTGGGCTTTCCCCCGCAAAGCTTCTCGTACCACGTGACTTTATGCAGAGCAGCCATAAGTGAGTGTACGATGAATTGTACTGTCTTCAGGATGTGCACTGTTAAATGCCGCATTACGTTGAGCGCCGTAGACGTTGATGGACGCTTGAGAACTATGGAGAAGGCTTAGCCTTTGTTAATGCCAATACCTAATCAGTGTTACAGAATGCTTAATGATGCAGAACGTTAAAGGGTAACCCCGCCTATGCAAGACAAACCTGAGACTCCCCAACGAGGAAGAGTAAAAACATGATGCTAGGAGCCCGCTTTTAGGCACGACAAGACTACACAGGCTCCTGCTTCGTCACGCTCATCGCCCCATCCTCAGTCTTGAACCCCGTATTCGTTAAATGCCTCTGCAGCCCCTCCTCCCCCTCCTCATGCACCGCATGCCCCTTCCCAATTTTCTGCAAACTATCCCTCAGCAACAACTCATAGTACCCCGTCGCAAACAGCGTCGCCGGCACGTTGACCAAAATCGCGATCCAGCTGTAGTTCTTGTAGCTGAAGGCCTCGCTGCCGAAGAAGATGGCCGCGACGATGCGCGTGCCAAGGTCACGGGCGAGGTTGGTGGAGATGGAGATGTTGGCGAAGCCCCAGACCATGTTTGCGTAGGCGAGGCCGATGACGAAGGGGGCGGAGGCGGGGCTGACGAAGGGGTTTGCGGGGTCGAGGACGGCCCAGATGACGATGCCCTAGGGGGGTGGGTTAGTGTGTGCTGGTGGTGGTAGGGAGTGGTTGGGGGGACTTACGATGAAGCTGTCGACGAACCATTCGATGAGGAAGAGGTAGCCTAGGTTGTTTTGGTTCTCTCCGGGGAAGGTGCAGAGGATGCTTGCGGGGCCGCCATTGTAGACGGTGCCGTGGCCGGCTGCTTCTGAGGCTGCGGTGAAGGCGGATATCTGTTCGTGGTATTGACCCATGAGTACCAGGCCGGCGATGAAGGCACCGAATATCTGCAAACGTTGTTAGGTTCCAAGCTCTGAAGTGTCTACAGGGAACTGAACGTGCTAGTGTCTTACCTGAGCGAAGATGTAGTAAGGCACCTTCTTCCAAGGGAAGCCCTGCCACACAGCGAAGGATATAGTGACGGCTGGATTGAAGTGTCCACCAGAGGTTGGCGCACAGGTTATGATAGCGAAGGCGATGCCTATGGCATATGCCCAGCCGATCTGAAACAGGGATCCAAATACTGGGTTGGTCTCATTGAGGAAGAATGCTGCGGTCGAGGCTATTCCGGGGTAGACTGACAACGTACGTTAGCTACCGCAGTATTGCACGGAAAGCAGAGGAGTTACCGTAGAAGAACACCCCAGTGGCTTCGGCCATCATCTCTCGTAGCCATCGCGGTCGTCGATGCTCAAAATCGAGCTTCTTCTGTGAGACTGGCTTCGACTCTACTACCTTCCTAGTGACATGCTTCTGTAGCACATCCGTAGCACCTAGCTCCAACTCATGGGTATGTAGACGATGTAGGTCGTATTGAGACATGTTGATAGCTGAATTTCGGAACCACGCTTTGTTCGCAACGGACAGATTTGAGAGGGTTGAGGAAAGGGTGCAAGTGGTCGATCAAGGGGATCGGTGTTGCAATATGAATAGAATCCGTTTCCCCAGGTTCTCCGCAAATCGAACCGGTAGGGTGGGCCTGTTGCAGTGCTAACCAAACATGACGACAGTGGAAACGTCCTAGGAACACGAGACGTTATTCTGGGGTAGAGTCGCATCGGCTGGTCGGCTCCAAGTCGATCCATTTTAAGAATTGGGGAAAAGTTCCTCGGCCCATTGGGAGAGGACATTATGAGAAGAATTCATTCGCTCATGGTTGCAACATGCAGATGAGGAGGGTGTTCCGCACGATTCAGCAGGGGGATTGGACTATTCTCTCGTCGAGATGAACGCGATCCGATCTGGATGCTGTCGTCCATCATCGCCCACGGAACGCGTCATTGTGCCTGTTCACAGTTGGCCCCTCGAAGTTGCTTGTCCCGTCGCTCCTCGGTGCCAGATCAAGCACGAAAGTGGCTTATTGCTTGAGAAGCTTGTCATTCCTTGTCGAGCCGGCTGGGCAGATGAAGGCTTGCAGGCGTGCGCCAGCTTCCTGTCTTGTGTTAGCTCGGTGAACGCACTCAATGTCATTCTGCAGGACGATCGTTCATCATCACCTTGACTTGTGTGGGGTAAACGAGCAGACGGGAACCAGGCTGTGCTGGAAGAGCGGCTCGGTACTTCTCCGTGCCCCTGACTCGCTGCGAGTTTGCGAGCGGTTCCGCTACGAACAGCAGCCTTCTTGAATTGCACAGATTTCTATTTCCAACTTTTCTATACCAAGGGTTTCTTATCGTCCCTGCGTGTCAGTTCTTATAAAGTGTTATGTAAGGAGTCCCTGCTTTCGAAGGACGTTGCCTCGTCTCGAAGCCGTTACAACAAGCTTGCCCCACCTCAACGGTTACACGTGGAACAGCTGTAGCTGGAGCTTAAGTTGACAAAACGTCACGGCAACGTCTCTTAGAGTAACGCTGTTCGCGATGCTTATCTGCAGATAGACTGCTTGCAAAACTCGCACTTGGTAGGGTTCCTGTCATTGTCTTCCATACCTACGTGAACTGCGGAAAGGTTTTAGCACGCCTCTTATAGTATTTCCATGTAACAGTGATTACTATCCTCGACGAGCCGAAGCAATAACTTTTTTTTTAGGATTACTCAATGTTTGGGTTAGTTATGTCTTCAGCAACATCTCTTTCCATGAGTTCTATCCAAACCGTTTCTTACTCTCAATTCTGATTGCTCACGTGCATTGATGTCCACACTGGAAATATTCACACAAAGACACCAAAGACACTATCCTGAATAGACAAACCAACATCAATCCAGAAACTTCCCTCCCGCCTTCACACTCTCGAAATACAACATCTCATGGCCAAGCACCACCTTCGCCCCCTTCCTCATCGCCAAATTCCTCAGATACTCATGACTCCTCAGCCACCTCTCAAAATCCCTCAACAACGCCCCCTGCGGCCTCCCCTCCTCCCAATTCTCCCTCACATGGTGGCTATCCCCCGTGAAAAGAATCGTCCCCGAGTTCCTCAGCGTCATTTCAAGAGCCACGGAGCCGTCTGTATGTCCGGGGACGCGGTGCATGGTGATCCCGGGGAAGAGCTCGAAGATGTCGGGGTGGTAGGTGCGCCAGTTTAGGCGGTCGACGGTCATGTAGGATGACGGGTAGAGGCCGGGTTCTTTGTTTGTGGCGGAGGTCCAGAAGGCGTATTTCAGTTCGGCTTCGTGGACGTAGATGGGGATGTCTGATTTGTGGTGAGCAATGTGGGTTTGGAGGACAGGGTGTGGGAGGCTAACCTGTGTCTAGGAAGTTCTCGAGGCCGCCGGCGTGGTCCATGTGGAGATGGCTCATTACCACGGCTTTGACGTCTTTGATGTCGTTGCCGGTTGCTTTGATCGCACTGGGGAGGTCGTGGACTCCTTTCACCCAGTACCGCGGACAGCATTCGACAAAGTACGGGTCCCAGTTCTTGATGATGTCCTCTGCGGAGCCTACGTCGTATAAGATCAGCCCCACGGTGGGATGATATATCAGGGCTGAGATCATGACTATCTCGCGTAGCTCATGTGTGATGGTCGGTTTAGCCGGTGTTGCTATGTTGACGCCTGAAAGCATAAAGGAGGCATCCATTGTCATATGTCCGAGATCTAGGAGCCACACCTTGGCACCATCTGGCAGGGCATTGAGGCTTTGAAGAGTTATGCCGGCTTCGTTGTTCGCTGGCATGTCCGGCAACTATAGGCAAACAAGTGACAGACAAAATGGTTTATCGGGAGAAAAGATGTAGTGGTTTTACCGCTGAAAAGGATGTGATAGTGACTCTACTCTCCCTCAGGACATGGCATGATTTATACCGCCAACCTCCTGAAGGAGTTCGCCAGTCTTCAAGCTCCAAAAATTCAGATTAGCAAGCCTATTGTGCTCCATCTCCAAGCTCACAACTCCTGGCACAGCAAGTGACGATATCTCTGACATTCAGCAGCGACATCAGACCTACAGATCCGTTAGCCTCGCGCTATTGCAACGTTAACTTATGCTTGAGCCTCAACAGCCAAGCGTAAGGTACGCGCGATGCCAGCAGATTACCACTCATATGCTGCTTCCAAAGCATTTGTTAACCGCTAGCGGACTATTGTCGCCTGATCTCGGCCTGATGGCCTGATTAGTCACTTTATGAAGTCATGCAACTAATCAAGCGTAGCACACCCTCGGCATAGGAGAAGCGTTTCGCAATGAGCGAGATGATTCTCTTGGATGGAAACATCACATTGTATGTATTAGATCCACTCGACTATCTTTGCCCTTGCGGCCCGCAACTCCTCGACGTCGTGTCCGCTCAAGCCGATCAAACAGAAGCGAGATAACCAAGCCGCGCTGGATGACATGGCCGCTCCAAACAAGAAGCCACTGTAGCATTACCACCCTCTCACTGCGCCTCCACCTGCTCCGCAGCCTGCAAAATCGCATCCAGCCCCGAGATCGGCCTCTGCACCGCCGGCGCCGCCCTCTCCCTCGCATACTCCATCTCCTCCCTCTCCCTCTCCCTGTCCCTCTGCCTCTCCCTCTCCAACTCCCCCTCCCTCCTCTGCTCATCATAATCCGCCAACCTCTGGACCTTCCCATCGTCCCTAAACCAAGGAATCTTCGGCCCCACGATGCTCAGCCCCCTCGACAAGAACACATCCTCCGTCATGCGCCTCGTCAATTCCCTCTCCATGGCCGGCTCATCGTCAAAGTCCACCTTATCGCCGCGGACACGCTTGATGGCGTTGCGCTGCTCCCGGCGGGCGACTTCTGCTTCCATGAGGTTTTCGAGGAGCATTTCCTTCGCGAGCCATTCTTGTTTTCGGGCTTCGGTGAGGTGCTCTAGTTCGGCTTTTAGTTGCGCTGATTCCTCTTCGGCCCATTTGATTTGGCGCCGGAGGAGGCGGTGGAGTTGTAAGGGAGGGAGGGCTTCTTCTTCGGGTGTGAATTCGCTGGAGGGGAGGGCGTCGTAGTAGGGGTAGGGGCCGCCGTTGGTGAGGGGGTCGGAGGGGTCGTTTTCGGGGGTGGGCTCTTCTGGAGTGACGTGTTTGGGAGCGGGAGATTGAGTCCCGGATTTGGATTTAACGTTGATTTTCAGCCTTTGGTTCCTGTTGACGGGTTGGCTGGAGTGGTGCTTCGGGACTGGATCGGAGGGGCGGAGTTGTTCGGTTTCGTGGACGGTGCGCATGTGCTTAGCAAGGGCGTCTGAGCGGGTGAAGGAGCGGTCGCACTCTGTTGGATGCTTCAGTTAGCGACGGTTCAGCGGTTACCTCATGGTGTCGCGCAGACTTACCGGGCAGGGCACAGTAGAAGGGCTTCTCCTTAGTATGACTTCTCATGTGTGCTCGCAATGCGTAGCCACTCGCATGGGTTTGCCCTTTGCGTGAACAGTCGCCCCATTCGCAGGAGTACTTTGTCTTCTTTCCCCCAATGTGATCCTCCGAAACGTGCCGCACCAGCGCATCCAGATCCTTGAGATCTCCCCTTGTGCAGCCTTCCCATTTGCACTCCGTCACTTGCTCATCGGCGATGAAGTCTTCGTTCTGCAATAGCATCGACCCGCCAGCCTGCGGGTAAGGACCTGGCCCGAATGCCGGTGACAGCGGAACTTCGCCGTACGAGTCGTCGCTGATGTACTCATCCTCGGGTGCTTCCTGCGGTTCGGGCTCTTCGTATTCTTTGCGTGCACGTTTGCGAGGAGGTTCTTCGTCCGGCATGGTAACGTCGTCCTCGAACTCAGAGGAGTCGATGGATGAAAGGGGGGAGCCGCCTGAGCCTGGAGACTCCATTGTGCGCAGGATATATATGTGCGGGGGGGAAGCGGTGAAGGTTCCGCAGAGTGAATGCTGGATGGGGACGGTTGCTGCTTTTGATGCGATTGCCCGGTCAAGGGGCTTATGAAGGAGCGCAAACAGTATCCTGACACGCTAACCGGCGCAGGTGTAGTTGTATGGGGCAGAGCGATTTGATCGGGGATGATCGGGAATCTCGCAAAGTTCCTCTAGGAACGATGTGCAGCTTCGTATATGCGGCTTCAATTTAGGTGTTTCCGCCAGGCAAATACAGGTCGATATATCAGATTATTTCCCTCCAGTGGCGCGTATATGGGTCAAAAGGGAGCTTCCCCGGATGAAGTCCGGTTTTACGATTGGAGCCTGAGCTATCAGGCGCACCGGGGCTAAACCATAAATACCCGTCAAGAAGATTTTTGGCTGTCCTCAGCGTCGTCCATTTCATCGTTCACCTACTGGATGCGACGGTAACACCTACGTCTTGCTGCATCGCAGGCTGTGTAGCTCTAAAAGCTGCGACGATGATTTGATGTCTGGATGGACCATTTGCAGGAGTTACAGCCCTCTACTAAGGCGTAGGAGAGCACGACAACGAGACGGAGACGCCTATTCAGCATAGGTAAGCTACCCTCCTAGTACTCACTATTCCTCTCTATGATGAATAAAATTGAATTCTGCAATGCGGACGGTTTCCCATTTGCGTGAAGCCGAAGGTCGACGCAATCAAACTACACTTGATCTGACACTATCACGATTCTACTCTTCAGCACGATATTTAGCTTGATAGACGTTGTGCTGACAGATGAGTAGAAACAGGGACATTCTAGAGTTCGATATCCGTTGTTTTCACTCGTTATATGTTTGCAAGGAAGTCTGTAGGCAAAGGTCTCATCAAAAGCTTCCGGATTACCCGTCTTTCACGGAGTTGATGAAAGTATTCTCCTGCTGAGCTTTGGTCTCGAAGCGTACAAGGCTGTCGGAGAGCAAGTGCTGGGCGCCGTTGTCCGCTTGAAGCCCGTTTTCACGTAGTCACTCTCCTGTTGACGGCGATGTTGCATTGGTTAAGTGTCATATCGCACTTGTAAGTGATATAGCTCAAAATGTAGATTTTCATATGTGCTCTGCTTTTCCCCTTCTATCCACATGTGCGAACGGTCCATCCATTCATGTGCCTTCTAGCCGTTCATCAACGCAGCGGCATGTCCACCGTATCTGTCACCGATAATGGTGGCCTTGGAAAGAATGTCATTGATATCTTTGATCTCCTGGTTCGTTAATTCCACATGTGTCATGTTCTCCTTGACCCTCTCCGAAGTAGTGGCGCCAGGAATGGGAATCATGACCGGCATGCCGTTCTTCCCGCTCATCTGCGTGATCCACGAGATGGCTAGTGATGCCGGAGCGCAGCCCTTCTTCTGAGCGATTTCCTGAAGATCCTTGACAAGCTTGAGGTTCTCGTCGAAGACGTCGGGCTGGAAGCGAGGTTGAGTCTTGCGGAAATCGTTGTCCGGGATATCGGCGGGGGACTTGATCTGTCCGGTCTACACGTCATTAGCTTCCTGGTAGGGAGCAAACTGAAACAGGAGCATATACCAGGAACCCTCTTCCAAGCGGGGAGTAAGCGATGATAGGGATGTCCAGCTCGGCGCAGGCTTGTGCAATGCCGTTCTCAAGGATGTCAGTCGCCCACAGCGAGAACTCAACCTCGACAGCCGAGATCTTAGCGACCTTTGCTGCCCTCCTGATACTGTCGGCGCTCACTTCTGACAAGGAGATGCCGCCAATCTTCCCTTCTTGGACAAACTTATCAATCGCCTTGATCGTCGTCTCAATAGGCGTGTTTGGATCCACTCTGGCACACTCGAACAAGTCCAAGAACTTCTTCCCGTCGAGCACCTTGAGGCACTCATTGATGCTTCGTGCCACGTTCTCGGGGCTTCCGTCAGGAGCCATCTGCCCAGGCTTCAACCCACCCTTGATGGACAGCACAATCTTGTCGGCATCTTCAGGGTACTTGGTAAAGTACTCATTGAGCAAGTGCAGGGAGTTTCGTTCGGGGGTGCCGTAAAGTTCACCACCATTCCAGGAGTTAGCGCCAAGTGCAAGGGCGGTCTTCATGGCGTCGAATGCTTGAGACTGCGGTGGAGGGTCGGCACGCCATGTGAAGCCTAAGTGGTGTTAATATTGACGGTCAACGAGAGGATGGAGAAGGGTATACCCATGAGGCCAAAGCCAATTGGACCGACTTCTTTGCCGACGAGTTGAGGCATGATGATGATGATGATGGATAGATGGTTGGAAGTGTGTTGTTACGATAGAAGGTGTGGCTTGGAGTATCCTTGTTGGATGTCAGATCACTGAAGATGTATCGCTGTTGATGCTGAAAGAAAGTCCTCAAAGTCGGTTCGGTCCTTGCTCTTTATACCTGAGTGCCAACACCCAGAACGGCCATTGCTCTGGATAACCCCGACCAGCGTAATGAGGAGAAACAACGCAACTACGCATACAACTAATACTGTAGCCTCATGGCATATAAAAATTGCAGACAAGACTTACCAAATCAAGTGAAATCTGCTTACGTTTCCCAGTCTCACAAGGGTCGCAAGCGTTTCCTCCAATCAAGTATCGCGGCGTTACTACCGGGGTTTGGTCTGGTCTGAACATGATGCGAGAGGAGGTTAGCGCAAACCAGCCAGCGTGACGTGACCATGCAGACCGCTGGTGCCAAGAGAATTTGGCATCCTCAGGACGCATCTTATGTCCAAATGAACGGAGATAGAGGAAAGTACTGGAGGCCTTAATGCGGCTACGGCGGTACGGACTTTACGGAGAGGAGTAAGCCCAGAATTTATTTCGGACAACCTGAAACGCAAATGTGTAGTTGACGGGAAGGATTGCCAGCTACCGGAGCGAGGGAGTTAATACCTTGTGATGATGCCGGTTTGAAGATAGCAGAAGATGAGATTCGTGTAAGAAGCTTGTGCAGATGCGTCGTACAATTGAAGAGTTAACTGCTCTCAAATATTATATTTGTATGCGTGACATCATTGACATAGATTCCCACCGAACCCCACCTGTTCCTGAGCTTCACGGCAATTCTAGGCCGTCCACAAGCACATGAGCTTGAACAAACAGTGGAGCAGCATATTTGGCACGTCGAAACAAACGAACAGCTAAACTGTTCTCTTTTCGGTATATCACTCCAAACTTCGTATTCTGATATCTCTTGAACGACTGTATACATGCATATGGAAACCGACCCGAATCCCAGTTCAACCTCGCCGGCTGATGCCGGCACATAGTTGCTCTTATCTGCTCAGAAAGACGTCTCCGCGCCCACACGCCCACATGACCAATTTCTGTGTGATGAGAACACATTACTAGTTTTCAACACAGATGCACTAGGCCGCGGACGCCCTGGGAGCCCAGTCGTGCAACTTCCCCTGTCCTGCGTGGTGCTCCTTGATGAACGCTGGCATGTACCTGCTCAGCTCTTCCTCCAGTTGCTCACGCCGCTGCTCTTTGTACTTTTCACAAAACTGCTCGTTCTTCAGGTTCAAGAAGTGGATGTAGTCCTTGTCCAGGGTTTTAGGATGCTTTTGCGCATGCACATATTCTTCTATCTCTACGAACCAGCTACATCCAAAACGCGGATACCTGCCGGGTTTGAGCCACATCCATGGAGGAAAGTTTGGACGCGGGATGAACGGCCGACCTTGCGAAGAATGCTGATGCTGTTCGAAGTTCTTCCAAGGGAACTGATCAATCCTGCTGGGGCTTGGTCGCTCGTGAGAGATGGATCGGCGTTGCTGAGATATACTATCTTGAGGATGCACTTCTCCATTTTTAGCGTGAAAGGCCGGTGGCTGTGCCCTCCGGAAGGAACGGTTACTATAGCTTGCTTGCGGTTGCGGTCCTCGATCGCTCAACGACATCCTCCATAGCGGTATGTCGACAGCTGGGTCCATGTCCTTGACAGTCTGATTCTTCAGATGCGGGCTCAAAGTTGACTGTGGTGGTGCTTGAGGTATGTCACTGGTAGCATTGCCGGCCGTATTCTCTTGTATTGCCTGGTCGTCTCCCACAGTAGCACCTTCTGGGGACTGAGAGGCTAGGGTTCGTGTTGCGGTGTCCATGCCATTTGGCAGAGGTTTGCAATCTGCTAGAACGAGGACGTTGTAGAAGTGGCTGAGATCATTGAGTTCCTCCACGGAGAGGTGTAGGTCGAAGTTGTTTGCCAGGAAGGCTTGTCCATGTGGAGACTGTATCCAGAGTAGATCACTTTTGTCGGTCAACCGAAGCGTAGATTCTTTTCTGATTCTTTTCAGTACATCCGCTACACTGCGCACAACTACCTCCGGAGTGCGGGCTCCATTAGGTTGTTCAACGTGGTTGGTGATCTGGTGGGCAATACCCTCTCGTCTAGGAAGACGGTGAGCCATGTTCAGTTTGCTAACGCGTCTTAGTTCGGGTTACCTAGCTACATCAACAAGCTCGTGTTGGCTCGAAAACGGTTGCTGTCCCCAAACCCTGCGATTGTATCCGTCATAAGGCGATGGTCGTGACCCTACAGCAATGGCTCCGGCTTCCGTTTCCGCCTCGCCGAAGGGGTCCGATAATGAGCCCAGTGTGACAAATTCTGACTGTGAGAGTCTCTCATTCATGTTTACGGTTGGGCGCCCTTTGAAGTGCTAAAGAAGGTGTGTGTGGAAGGTTGATATATTTCTAGCGAAACTGGTGATGCTGTTGGTAAACGATAGACTTCCCGATGTGTTCGTAGCAGATAGCGATGGTAAGATGGCTTTGAGGTTAAGTTGTGGATTGAGACTTGACTCCAGGATGTTGACGACACACATGGACAGCACGCCTTGCTGTTGCTAGGACGCAAGATCTTGTTGCCATAAACTGCTCGCACTTGCCCCAATCTCGAATTCGTGTCAAGAGAAACAGCCAGGAAGGTGCATCTCACGTTAATCTTCGCCCGAAGAGTAGCCACCAAGACCTAAGCCTGTGGGAGCAGCCGCGGAAGGTTTTGTCGGCACCGGGGATACCACTTTCGCAGGATCTTTACGCTCAGTAGCAACCTCGGGGCGAACAGCATCCTTTCCCTTTTCCATGGCGGGCGTGTTCTTTGTGCTTGCTGGCTCGATGCGATCATCTCGTCGTATTTGTTGCTGAGGTTGAGATGTCGAGTCTACTTGCTTTGACGCATCCTCTGCGGCAGAAGATGTCTTCCTGAGCTTAACTCCTTTGAAGCCTTCCTTCTCCCGGCCCTTCTTCCGTTTCCGCCCACTGGTAGCCCAGCTTTCTTCTTCATCCTCCGGACTACCTGCCTTCTCTTCTGTGGCGGCACCCCTCTCAAGCAGCTCTTGCCGTTTTCTGAAAACGTCCAGTTGTTCTAGAGTCTCCTTCTTGATCTCGGCTTCCTTGTTCCGAGTCGACTCCATCACCGAGTCGAGGAACTCGATTTCATCTTCATCAAGGGCGCGGAACTGATTCTTGAGCTTGATTGACTGTACAGAACATCAGTATCTCCGAGAGAGCGCGGCTCCACACTTGTGCACGGGTCCTAGGGCTTGCGATGATATACCTCTTCGAAAGCTTCCTGCTTCTTGGCTAGATACCGCAAGAATCTAGCACGTTAGTTACGGGATTTGTACATGTGTCGGAGATGCATATGCTTGCCCTTGTTTTCCTGCAGAACCTCGTATAAGGATTTCCCTTCACTCTGTCTGCTCAACTCTTCCTTCCTCCGTCTGTTCGCTTCAATCTCCTGTTGCGCCTTCAACCACTCGTCGTCCCGCTCAACTGGCGCATCGTTTGTGCCACCAGAGACGAAGCCAGACGACATGTTGCTCTCTCACTAGACCTTGATTGCACCCTTGCCGGCAAACTAAGAGGAGTGTATCGCTGTAGCTAAGAAGCACGCCGGCATGACTTGACAAGCTATCTTAGCTTGCCCAGAGCTTGCCCTGAGGTACCTGCAGTGCGCTAGCCGATCCCTGTCGAGCCATTGCCGACCGCCGGGAGCGGGATTACATCAGGCGCCGGGTTTTCTTCGGAAACGTAAATCTCAACCGTCCCGCCACAGCTTCGGAGCCGATTATTCGGGCTTTGCTTGCAACGGATGCAGTTTTCGATGCTCATGGAGACCGGGTAGAATGCCACCTTCAGACACCGGGAGTACTATCCCGCGCTATTCAACCCTATCAGCACAAGCTCGATAGCCTCAAGGGCGCTACAATTGGACGGATAAATTACGTCGTTGTCTTCAGCTCTCCATCAGATTCCCTTACATTACCCCACCATGATGCTCTTCTGCGGGGCAACAACAATGCTGATGTCTCAAAGTTTTTGTTGTTATAGATCAACTTTCCCTTCTCTCATTTCTCGCTCATCAAAATTCCTACCTGTCTCAATTCCATCTCGTATAACTTCCACATCAGTCAAAATGGCCTCTACTCTTCAACACACCAAGCAGACCTTCACCCTGAACACGGGTGCCAAGATTCCCGCCATTGGTTTGGGAACATGGCAATCCAAGCCCAATGAGGTGAAGGAGGCCGTCAAAGCCGCTCTCAAGGCTGGCTACCGTCACATTGATACCGCGCTTGCCTACGGTAACGAGCACGAGGTCGGCCAAGGTATCAAGGAGTCTGGTGTGCCACGTGAGGAGATCTGGGTTACCACTAAGCTGGACAACCCATGGCACAAGCGCGTCCAAGAGGGGATTGACTCTTCATTGAGCTCTCTTGGCTTGGACTACGTTGATCTCTACCTTATGGTAAGCCAAGTCTGAAAATGTTGAAACAGCCCTGTGTTCTAACCTCCATCCAGCACTGGCCCTGCTCTACAGACCCCAGCGACCTCCAGAAGCACTACGAGGACTGGGACTACATCAAGACCTGGGCCGAGATGCAGAAGCTCCCCGAGACCGGCAAGGTAAAGAACATCGGTGTCTCCAACTTCCAGATCAAGATCATGGAGGGCCTCCTGAACGATCCATCCTGCAAGATCACCCCCGCCGTTAACCAGGTCGAGCTCCACCCCAACTACCCTTCGCACAAGCTCATCAAGTTCTGCGCGGACAAGGGCATCCACTGCACAGCATACTCCTGCTTGGGCTCCACCAACTCACCGCTTGCCCATGACAAGACCCTGAAGGAGATTGCCGACAAGAAGGGCAAGACCACCGCACAAGTCCTGTAAGTCACCGTAGTCACCGATTCTGACACAGGTTCCGAAGCACTCTGACTAACAACGTCTATAGCCTCATGTGGGGTATCCAGCGCGGCACCAGCGTCATTCCCAAGTCCGTCACCGCCAGCAGAATCGAGTCCAACTTCCAGCTCGACGGCTGGGAGCTGACCCAAGACGAGATGGACAAGCTCAACGCCCTCCCTGACCGATTCAAGGTCTGCGGTGACGGCTGGATCCCCAAGAAGATCTTCTTCGGCGACGATGAATAGATGCGCCATCACCAAAGGCGACGACATGGAGCGCTCGCGCAGGATCGCAGAGCGCTTCCATGGAGTGCGCGGATAGGAGACATTGAAGCAGTGGATAGAGGCGATTAGAGCTTGATGACACTTCTATACCCTGATTCGATAGATATTAGAGCAATTCAATAGATGAATACAAGATACATCGCCATGAAGCTTGCGCAGCCAGCGGCGAAAAGCTTGATCAAGCCACTGAAGCCTACATTTCTTCGGTAACATCACCTGTCCTCGAGTGATGAGTTGCACAACAAAAGCATCCAATCCAAGTCCCCATGGTTGACACAATCCCGCCCAAAACCGCCAACAGCCACCCACGCACCCAACCAATAAGCATTGGCATGCATCATACCGCGCAGCTGCGCCTCCCTCGTCAACCAACAGCTCCCCGCCGTTCCCCGTCCGTCGCTACCAAGAAAACACAGAGTGCACACGACCTCTTTCCGCAATTTGCCCCCTTGTATGCAAAGCGTAAGGTACCTAGACGGGGGTTTTGTCTTGGGTGGCCCCAAAGTCTCCAAGGCCCTTGGTTTCAGCTTAGCTGACGTACTTGATGTTTTCACGATCAGTGATCAACTAAGGGTAAGGGTGCCAAGGGGGAGGGATATAGTTTGTGTTGAGTGCACTTCTCTTTGTTTTTAATACTATTGCGATTGTGAGGTTTACGTGTAAAGAGCTCATTCTGAACGCAAGGGTTCTGGGTTACTGGATTTACTGGAGCGCTGATATCGCGGGTGCATTCCTACCTTACCTTAGTTTCGACTGTTGCGACCCTTCCTCTGGACCCTGACGACTGCGATAATTCTCCCTGAGTCCGCTACTGCACTATCTCAAAAGAGCTTGGGCACTGTAGTGAAGATGACGATAGTGCAAGAGCTGAAGAGTTTACCGCTCAAGGTGGTGCTCTCATATGTGGTGGATTGGATTGCGATAATGTAAGTTACCTTATCACTCTAGCCTAGACCTACATGTGGGCGCATTAGACAAGAACCATGAAAGCCAACACCAAACAGAGCACTCCTCATGATCGCCGTCGGCATAAACGAAGTTACCCCAAACTATCACGCCTTCTCCGTCCTTGACACAAGCATCTCCTACCCCTACCGCGAGGAAACCGTCTCCAACGGCGTGCTCATCACCGTCAGCCTGATCATCCCTGGCATCATTATCCCTCTTGTGTGTCTCCTACTCGCGCCAAGCCACATCGCGAAAGGAGAGAGCAAAGTGCTGCGATGGAGGAGCAGGATCTGGGAGTGGAACGTCGGCTGGATGGGGCTGGGTCTTGGTTGGGGAATAACGATGCTGTTGACGAATGCCTTGAAGAACCTTACCGGCAAGCCGAGACCGGATCTGCTGAGCAGGTGTGATCCGGACATTGCGAACCTGTCGAGGTATGTGGTCGGGGGCTACGGTCAGGACATCTCTCCACGGTGGACGCTGGTGACGCAGGAAGTTTGCCGGCCGGCGCCTGATGCGGATCTGACGGGCGGGTTCCGGAGTTTCCCAAGCGGCCATGCGAGTTTCTCCTTCCTAGGCATGACCTATCTCTCGCTGTTCCTGTGCGCCAAGCTCGGGGTTGCGTTTCCCTTCATCCCGTTGTCATCGAGGTTCCGGTCCTTCAGTGAGACAGCTGGCGCCAGCACAGAAGGCCAGCCTACGTCTGCGACCGGCACCGCTACTTCTACGGCTCCTTTCCCTCCGACTTTGAAGTCCCGTTCGTATGCTCCAACCAGTTCCACGGATCCGGTCGTTCCACTACATGCACGAACCGCGGCTACCCCACCAGCGTACCTCCTCTTCGCTCCCTTCTTCCTCATGGGTGTTGCCATCTTCATCGCCTCGACGCGCTACTTCAACTACCGACATTTCGGAATCGACATCTTTGCGGGTTCGGTCATCGGTTTCGGTAGCGCGTTGTTCGCATTCAGGTGGTTCTATATGCCGTTAAGGCAGGATACAGGCGCGGCTTGGGGTCCTAGGAGCAGCAACAGGGCGTTCTGGGCCGGACCGGGCAGAGGCCACGTAGCTGAGGAGGCAGCTGTGAGGGGCGGAGGCCTCGGCCAAAGTCATGGCGGATTGCGCGAGAGGGAGGTGGAGCTGGGAGACTTGGAGGAAGGCCGGAAAGACGAGGAGATTGATGTCGGAAGAGGGGCAAGGAAACCCGATGGAGTGGCAAACTCGATCGAAGGTCGGACATTGTGAGGTTTGCTTTGTTGTGGGAGGAGCAACGGCGCTCGTGGTTAACGAGCGATCATGCTTTGGCCCCGGTATGCCCGCTGGAGTTGCACGTATATAAGGAAAATTGCTAAGACAACATGACCGTAATGAAGGCACTTTACTTACCACAGGGCTTGAGGGCCTTAGGTCTTGGTGCATACAAGGTCCATACAGTGCTTCCACTGATGATAAAAACCTACTTGCTCGGTCATCGTGCGTGTGAATGCAGTCGAATGAAAGCGCCCGGGAGATCCAGTTCGATGATGTAGATGCACAAATCCGAGGCGCCTTACGACTTTGCTCAACCCCCTCAAGCGATCGAGAGCATGGTCCTGGAGTCTGCTTTGGAAGCGGCGTGATAGCAGAGATTTGGCGTGCTCATGATTGCTGAAATCGAGATTGCACACGTCCCGTCTTTCTTTTGCGTGATGGCTGATTCAGGCCTCATGACGATATGTGACGCGCGTGTTCGGTTAGTGCAGGTGGGATGGTTCAGGTCGTGATGAAGCAAGGTGTTCGTTATGCACAACTCTTGTGCCATCGAAACCTTCCGCTGCTCATATGCAAGACGTGGTGATAGCTAACTACTTCGAGAGGCCTGGAGTTTTGCAGACATTTACTTCTTGCGCTTCTTGGAGGCATTCAATGATCGAATTTTCTCGGTGGGCAATTCATCAGGTGCCCGAATATCCGGTTGTGGTTGTGCTGAGAAAGAATCCAGATGATGAGGATTATTCGTGGTGGCGGACGGATTGGACAAGCGTGCCAAAGAACTCCATCCATCCAGGATCTTCACCGCAAGCGCTTCATCACCAACCAGCCTTTGTCAGAGGTACACCCAAAGTAAAACACCTTTCAGCTTATCCCTGCTTCTAGCCCCTCCGCTTGGCTGAAGGCTGATAACATACCGTCGATATTGGATTTAGAAGGTTCCCTTCACTTCTTAAATTCAAGAAAGCAGAGGTCTTATTTTGTAAGGCATGGTAGTCAATGTGAAAAAACTCGATGAAGCGTGCGAAGCCACAGCAGGAGCGAGAGGGATGAGCCTGAGGTTGAAAAGGGAACGTGAAGAGGCGCGCCGAAGGACGGACAAGAAAAGAGATTGTTCGTCGCACGCACCAACAGGTCAATCCCTTCAATCGCCCATCCATCCTGTGCGCTTTCAAAGTATCAGCAGAAAACAAGCTGCTACATGCTCAAATACATGATGCACTCCTAATACTGGATGCGCAGTTATAGAAAATGCCAAACTATTCCTTATCAGGCAGCTTTTCAGGGGAAATCCAGAGATCTATACAGGTGCACGTGACGGCCCAGGAGCATCGCCCAAGCTAAAGTTGTCGAGAAAACAGAGGTACGACCTGACGGAACCTCCACACGTCCAGGGCTGGCACTCTACTAAACCACTCGCTACAACCAACCGTGTGAATCAAAATGAACACCCTCATCCATTCCTCCTTCTCACCTTCACTTCCTCACCACTTTCTCCACCATCCACCATAACCTCATCACCATCCCAACAGCAACACTGCTGCTCTCCAAATAATTGCCGTTACTTGCATACCCTCACCGATCCGTCTTTTACGCTTTGCACCAAGGCCAGGGCACACCCAGTCTTTGACTCGCTCAGCGCTTGTCAAAGAAAATCACCCTTGTTCCATCGCCATCACACCAATCCATCACCTGTATAGCCTCACCTCGACGACGCAACCTCACACCATGTCGACTACGACAATGACCGGTTCGTCAAGGACGTCGCCATCGAATGGCTCCAGCAAAGTAACAGCAAGAGGCTCAAAGCCGCAAAAGATCATCACGTTGTCGGTTCCTAAACGTATCCTCTCCAAATTTCCTTCCGATTCCGTCCCAACGCCCGCTCCAAGCAAGTCGAAATCGAAAGCATCAACGTCATCCTCAGCGACACCGATGCCTCCACCTGCCACACCCACCCCAGCCGACAAGTCACCAGTGGAGTCACAGGAGAACACACCTGCGCCTGATGCGACGGCAGATGATAACAATAATGGTCTACTGGCACCGCCGACCGATGGGAAGAAGAAAGGTATCGGCGGACCCAAACCGGGAGCGAAGCGCTCGGCGGCGGTTGTGGATAACATGCCGAAGCCAAGAGGCAAACCTGGACCGAAGAAGAAGCCTCGTCTGTAAGTATATATCCTCCTGAATGCGCCTTTGCGCCGTCGCCCGAGTCTCTCATCTCTACGCCTCCAGTCGCTGGTCGTCTTCGTCTGTTGTCGCCCAGTTTCTAACGGGCATCATGACCCTCCTCGTTTGTTAACAATGATATGTATATTCGATGCTAACGTATGTCCAGAGCCGACGGTACCATCGATCAAGCCGCCATCGCCGCCATGAAAGGACCGTTTGCCGGTCCTGCACCTATCAGTACGCACAAACTCGGTCCCAAAGCCAAGGATGGAATTATCAACGCCGGTCTCCGCGCCCTAGATAGATCTGGCAAGCCTTGCAGACGATGGGAGAAGAAGGGTCTTCAGCTCAAGAGCTTCACTGGCGTGCAATGGGATCTCGGCTCCTGGCGAGCACCCAAGACGGTCAAGGTCGATGCCAACGGCGATGTGCGAAGCGACACTACCAACTCCAGTGATGTCAACGTGAAGAACGAAGGCAGCGGAGTTCCTAGCGAGCAAAGCAACAGCGGCGCAGACAATGATGCGACGCCTCAGCCTGGCATAGATGCTGTCGGTACACCCGTCCCAGCCGTGAGTGCGTTGGCATAGGCTAGTACAGACTGTCTCAATGGTATGCCTGCCTTTTCAGGTCCTTCAGCACACATCCCGGCTTCACGGTCATGGTTCGCTGGGCTTCACGCCACCTCGGCTGCTCCATGTCCGCGCTTCCATCTCATCTCCCATCGTACCACAGCTTCTGCTATCAACGGACACTGACTTGCGGACAGAGTGCTTGAATACACATTACATCCAAGATTTGCTCTTGCGCTCGGTTTGTTTTCATACCTGCAGTATCCTCCCGTGCAAAAGCCATTGTGTTACATGGTGTTCGGTCGGGCTTCTGCATCCCTTGTCAAGTTACGAGAAGGGCCATTTTCTTTTCATCTTCAACGGGATCAAAGCGAAGGTAGCTCTAGGGATTATGGCACCATGGGTCATTGTCAGTGTGGGCGTAACGGAAAGGAATGGGAAAGGCGTGTGACTTCATCACGGGTCAGGCATCTTAATTCGGCTACCTGGCAGGATGCATCCCTTTCATTGTTTAGATGTATATTAGAGGATCGGTGATAGTAGGAACTCGGACTACACGGTTCCGAGGGTTGCCTGCTCTTGGACAAAACGCTTGAGTTGCTCACATGCCAGCCGTGCTGAATGCTAGCTATCATATCGGCGCGTTATCACGCATGCCCGTTCATTGACCAGGCAAGCTCGCTGGGACCCCGCGCCATTAGCGCCAAGTTGCATGCAGTCGACCTCATCAGTGCCCTTACCCGGCCACCCAGTTCAAGGTACACTTTCATACAATTCTGGTTCCGTTTCTGTTTTGTCTTGTACCGACGAATTACAACCTTCACCCGTGACTATGCTGCCGAAACTGCTCCTTCGTTCTGTGGAATTTGGAGCATTGCCTAAGACGGCCATCATTCGTTGAGCGATCATCCGGACCGCACCTCTCCACATCCACCACCTATCCGTTCACGCGTACGCATCGGTTGCCAAATCATACACGTAGCGCCCAGCATATTCAGTCTTCATTCTTTCAAGTCTGTTCAACACACTGAAACTCACTTCACCACAAGCACACCTCATCCCTCGCATAACTCCGGCAGTTACTCACACCTACCCGATCTTAGCCCGGCAATTCAAAACCTCCATTAACGCTCGTGCCAACCAATGACGAATTCCTACCCTCATGGCTCCTCAGGCGGCCTCCCCATAACCTCACCGACCTCCAACCCTTGGCTCTCCGGTTCCGGCCCGGCCATGTACCGACGACAATCCTACGCCGCCGCCGCGGCAGGAGCAACTGCAAACCCCCAACACCACAACACCCGCTTTGGAGCACCGAGCCACTTTGCAACCGGCAACATGGGAAGTTTAGGCGTGGGCACCGACTACCGGGAGCGGATGAACAGAGGGGACGGGAACATGTTCGGCAGCGCCGCCGCCGCCGCGAGCGCAGCTTACAGCGCCGGAGGGAGGAACTGGGGAAACCAGCAGCTGCCCAGCTACGCAAGCCAGTTTGGACATCTTGAGGGACTGGGGTTTCTGGGCGAACATCACGGGCCGAGTTTCTTTACGCCGTCGTATCTGAGATATTCGAGACATGCGGAGAGGTTGGAGGAGGCACATCGAGCGGAGGTGCAGGCGCAGAGGGAGCAGGCGCAGCAGCCAAGGAGGCAGAGCAATCCGAGCTTGTCGACTAGCTCGAGTAGTGTCAATCTGAACAAGATGGGCCAGACGCATCATAGGGGGATTGTGGCGCATGATGTTATTGAACGGGCACCGCCGCCGCTGATGGATAGTCGAACGCTAGCTCCGCTACCTACACGATGGAGCGATGTGGATAAGGCTGTGGGGCTTGATGTCGTCGCTGGAGGGCTGGAAGTCAAGTTTTCGGGTCCGGCGAAATCAAACGACGAGGCTGCTGCTGTACGGTCGGACCATCCCATGCCTCGCGCCGCTGGCATCTTCTACTTTGAGGTGATGATGATGTCCAAGGGGAAGGAAGGTCTAATAGGCGTAGGGTTCTCGAGCAAGAAAGTGGCACTAAACCGGGTGCCGGGATGGGAGCCAGCCAGCTATGCATACCATGGAGACGACGGATTCAGCTTCTGCTGTACAAGCTCCGGACAGCCTTATGGTCCGAAATTCGCAGCGCAGGATGTGATAGGGTGCGGTGTCAACTTCCGGACAAACACGGCCTTCTTCACGAAAAACGGGGTCGAGCTGGGAACAGCGTTCAAAGAGCTTACGAGCGAGCCGATCTACCCTTCGGTTGGGCTGAAGAAACCCGGCGAGCACATCCAGGCGAACTTTGGGCAGTGGCCGTTTGTGTTTGACATTGACGGCTACGCGGAGGTGAGACCCACTCCCTGGTTTACTTGCACTCGTAAAGAAAGCTAATTCCTTCCACAGAGAGAACGAATGCTGGTGCAGAGTCAAATAGCGCAAGCACCGATAGCTTCACTAGCACCCAAGGGCGAAAAAGCGCTTATCAACGAGCTCATAGCCCAGTATCTTGCAGATGATGGCTACGTGGAGACGACACGAGCATTCATGAAGGAAGTGCGAGCGGAGATGGAACCTCTCAGCAACGGACGGACGAGCCTGAACGTGCTGGATCCGAGTGAAGATATTGATGCAATCAACAGGCAGAGTACGATGAAGGTTCTTTCAGGACTGTAGAACAACTGCTTACTTATGTCAGAAATCCGTTCCGCAATACTCGAGGGCGACATCGACAAAGCGCTAAAACACACACAAGCATATTACCCATCAGTCCTCCGCGACAACGAAAACATCTACTTCGCCCTTCGCCGGCGAAAGTTCATCGAGATCGCCAAGAAACTCGCAGACACCATCTCCACAATCAAAGCCAAGACCAATAGCAAATCCTCGAAATCCAATACGAACGGCTTCTCCTCGAAGCTACCACCTCCGCCAAGCTTCAACGATGACTACGAAGTCTTTGACCACGACATGGAAGTAGACGATCAGTCGCCTGTCTCGGAAACCTTCCACCCTACCAATGAGCAATGGGACGATCCCATGGACTCCTCAAGATCTGAATCCATCGAAGATCTAACGACGCGCAAACTCGCGATCGAACAGGAGATGATGGATTATGGCATGGAACTGAACGCGGAGTTCAAGGATGACCCGAGAAATGAGGTTCGAAAGGCGTTGCATGAGTGTTTTGCCCTGTTTGCGTACAGTGATCCGAGGGAGAGCGAGAGTGGGTTGCGGGGCTTGTTGGAGGTTGGAGAGAGAGTGGGGGTTGCGGAGGAGGTAAACGGGGCTATCTTAGGTATGTCTTCCTGAACTTCACCCTGTCAAGGACGGACAGGGGTGGAAACGGGAAAGTTGCCAGGATCAGGGCTAACGTGTTGCAGTGTCGCTTGGCAAGTCATCAGCAGCTCCTTTGGAAAGACTAGTGCAGCAGACCGATGTGCTCCTCGACATGATCAGCGAGGATGGCGGAGCTGGCAGTCTGGTTAATCTGAAGAAGGACGTATTGAGATGATGATATCCCAGGACCACAGGACGAGGGACATGGCAAGAGCGAGTGCTGCACTTATGGAGACAGGAGACTGGCGTTTCGGGAGCAGCATATGTCACATTTTTCCGGGTCACTCTCCACTTTCCTTCATCAGCACACTGTGGCATTCGGGTCAAGGAGTAGTAGTCTTTGCTCGCAACCGCGAGTTGATTGGGTTAATCCATTTGATGATAGATGTCATCATGGTGTAGGTACAGAATAGGTAGCAATGTCAACGCCTGATGGCGGACGCTTCCAACATCAAAAGCAAGGTCTAGCCTCCCTCCGCTCTATGGGTGTGACGAAGCAGGAATTTTACTTGGTTCTACCTTTAGGACCTCCAGTTTGTCATTTGCTTTCACCCGTTCAGAGCAGCCCCAAACCCCGGACCCATCTGACCTCGCTCGCCTGCCCCTCTAGTGCCCTTCTCATCATGCCCCCGTACTCCCTCTCTTCCTCCTCGCGCCTCCTCTCCTCCTCGCTCTGCGCTCTCTCCTCAAACCCATCCGCGCTGAAGCCAGGCTTACTATTGAAGCCCACAAGCCCAAGCCTCCCATCCCCCGTCCAAATCAGCAAATCATCCTTATTCAAATATCTTGAGTCCGTTCCATTCCCCTTCGTCGGGATAATCTTCTGCACAATATCCCCATGAAAACTCAAGGCTCCCGGTTCGAGGTTCACATCCACCCTCCCCTGCCCACTCCCTCCCTCCCCACCACCACCACCACCACCACCGCCATTCGCACCACCAACGACCCCCCCATCAAGCACATCATTAACATTAAACCCCCTAACCCTCGTATGCCCATCCCTCTCCACCCACTTGACATTCCCATCCCCGTCCGAAAACACCCATCTTGCCCCGTGCGCCGCCACGCTCAGCAGCTTGCTCCTCGCCGCCGTCTGCCGATTCCTATACACATTCGCCCTCCCCTGCGCCGTCGCCAACGCATCGGTGCTGAGCGTCGTGTACGCCGGCTCATCGCTCAAGCCATACAGTTCCAGACTCCCTTTGCCCTTGTACTCCCCCGCCGCGACGATCGTGCTGCCCTCCACCTCCAACCCCTGAGCCTTGGCGTTGGCATCTAGCGCCGTGCCCGCGCCCGCGCCCGCGCCCGCAGCAGTTGACCAGGCAGCATCTTCAGCCCGGTGGTGGGGGAGGTAGGGATAGGGCAGGCTGGCCATGCACGACAGGCGGGCGCCGGAGAAGACGGTGCCGCGGATGCGGGGGAAGAAGCGCCGGTCGTAGTTTAGGAGGCTGGTGAAGCGGCCGGCGACCCAGATGGAGCCGTTGCCGTCCCATGCGCGGGAGGGTGGCAGGTGGAGGATGGAGAGGGGGCCGGGTTCGGTGAGGGTCGCGTGGGACGGTTGAGGTTGGGAGGCGGTGAGGGAGGAGGGGGTGAAGAAGCGGGCGAAGTTGGGTTTCGGAGGGGAGCCGCCGATGAGTTCGGTGCGGAGGGTTGGGTCGGGGGGAGAGTGGTGGTGGTGGACGCGGGGGTCGTGGAGGTGGAGGGTCATGTTTGTGCCGATCGTTAGGGGGGTGGGGTGCGCGGCTTCGGAGACGGCGGTTATGGAGAAGGGGAAGGGTTCGCGGGAGATGACTTTGAGGGTGGTGAGGTCGACTTGGGAGAGGGTGTTTTGAACGGCGAAGAAGGCTCGGTTCTGGGTTTGGTCGATGCTTACGCATTCGACTGCGCCGGTTTCGGTCATGATATTTTTGCTCATGGCGCGCAGTTGAGGGGAGTCGGTGACCTTGCCGTTGGTCGAGAGCAGGCCCGGAGGTGTACGGTGGATGATGCGCCCTTGCTGAAAATCGCGAGATGACGGTCGGAGGTCCCATACCGAGATACTTCCATCCTCCATAGCCCCAACCACCTTGTCCGCTGCACAGTTCTCATTGTATAGCAAGCTAACCCCGGTAGCCTCCAGCGGTTGCTGCCCATCCGTAGGGTCACTCTTGGCATATTGTAGCCAGCTGACTGAGATTGGTGCATGCCGATGGATATACTCCTGGTAGAAGTCGATGCTCTCCTTAGGGTAGGTGGAATCCCAGTTCGCCAATGCCCTCTGCCTCCTCTTTGCTTTAAGGCTCTGATACTGCCGATGAGCATCGCTACCCGCAGCAACGGTTGCTGTATCATTTTCAGGAGCTGCTGCCGCAGTCACAATTGCTTCCCTGAGCACAGCCAGATCCGGGTCCTGAGCACCCATCATCTCCGCTTGCCATCGCAAACTTTCCGCCCGGCTGTGGTCGAAGCATATTGAGCGCCAAAGAGTATTGTCACGGAAGGTCGACAGGAAGCGGCGGGATGCAAGCTGGAGGCGTACTATGTCTACAGGTTCTAGGACTTCGGGGGATCAGATTGCTGGCCCGGTTCGTCGGATAGAGCGGGCGACTTACAGCCCGCTATGTATATGAGAATCTCCGTGGGAAGTCTCTCCATGTTTGTACGAAACCTAGATGGAACGATGTAATTCTAGTAATAGAAAAAGCAACAAGGAGAAGAGGAACAATGTGTTCCTGGATCTTGACTGTATGTAGCAGGTCATTGAACGATGGACAGCCGTTGCTATTGATCGCGGAGATACGTCACGGATAAATAGAGAGCTCCTGGCCAATGAGGGGTCAAGCTCCCGTTAGCCTGAGCATGCTACGACGTTATATCAATGCTCATACATTTCTTCGAAGTAGAGCTAGCATATAAGGTTGCTTTGGCTGTAGCACCGTTGGTTCAGCTTATGTTTTCAAGTTTGCTGATGGAGCAGTTCCAACATCTTCCCAAAGCGGCCAACAAGTGACCGGCCTCGAGAGCGGTGGATCTCCCGCCGACCCCGCATAAAGCGCCGTCTTATGCTTTTACGATCGTGACTTCCTTCCGCCCAACTTTAAGAGTTTAATGTCTTAGTCCCTCCTGTTTCCCTTCAGAATCGTTGTCTCTCTTGTCTTGTAGGATTGCTTTGCCTTAGGGCTCACAGTAACCATGCCGCAAACGCTGAAGCTTGCAGTAGCACAGTCAAGGACGCTCGAAACCACAAGGGAGACACTTCAAGCGCTCGAGGGCGCAGCTCGCAAAGCAGCCCAGGATGGAGTGGACCTGATGCTGTTCCCGGAGGCCTACCTAGGAGGATATCCCAGGACATGCACTTTCGGAACTTCGGTTGGCGCACGGGATCCCATTGGCCGGGAGCAGTTCTTGGAGTACTTCCATGCAGCCGTTGACCTGGGTGACACGCCTGAAGGAGCTGGCGATGCCTGGGTAGACAAAAAGCTGCCAGTCGCCAAAGGCGCGGAGTATAGGGGAGATGGCACGAGGGAAGAGCTCGAGCGGATAGCGCAGGAGACCGGCATTTTCATTATGACTGGACTGGTTGAGCGAAGTGCTGGTAGCTTGTATTGCTCGGTGGTCTACGTCTGTCCGAGATACGGAATGCTCGGCAAGAGAAGGAAAGTGATGCCTACAGCCTCAGAGCGCTTGATCTGGGCACAGGGCAGCCCCAGCACGCTCAAAGCTGTCACGACTACGATTAAGGGGGTCAAGCTTACTTTGGCAGCGGCAATCTGCTGGGAAAACTACATGCCACTGCTGAGGTATAGCTTATATTCCCAGAACGTCAACCTTTACCTCGCGCCAACTGCCGATGCCAGAGACACATGGGTCCCTCTCATGCGAACAATTGCCATTGAAGGCAGAGCGTTTGTGCTCAGTTCTAATCAATGCGTCAGACGCAAACACCTACCTTCATGGATCCGCGCAGGCATACCAGCGCAGGATCAGTACAAGAAACCTACCTACTCTTCCGAGCAACATCCTCGGCCGGGCAGAAGAAGGTCAAGCGTTATCCTTACGGAAGAAGGCAATGAAATCTGCTTGCCTTTACCTGGTGATCAACCCTCAAAACCAGGTAGACCTTATGTGAACGGTAGCCATCCGCTCAGTGAGTCCACATCCGCTCTGGAAGATGATGAAAGCGTAGGCACCGGAAGCCCCAGAAGCAAATCGCCGAGCAGTCGGCGCAAATCAGTCATTACAAAGACTGCGGAGAACAATGAGATATGTTGGCCTACGTCTGACGAACTAGCAGCAAAGCCTGCGCAGAGACCAGGGAGCGCACATTCTTCGGTGCCCCCCATTGATGAAAAGGAGGAGGAATTCGTGTGTAGGGGCGGCTCATGCATCATCTCACCGTTTGGAGATGTCATCGCCGGGCCAGTGTGGGAGACCGAGGACGCAGAGCTGCTTACGGTTGAGGTGGACTTTGAAGATTGTGAAAGAGGGAGACTAGATCTGGATGTTGCGGGGTCATACTCGAGGAGCGATGCTTTCAAGTTGACTGTCACGGGCTTGGATCTTAACCCTCCGCCTTAGGTCTACAACCTAACTTATGTACAGTAGCGGTTACTGTGTACCAAAGTTGTGTGCAGTGAAGTAATAGGAATGCTCGCTTCGGTGCCGAAATCGCTCCCAGATGAAACCGAGACGAAAATGACTGAGAAACAAAATCGTCTCGCACTGTATCGGCTTGACGTATTAATATGATTGATGACTTCGACGGGAGGTTTGAGAGCTGGCATCGCAGTCCAGTTTCCGGACGTGATCTTCACCACCATGGAGATGTCCCTCGCTTAAACTTCGGATTGTCATTGTCCTCCCACAATCGAAAATCAATGTTTGACACAACCGCCGCCGTCACCCAATTACACCAAGTTTGCGCAACCGGAACGATCCAATATGGCGGCTGCAAAGATGGACACCTCGTATGTCATGATGTTGCGTTCCCTACCGGCACTAATTACTGATTTTTCTATAGGAAAGACTTCCCCTTCCGCGGGGTACAGATCGAAGCCCTCGTGGTGATGAAGATCATCAAGCACTGCTCGCAAACCTTCCCCACGACAGCGACCGGTTTCCTTGTTGGCATGGATGTAGAGGGAACGCTTCAAGTCACAAATTCTTTTCCTTTCCCAACAGTCGACAGCCCACAAGGCGAGCACCAGGACCAACGGTCAGATGTGGCAGCCGGCGCACCAAAAGCAAAGGCCAATGTCGCATACATGAATGAGATGATCCGGTTCCAGAAGGAGGTCAACGTGGATGCGCAGAATGTGGGATGGTATACCAGCACGAGCATGGGCAACTTCGTCAACATGAACACGGTGGAGAATCAGTTCCATTTCCAGAAGGAGTTGAACGAGAGAACGGTGGCTTTGGTGCATGATGTTAGCAGGAGTTCACAAGGAGCGCTCAGCATAAGGGCATACAGGCTATCGCCTGCCTTCATGCTGGCATACAAGGACCAGAAGTTCACAACGGAGAGGTATGTGTAGCGCAAGTCCCGAGATGTAAGCGCTTATTGACTTTGACCAGTCTCCAAAAGAGCAACCTCCGATACCAGGACATCTTCCAAGAGCTCCCAGTCACCATCCACAACTCACACCTCATCACCTCACTCATCCACCAGCTCCCCAAAGCACCAAAGTCGGACACAGAACTTACATACCCACCAACTCTCGCCTCCATCACCAATGACCCGAACACCCCACAACTCCCGCTCTACCCCAACTTCGACACCCTCGAACTCTCAATCGACCCCTACCTCGAGAAATCTTGTGATCTTCTGCTCGACAGCATAGAAGCACACCAACAAGAGCTGAACAACCACCAATATTACCAACGCTCGCTCGGACGTGAGCAAGCCAAGATAACGCAATGGCAGCAGAAGCGGAAAGCCGAGAATGCCGCCCGAGCGGCCGCCAAGCAACCGCTACTGCCGGAAGATGACTGGAAGACGCTCTTCAAGCTGCCGCAGGAGCCGAGCCGGTTGGAGATTATGCTGAACTCAAGGCAGGTGGAGCAGTACTCCAGGCAAATCGACGGCTTCACGGCAAACGTCAGTACCAAGATGTTCGCGGTGAAGAGTCAGCTGTTCCAGGGTGAGGCGCCTTGAGAGGCTGGGGAACATCCTCGCCATTGGTTCTTTTTGAGCTGTTGATGCATGGTCCGGCGTTGTGGTCAAAAGATGGATGGGAAATACTCACATGAGCCTATGATGCCATGTATGACTGCCAGAGACTAAGCTTTAGAAGAGATGTCAAACTCCATGTAACATGCCGCTGCGTTCCGTCTGTCATGATAACTCCGGAGGTTGCTCCTTTACGTCCATCACGATCATGTGACTTCCCGGCATTTACGGCTCAGTGAACCTCACCTATTGTACTTTGATCGTACTTCTACTACAGGACACCTTAAAACATTACTTCCCAATGCCCTCAAAACTCGATTGAGCCAGCGGAGATCAGGATACCGAAGCTCGCACAAGTGTGTTCGAAAAGCCTCACAACAGCCATAGCCTTACGGCCGCATCGATCGACTTACCCCAGAGCTTGGCACACCCCAACCGGCCGTTAAAGAGGCAAGAGATTTCGGCATCCACCAGCAGTGGAGCGGTTGAAACACACGCAAGCTCCCAAAGCTCTGGCGATCGAAGATCGAGATCGCAACGCTACCAATGGATCGCACAGCGACCGGTGAAATCGCGCTGCACCACGTCCATCAGCATCCCGGTGCACTGCGCGCATATCCGCCGCAATCGTCTGCGTATCAACAACCGTCGGTATCACATACGCAGCATCCATTTGGGAATCTGGGCACTTTCGACGCGCAAGACCCCGCCGGCGCATTCGAAACTCCCTCGCAATATGCAAGTTTCATCGGAGGAGAGACAGCAGGGTTAGGTGTACTAGGTGGTTCAAGCAGCAATGTCTTCGCATTTGCGCCGGATCCCGGACAGCACGAACTCGGGTCTAGGCAGGGTGGCTTTCAAGCGCAACATCAACAGCGTCAGCAATTACAGCATAGGCAGTCCAATGGGTCGCAGTTCGGTATCCTTGGTCCTGGACCGCACGCTCAATATGCTGCGTCGACGCAGTCTTCACAGCAGCAGCACAGGATTGCGCCTCGGACACCCATCCGACCGGACCAAGTGGGCGCGCTCCACCAGCAACAGGATGACGAGTTTCCGGGTATGGCGCAGGAAGAGCAGACGAAGAACAGCGGACACCTGGAAGGCCTAAAAATGATCCCCAATCCGCCGGACTTGCAGGCCTGGAGAGAGCGGCTCTTCAACGTCGAAGACACTATCGTGATGACCGAAGACGAGTACATCCACCACCTACCTGAATTCCCCACAGATCCCTGTACTCCTCCCCCGTCCGTCTACTAACCAACTACTCTCAGATTCCAAACCTACTTTCCCCACATCGACAACGTCTACTCCCACCGCAGCACCCAACGCTACAAACGCAAGCCCTTCATCTCGCATTACTGGGATTGCCGGCTCAAAGGGCGACCGCCTGGAACCCCGAAATCCGACGATCCATCCAAGAAGAAGCGGAAGCGTACGGCCCGCGAACGCGATCTTTGCGATGTCAAGATCAAGCTGACTGAGTATCTGCCCGGGGCTGCGCCTCCTGAGGTTGTCGGTATGCTAGGCCAAGGGTCGGTGATAAACGCGGAAAGGGATGCGAACAACTTCTTCGCGCAAGGACAGCCAGGAGATGTGGTCAGAGCATCGGCGCCGTGGAGTGTCAGCACGTTGAGTCCCACCGGTCCAGCGGCACTACCACAACAGAATCTGGCAACCGGCTCGAGCAATTCGAAAGTGTACACGATACAGCGCGTGAACGGAAACGGAGGCAACGGAAAAGCCGACGGGGTTGGAGGACCGCACAGGCACACGCTGGAAGAGAGCGACCGGGTGAAGAAGAACAGCGTGGTTCGGTGGATGGCGAAGAGCGAAAAGGAGAGGAAGAAGACTACACTGGTGAGTTGTTCCTTGGTTTTGTATGACCCTGGAGCGTCTTGCAGCTCTTTGCGGCTGCCCCGCGCACTGCGTCATATGCGACCCGCCGAGATCTGCCATGCATGCGGATCATCGCCGTTGCAGACGCATGGGCTGCAGGCTCAAAAGAGGCCATGCATCACGTCTTCAGCGGTTCATCGTCAAATGTCGTCTTGTAATTCTGTGTTCCCTGTCTTCAGTACAAAGCTACAAAATCAATTGCATTTAAGATCTCATAAAGCCACTCGGACAAGGTCGAGCATCTATAGTATCCGGCTGAACAATTCATTTCTGTTTGCTTCTCCTAATCATCTCGGATATCGCGCCGCTTTACTGCACACTTCTTCGCACAGGATGTCTGACCCGAACAACGACAAGACCGAACAATCCGGCAAAAAGACCTACCACAAGAAGGCCACCGGTGCAGCTCTCAACACCGTGAAAAAGCACTCGAAAGAAAGCGATCTAAAGCTCTTTGGATCATGTTTCTGGTAAGGATGCGCTTCGATTGTTGCTTTGCTTAGAAGTTCTCGTGGCCGGGTGATGTGACGTCAATCTTGGCTTCGCACTTGGGCCATCTTATCTTAGCGTCCGCCGTTGCTCTGGTCCGTCTTCCGCATGCTAATCACGTGCGACAGCCCCTTTGTGCAAAGAGTATGGATATCGTTGGAGATCAAGGGCATTCCGTATCAGTACATTGAGGTGGATCCATATGCGAAGCCTCAGAGCTTGTTGGAGGTTAATCCTCGCGGACTGGTACCGGCACTGAGACATGGTGATTGGGGATGCTACGAAAGCTCTGTGCTGATGGAATATGTGAGCCCGCCATTCTGCCAAAGATAGAATCTAGCACACAGTCTCTGACAAGATACAGCTGGAGGACCTCAACGAAGGCTACCCTCTCCTCCCACCGAACCCCAAAGCCCGCGCCCACTCCCGACTGTGGTGCGATCATGTAGGTACTTTGCTTCACAGCTTCTCTTCCCTCCCCTTTCCCTGCCTCCTACATGCCCCCTATTTACCTACCCACAACCTCCACTAACAAAGCCGACCAGATAAACCGCCACATCGTCCCCACCTTCTACCGCTACCTCCAAGAACAATCCCCCGACCTGCAAATCTCCCACGCCACCGACCTCCGCAACGAAATCTCCAAGCTCGTCGACGCCGCCGACGCCACCGGCCCTTTCTTCATGGGCCCCGAAATCTCCTTCGTCGACGTGCAGATCGCGCCGTGGGTGCTGCGGATGAAGAGGGTGTTGGGGCCGTACAGGGGGTGGCCGGAGGCGGAGGAGGGGAGCAGGTGGGGGAGGTGGGTGGAAGCGATTGAGGGGGATGAGAGGGTGAGGGGGACGACGAGTGAGGATGGGTTGTATTTGGATAGTTATGAGAGATATGCTGGTGAGTGTCAATTTCGATGTTAAGCCGAGGGGACGCTATTCTGGTGACCAAGGGGGCTAACGATGGTGTAGAGAATCGTCCGGATACGAGTCAGGTTGCCAAGGCTATCAACTCTGGCAGAGGCTTGCCGTGAGTGTGAGACTGAATAATCTACGTACGTTGTTTGGGCATGGTGAGCTTTTGTTTTCCTTATACTTGTGTGGACAAGGATGTATGTATGACCTTCCACGACGCACAACAGTCTTCCAGTACGCTAGGACGAATCAAACTGGCGGTCACTACTCAATCGTTTAACCTTCTCCTTTCGCAGCCACTGTGAACATGTACAGGAACCTACTTAATCAATGCACAGCTCCCATCACAGACTCTCACCATAGCATCCAACAACCTCCACCAACAAACCCCTGCACAATCACGGTCGTACAAAACCCCCCCGCCGCAGAATCCAACCACCACCTGACCCGTGGACCCTCCTCCCCCACGTTCCACCACATCCCCTCCACCACCATCACACAACCCCTCGGTCCACAGCTACACATCTCGCCACCCCATGTCTCGAAACCAGAACCCTTACGGACCTACCCTCCGATGACATCCCCGTCTTACAGCACAACATGCAAACGGCTCGAAACCTGCACAAGTGGCAGCTGCACCTGCACCCTGAGCCAGAAAGTTTTTTTTTTTTTTCTGGAAGGGGAAACGTGGCACTGCGTGAAGAATGGGACGAGATGAGCGGGTGGGCGTGGAGGCACGGGTATGGGGGCACGAGGCACGGGGCACGGGGCACGGGGCATGGCCATGCTTTTGTGTCACTCCTGTGTATGACCGGGGGAAGGGGGGCGGGATGTGTGATGATGGTCGACGTGCATGCTGGAGATGGTTTTGGAAAATAAGGGCGCTTCCCTGTTGTCCGTGCGATGCCGTTCGGTCAAGAGGCTGTACGAGGGTCTTGAGCTAGCTTTTGTCAGTGATGTCCTCATTTCATGTGAGCTATATGCTAGTTGGCAGTCTACTTTCGACGTAAAGCCGCATACAGCAGCCCGTGAAGAGACGCCCTGCTACACTAAAGAAGAAGTCCAGCGGCATAAGTAGATAATCCCGAGTGATCAAGTGATTTCCCGAGCTTAGAAGATGACTGTAAGCTCAAAGTGGATCATCCTGTGAAAATGGTTGGCCATGTCGGCTGACGGATATGACATGAAAGACACTTTCAGTGGGAGAGCAACGGACGACCGAAGTACGGTACCGTAGAGACATGACTACTGAGAGGACACCAAGCGTACTTGAGTGCAAGAGCGGACGAGAAGTACCTTCTGACTCGCACCATATCGGTGGTCCGCGACTGATGGAGAACTGATTTCGGTCAGCGCCGGGGCCGGCCTACCACAACGGTCCGTCATCTAAACCTCTTAGCCCCAGAGGGCACCTTCAAAGGCGCGAAAGGGCATTGCGAACATCACACCCTTCGACATCTGGCCTCGCACTGGGGAGATGCTCAGATGCCGAACTACACTCGAACCTCCATGAGACCGCCAGGCTAACCTATGAGGGATCCGCACGGTTGCCGGGTGGGTCAGTGGCAGCATCGTAATGCTATCCGCAGCCCTTTACGCCGTTCAAAAAAGAATTGTACGGCATGAAATCGTAATGACTCCTCTCAGATGCGCTCCAGGAGGATCACGACTGCCAAGATTAGTATGTGGAAGCTTAACAGTTGAACTTGCTTTACGAGAAAACAGTCGTTCGGGTCAAAGCTGGGGCGCCAACCAACAGCGATAACGACCTTTTTCCTTACCAAGATTGCTGAGCTTGGAAAGGATCTTAGAATCCAAGGCACAACGTGATCTCCCACAAGACTGAAAGGAGCAGTCCGGGTTGCAGGTCGTACTTGAAGACCCCTCGCACGAAATAACACGCCATGATAGGAGTACCAGGCCCCGAAAGCTTGACATAGAATGGCTGCAAAGGCGTTGGACGGTACTTACGCCGCAGGACTGAACCGCAATCATCTTGCAGAGAAGGGCCGAGCAGGATTTGGCTTATGAAAGACATAGAAACGTGCGGAGTTAGGCCATCCTCCACAACATCATCGAGTTTGACATCGCAGTTTCTTGGTACTGCAAAAATGCGAAAGGGATGAACGGAATCCTTTAGTTACAGACGGGTGTCAGGATCGCTTAGTTGACCGTAAGATGGGCTCTGCAATGAAAGATAAGAGAAATGGCAAGAGTTAGGATTTTCGAAGATGCACTGCAACCCATCAAGTGACACAGGCGGACATCTGTCCTTTTATTTCCTCGCCACTGACGTCTTCAATTTTTGCAGCTTCTACAATAGTGACCCGACTTTTGAAGACATGATGACGTGAATGAAGAAATCAGATGTTTCCAAGTTGACAACGAGACTGTACTTCGAAAGTCTTCACCAATGCGAAGCTTTCGGACGGTTGTGGCCTTGCAGCCTGGAATAGGCAGCCAGGTGGAAACGTACTGACAGACATACGGGAGGGGGGAGAATGGGTTCCAAAACGAGGCCAGGAGCATAGAAATTTAGTCATGTCACTTCAAGGGATTTGTCTCAATTCATTTGAGTTAATCTTTGTTGTAGAACTCGTCTGGCTAAGCATACATCGTCCCCATGTCCTAGCTGCGCTGCCGAGTGCCAGAGAGGTATCTTCGATCACCAAGAGTGACCCAAACAGGCAATGCCGACGTCCAAAAAAGACATTACGGTAAGTTGAGTCTTTTCGACTATGCAAAAACTGGTTCAATCCAGTTCAACCCAGCCACGATCCCTCGCACAACAAAGTGGTGAGTAATGGGAAAGAGAGAGCAACCCACCGCCTCAACAGCCAGCACCGAAGCCAAAGAAATTCATCAACAGCCGTAAGGCGTGCTGGTCTGTGATAACATCTTTGATCATCCGTAACGGACAAAGAGGGACCAAGAGAACGCCGTGTTTTGTGTGCTTCCTCGACAGACAAAGAAACTCGTAGCCTTGACGGCATGCGTCTATATGCGTGACAAATGCCGATCCCCGTAAACGCTCAATACCTTTTTAGAAAGAGGCCTCCATGGGCCCGAGGCGAACTAGATAGACAAAAAGCGAAACTGAAGCTCGACCAAGAAGGTCAGACGCTCGGCAGTACCGGCAGTCACAAAGGGTATCGATGGTGCTGCAGTTAAGTAATAGAGAAAATTCTCGCACGCCCAGTGCACGCAACGGGACCGAAGAATACAGACAAGATCGACGTCGAACAGAATGATTCAGTCATCGTACTTGCGTTTGAGACCGCTTGCCGCGATGGCAAGCGTGTCTAAGTTGGAGAGCGTGGACCCGCAAGTATCGTAATAGTATGGACCAACCGGAGCTCCACCATAACCGGAGCCGAACGACCGGCTAAAAGTTTGCTCCATCGGCGCAGTCGGTGCAGGCATTCTTGTGTCAAACAACGGCATGTCGGGTGCACTCATTTGCATGTCTTGGCTGGTGGCCGGTGACGCTGGCTCCACAACCTTGGTAGACTCGGCTTGCTGTTTCTTCGCAGCGGGTTGCTTCGCCTTCTTGGCGCGCACATCGTCGGTGCCTTTGGACCCCGCTGTCCTACTCGTAGAATGAGTGCGCCTGTGTTGCTCCATGTTGTCCTTCCGTGTGAAGGCCTTGCCGCACTCTGGACAAAAAGCGTCCTTCTTGCCGGTGTGCTTCTTGGCGTGTCGGGCGGCATGGCCGGAAGTGGTGAAGACATCGCTGCAGTTGTACTGCCTGGCCAACGGGCAAGGGTATTGGGTCTTCTTCACTCCGGACTTGGAGCTGGTTGTAGAAGATCGACGCTCGGATGTGGGCGATACGGGTGCCGGATAGGCAAGCGGTTGTTGGGCGAGTGGCGCGACAACGGGCGCCATGCCGTAGGGCATACTGTATTGATGATGGGACGGGAAGTAGAACGGTGCTTGGGCGTCCTTCATGCCGTAGAAGTCGGCGGAGGGTAGCGGATACTGCGACTGCGCAGCCTGGTTGGGCGAGTGCGGCGCGTTTTGGAGGGCCATGTCAAAAGACGCATAGTCTGGGGTGATTGGGGAAGGGCTCGCCATGATGCGGGAATCGCTGGAGTCGCTGCGTGCCAAAGGTGGTGTTTGCGGCGAGAGCGAGGGTGTTGAGTGGTAGCTGGGAGAGTTTGATTCGGAGATGTCGTCGCGCTCGTTTAGTAACGAGACCTTTCGGCCAGATGAGTTCTTGCCGTTCATTGCTGCTTAGCAAAGCTTCGGGAATGGGTGCCGATATCGGATGCTGAGTATGAATTCAGGACAAACGTTGGTGAGGATAGTATGAACGTGTGATGAGGGTAGAGGGAAAGACGGTGGTGGTGCAAGGAAGTATCGAACCCTCTGCTGACGCCGATGTTCAAAGACCGGTGGTTCGGTTGAACTTGGGAGAGCGAAGGGAAGCAGAGACGGGTATATAGATACTCGGGGGACAACGGGCCCTTGTACGGAAAAGGTGGAGTAGCAAGTGCAATAGTGACGTCTCTGCTAAGGTACCTTTGGAGCAAATTCCGAATTGAATTCGGCAGAACGTTGGGCTCGAGACCGGTTGAGCAGAAAAGAATGCGTTAAGGATCTGTGTCCGCAGGGAAGGACACCCGAGGGCGAGCTGTATGTACAGAAGACGACCGGGGTGGCTGGTTCAGAAGGCAAAACAGAGAGGAGAAGGGGCTTGCAACGGGGATATATGGATGTGCTTGAGGCGAGTTCAGGATGGTATGGTACGGGTCGGTGTGGAACTCCGTTGCACAGCGCAGGTTCAAGATTGTTCAGGGACCGTCCTGGGAGGTGGGCTGTCGACGTAATAAAAGCTTACCCGGGGGGAGCGACGACCATGAGAAGGCGCCACAAAATGGTACATACAGTAATGCCAAACGGATCAAGGACCAGGGACCGACGTGGGCAAAAGCCCTGGTCGCAGTGGAAGGGGGACTTAGCACGATTAGGTTAGGTTTCGCAGAGGTACAACGACGGGATAAGACCCCGTAGCGCGTGCAAGTCCTTTTTTGGTCCCGTCGTTTTTTCTCTCGGCCTTGGCCGTAGGTAGGGAAAAAGATCGAGATGGGGGATGGGAATGTTTATGAAAGTCGCAGAATTGCATCAGAGGCACAAGGGGCAACGATCAGCGACCGCGCACGCTTATTCGCCGGGCCAGGATCCATTGCGCTAAGCCGTGTTAGACCGCCCTGGTACAAGTAGTGAACAAGAACCGAAGCTACCGTACACAAGAAGATGTGGTCTAGTTATCATGGCAACGACTGCTCATCATCTATTTCCTCTGTTAGCTGCGTTGCGCTAACCAAATCCGCCGTCTGCCGTCTGCTTTCCCTCCAATAATCTAATAAGTCCTGCAGGAGGTGCAGTGTCGAGGGTTGCGAGAAGAAGGGACGGTACCTAAGCTGTACGACACCCTCTTGTTCGACCTTAGCAGGTATTTTAGCACGCCGGAACGCACTAAGTACTTGAGTAGGAAGAAAAGTCAATCTCGAGCCCAACCGGCCAACAGCTCCTGTCCCTGCTTATCCCTTCATCGCGCACGTTGGACCCACCCCCACTACTTTGCCCTCGTCGAAGGCGATGATCACAAACACATTATTGTTCCAACCAGCAGCAGCAGGAGCAGTTGCGCCGGAGTCTGCACTCCGCGTTACCGTTGTGCGAGGCCGCATCCATGCCAGCAGTCTTCCAAGGAGCAGAGCAATGCGCACGACCTTTCCATCGAGTCCGGACGGGTGGTCTTGACATGCGTACAGTACAACCCACGGACAAGAGACATTAATCAAAGCTGTTGTCAGGCGCACGGCAGGCACAACCACCAATCTAATCCGCGCAGACAATATATCCAAGGCCATGCTCCAGCGTGCCGAGGGGATCGCTGAACACCCGAGCGCGAGCTTGAGCGACTGAATCTTTCTGGAAACTGCAGTCTAAAATAGTGCATCGAGGGATCGAACTGCTCTCGCAGAAAAACCCACCTGCCCCTCTGATCAACGGGACGGAACAAGAAGCCTGATGGTAATCCTCTTGATGCTGCTCGATCATCCGCAGAAAGGCGCTATCACCGTTGCCCTCGCAATTGGCCACGGCCATGGCAAACCGAACACCTTGGTCATCAGAAACCCATCAAAGTTGACGAGTTCGATCTCACGGCAACCGGCATTTGCACTCCTGACGGCAGTCCGCGACTGATTTCTTCTCACCGGATTCCCACTACAGTTTCAGGACTCGCGCGACAATCTCTGCAGCGCCGGTCACGGATCTCAACCAAGGTAAGTAATGGTTTGGGTTTGCGTCCCACTGCGCCCTCAGACCCCGTCCGCTTCTCACTCTCACTCGGCTTCTTTGCGGAACCTTCTTTTCATGATCACCATGCGATTGCTCGTCTGCATTTCTTGTCCACGTTCAGGTTGATTAACGGGCACGCATAAGGGTCGTCTGTGGCATGGACCAGGGTCTCGACCACGCCGTGCCCCCCCGGGGCAGCCATTGCGCTGCTGTGACATCATGGTGTACCGCCGGCGCAGCCGCCCTGCATACGATTAACGACATTCGGCTGGGTAGGATCCAGTTTCCACTCTTCCCTTGTTCAGGTGTTTCTGGGGTCCGATGCAGGTGATGGACGAATCGCAGCCCAAGCAACTGAAGGCTACCAAAAACGGGGGTGTGTCTAACCGACCTTCTTCGCAGTCTTACCTATTTTGCAGACCCGCGAGCAGTTCAGTAGTCCCCCGCTCCCAGCTCCAAAGACTCACTAGCCCCTCGCTTTGACCATATCACCGCCAGTAGCGCAAGCCACAGCACCGAATTCCAACGATCCTTCGGCAAACGCTCGATCGTTTGTTGATAGTCAAGCCACGAGGCCCCTCTCCAACACCTCGGGTCAACTTCAAGTTTACTCGACAACCACACGTATGTCCGGAGTATGTACGCTGTGCCAGCAAGCAACCCTACGCTGGAAGACATCCACAGTGGAACCCCAAGCGCTTGCGAGTTTCTATGTCTAGGTGCAAGCTGGCGTATCAACTACTCTACCCAGTGACAGGCATTGCTATTCTCCACCTCGCTCTTCCGTACAAGGGAATGTGTCCTCAAGCCCAATGGAACGAGGAGGACAGGGTCGAGTAACCTTCCTCCACTGGTTCCATGTTCTGACCCAGTCAGTTATGCTTCGTTCACTTTTACCAAATCGGCATTGCCTGGGTCTGGATACGGTTACTGCTGTCGCTTATTTGTGCGGATCTCCGTAACGGATCTCAGCACACCCAAAAGCAGGATTTTTATTTGGTGAGTTGACCCTCTCAACGGCAAGTCAAGTGATCATTGGGATCGCCATATACCTGCTGCATGCGGCTTCAACGCTCAGGATTGCTTTACGGACCAGCCTCTTTTGGGTATCATCCTCGAGCTCGAGCCGGCACAGCAATTGTTAACAAGGAGCGCTCTATCCCTTTCTATGATTCTCCCGACCGACACAGGTTGTTGTTCCTTTTGACAACTCATGCGATCCCACCCCACTAGCAATTATCCGCAATAACCAGGAGGAGCATCTTAATTAACTAAACAAAAATCCTCTGAGCTAGCAGCGAGCGGTCAGCTGGCAATCCGTTGATTGTGCGATAGATCTCGATCTCCCAGACGGACGGACACCGAGGGCTTTGAAACCTGCCTCGTGCGCCTGTCACTTTCTGGCTCCTGGGCATCGTTGCTGAGCTAATGACGGCTCAAGCGCTCCTCAGCCCGCGCGAATGATCGGGCACAGGGACCGTCCCCGCAACACACGTGGTCCACGCAAGCCAAAACCTCGTCCTGCAATTTGGCTCATCGTAGTCCCCTTTTCGCCACTTTTGTCTGATCAAGGTCCCTCGATCTGCCTGACGGAGGGGGCTCCAACCAACGGCCGGCGCACAACCTGATCCTCAGCCGTACCGACAATCGACAATGGGACCGCCGAGTGCTGCAGGGCCTTGATGCGCAGCACAGAAGGGTCGCTGGGGTCCGCAGCGTCGCACAATCGCCATCGTTGCCGCGAGTGGTATTCTGATCGAGATAAGCGTAAATACCTACCTTACGTGCTCTCGTGCTTGCATTCATCTGTTGGAAGAAGCTCCGTACGGTAAACTATGACGTTGCATGCTTCTCTCGCCAACACTCAAGACCCACTTGAAAAGCCTCCTGCGGAAGAAACTCTATCAAGCGGGCGGAACTCCGTCATCATTACAGCCAGTCATGCAACTGTCACCGCAGCAGGTCAATTATTCATTCGCCACTCTGTACGACAACAGATCGTGTTGGCATATGGCTATCTGCGTTGACGGAGAAGGGGCCCTTCTCACAGATCTTGCTTTCTTATAACATATCGGGAAGTCCCATGCTACCGTAGGAGAGTTACTATGTGGAGTAGCGACCGCCCGGCCCCGTTCTCAGTGCTGCTACGACCCCCGAGGGGCGGAGCGGAGTGTAACTTTCATGATAGTCAGACCAACGACACATGGCGGTTCATATTACTCAACTAAGAAGGAGTCGGGCATCTGGTTCCTTGTCCCTCATTTCTGGCTTCGCGTACACAACCATTCCCATCCTCTTGTACTTTCGTTGCTGGCGTTGTGCCAAGTAGATGTTCTGCTTGCATCTCTCATCTCACCTCTCGCATCTTGATAGCTAAGAGCGCCCGCTCACTGTGGTGCCAGCACTGTACATTCCTCGTCTTTGATCTTGGTATTTGTCCATCAACATCCATTGGTTGGATGGTGCCGGATGGGATAATCGTTTTCCTAACCCACGAAGCATGTCCAATGGGATCGTCTTTGAGTCTTTGACGTTGAATTTAGCTTTCACCGTTGTCTTAACCCAACGTCGGACAACATTCCGCCAATTGGTACGTCCGCGCGCTTCTTCTACTAGACAACGGACTATCACCCATCTGGCCACGCCTATATGGATTTGCGAGGCGATCTCCCACTTTTTAGGAAAGAAGGACCATTTCGCTGCACTTGGTTTAGCTGCAACTGTTTTTGTCTACTGGACACCCGAGAATGCACTCAGAAGCCGTAGAACGAGGGGGCGAAAACGATACTAATTGTACATAGCCTATGCTGGGCCACGGAGATGAACGAGCGAGCGCGTCACTACCACGCCTGATTCGGTCGCTGCCGGGTTGACTTCCAGAGGAAATCATGAATTGAAGATACCGGAGCGCTTCGGAACAATCTTCCCGCACAAGAGGCTGCGATCGGCATACATCAGCCTTGTATGGTTTCCTGGGAGGCAACTCACAGGGCTCACGGCACGGGCAATCTACAATGGAGCTCAGCGAGCACAGAATCAGCTGGTGGCGGTCGGTCTCCAACACTGAGCAACCAACTACCTGGATATGTCGGTTGCTTGCTGGTTCACCATGGGTGTCCGTCAGCTAGTGGCGTGATCGTATTCAGTTGTGGGCAGCTTGGTTTCCAAACCGGCCTGGATCGCTCAAAGTTTCCGTGCATGTTCCTCCACGGAACGCATGGCTAAGCGGAGGATTGATAATTAACTTCCAACCATCTTCGAACGAGTCGTGACTCGGTGGTACAAGCGAGCTATACGGCCAGAGTTCAACAAACGCGGTTGCTGCACAGCTGCGGAGTTAACTCCGCACCTCCACCTTCGACCGATCCTTGAAAAAGTGAGCGTTTTAAATTTCCCCGATGGGCGATATCAAGTCTGGACCCCTCAACGGCGTCTTCCCAAGCTGCTGGGAGACACACCCCGACGTTATGATTGGACCTGGAATATGTCCATTATTTCTCTTGTGCCCGGCCTGAACCCTTTTTATCTTGATCCCTTTGTGCTTAGCTCTCCTCCCCTTGTACTCCCAAACAAGGACGCTCAGCGTCGTCAATTCTTGTCAACCATCGTTTCACCATTCAGATGCCTTCTTCTTTCATTTTCGGGTTAACCATCACAGCTCCTAATGCGTAGCGGAAACGAGCATGCTCGGTTCATTCGATCTACAACCAGCAACCGACTGTTGGATCCCCTGCACAGTATCACACAGGGAGCCCCCACCTTGTGCAAATTACGGGAAGCAAGGTGGAAATTGACTTTTCTAGTTGGCTGCATCCAGCATCGGTAATGGCTCCGTCCGCAGGGCCCACCAAACACCTGCCATCCGCCCTGCGTTGCTAGCAGACCCTGTTACGTCAAACAACGGTCAGTAGTCAACGTTCAATTTGACTTCCCTCCGCGGGAAGGTCATCTCAGGACATCAAGAACAGCATCTTTCTCTCCAGTACGGCGCCTCTTTACGACCGCGTACGGAAGAAGAACTTTCATATCAGGAATCTTGGGGTGGGCGTTCGTTGCAGGAACACAGGGCAGGACGAACAAATCATCCATTTTGGGCGGACTGGACGGAATACCCTAGCTAGTTCAATGATTGTTCCCTGCTCGGAAATCTGCTACTGGTTGATTTCCGTCTGGTTCTGCATGCTACAGCACCATTATCCCTGTCATTCGATAGTAGCGGATAGAGCTCCATGCGTGGTTTGCTTTCTCACGCCCGCTCCGGAGCCTGAATCCCCGTATACCCGTCTCTGAACAGCTCAAACTCTGAATCGTCCACTGGTACCCTCGAGTAAAGACAGCATGCGTGACGGGTCGGGTGCAACGTCTGTATCGGGAATCCGTATTACCGCCCTGACCTCGCAGGTGACTGCGGAGACGTCTCCTGTCTTATCAGGCAAAGTTTAGTAGAGCTGTCCGCGCCAGCCCCCGCTTGGAGGGTAACCATGGCGAAGGGTCACAGCAGAAGCACCAATGGTGTGTTGAGCATCCCAGTTCAGATTTGAGACAGTGTTTTCGGGCTGCACAAAGGATTCATCCCATTGCTTAAACAGACATACTGCCATTTTGCTACACCCTCTCCTAGTCGGAGAAAGCATTGGCACCACAAGCTTGCCAAAACCAGTCAGATGGACGGCGTTATGATGCTTTGTTGTGTGATGTCAGAGACACCCGTCAACAATAGCGAGATATGCAAACACAAGGAGTTAAGTCCGCTGACAATGTTATGGCCGGCACTTTTTTGATCAGGGTCAATGATCGGCGTTGTTGGGGACGACATGTGTGTCGCGACCCTCAACGCAGTTTTAGACGGACTTTGTTCCGTCATCAGCGTCTTGTCAATCTCCTCGTTGATGAACCTCTAATTCTTCTCCAACGACCACGACTTGCCAAAGTGCCCTTGTTGTGAAGAACGATCACCCTGCCCCCTTGTTCACAACGGGGCTACAGTGGGCTTCCCCGCCGAACCGATTCGTGGATCAAAACTCCGCAACGGCGCGCTTAGTGAAGGATCGTCAACTCTGATCACTACCCACCCCTTCATGGATTATCATGTCATGATCGCAACTTGGGCTGCCTGACATCAGAACTCTATCTTTCTGCTTTCCCGTCCTGCTGGGGGCTGTTGGGGTCCAGTCCATTGTAGCACGGTCTGAGGTCTAGTGTTACACGCGTACTTCCTGCCGCCTGTCATGCTGGCCACCCTGCTCGACAGATCAGGACAGCAATGCAGCGGCACGGAGTCAGCTCCACCGGCAGAGTAGTACAATCAGCACCTCTCAAAGGATCCAGCCCTAATACTTCCAATTGGGGTCCCCCTCCTCCCTTGCTGAAGATGGAGGAGACGCCTGGGGCTAAGGGAGCTTATCGCGAAGAGCATGCCGGGCCGGATGCATGCTTCGAGACGGCGCACTGCGTGTGGGAAACCCAATTCGTAAAACCGGACCCCGGAGGAGGGCAGCGACAAACGTGCGGAATACACTCCGAAGGGCGCGCGCACACACAGACAGCGCCTTCCGACATGAGAGAGAGAGAGCACTTTTGCCAAGCTCCATCCTCGAGCATGGATTCTGATCCCAGCCCTCAGTTTGGAGAATTGTTTGGAAGGGGAGGACTTTGGAAGTATGAGACTTGGAGATGCCCCCTCCCATCGCCCTCCCACCGATGTGCTTTGGGCCCTTTCTGGCCATTCGATCCGTGTAACCTTCACCCCCTCCCCCCCCCTCTCCCGGCCTCCCCCAGAGACCTCCTTCCCAGATACGCCTCGCTCCTCCCGATCGTCACAGGTATGAGATAGAATATTAAATCCCCCCCCCGAAAGAAAGAAGCTCCACAGCAACAATTGATACCTGCCGCTCGCGCATTAAGGGGGGGGGGGGGGGCAAACCTCCCGCCCGCGCGGGAAGAGAACCCTTGCCAGGTGTGTACCTTGGAAACTGAGATAAGAAGGGCCGGACGGCTTGATTGATTGTTTCTTGACTCGGCTTGGCTTGGCGGGTTTGCATGCAATTCTTCATGGAAATTAGGGAGGTGGAGGGTTCGTCTTACGGAAGTCCCCCAGTGGTCTCCACCGAGACGTATGCACGGTGTCAGTCAATGGATGTCTGCCCTGGTGGTGGTGGTGGTGGTGGTGGTGGTGGGGAAGGGATGGGGAAGTGGAGTCGGGAAAACGTGGTGATGCGGGAACCGTGATGTAATAATTGTCTTGGTGGCTTTGTGTTAGTGGGTAACCCCTTATTTTGTTTTGGTTTCGTTTGGGTTGATGACGGTAAGGGTAGTGGTGTTGTTGCGACGGTCGGTTCGGACTGGGGGAGGGAAGAAAAGTCAATGACGGGGGAGGTGAGAGGTAAGCGCTTCGGTGTGACTGTGTCTAGCAAGATGATTTCCTCCCCCAAAACCGTAGGTTGGTGACCATAGTTGTTGCGGAATGAGGAGGAGACAGGCTTACGTCCTTGTTCGTGTCTCGCGTTCAACACAGTAAGACTGGATCGAAGTTTCTATCTCTTTAGTGAAGTTCGGCGCGGAGCTTTCGGTTTCTTTCCATTGTCCTGAGATGGTTGTTCCCAACTCTCTGGTGTCTTTCAAGTCGTCCTCTCCGGCTAGACAGCGGTATGTCCAAGATGCCTATCTAGAAGTGCAATGATTCTGAATGCTTTCTCGGACTTGCGTAGAACAAGCAGTCTGTCCCTGCGCGAGAGCTCGTCAAAGGACATCGGGTGTTTCCGTTCAGTTGCTACGTCCCGTAAGCTGCTTGTAATTCGGTATCCTCAAAAGGATGTATCATGATGCCTTAAAGCGGTCATAGGGCTCTGCTCTGATCGTGGGTGGTGCCAGTTGTCGTGCAGTCGTGAGCATAGCATTCCCTCATGCTCCGCAAGGGAAGTCTCTGTACCTTCTATGAATGACTGTGGTCAAGCAAGTAAATTTTATATATACTGTGTGCTTAGTCTTCAGCCATAAAGATGTGATCATGCCGTCTCGTAGGACGCGATTCTTCCCTTCTCTCAAACCGCCAGTACAACTCTGTCGGTTCAGCGAAGGAGCTGCAAAGACCTGCAGCGATCATGCAAGCTTCTCACAATGACAGTCAGATGATGAGCTTGAGCAAGTGAGAAAGAGCCCAAGGATCTCTCAGGGCTCAAGACCCTTCTTTCAGCAAGCAAGAATCCATTTCTTCAACCCCCGAAAACCAAGAACTTACGGCGTAGCTTTAATCGTCTTATTGAATATGATATTTTTCTACCATAGGTGTTCTTCCGCATCAATCATGAATGCATACAATCATCATAGCTCCTACATCTAGTCCATGTCCCTCTAAGCAGAAGCCTCCGCCTCCGCCTGTCTCATAGCCACGCTCCCCTGCCTCCAAGCATGCTTGGGATCATCCTTCTTCGTAGCCTTGCTCTCCTCGCCGGACCTCCCCCATCCACCACCACCAGGTGTACATACAATGATCCTCTCTCCAGGCTGCATGTTCGCCGTGTTCTTCCCGCCCAGGTTGATGTACCTGAATTCCGGCCCGCCCTTTCCTGCACTTCCATCCGCGAGTTTGCTGGACTCAACGTTGCGCACCCAGTAGTTGATACCGCACGCTGCGTCCTCACCCCCTTCCAACCCATAAGGGTGATACACCCTCCGCTCAGAGAGGATGCTAACCTGCACCGGAATCCTAAACTCGATATCCCTCACCACGCCCTCCCCACCATCATGCTGGCCCCTGCCCTTACTCCCTTCCCTAAGACTAAACTCCCTCAAAATCACAGGGTACCTCCTCTCAAACACCTCCGCGTCCGTGATCCGCGTGTTGGTCATGTGCGTGTGCACGCCGCTGGAGCCGTTCCACGTCGGGCCCGCACCGGAACCGCCGGCGATAGTCTCGTAGTAGCCGAAGCCTTTGACTTCGTCGGTGCCGGTGGCGTTGCCGCCGAAGCCGAAGGTGAGGTTGTTGCAGTCGCCTTGGGAGGCGGCGCAGGCGCGGAAGGCGCGGAGGACAACGTCTGTGACGCGTTGGCTCTGTGGGTTGTGTGAGTGTAGGAAACGAGTAAAAGAGGGGCGGTTGGCACTTACAGTGAGGACATTACCACCAACGACGGCGGCTTTGTCGGAGGGTGAGAGGAAAGACTTCTTAGGGATCTTGACGTTGATGGGCTTTAGGCAGCCTTGGTTGAGGGGGATGTCTTCGGAGATTAAGCAGCGGAGGCAGTATATGATGGCTGAGTAGGTAACGGCTTCTGGGGCGTTGGTGTTGCCGTACACTTCGGGACCGGTGCCCTCAAAGTCGAAAGTGGCTTCTCCCTTTTCGGCATCAATAGTAACTTCTAGCTTAATTGGACTTCCGTCATCCATGTAGTCCACAGCCGATAGGTGTTGTCCTTCGAATCGTTTGCTGACTTCTTTCAGGAGGTTCTTAACACTCAACTCCGCGTTATCTTGGATGTTCTTCATGTAGAACTGCACCACATCCTCTCCGTAGTCTTCGATTAGTCTGCTGATGAGGTTGATACCTTTCTGGTTCGCGGCGACTTGTGCTTTTAGATCATTCAGATTATCTGACAAGCACCTGGTGCCACTGCAACCGGGCCACTTCGCTGGCTCTGTATGCAGCAGCTCGATCATTCGCTCTTCGTTGAACTTCCCTTCCGATACCATCTTCTCCGACTCAATTGCTGCACCCTCTTGGAACAGCTCCCGCGAATTAGGAGGCATTGAGCCCGGAAGTATACCACCAATATCAGCGTGATGCGCTCTTGACGCAACGTAGAAGACGATCTGGTCCCCACTGAAGGCGGGCGTGATGACGGTGATATCTGGCAAGTGAGTGCCGCCGAACATGGGATGATTCGAGACAAGAACATCGCCCTTCTTGAGCTTGCCCTTCCAGATCTCCGCTTGCTTCTTTACGCATGTGGACATGCTGCCCAAATGCACGGGCAAGTGAGGCGCATTTGCAACGAGCCCGCCGTCAGAGTCAAAGAGTGCGCAAGAGTAGTCGAGCCGTTCCTTCACGTTTGTGCTGACGCTGGTCTTTTGCAAGGCCCGACCCATCTGTTCTGCAATAGCCATGAAGCGATGCGCGAAGATACTGAGCATGATAGGATCAACCTCTTCAGTGTTGAGCGTCTTTGACTGCATCTCGCTCTCACCGATGTTGATTATGACATGAGTTTTGATGACGAAAGCGGAGGTGCCCGGGGGAACGACAATGGTTTGAGTACCATCAGCGATTATGGCAGGGCCCTTGACCCGATCGCCAACGTCGAGATCCTCCAACTTGTAGATATTGGTGTCTTGGCGGCCGCCTTCGAAGTACACCTTGCGTACACCATACCGCTTCTCCACTTTCCCAAGATCTTTGGGCTTGATGTGCTTCAACTGCTGATCCACGGTCTCATCTAGGCCCTCAAAAGTCTTACCAATGCCACGGGCGCGGACGTCATCGACGATAATGTCTCGGTCAGGAAGGGTAAAGCCAAACTCCTGCTCATGCTGCTTGACAAACGCCTTTCCAAATGCCCACTCGTCGTCAAACTCATCCTTGCTAGGCTTGATGACCATGAGGGCGCTTTCGGTTCCTCTATACCTCATGTTCAAGTACTCTTCAAAGTGTATCTGCTCTTCATCGAAGCCCTGCTCTCTGAGAGTATCGCGTGACTTCTGCTTAAGGTCTTCCATCTTGCCCTGCAGGTACTTGCGGACTTCCTGATCATCGTCCGACCACACCTTGGAGTCCGGTTCTTGCCTCTCATCAACAACGTCCGCCAACGACATGCCGTACGCGGACAGAACAGACGAATATCTGTGTATCAGGACTTGTGTGATACCGAGTGCTTCGGCTATGGCGACAGCGTGCTGGCCGCCAGCTCCACCGAATGTAGCAAGCCTATGCTTGGATGTATCATGGCCTCTTGCTTCGGTCAACGATCGGATCGGTCGAGTCATTGTCTCATTAGCAATCTTGATGAATCCATACGCCACTTCGTCAATCGACATCTCCTGTCCCTTCTTGTTGCTGGAGAGCTCCTTGTTAATCTGTTCAGTCAGCTCCTTGAAAAGCTTGGTGCTGGCTTCCGCGTCCAAGCCTTCATCCTCGTTCTTCCCAAATATCTTCGGGAAGAAGTCCGGAAGCAGGCGACCTAGGAACAAGTTGGCATCGGTGATGGCCAGAGGTCCGCCCTTGCGGTAACAAGCGGGACCTGGGTGCGCGCTCGCGGATTCTGGACCGACAACAAACAGGCCGTTGCGCCAGAACAGCCGCGAACCACCGCCAGCGGCGACAGTGTTAATGTCCAGTTGCGGGGACTGGATGGTTACACCAGCTGTTGTAGTCTCAAAGACATGGTCATACCGGCCTTCGCCATACCGGCTTACGTCCGTGCTGGTACCTCCCATGTCGAACCCAATTACCGGGATCTTCGTTTCCGGGTCATAGGAAGTCAGAGCATAACCGACAACACCCCCAGCAGGACCGGACAATATCGCTCTCAGGCCCGAAAAAATCTCAACGTCCACAAGCCCACCGTCGGACTGCATGAACTCGCATCTTGCGGCCCTACCTTCTCCGCCCTTCTTGACCTGTTTAGTGCCAAGCCCTCCATCGAACCCCTTCGAAAAGCCAGAAATGTACTTCTTGATTGCAGGTGTAAGATATGCATCAGCGCATGCAGAGGTGGCTCGCGGTACCAGCTTGATCATCGGCATTAGCTCATGACTCAAGCTGACATGCTCAAAGCCGATATCCTTGGCAATCTTTCCGACCAATGCCTCATGGTTGGGGTATGTATAGCCATGCATCAAGCACACCGCTATACTCTTGATCCCACTATCGTACACTTCTTGGAGTTGCTTCCGTATCTGGTCCTCCTGTGGCCGCTGCAGGATTCTGACAGCTTCACCTGACAGACCGCGGACCAATTCAGCGTCAGGGCCAGCCTTGTCCGCTTCCTCAGCCTTTGTCTCACGCCTCTCCGGATCCTCAGCGTAATCCTCAAGTGTAACCCGCTCGTCAATCTCAATGACCTTCTTGTACAGTACCTCCGGCTTGCGGATAGCTAGGTCGAAGATGTTCGGCCGTGACTGATTGCCTATCTCGAGACAATCCTTGAAACCTCTTGTGACGACCATGACAATCTCCTCTCCTTTCCGCTCCAGGAGTGCATTGGTTGCGACCGTTGTGCCCATTCGTATACACTCAATCTTCGAAGTGTCCAGTGGCTCCCCTCGGGCTACTTCTTTGCCCGTGAATTTTGAGAGAAGCCTTCTGATCCCCTCCAATGGAGCATCGTCGTAATTCGAAGGGTCAACGGACAGGAGTTTGATGATTACGTCGTCCTCTATCTTGCCGGTGCCGGGATTACCGACACAATCTGTGAAGGTACCACCTCTCTATCGAGGAGTTAGCCGCATCAAAGGAGCCTTCCATGCCGTACTTACATCAATGGCAATGCGAATCCCCCGCTCACTCTTGGTTCCTGTCGAGGCCATGTTTGATCAAGCGTGGTTGACAACTCAACAAGGGCAAAAGAGCAATGAATTGGAAGCAAAAAGGTTAACTGAGATGAAGGCAGAAGTGCCAAAACCAACGCTGTTACAGGGGGTGAAAAAGAATGTTTAGGTGTGACCCAATTGCTCTGTCATGACCGGAAGCACAACAGCTTATCATCGTCAATAAAAGTCCCCCACCTCCAAAACCCATCCGGAGCACATGGGCAACACTGGCCATGACACAATTGGAGGGGCACAAGAGCTAGCTATTGATCTGCAACAAGGGTTAGTAGCGCGTCTCGGAGAAGGCTTTCTCCGATAGCGCGACTTCTCCCAGACTTAGATCCTTCTATACGCCCAGTTCTTGCGGGAAAGTCATTGAGGCAGGAGACTTTATACACGTTGAGGAGGGTACAAGGGCATCAGAACGATGGCACGGTTTTGAGTAGCCTTCCTATGGTGCAGCCCGTAGGCAGTAATGTTCTGGAACCTGCTGTCACTACTAATGGTATCTGTCCTTCCATTGTAGAAGGGCAGGAATGCCTCCTCTGTCAGGGGTTCCTACCTTCGTGATCTGTGCAGATACTCCCTCTTTACCAGCTGATTCTTAGGAAGCGACAGGTAAGCCCAGCACAGTAAGTGGGTAGAAGTCTAACGCTCTTACCTCTGTCTCTGGTTGTCATCTCTCACTGTTGCATGCCCTACTTTATGCTCGGCGTTCCTTTTCTCTTTGCTCCTCTTGAGCACACTCTAGAGGCTTTGAGTCTCTATCTTTAGCCATCACTATGCCCATTCTTAGCAGAAAGAGGGGGCCAGTCAGCCGGACCAACAGCAGCCGTTCTACCAACAAGGTGCGCGTCACGGAACGGGTCGACGCTGCCGTGCCTCAAGGAGCTTACTACACATCTCAGACGGTCGCCCAAGTGAGCCTGGTGGATGGTAGAGCTGTCAACCGACTGACAAGGACCACCTCCCGCCTCTTCTCGGCACTTCGGCTGCGTCATGGCAAGTTGAACAGCTGCCTGAATGAATCTGGCTAAGAGGATTTTGCAGATCGCCATGAACGACGGGATATCACTCCTCGTACGCGGGCGACCGCTGTTGCTATTGCCAAGGATGCCGCAACGTTGCCCAGCCTGCAGATCGATGGCCCTGCCGATGATACTAACGAGGTATTGGGCACAGATCACAACCTAGCACTTGGAAAACAGTTTCCAGGTAGCACTTACGCATCTCCGGTACAGCTTTTGGTGACACCACATGTCAACCAACCGATCTTGTTCGACGGGGGTTCATCGCCAGCAATCAACCCGCAACAAGCGCGTCCAGCTATCCCTCGTCCCAAGTCATCACCCGGACTCAGCCAGCAGTTATCCGAGAGGTTTGCCTTTTTCGGAAGCTCAACAGTTGTGCACAAGCCCTCCAGACGCAACCGACCTCCGTTATTGGATTTGCTCCCAGATCTCAAGGGAGTAAGAGCTGTTCGTCGTGAGGTCGCAAATGACAGCAATAGTCCGGAAGATACTGCCTGGAGCAACACCGGTTCTCCCACCAGTTTCGTTTCCACTGCCGATACCTCTTTTCCTTCCGAAGGTAGCGGACCCATTCCTAGAGTTCAGTCGCATGAAAGTGTCCTTCGCAACCCAAGTCTTATGGTGCAAGGGCGCTATCCTGCTTCGGAAGCTACGAGGGGCACCTTGCCCATTCCCGTGCGGGTGCCACCGATAACTCCAGACGATAGTGGGTTGTCGGTGCAGACGGTAGAGATGGTCGCAGCAACCAAAGTGCATCTGGAGACTTTCTACAATGACATTTTTGGCACCATCGATACTCAACGGACATTGAGGAGGCGCAAGGTGGACGCACGTCTCAATACGATGAACTTTACGGAGGACGAAAAGGCCAATGTACTCCATCAGTGGGCTTTGATGGAGAGCGACCACCTGCGCCAGGTCAGAGACTGGAGAGCAAAATCTAACAAACGCCGGTCTACAAAGGGGATCGGGATTGCTGGATATGAGGTTGTCCGAGTCCTTGGAAAGGGAAGTTTTGGAGTTGTGCGCCTTGTGCGAGAAAAACGCAACGAGACAAGCACTCAGTTCGATGGACATGAAAGGGAGCGTCAGCTCATTGAAGATCCCACGAGCTTCATGCTGGAGCAAGCCCTGGGATCACGACCTACCACCTGCGAAGTCTTCGCCATGAAGGTTATTCGGAAATCCGACATGCTTCGCAATTGCCAAGAAGCCCACCTGCGCGCTGAAAGAGACTTTCTCGCCACTTGCGGCGCCGACTCCCGATGGGTCGTTCCCCTTATTGCGAGTTTTCAGGACAAAACTAATCTGTATCTGGTTATGGAGTACATGGTCGGCGGAGACTTCCTTGGCTACCTGTTGCGAGAAGACGTGCTCGACGAGTGGGTGGCAAGGTGGTGGGTTGCGGAGATGATACTTTGCATAGAAGAGATCCACAAGTACCAATGGGTACACAGAGACATCAAGCCGGACAACTTCCTGATTAGCGCGTCAGGCCACCTCAAGATCTCGGACTTTGGGCTAGCGTTTGATGGACACTGGGCGCACAGGCAGAGCTACTACCATAACCACCGCTCAGGCCTACTTGATAAGCTCGACATTGACATCTTGGGAGATGAACTAGACAGGGAACAGAGGGAACATGCTAGGAGAAACTCTAGATCGCAGACTTCACGGTTTCGAAGACAAAAAACCTTGGACGATGTTGCCATTAGCAGAGAAGGGATCCTCAACTGGCAGGAACGCACTCAGAGGCGACGTCTGGCCAAGAGCATCGTCGGTACCAGCCAATACATGGCGCCAGAGGTTATCAAAGGCGAGATGTACGACGGCAGATGCGACTGGTGGAGCATCGGCATCATCCTATATGAGGTAGGGAATTACCACCCTAGCACCGGTCAATTGCTAATGCAATGTGCAGTGCCTGTATGGCTCCACCCCGTTCTATCATGAAAATCGCGATGATACGAAGAGAAAGATCATATCCCACCGCACAACCCTCAGATTCCCTATGAGCGAGAGATACAACAGGCCCAGGACGGAGCATAATAGACTAGCAGCAGTCAGCAACGCTGCCAAGGATCTCATCAACTGTCTTCTCCGGGAGAAACAACAACGTCTGTCCTCGAGGCGTTATCACGACCACGATCGCGAGCTGGACAACCTCCAACACGCTGTGCACCAAAATGGACGGTTGCCGCACTTCTCCGGATCCTTCGTTTACCCAGACGACGCCGAAGACATCAAAGCCCACCAGTGGTTCCAAGACGTTCTGTAGGACAGATTGCACCTCATGAACCCCCCTTTTATTCCGCAGATCAAGAAAGGCCAGCAGATCACCAAGTACTTCGAAGAGGAGGAGGACATCCTCAACTCCACCGACGAGATCGGCCCTTCTACCGAATCAGGCGATGACAACATCTGCCGCATCTGCGGCACCTTCGAATGCACCTACGCGCACTTCTCCACCGATGACCCAACCCTAAACCAACCGGGTCCCTCGCAGCCACTGCAAAACGGCCAGCAGCACCCCTTCCTCCGCCAAAGTGGAAGTCTCGAAGCCAAGATGCGCAACAAACTCAAGAAGATGAGGGAGAAGAAGAGACCGAGGGATATCATGCTGAGGGATCCGGAGGTGGCGCACGATGTCATGAGGTTGAGGAAGATGTACGCGTTTCTGGGGTACACGTATCGCAGGCCGAAGCATTGTGAGCTGGTGGTTGGGAGTGTGGCGGGGAGTTTGAGAGCGGGGTTGGGGGGTGTGAGGAAGAGGAAGGGGTTGGCGGAGAGTGGGTTTGTGATGGGGTAGTGGACGGAGTTTTTGAGAGGTGGTAGGTATGGTATGGGTGCTCGCGTTCGGGACAGTACATGGGTCAGTCATGGTGAATGGTTGGTAACGGGACTGTTGGTCCCGTAGGCTGAGGCGGTGGTTAAGTTTCTTCTGTTGATTTTCGTTGGCGTTCAGGATTGATAGAATGATTTTCATTATACTTCGTGATCGCTGGTGACTGGCCGTGAATTTTCTAGTCGTGTTTACAGCTACTGTTGATAATCATCTGCTTTCTTCGCTCTCTTGTTCACTTCAAGTGCAACGGTAGGCATTACTGTCTCTTTAATACAAGAGACATCCAAATCTGTCAATGTGTCTGCAAAGACGACTCCATGGTACCGACAAGGTCCCTCATCGAAGCGTGAACGTCGAGTTCTTGTGGAAGGCTTTGGGGCTGTCATGGCACATGTACATAGATTGGGTCAAGATATGTTTTCATGTGGTAACGCTTTCATTCTGCGCTTTTGTTGTCATGTCTCATAACTACACAGCCATAGTGCAGCAACGGTATCCTCAAGGACTACCTTATCCCTCATCAACCTTCGCCAAGATGTTCACCCTCTTTACATCTTATCCAACTTGTCCTGAGCAGCCTGCTTACCCTCGTCGGTGACGGTACGGGCGCTGTCGTTTGGGTTGTTGATGGACCTAACACAGTCAGTGTCCATGTACGAACCGGGCAACAGCAGGTCGAAGATACTTACGCCTTTAATCCACCAGCAACATTACCGGGGTTCTTGGCCGAGTCGTCCTCTTGCTTCCCGTAGAAAGCATCTTCACCACCGAGCTGCTTGAGGACTTGACGGGAGTGCTCCTTGGACTCTTCGGAGGTGTCTGGGATGTGCGTTAGCATAGATTTGTTGGGGATAGTGGAGAAATGAGGCCTTCGTACTGGGGTTGCTGATGTTTGCCTTGTGGCCGGAGGCCTTGTTGGAGATGTCCTCGGGGGTGTCGTTGATGTTCTGCATGGTTTCGGAGTAAGCGCCGCCGATTGATGCCATTGTGAATGTAATCGGGTTGGTTGTTGAACTTGAGATGGGTATCGAGTTGTTTGTTTTGAAATCGGTTGGAGCTGAAGTTGTTAAAAAAAATTGAGAGACCTATTTCAGACGGTGGAGCTCAACTCTTATGTACTCTCACCAACACAGCAATGATAACAAACAACGTCAGCGTAACATGCTGTCATAGCTACCCTCGTCCCGCAGCCGCTGATACCTCTATCCATCAAATGCACAACCCATGACATCATATGCCGTCACCGCCATGCCACTTACCTCTACCAGATCTCAAACTTTCCCAACCCTTAGATCTGGACCGCCCGGATTCCCTGGGGACGGCTTGGTGGCTTCGCGCCAATGCCGCAGGGCAACCCCAGCCTTACAGCTTCGCCAGCGGTTCCTATTGGACAGCACGTTCGGATGCGTCTGAACGCGTGCCGTTTGCTGAAGTCATTACGGCGCGAATCACTGCCTTGTGAGGCCATTGCTTAGTTTGCATCAGGGCGCCAGGAACACTTTGCGACCGGAGGGTTGTGAAAAGCAATTGGTGTTATATGGTTCGGTTCAGGTACGTCGCAGACGTGGTCAAGACCGGGGCAGATCTCCTCTTGGACCGGAAAGCAGGGAGCCTGCATCACGATGTTACTGAGCAAAGGTCCTGGAAGGCTTCCTGACGTGTGCGTTTTCCCTGTCATTGGTCAAGCACTGCAGAATGATGCTGAAGACAAGCTTCCTCGCGATCTCTCACTGGCGAAGTCATTGATCTTTACAATTCCCTCCTCGAATTCACGATACAACTTCATGACATCCTCTGGGGACAACCGTCATAAAATTGTTGCTTCCTAACTTTCTTGTTAGGCATTCTAACGTTGAGGGTCCGCCACAGTTCCGATGGCTTGACGACGACAAAACGGGCTAGTGCTGATATCACGTGAGCTTGGCACCCATCCTACAACAACTTCGCACCGCGCGTCCGGCCTCAACCATGTTACAAAGCGATGTCAGGAACCAAAATCGCCTTTCTGAACGTATGGGGCACTGCTGAACAGGACCAGCTGATGGCAAGTATAGAAATCTATTTCCGTTGGGGCCAAGATTCGCCAAGAGATATAGTTGCCATCAATGCAGAGGCTGTGTTTGAGGCTTCAGGTTCCGCGGATGGGATATAAGTGAAAGCTATATCCCTTTTCACTATCCCGAACACTTCCTGTTATCCAGCAAATAACATACCATTCCCCTTTCGTATTCAACCTTTTTCTTACTCTAGATGTCGCCGTCAACCTTCAATTACTCTTCGCTTCCTATCTCTTCTGCTCGGAAGGATATCCGTCTGTTGAAGTTGTTGCCCAACAAAGACAATTCTGCACCGGTCCAATGCACGTTGTTCAGGGCCAATCTAGGCAAGAAGACGCAATACACAGCGCTATCCTACACATGGGGTGACGCCGCCGATCGTTTGGACATTACCATCGCCGGCGCGGTCGTATCAGTGACGCGGAACCTAGCCACAGCGCTTCGCAACCTCCGAGAGACCGCTCGACCAGTCATCCTCTGGGTGGATGCCGTCTGTATCAACCAGAACGACAACCAGGAGAAGACGGAGCAAGTGCAGATGATGCAGACAATCTACGCGAGCGCAGCCAAAGCAGTTGTGTGGCTTGGACCCGAGGAGGACGATAGCGACGTAGCCATCGACTTTATGAACTACACTGGCAACCGAGGTCTAGAAGTGGGCATCTTATCAAAGACTCCAATAGAGTTGATGAGGAAATCCTGGACAGACACATTCGACGAGGATGACGTCGATGTGATTATGCCCCTGAAACCGGCAGTCGATGAAGTCTGGATGGACTACCCATTCGAAGCTTGCAGAAGTCTCATGAAACGGTCGTGGTGGTTCAGAATTTGGGTCCTCCAGGAACTGGTCCTCCCTCCAGCACTCGAGTTTGCCTGCGGCTCCGAAAAGATAGACTTTGCGGTCTTGACGGCTGCAGTCCGGTTCCAGAGCTTACTCTTCCCGATATCTTGCCGCAGGATGGCGCAGATATCGCCATTGCTGTTAGCTGACATGATAGAGGTGTCCTATACGCAGAGAGCGCAACAGATTATGGTGCAGCGGGAGCTTTACCACAACATGAATCCCTGGACCCATCTGGGACGGAGCCCTCCGCTTCCTAGACTCTTGATGCAATCGATCGTGGGGCAGGATGTCAACGAAGACATAACATACAAGGTCCGTGCGACGGATCCTAGAGACATGATTTACGGACTCTTGGGACTAGCAGCCGATGCAGCTGAATTAGGCATAATACCAGACTATTCCCGCTCCGTTCAAGATGTCTACACTGATGTAGCCGCCGCCCTGTTGCGGCACGGGCATACCACAGTATTGGCCTACTCGCAAGCACCCAAACAGCTCCCCGACCTCCCCTCCTGGGTCCCAGACTGGACATCCACAATCAACAAGCCCCTGGACCACGAAGACCTCTTCACCGCCTCCAAAGAAACCACCCTCTCCCTCTCCATCCAAGGATCCGCCCTCACACTCAAAGGCCACCTCGTCGACCGAATCACCTCCGTCGCCTCCCCCTGGCACCCCGCCTTCCAAAAACACGCCAAGTATTCCGACTTCGCCTGGCTGGACTTCCACCGATACCTTGCCGAGATCGCCGACTTCTGCGCACAATCCGACAGGATAGACGCGGACATCTACCCTTCAAACCCGGGCCTGCGCCAGCTTGCACGGGTGTGCGTCCCCAGCGCTGACCAGCTGCAGGGCGAGGACATGGGCCGCGTGAGTCGGACGAGTGAGCCGATCATGTACATGGCGGACGCTGAGGCGAAGATCGCGGATGGCTTGGCTGGAGAGGAGGTGAATGAGGGGTTGGTTGGAGGGATATCGAGGGTGTATATCAATCGGATCAAAGCGCTGTACAACCGGAGGGCTTTCCTGTCGAAGATGGGGTACGTAGGGCTTGTTCCTGATCACGCGGAGGTGGGGGATGTGGTTGTTGTGCTGTATGGGTTTAACGTGCCTTTTATGCTTCGGCCTGGTGGTGATGATGGACGCTTTCGGCTGGTTGGGGATGCGTATGTGCATGGGATTATGGATGGGGAGTTCCTACATACAGATCCGGATACGGTTGACTTCGTGCTGGAGTAAAGGTAAGTTTTCTCGATATCGGGCAGCTAGTTTGCGCTCGTGCAAGGAGTGTTAGTATCCTAAATTTCCTTGCATCCAACGATTCGAATGCTGGGTAAGAGGAAGACGGAAGTACATCTCATGTGCCCTTTCTAGAAAAATTTAGGGGAGGGTAGTCACAGATCATGTTGCTCATGGTCAGTCACTGGTAAGCCACGGCTCCCTTCACCCAACGTTCTCTGTCCACCCCAGCATTCACTCCAGTTTTTCCATCTCCTTCTCGGTCCGGTTTTGTCACTGCAAAGCACTCCCCTGTGCCCTACAGATGGGTGCAAAAAGACAGAATATTGCATACAGCAACGAGTATTCGCTGATGGTCACCCACTCAACTACGTGTTGAACTACCTTGGAGTCACTCTACTCCGCCCGATGGAATACCGAACCTAACCAAAATTTCTCCTACCTTCTCCCCTTCCCGCCTTCGCATTGAGCAACCCTACTAATGTGGCAAACTTGGCCCCAACCCCATCCACAACACACACCTCTTTCCCCTCCCGCCTTGCCAAGCATATGCATCCACGACACCAATGCTATTCCTCAACCCAGGCTCTTGAAACTGCGTCACCGTAGCGCCGAATTGCGTCACCGTCTGGTATGACACCCCGCCCGTTTCGTTGAGATTTATTTGGAATGGCTTGGAGTCGGTCCAGACGCGCCAATTGGTAGCTGGATTTGGCTCAGTGGGGTTTGGCGCAGAGGCGCCGTTGGCGATGGAAGCCGGTATAGAGGGGTTGGAATGAGTTACGAAGTTGCCCTAGATTTCTTGGTGTAGTCAGCAACCATGGTTGCTGTTGTTTGAGAATGGAAAAAGATTAACTAGTGAGAGAGAGAGAGGGAGGGGGGAAAGAAATCTACTTACTCATAAAAGCGAGCGTGAAGCTTGGTCCTTGGTTTGGGGTTGCAGGACCAAAATAACCGGGGATGCCCGCTTGGTGAGAAGCAAATGGAACGGAGTATTGATACTTATAGGCAGTACGACCATTACCAGAAAATGCTGAAGACATCCAGTATGAAGTACAAACAAAGGTTGCTTCGGCATAGATGTTCTGTTACTATGTAAGTTCCAGGTCCGCTTTCCAATTACTGGAGCTGATGAGCTGCACGATGCTTACGTTTGCACGTTGCTGCTGACCGGTAGCTACTTGGCTGATGTTAATCGCTGTACCCGGGCCAAAGCCGTTCGTTTCGTATCGGGGAGCCGTAGGGTCTGCAGGGGCATTGGTACTCGGGTAAGCCGCGAGTATTTGGGCGATGTTCTTATCTGAGAGGTTGGGGAAAGCTTGCTTCAGCCAGGCTTTGAGGTCTTCGATGGTACTGATAATCGGAGGCACAAACAAGGGGCCCTCATTCGCATTGTTCTGTGATTGTAAGTGAATGCGGACGTAAACTTAGACTCTTATAGAACTTACCCCGATTAGTACCCGTTGACCATTAACTTGTTTCTTGCGTAAGTGTTGGCTTGCAAGCCCTCGAATATACAGACCGTCTGTCACAGGCAGGAAATTCCTAGCAAACATCAGTTACTCTGATGTATATATATAGATCTAGTAGTTGTACCATGTCCCATATAGTTAATATATTAGAGCTTGCCGCTTGCAGTGTCATTGTATCTTTGGATATCAAACAGTCGAAAACAGCACCGGAAGAACGACATCCGGCTCTCGTGGCGAAGTCATAATATCTCTGAGTCGGTTGCGTTGCGTCGTAACTTTTGAAAGTTAGTGTTATTGGTATCAATAACTCACCCTGGAGGCAACCACCCACGAGTATTGTTCTGGAAGGTATGGGGATGCTGCAATCGCCTGGAATGCTATTGTTAGTTATACAAGACGCTGGCAAACTCAACTACACAGGATGCAAGGCACTTATGTTTGAGAAGAGAGGTGATCCAGCTGTTCCAGCAGCTGCCAGTAAGTGGTACATGACCGAGCTAGCTCCTGCAGACTCGCCTGATATTGTTATGCGGGAGCCGTCACCACCGAAGAGCTTGATGTTCCGCTTTACCCATGCTAGAGCGAATGCTTGGTCCAGCAGGCCTGCATTGAGAACTCCACGAGTTTTTACTTCTGCTGATGAGAGGAAACCGAACGCTCCAAGCTAAAAGACAATGTTAGTACCAGTATGTTTATTGAAAGTTAGCAGTGGGACATGTACTGACCCGACACTGAATACTAACTCCCACGAAACTTTTGCCGTTCGCATTTATGATGGCAGATAGGTCTTGAGTACCATCGCCAAAGCCATATCCACCGCCGTGTATCCAAATAAGTACAGGAAGGTTGATAGCGTTCGGAGGTGCATATATGTTTAGGAACAAACAATCCTCATTTCCTGGAATAAATGGTGGCTTTGGAATAGAAGGGTAATTCTGCGGACAGAAAGATCCGAATGCTGTAGCTTGAACTACAGTTCAGCTTGTGGTAGGAGTCCGGGGAGCTTGCCATCGAAGTGGTCCCACAGGTGGTGCTGCGTAGCGGATTCTAATGTATAGAGAGAATTAGCACCTTGACTGGAGACAGGTCTTTCTTCGAACAAGATAACATACCCTTTCCAGACATTGAGACCAGCACTTGAGTCGGAAACGCCATCGTAGATGGCGTAGCCAAGGTCGACTCGTAGTGGGAATCTAGGTTCTGGACTTTGTGAACTATTGGACTGGGAGACCACCACAGTGCTATAAGAAACAAGCGCACACCAGACCGTCAGAAGGATCGAGAACACCATTGTAGCAGCAGAAGCCCAGCGTCTCCAAAATGAAGAGACACAGCTGGTATACTTCCTTTATAAAGATAGTCCCCAGATTTTCTCAATCGCCGTATCCATTTGCTTGGGTTACCGTATGTACGTACCTAACTTTGGAGCAGAGGCGGCAAACTAAATCAAGGCCTGCGCAGAGGTACGCTTCGGTATGGGACGACATATACAGGCTCTTACTCCGGTCGATGGAACAGAATCACTGCAGGTATTGCAAGAGACGATTGTGGCATGCAAGGCTCCAAAAATGCTAACAGAGCTTGTAGGCCCTATATGCCGGCATCATAGTGTACAACTTTGGACTACTGTTCACAAAGCTGTCTGTATTGCTGCAATACCTTCGAATCTGTACTACCAGGCCGATGCGGATCGCTTGCTACGTCCTACTTGTGATTGTAGTACTGTACAGTGTTGAATGTACGGTAACTGGTACAGCTAGTTGTCAGCCGATAGCTGCTTTTTGGGATCCCACCATTGAAGGCGCAAAATGCTTGAACAGGACGGCGTTGTATTATGCTAATGCTGGTATCAACATTTTCATCGACTTCGCTCTAGTCATTCTACCATTCGTGATGCTACGGGGCGTGATGATGCCTAAGAAACAAAAGATCGCCCTGATGGCCGTACTTGCTCTTGGCGGATTGCGAGTCTCTTTCTTGTTGTACCATGAAAGTTGTCTTCTCACCGTGATACATTGACTGACTTATCCTATTCACAGTGCTTGTATAGCTTCCATTTTTCGCCTACAGGGCTTGTATGTTGCCACAGTTAGTGAGGACGTGACCTGGGATAATCCGAACACGGCTATCTGGTCAGCAATCGAACTCAACATCGGTATAATGTGCGCTTCCCTAGCTTGCCTCAAGCCTCTAGTCCGTCAATTCTCTCCGACATTGTTCTCAGGAGAATCGACAGGGCCAACAAATTCTCGCCAGCAAGTGCACCGATTACTTGGACCTCTGAGAAGTTCGACAGCCAATGCTGGATTTGGGCAGCTGGCCGATGGAGCCAATGATTCAAAGGAGGAACTCTTTCCGCTCAAGGACCAGCAGGTCCAGATTAGGATGAGCCATCTTGATAACAGATAGTTAGGTATCTGACGCCTGGTGGGGATGGATGTGTGCTTTGCTTTGGTCGCCACAATCTCGTGGCTGGCCACCTGGGTGTAGAACAGGGTGTGTAGTTTCAGAACGGCAGTTTGGACAAAGGCGTTAGTGAGAATTTAAGTCTTCTACAGGGGCATCCATTGGATAATGAATCACCTCCTTCTGTTTCTCTGCGCCTGTTGTGGTCACTGTACGCACGTTTTCGTTCAAGCGGTCTTCTCGCTGTCTTAATAGCCATGAGGGTTATCTATATTAATTCGGGATAATTTTGGCAATTTGCAGAGCGCGGCAGCTCAGACGTATCGTAGGGCGGCTTACAAAGTCCCTTCTGGTTGATATGATAGATGCAAGTACATATCTTAGTTGTGTATGTATCGATACGTCTTTTTAAAGTGACCATTGAGAAGGGCAAATCTCTTCATCTAGACGACAAACAAAGCAGTTAACAATTTCGTTTATAATCAACAAACCCTCCGCAACCTGCTTTAGAGGACACATACTATTCAGCGATCAATACAACAAGCCATGTCATCATCTCATATCTCCAGGCGGTCCGGACACGAAAGCCCACCCACCAACATCGCTTTGCGCGAAGCCAACCTTCCTCTTGACTAGCTCGTCCGTACCGCGCCTCTCAAAGAACAGGTCCTCCGGTGCGTCGACCGGCCTCTTGGTGAGCGGCTCGGCTTCGAAAGCGGCAGCAGCCAGCCCGGAAACGCTCAGCTTATTCTTGACATCGTGCGTCTCTGCCAACCTGGATGAAAGGAGGGCGCTGCAAGCGATGACCAAGCCGAGAACGGGGTACAGCAGACTCAGACCGAGAAGAGTGTAGAGAGGTAGCTTCGGTACGCTGGCGCCGGGGACAAACGAGCGGACTTGTTCTTCGATGTTTGGCCTGGGAGACATGACACCGGCTGAGAGGCCTAGAGCGATTCGTGAGAAGGATGTGGACCAAGCGTTGGCGAGCTCCTGGGCCGTCTTGACAAACGACGAGAGAACAGCGGCGCTCTCCAGTTGAGTTCCAGCAAGGTTGCTCACAATCGGTGCCGCTATTAAGCCTGCCATACTGCTGTTTGCCTGCATCAAGACAAAGTCCTGCATGCTTCCGTTCACCCAGGAATATTCAACCTCATAAGCGGTGGACGCGCAAGAAAGGATCCAGGAACTCGTAACCATAGCATTATCGTAATGCACTATATCACGGTCGTTGTATAGAGGGTCAACGTTGTATACGATAGTTGAGACAGTTGCCCAGGTTGCAAAGTATAGTGGATTCTGCCTGACATACCAGTCGGTTCCGTTGTTGTTTAAATCAGGATCCACAAAAAATTGGACGCCTACACCGCCGTCCGAAGCATATTGAGGATCGCTATTGGCGTATAATGGGTTTCCGGAAGATCTGAAGGTACTTGTAAAGCTCGGGGTACATGAGAAATTGTACCAATACGCAAAACCAGCTTGACACGTGTGAGTAATCGGTTTACATTCCGTAGTAAGCGCGAAAGTTCTTGCCCGGAAATCCAACGTGTTCCCAATGTGGGGATCCGTAAGGAATGCATAGTTCTTTCCATTCAGCTCGTGCGTAAGTACTAGGTTTCTGCTTGAGATGTTGCTGACGGTCGAATATCCCTCGTTGCTTGAGAGTACAGCGCCGCCAGTAGCCTGGTAATGGGACGGACTGAACGATACGCTGCATGGAACATACATATCAACAGGGCCTTGAACTTGGCCGCTGTCGTTCGCACAGACGTTGTCAAAGATCCCTCTACCATAGCTGAATTGCGACGTAGCATGAGAAGCTACCTTCGGGATGGTGATAGGAGTTATTGTAACGGATAGCCAAGTGTCAACAGCTGAAATAACCTGCCTATATCGGAGTTAAGCGTATTCCAACAAGTGAGAGCGGCTGTACTTACCCAAGCAAGATGACGAAGACGGCGAAACCAAGAGCAGTAAGGACGGGTGGGGCGAACTTTTCCCGCCGGTGAGCCAAACGGTACTTGGATGAATACCAGAGCGAACTCATTCCGCCGCCTAGAAGTTGAAGAAACAAGGACACCTGATACGGTGTGGGGAGAGCGTGATCTCTCTGCTTCCTGGAATGATCAAGCATCTGTCTTGCGGCGACATAGGAAGCTAGCGTCATGACACTGCTGGATAGCCATCCAGCGATTCTGCCCACCCAAGAGACAATCGCCGTCAGCTTAGTCGCCTTGAACTCCACGATATACGCGCTGTTGCCTCCGAGGTGATAGAACTCCAAAAGCCGCTGCTCGGCAGATTCGACTAGTTCTCCTATCGTTTGATTCTGGATTGCCGGCTTCAATCCCTCCAACGAATGCTTGTCAGGGCCAGTGCGGTACCCAAAAATGATGCCAAGCAACAATGCTGAGAACGCTATCATGGGCAAGCTGACCAAGGCAGCGGCGAGAAGGATTGAGCTATAAGCGCTGTTTGTGCGGCTCTTATCGCTAGATGTGTCCCATGACGCAACGGGGCTCTCCGTGACATGGATACGCTTCTCGGAATACATCTCTTGTGAGCCTTCCTGGCTCCCACGCATATCGAGCGGCATCGATCTGAAGCAGAGGGACCACCGAGAATGAGCTCAATAGAGATGAGGAGGGTATGAAATAAGAGAAGCTGTGATCACAGAGACTTCAACTGGGGCGTGGGAGCATTCTTAACTCACAATCGCCTGGCTGCCACCACCCTAATTGATTTGCCCGGGCAAGCAATGGGTCTCGCGCATGGCTTAGAAAATGGCAGAAACTCCGCGGCTGCAGGTCACTAGGTGCAGACTGGTAAATCAAGTGGAACGCGTGCCGTGCCATTGAAAACATCAAAGCGCGCGCGGACTCGCCGAGAAGGCTTGCGAGGCTTGACCTTCTGTATGGTGGTTAGGCATGCCGTCCATCTAGACCGCAGGGAGCGGGAGCACTGCATCCTGAGCTGGGATGGGAAAGCTGAAAGAGCATTCCGAATCAAGATAAGTTGAACGTGATGGAGGAAGAAACGCGCAGATCATTGCGGGACGGGAACCAAGTCAGCCAGCCACGCGAAGAAGATTGGCTTTTCGAGCCAAGTCCAGATCCCTTCGGTTATACCCACCAATCAGCGACTACAAGTTTGAGCGAACCAGAAAAGGCCTCATGCAGACACTCTAAATAACTCTACAAGACGACAGCTACTGGAGGAAGGAAACCTCTTTCCTAAAAGAGACATGGAATAGATATACAGGACGGGTAAATATTGCATAGGAAGCAATAGGCATAGATGGCATGAAGCCGAGAGCAATAACAAGCCCTTTTAAGAGCGCTCGGAACGAGCAGAAAAATGCCTTACATGTACGAACAGAAACGGCTTGTATGCGATGTCAGGCGGGCTGGACAATATGAGTGTGCCAGGAGAAGTACCAGGCTCAGAGCCTGAAACATCCAAGGACTGACCATGCTTCCATGGCATCCCTTCCATGCCTTATCAGCGCGATAGAAAAATTCAAGCAGATCCTTAGTCTGCATGAACATCCTTACCGGTCTCGATCAGCCATTAGCAACTTGTGCTTAATTGGCTTTGTCAATTCGTCCGTTTGAGCCTTGGGTACATGCTATGCCTCTGCGACCTCCCCAACCACATCCCACTTTTTGTCCCACCTCATCTTCACGGCCGGCATAGCCTAAGCTCAGCTTCGCTTTTTCGCGCCTCAGTCGCTTGCTGCCACTTCTCATCCCGTCATGTCCTACTAGACCTTCTGGTGGTAACGCCCAATCCTGCATCCGTATCTTGTAGCTGCACTAGCCCATTGTATCCGCAATCCCAACCGCGTGCGATAGCAACCTAAGTTCTAGATACCGGCGTAGTGGTACAGCGGCGTGTCGTCCGCCTCACGTCTCCCATCGATTGGTGTTTCCATCTCCTTGTTATTGGACAATCAAGTCGAGTGATTGTTTCGTCTATGTACGAGAGTGTACCACTGGCGCCGAGATCCGTTGCGACCATATCATGATTGCGGTAGACGGGGTCATTGCTGTTGGTATTGCCGACTCTACGGTAGTGTTGCGGGACAAAGGAGGGTACATAAAGCGACGAGGATACTTCAAGAGGGCCAAGTTCGGAAGAACTTCGGTGGCTCACAGGAGCGGCCTCTAATCACGTCTTGCTCTATTCGGCTAGATTGAAGAAGCGTAATGGAAATCTACATATTGTAGGTAGACGTTGTGTGAGGGGTGCAGTAGAGGCGCAGTTGGATTGAAAGGATCCAAGCTTGAAGTAATTTGGGGTGAAGAGATTTATTGTATGCAGGTACACTAATTTAGGAGTCAAAGCTCAAAAGCCTGAGGGAGAGCAACTCTGCGCGGCCTAGACCGTGTTCAGAATGTACAAGAGATAGCCCTCAAGTGTCTGACGATAGGTCAACAACGTAAAACTTATCGCCTTTCTCGCGTCCAGCCTACAAGAGATCTTCGTCTCGTATTCTACAATACCGCCCCGTCTTCCATATGGCAATTACCCGAGATTGAACTGCAACACAGAGATCGAATACGCCGGTACAGTCCAAGCAAACTCCTCCGAGCTGCCAGCCCCCGCAGGCAACTCAATCGGCCGAGGTTCGACAGCAGTCTGATTGTTGCGGAAGTTGTACGCATTAACATCCGGCGCCGTAATGATCGTGCCGTTCACCGACGTGTAAGCAACATCAAAGTCAATAGAAAGCGGCACAGTTTGATTGCCCGCATTGATGACCTTGAGATATATCTCGTTGGACGGCTCATCGATGGTAGCCGCCCAGAAGAGCGGGTTGAAGTCCCCTTGCGAGTTCGTGACGGGCAGCGTCTGCGTGCCGTGGTAGTGCGCAAAGAGCCATTGTTGCCAGTAGCTGACGCTCAAGACCGTTTCGTCGTGGTTTGCCGTGAATGCAATCATGTCAGGTGTCCAGTTGTACCAGTTGAAGTTCTGCAGGCTGGGCGCGTAGCTCGACATCCTCACAGTGTTGGGGTTTCTCTCTGCGCCAAGGGCGTAGACGCCTTCTGCGATGGCGGAGAGCAGGCGAGGGTAGAAGACATGAAGGTCTACCGGATTTGAATAGTTGACAATCCCTGAGGGCGTATCAATTTGGAACACTGAGTACTCTCCCAATAGTACGCCCACGCCAGTGTTGTTGGTGCTCTCTTGCCAGTTGTCATAACGATTGAACCGGTCAATGAAGTATTTAGGCTCCTCGTAATGGTGCTCCTATGTGATGAAAATGTAAGTAAAGGATAGGCTAAGTTTGAAGTAAAAGAAGAAATGTTCCTAGTACTTACATCCCACATCTCACCGGCGGGAATACTGATATTGTAGGCCGGGTTCTCGTTGAATGCCGTGCTGATGTACGTAATGTTGGGATACTTGGCTTTGAGGCCGTTGTACATGGCAGGCCATCGGTAAGGATAGGTAGTGCTAAACCAATCTTCGTTCCCAATCTCTACGAACTGGATCTTGAAAGGTTCAGGATGTCCGTGAGATGCTCTCAGTGCGCCATACTTCGTACTGGTGTCTCCCATGCAGTACTCCAGTTCATCTAGGGCTTCTTGCACGATGGTCTGCATCTGGTCTTCCGGGTAGGAAGTGCCGACCTGACCATAGATATCAAGTGAGAAGCCAGCATAGACACCTAGGACCGGCTCAATCTCCATGTCTTCGGTCCACTCAAGAAACTCCAACAGGCCCAAGCCGTCAGTGTTGTAGTAATTCCAGTCTCCAGGCCTGCCAGGACGGTCCCGCAGCGGCCCAATAGTCTGCCACCACTTCCACCTCGTCTGCACCGATACACCTTCGAGGTTGTTACCACCTGGAAACCGCAGGAACCTCGGAGCCATGTCGTACAGCGCTTCCGCCAAGTCCTTCCGAAGCCCATTCGGCCGGTTCTTGAACGTCTCAGGAAACAGACTGATGAGGTCGAAGTAGAATGTCTGACCTGCAACTTGAGCAGCGTCCATCGTAATGGCGAAGGTGTTGTTCGAGTTGGGCGCTGTGCACGTGTTCTTGATGGTTGCGTTCAGCTGCACGTAATCGATGACTGGAAGCTTGACGCCTGAGATCTTGGTGCTAGCCCATACCTCTCCAGTCAAGTTAGATCGGATGGAGAGCGTAAAATCTGTCACATTGTCGATGTAACGCGGTTGGTTGGCGAGTGCGTAGAAAGAAGCTGTATATGTCTGAGGGCGAACATCCATTCCCCACCATCCTGAGAGCGTCAGTGTGTTTATCATAATGAAGGGAAGTGCACTTACCATAATTGAGGAAGCCAACTTCTCCTGTTGCATTTGCAGGCACATCAATCTGTAGCACCGTGCGCAGGGCATCTGACAAGGGATGTAACAAGTCCAGAGACATCCGAACGTCGCCAATGGGAGCCCAGCCAGTCATTACGGGTCCGATCGGGAGTAGAGGGTTCTCAGCGTCAATAATGAGGTTGCCATCGAGGCCGGGTACAGGACCTGGGATCCAATTCGAGCCTTGGAAGGCTCTGTTCGTCTGGTTTGATTAGAGTCTACTCATAGCACTTTTGTAGTAGGACCTACAATCAATTCCCCATACAGGCCGCCATCTATCGAATGCTGCTGAAGTCAGTATACAACGCGTCCTGTCCAAGTTCCAGGGCTAACCTACGTTGATGTCCTCGAACATGAGTCCATATAAGTATCTGTTGGACGTTAAGCATGCAATGAGCGACCTCATGGTGCGGTCCACTCACGGCGCAGTGTCATTTCTCTTCGAGGTATCTTTGGTGTCAATGTGTAGATTAACATTCGTCACATTCGAGTTTGTGCCATTGATGTACTGCGCGTAAGAAGCTTGACGTGGTCTGCGCTGACTTCTTGCGGAGGCATGGCCAGTAAGCGAAGCCGCCGCGAGCAGCAGGATAGTAACTGCGTGCAGCATCTCGTGGACTTGACAACACAAAATAGAAAACGACTGTAACGAGCAACAGAAACTGGACAAGTCGTCTCCTTCTTTAACAATAACGAAAGACGAGCAAAGAAAGCGTACCCAACTAGCACAACCCTACATCTACCCCTCATGTGAAATGGCTCATGTGCATATCGTCCAGAACCGAGGACGTGCCCCTGTCGATGCAGGAACATGAGTTGTCCATCGCTTGAGATGACCCCAGATATCCCAGCGTGATGATGGAGATGTGGACTTGAAATGGTGGGGAAGTCGTTGACAAAAGTGGCTGCGATGCCGACTTTGCAATCCGGGGAAGTCAAGCCAATCACATCATCCCGCATTTGGTGTAAGATCTCCTCGCCAAGGGCACACCAACGCTCGCAGAAACCAAGGATGGACATCGCAATGCTGGTCGACTGTGACGGGCACGCGAATAATTTCTCCGTGCATGCATATTGTAATGGAGGCATTCCGCACAGCTCGTCACCATCGGCCAAAGTTCGCTGCGAATGTAGAAATAGATGGGCTTCGTCTGCTAAGCCTAACATCGCAAGTCTGACGGACGCCTGGTGAACCAAGGACAGTAGGACAGCAAGTGAATGGGGAAGGCACTGTGCTCTTGGACTGCCTCCGGAGCGTGGTTCTTCTCCCCGATCAATACCTGGGGTGCAGCTCCACATTTGGAAAACACCAGGTACTCTTCTGACGTAAGCTCATACAAAGTCACGCTGGCGACTAGGTTTTTTATGCCGGGCTTGGAGCTTGAAGTGATGAAAGCGTTTCATTCAAGGGCTCCACTCAGATATTCCGAGTGAGCGACCTCGTCTTTACCAGCATCTACCATCACCAAACACGAATGGAAACATCAATCCAAAGAGAGCTCAGTACGTATACAGGCCGCTGAAAAATAACACGAGTCCGCCAAAATCTCAACATCAACGCCATTCCCAACGCCCTGTAAGCATGTCTAGAAGTAGTAGCTCGCTCCAGAAGAACTGATGATAAACTCACAACCAAGCCCGTTTCCTTCACTCTGCAGACCTGCTTCATGCTCCGCAAGTTGCTCTGCGATCAGATCGCCCACCAACGGCCCATCCTTCAAGGTATCTTTAACATGGATTATAATGATCTTCACTCCCTTCAGAGGCAGTGGCAGCGGCGTCGACACCTCGGGCGTTGCGCTCAAGGTGGTCACATCTGACATCCTCACATCGTCCCCGTTTGAGGGCCTCCTGGGCCCTGCATCCGATACATTTCTGCGAGGGCGCGAGGATGGAGGCCTGGTCTGAACAAAGGTGTGCCCCCTTTCTCTCTTCCTCTTTCGGCCTATGGGATGCTCCGAATCCGCTTCCTGCTCACGCTCTCGCCGGACCATCTCTGCCAGAACGGACAGCTCCGCGATGAGGTGTCTCGGCGCTAAGTGCCCGAAGAGTATCCCATCACCTTGTTCGTCACTATAAGAACACTCTATGAAGATGGCCCGCAGTATACCTGCTGCAATCTTCGGTGCCGCTTCTCGCCAGACGTTGATGGTTCTTGGGGACAGTGAGATCGAGTCCGGCTCGACATCACCAAATATCAACACCTCTCTTGAGCTTGAGTGATCCCGTATGAAAAACGCGCTGCTGTCAATGACACACTGCGCTACATATTCTTGCGACGGATTCCAAGGAGCCGGCGTCCCTGGTTGTGACAGACCGAATGACGTCCTTCTACCGTCTCCAGACAGCGGTCCAGACGAACCGTAAGCCGCTCCTCCTAACCCGGCCTCGGTCGATATACTGGGGTTGCTGCCGCGGTGGATGTGGGCGGGTCCTCCGCGCATGCAATGACCATGACTCACTTTGAAGCCTTTCACACCTAGGCCGTCGCATACCTCAATGTAGCCACTGCCATGACCTTCTCCAACCATAGGATTGCCGCCTTCAACCAGCCGTTGAAACGTAACGAAGCCCACGCCTGCGTCTTCGTCCGTTAGGTTCGGCCACAACACATCGTTGAACACGTGTTGCTTTATCGCATTCACAGTCGAAGGCAGCGCTGCCAGTCTCTTTGGCCGTGAGGTGTTCGTCAGCGCCGCTGTGTTGATTGCAAATCCTGACAGGTGATCGAGATGAGGATGGGTGATGAGATAGGTAGAAACATGTTCTCGAAGGATGTGTGCCGCATTGGCCCTCGCTGACTCGAACGGGAAAGGCAATCCCGCAAATGGGCCGGACTTTAATGTCGTTGTTGTGCGATCCTCTGATGTTGCTCTAGATGAGCTCACGGGGCTCTCCGTCTCGCTGTTCTCCCCGGTTTGACGAGGTAACCTGCCGTTCCCCGTGGGCTTGGGAGGTGTTTTCTTTAGTATTCGTGTGTCTGCTGAGACTAGTGGGAAATCCAGCTGGAGGATTCGTATTATGGATCCGAGATGCGATCCGGCGTCCACTGCAAGGACCGATCCTTCCCGCCATTTTGAAGCTATTGATCGTACAAGGAAGCCTGTGACATTGTCTTCACTGGGACCTCCTCCTGAGCCCTGTTGCAAAGATTAGGACAACTGATGTACCGAGATACGCAGGCCAAGGGGACTACTGGGTAAAAAAAAACAGAAAGATGGACCGCATCAACAGTGTCTTACTGTTACAACCATCCTGCCCAGAGGAAGGATCACAGCGCTCAAGGCTGGAAAGACACGAGACATGGATTGAACAAACAATGACATTGTCCTTACCAAGCAAATGACCTGCAGCGCGGGCCTAGAATGATGAACCATCTCAGCCAAGGCTTCCGTTCGCCCCGAGACAGTGCTCCACCAAATGCTGCCTGCCGCCGCGCCTTTGCAGCAGACAAACGCAGACGCAGATCAAGCCGGTTGTATTGGAGTGAGTCGGTTGATTGTATAAGTTGGGCGGTTTTGCTTATCTAGTGTCGAAAGAGCCGGGCGAGGAATGCTTGTGATGTGTGACCCAAAACAATACTGCCGCCGCTGGTGAGACCGAACTATCGGGCTTCCGCTTCCAATGGTTCCACGATCCCTCTATTTGCTGGACTCGCACAGCTCCACTAAGCCCACGGAGACCAGCAGCTGAGGATATGCTAGTTGGTGATTCGCAGCTCTTCCGAGTGAGTTAGGTATCACGTTCGCGATTGTGTGTTGATTAGAAGGGTCGTGAAAGAGCTTGTTTTCAAGAAGTGAATATGGGTAGTCAAGAGTTTTTTCTTCTCAATCCTTGATCAGATGGCAGGCTCCAAATGTCGATATCAAGGTCTAGTGTTCACCAGGTATAACGTCAAGCCTTGCGGTGAATTCGGTTGCCCAGTATAGCGGTAAGTGACGCTGCTAGTATGGATGCAAATTTGTAAACGCGCAGTACAACAACAACAGTGACTATATCGAACAAACAAGACTCGAAGAGTTACCTCTAGAAGGAGATGCGACAAAGTTAAGGTAATATAAAGGAACAAGGGTGACTGTTTGCGATTCGCGATTTGGTTGCCTACCTTACCGAGTAAGGTACCTGCAGCAGCACAGCCCTGCAGATGCCGGGGTCCATCATACTAGCTTGGCAACGGCTCTCTGACCGGAGCGAGGGTGCGACATAGGACTTAGCATTCAGGACGAGGATGAGCACATGTGTATATTGCAATACATACAGTCACTGGTAACCGCATTGAGAACTGGATTTGATGATGACGTTTGTCTATCTATGGGGCTGGTGTTGCCATTCCAAGTGATCATTTCTTGACATAATTCTCATTCCGCATCATGGTATCATCCAGTGCTTCAGAATTTAGCACATCGGGGTGATTCGCTTATTTGAAGACCTTGCCGTCGGCCCACTCATAGGTCTTGCCATTGACCTCAATGGGCTTATCCCAAGACCACTGGTTCTCGACAAACTCCTTGTCCTCTGGCTTGCTGGGGTCGAGCTTGGTGAACTCGTAGCTCTCAAAGTCTGGGGCGACATCGAAAGCCGGAAGAGCCTCCTGTCCACGGATGTAGAAAGCACCTTGGACGACAGAGTCATTGGCCTGTCCGTAGACAGAGGCAGCACCAAAGATGTACTTCCTGCTGGCCTCGAGACGGTTGAAGAAACCACCTATCGATCGTCAGTATTTCTTGTTATTTCTATTGTGGTCAGTAGCTCGAGCACTCACCAATCAGGTTGGAGGTCATGAAGACTTGGGTCAACTCATCGTTGTACTTGTAGTCAATCTTCCACAGGGAGTACTCCTCGAAGTTGGCGTTCTCCCAGAACCACGGAAGAGCGACAGAGCGGGTATCCTCGTTGGAGTACTTGCGCTTCCAGTCGTCGAGGACGAACGTGGAACGACCAAGAGCTTCAAGAGGGTGCTTGGCCTTGGGGGCTGCAGGAGCATCATCCTCCTCCTCTGGCTCTGGCTCCTTCTTCTTGGGAGCAGCCTTGGGTTGCTCAGGCTTCTTCTCCTTGGGCTTCTCCTCCTTCTTTGGTGGAACGTTCTTGATGGCCTCGTCAATGAACTGAAGCTTGTCTACAACAGCAGAGTAAATCTCCTGGTTGTAGACAGTCTCATACCAACGGGTAACGTTGGGGTTCTCAGATCGCCATGCCTTGTCGAAGAAGTATTGGAAGCCGCGGGAGACAATGCCAGCAACGAAGAGATCGGCAAGTGTCAGGCGCTCACCGACGAGGTAGGTGTTGACAAGGAGGTGCTCCTCAAGGGTGTGGACAGCCTTCAACGCAGCCTTCTGGGAATCCTCAACGTTCCTCTTGTTGTATGGGTCACGGCCAATCAAAGGGCGGAACCAGCCTCCCAGAGCAGGCAGGATTTCCGTGTTGCCATACGACATCCACTTCAGGATGGAGGCATAGTCTTGCTTGGTCTTTCCGAGGAGAGAAGTCTTCTCGTTCTGTGAAGTGACTGCAGCTTGTTAGCCTGCTACGCTCAGGACACATTGACGTATTCAGTGGCAACAGTGCGCAAAGCGTAAAGGTCAGAGTGTGAATGATTCTCAACAGGTTGTGTTCAGACAGGGATAACTGAATGAATAAATTTCTCATCATGGTATAGGAGAGGCTCGACAGCTGGTGTAGAAGGCAATGGCGTGCGATGGAAATCAAGGGCTTCGTATAACGTACGGTAGATGGCGATGGCAATGCACTCGTGGAGGATGAAGCCGTCAGTGCCAACGAATGTGGGGACCTTTCCGAGCTTGTTGATCTTGAGGTACTCAGTATCAACGCCCTTAGCAGGCTCAGTGTGGACGAAGTCGAGGTCGAGGTTGTTGGCCTTTGCTACGGCCAACAGCGCCGTGGTGCGCGGGTTGCCCTGTGGAAGTGGGGTGTTAGACTCTGAGAAGACGCACTGGTCGTTGCAGGCTACTCACAGGGTAAGAGTAAAGCTTTCCGAAAGCCATTGTGTCTGCTGTGTTGAGTTTTAAAATCTTGTGAAGGGAGTAAATTGTCAGAATTGAAGGAGTTGAATTGCTGTCAGTTCTTGCTGTCTAATTTGTGCCCCTCCTCAGTGCCATGTGCAGAAAATTTGGGCTCCGATGAGTCAGCCGTCAAGGCACCCGAAGAGCCTCCAGCCATTAATCTTATCTGATCAGATAGGGGACAAGCCGATCGCGAATCTGTCTCAGGAACGAGCCACTGAAGGACGAGAGCTTCTTGACAAGACAAGGTCGACACCATCCTCAACAGGCTCAATTTCGACGACGCAGCTGTGCAGGATGAAGGTTGCCGATTTCTGCGCCGGCGCACGGCGAGTTGGAACCTCCTTCTACCGACCAGCAAGACGGAGAACGTGTATACAACCTAGGATACTGCGACCCTTTTCACAATCAACGAGACGATCAATAGCCGCGCCAGAGATAGATTTCGAAAGCCTCCCACCACCTGTCATACCTACCAGCAGAGAAGCTCTGAGGAGACTTCGAGTCGTCCCTGCATCACCATCCTACTTCTCCGGAAAGCCGGACTTCACGGACAATCTCCTCGAACTGCAAGCCGTACTACGCAAATTCCAGACACTGCCCGTTGTAGAGCCGGGACAAGCGCCAAGGATCGCATGGAAGACATTTGCAGAATACAAATCAATGGTTGGGGAGCCTGTCAAAGTGTCCAAGTATTCAAAGATGGCGCAGATTTTGCACCGGTTGAACCACATCCATCCAGCAATCATGCCTCAAGAGGTACGGGATATGCTCAACCGGTACAAGAGAGATGTGCAACCCTTCTCAAACGTTCCGAACCCAGGGTGGATTGATCAGATGGGACGAGCATTGGGCATTGGCAGGAGAAAATCATCTACGGCTAGGGTGTGGTTGGTGGAAGGCGAAGGGGAAGTCATGATCAATGGCAGATCGTTGACAGACATGTTTGGGAGACTGAAGGACAGAGAGAGTGCCGTCTGGGCATTGAAGGCAACAAGACGGTTGGACAAGTACAACATCTGGGCTTTGGTCAATGGAGGAGGTGTAACTGGACAGGCGGAGGCTTTGACGTTGGGTGTAGCAAAGGCACTCATGGTGCATGAGCCCATGCTCAAACCGGCTCTGAGAAGAGGTACGTTTGCTGATCGTATGATGTGGCTTGTTTCAGGTGCAACAGGATGCTTGGAGGCGTTGCTTCCGCAGCCGTTACTTCCCTAGTTGCATGGTCATGTGCCAACGTTGTTCGTGAAGGATCGCTGCTAACATCTGTTGTTCTTAGCCGGCGTCGTTAGCCGCGACCCTCGTCGTGTCGAAAGGAAGAAGGCTGGCAAGCTCAAAGCACGCAAGATGCCTGCCTGGGTCAAGCGTTGAGAGTCTGCATTGTCGGCTGTATATTACGTACATTATGCGACTCCGCGGGCGTGTATTATTAGCGGATTGTGTGTTAGCACATTGTGTATCAAATCCAAGCGCCGGCTGGCGTGAGTTTTTATTGGTTCGAATCCGCCATGCAGGATCTGAAAACCAGTTTCCCTTCATTAATGCTTCACATATCAAGCGTTTCTCCCCGCCCTCGTCTGATTTCGTACATATCCGCCCGGCCTTTCGGTCGCATCATGCAAGTTTTAGTGTGTGTGATAGCGATGATTGCCCGGGGCGAAGTTGTCTCGACATTGATCGAGGCTGAACGGCCTTTACCTTACTCAAGGGCTTTGGGCTTTGCGGAGTTTTAGTCGGTTTGGATGATGGCCGGCGCAGCAGCGTTCCTCAAAAGGCGATGCTGCCGCATTGACGCCGTTGAAGACAGTCGTTCCTGGTCTTGTGGTGATAGGCTAACGCATGGAGGCAGCCGGCCGCCGAAACACGTGCGAATCCTTGGTCAGTAGTGACGGTCTTTCCGGATGGCCGTCCCGCTTTGGGCATGGCTAAACCTTCTTCCAACCTCTCCGAGGGAGGCTTGTTATCATGCAATGGTGGGAGTACGTAGGCTTGATTTCACGATCGCTCTTTGGTTCTGCATCATTCAGAACTATTGATTCTGCTACGCGATTACGATCCGTCAACGGTCCTTCGGCGATTCAGGAAGCTAGGGACAGGCGCCCCATGACTGAAAGCCAGATTTAGTATGTACAGCGAGCGACACTACTGCCAGCCTATTATTTCCCTAGTCTCTTGTGTGCCGTACACTTGACAGGATTGTGCTGCTTTGGTCGAAACGTACTTGGAAGATGGAAAGCATGCCTGTGCGGGAACGTCCGAGCAGCGCGCAGCGTTCGAGGTCACTAGTGGGCAGTCTTGGCGATCAATTCGATATTGACTGCACACCGTCTTTCCAAGTCCAACGGCGTGCAGGCCAATCAAGTGTTTTCGACTTGGCTGCAGACCGAGGGAGGGAATCAAATCAGGGAAACCGTCAGAATATGGTTTGAGGCTTTCCCAAGTACCGAGCGAACTGCCGCGTTTCAGCATGATTGATTGAACGTTGCGACTGGTTGCTGTCAGTTTGACAGGCAGGCTTCGCCCTATCGCCTAGGTCGGGTGGGCCGACCGAAACATGTCGCAAGGAATAATGTGGCTGCTTTATGACAGCCTTGTTTTCGTCAAAGTAAGGTTGCTGCAAGGATTCTCCGCAAGATCTTCTTTCCCCATTTGTAAGACGGAATTGGACCGCTTCGAATGGCACGCTGGGTCAAGCTTGAGTTGGGAGCATGGTATTGCGGTCGCTTATGCAGGGGGATGCATTGACATGGCCCGCTGATAATGGTGAAGCTGCATAATGCTCCAGTGCCATAAATCCCATGGTGAGAGGCCTAAGTCGCCCCAGGATCGCATGAACGTAGTGTTACCAATCTTCCGCATCAAGTTCGCATCTCGAAGTGGAAATGGTCAGGCCTGAAGTCGGCTGGAGTTGCACTCCACGACCAGTTCCAACGACAGCATAACGTGTCTCAGGTCATCTTTCTGGAAGCAGAGCTGAAACGTGTGCTACCGCCAGCGACCCCTGATATTCATAAAACACGGGAAAATCGTCACGGCATCCAGCTTTTCAGCCCCGGACGAAAGCGTCAAGCGTGAGCAGGCGTCAGCGCCGGGTAGGAACGTGGGCCGCAGCAGGCTCCCGCATATTCTCTGAGATTGAACCAGGATTGGGACAGATGTTTCGTTTCGATCATGGAAACGGACCGAACGGAACGCCATCGCTGCATTCTTGCTTGCGTTGAAGATGTAGGTTTTGTTGATCGACACGGCAAAGTCGTGATGATTACGATTGAAAAGCGCACTCTAGAACCAAACATTCCACGGAATGATAGGTCATTTCAGCAGGAGTAAGAGTCAGGTGTGCTTAGTCTTCCTTTGGAATGTTTGACGAGGCAGCGAATGACCGTTGATGAGATACTGTTGAAGATCATCCCATCACGACACTTTGAGTTCACGGGAAGCGAAGTTCCGTGAGCGGCCCTGCACAACCCAGGTTAATCATCCAAGTAAGACTGCCGCATCTCAAGTATCGTTGTCCTCGAGCTAGAAGTTGGATCTAAAGTCTTCCTAGAGGAAGATCACCTACGCTCCCTGAGGCGAAGCAAGAAGCTCCTCATGTACGGCTTGTACCGGACCCTGTGTATCATGTACTATCTAGAGAAGCTTGGAACTTGCGCCTTGCACTTTGCATTGATTTCCAGATGCATCTGCTTGTCTCAAATTCTCTCGCTATATGGGCGATCGAAGCTGTAACGATGCCTTTATTCTGGGACGTAGTTGCACGTTCCTCTGACCGGTTCAGCATCTCGACGGAGAATAACGACTGTGTTCCAGAAACCGTGAGATTGCCAATTAATGAGGTCTCAAACACCCGTGAGCCGTTTGTCGTGCACGCTCCGCTATGGTTGATGATATGGTTTAGAGTACAGAAGACGGTCAACCGTGTGCTGGCGCTACAATACGCAGGTTGATTGATCTCCGGAGCAACAGTTGCAGCTAACGACTCTAGCTGTTCGCAAAGGCGATATGGAAATGCTCTTTTTGCGGACACTAGAGAGGCGGTTTGTGGTTTCCAAGCTACTGCACCGACGTCTTACCCCCAGTAATCTACCAGCCAGCAATATGCATGCAAGCTGCAAGGCTAATCTCGGTCTCTCGTCGATCTTGAAAGCCACTAAAAGGGGTTTGGTTTAGAGTTGGCATCTCGGGAAGCTATGCTGTTTCTTCCTCTCGGCCTGATTATTGTCTGGCTTTCCCGATGTCCTTCCACCGAAACTCCACCTCATACCTGAGCCACATCGACCCTTCGGTGTGCGTTTCACCTGGCGTGATGACCTAAGGCGCTCCCGACTGCCTTGTCTCCGTGCTTGTGCTGCCAGCAAGTTCCTCATGCCGGTGACCGCTTATGCTCTGGGAAAAGGCAGCAAGGGGTGACTGTGGTGGGTGTTGTCCTTGGAGCTGCAGTGCCCCTTCTTCGAAGGCGGGCATGGAGGCGCATGCCGCCCCTCCTCGTCTGTTGGTGGTCTCGAAAAGCTGAGTCCTGTGTGGTACGCCAATGACAACAACAATTCAACATCAGGTCTTTTAGCCCACGGTTAGCGGTCATGCTTCGGTCTCTTAGTCCATCCCACTTTCTGCCGCTATCCGATATGAGCGTAGCAGGACGGACGCTTTCAAGCTGGGACACTGTCCGTCATCGGTCCAACAGGGAGTGCGGCATCGTCTGACATCTCTTGAGCTCGGCCAGATGCTGCCAACCCGGCGCATATTCATCATGCGGACCGGTTCGGGAGATAGCAGGTGCGAGAGAGAAGCGGATGCGATCTCCTTCCAGGCAGATTGCCGTGCATGGGATCAGTAATGGTAGGGTCGGCCAACAGCCACTGTGACAGGTTGGCGTTCAGACTCGAATGAGGTCGTGGCTGTTCCGATCACGGTGCAGGGGTTGCGTCTGACCCTGGTCGTCGACTTAGGTTTGTACCTGGATCCATGTATAAGCCTTAGCATTTTAACTTCGTTTTACACTTGGGGTCGTCCACCTCCTTGTTATTTTGCAGCTCCCCCTCCCCCGCCGCCTGGTATTTGAACAACGGTGTAGAATTTCCTTCCAAACCAATCCAATCCAACCGCTTTTTCGTCCTGTCGTTATTTCTGGGGAGCCTGTTGCTGGCCAGATCTTGCTCATCTCATTCGCTCGCATCCCCATCTTGCCTAATCTGGACCCAAACCATTCCCTGGCCTTTCATTCGTCAGCTGCATCTTCTGGCAAAGGTCATTTTCCTCCGTTGACGGGGTCGGGCATGCCTCACTTTTGACAAAAGTCCTCGACATCGCAACGTTTTCTTCGCTTGTTGAATTACTGCCACTCGCATTGCTCCGTTTCTGGTTGCTCTGTCAGCAAGCTGTCAAGAATCTTGTCAACCTTCACTTGTCAACCTTCCAACCCGACTATTGGAGCTTCCTTCCGAGCTCGACCCAGACAACCTCCTCAAGGCAACACGTCAAAGACGCAAAGCTGGCCTACTTCTATGCAACTCCACCCATTTCGCCACGGGCGCAACAGATTGGTCGCGAAACGACTCTGGCAGCTTCACTGAAAGCCAGAGCTGGAATGGACGGCAATGACCGCCATCATAGGGCGCAAGATCATCCCGCCTATGCCGCCCAGAGGGGCTTCATTTCTACCGCCGCTCAATATCCTCCAGCCAGCGCCGCGGAACGATACAGGCAGGCTTCCGTAGCCTCATCCCCCGCTTCGGCATCGACGCTCGGGAGGGGAGGCGCCGCGCAGGGTTTTACTTATGGGTATGGAGACGCAAATCAATACGTGGGCGCTCAGGTGCAACAGAGCGCTCTGCAATACCCGGCAGAGTACGCACAGGATGCCACCAGACAATCAGGACATCAGTATCCGCAGTATGGGGCCGGTCCGATGTACAATATTCCGCCTCAAGCGCAGGCGCCTAGCGGAATGGGCTACGAAGCTGTGCAACAATACCAAGCGAGACACTCGGGGAGTGTGGATGTCTTGCCCACACAATTTGGTGTTGCACAACCATACATGATGGCGAGCGAGGGGGTGCCGAGTGGAGCGGCCGCTACGCACATGAGTACACAGGTCACAAGCCAGTACCCATCACAGCAAGCATATATTCAGCAGAGCCCTGTAAGGCAGGATTCCAGTGCCTCTGCATATACTACACCAGCAATGAGCGACCCCGCGCAAAGTGCCTCTCGAGCAGGCTATGGGCAGCAGGAATTTTCCAGTCAGACAACACAAACATCAGCGTCGGATCAGGATCAAGACTGGGCCAACTATCAAGCCGCACTCCGTGAAACCTTTTCGTGTATCAGGGATGGCAGGCTAAGGGAAGCGGCAAATAACGTACTGCAGCTATCGGCATTTCTGGTCGGACGTGCGGAGTCTTATGGTAGGTTGGCATGATGGACCTACCCATTTCAAGGTTGTGTCTAAAGGTTGACGGCAGGTCTAGTGCGCGACGAAACGAACCTGCACGCTGAGCGACTCGAACTATGGCGGCGGTTCAATTATGCATGGCTGGCTACGCTCCAGAAGCAGAAAGAAATGACCCTCGAAATGGTGCGGACCGGAAGACAGCCACCACACCCACAATCAACCATCGAGTTGGAATTCTTGACACGAATGGGCGACGACCTAGTAAAGCACTCAGATAGCATGGAGAGGCACGGCCTGGTTGACTACGAGATGGGCATCTGGGAGGAAGACATTATGGACAGTAAGACCGCACCTCGCGCTTGCTGTATGGTTTCTTGGCTAACAATTCGTCCAGTCCTCATTGAATGTGTAGATATCTTGAAAAGACCCCGTGGCAAGGACTTTGTCGCCGCCGGGACTGCAGCTGGACGACAGCGGTAACACCATGCCATGAGCCCGGTCTACATGCTCTCTTGCCGGCAAACAGATGCGAATCATTCTGCCGTGCTACCGTATCCTTTCGGCTTACTCCTTTTTCTCCGAATAGACGAATTCAGGTTACACGACCTAGCGAGCATTGTACACACCATTTCTTGGTGTCTTCCCAACCACGACGCGATTTCGCATGATAACAATGTACGATTACGACTGCTTCCGAGCTTGCACGAATATTTTTGTATTAAAGTTTTGTTTTGTTTGTTTTCCAGACTGGCGCTAGGCGCTTTCGATACATGGGGCTAGCATTGTTGTCCCGAGGACCTGGGATACGCACGCAAAGATCTTGCACACCAATTATCCACGGGAAAGATGATGATCGATCCGCACAAGCCGGACAGCCTGCAGATGCCTAGCGCTGCATCAGCACTCAACACGTTTCTTCTGCCGCCTTTGCACACTTTCACTCCCACGATAACATGGCGGTCAGCACCAGGTGGCAGCGAATACGTTGCTCAACAAAGGCATTGACAGCGGGTGGCTGCTTGGGGGCATTTGCGAGACAGACTCGATTGAACCAATTGGCAAAAGCTATGACATTCTTTCCTTTCACTTTTCATCACCTTCAAGCAGCCCTCATGTCATGCGGCCCGACGGAAAGGAAGCTCACGGCGCCCTGCCGAGAGACAAGGCTTGTCGTCTGATGCTCTCTCTCCGTCATTGGGACGGTCCGGAACAATCGAGACGAGCACTGCAGCAAAACGGAGTACTTGAGGTTGTGCATGCGTCCGGATATAGTACTCAGGCATGCTTCGCTGGCTAGTCCAATGCCTCGCGCTCCTCGGCGAAGTTGTGCACCTTGCCTGAAGGTGAATCTACCTCGAAGCATTAACAGATACTTTCATCGCGCGCAAGCTTTACTGTTGCTTTTGAGCGCCGATGCAGAAACACCTGGCGATCCGGCAGCGAAAGAAGTCTCTGTAGCACAACAGTTCTCTGACTTCATGTTACTCCTGACACGCACGCAGCACTCCTCGTAGCATGACAGGCCGCCAATCATTCTCTTCATCGTTCATTAACTTTTTGATCTGACTGCATAGAGTTGTCGGGTTTTCTTCACTTGGTGAAACTTCTTGTGGCATTCTATCACTTGTCAGGAACAAGCGAATAAGTGTCATGAAGATATAGATCGTTTTGAAATACTTTAGCAGCGTCAATGTAGGCACGTAGCACATGATAGATCATGGACACGGCGAGGCGAATATAACGAGACTACCAGCAATTGCATTTTGTCACTGACAAACGCACCTGCGACTATCCATCGAACAACAAAGAGTGCTCTGAGGCACTCCACAAATGGTGCTAGAGTTGAGAACTTAGGGCACCGCCCTTGTGCAATCAGGAAAAAGTGGTGGAGCCGGACGAGTTCAAGAAGCAGCAAAAGAAACCACTCCGGTTCAGCCTCATTCTATATCGAGAGAACCCTGCCTCCAAGCATCGTCAACCTCGATTCTGACACTCTGGTGTGCACGGTCATCAAGCGCATCTGGACGCTAAAGGGGAATGCTCACCCCGAATCGGTCAAATGATCTTCAAAAGCAACGCGATGATGTGGAGCACAAGGCATCACAAGAAGCTGGGCCTCCCTTCAATCCGGTAAGCCACATAGTTTGTTGCTTTTTGGGACGTCTTTGATGGTGGGCCCTCTCGATGCTGCATGTCACCGAACCCAGACCTATTGGTACAACTACGACGACAGTGACTTTGTTCCTGCGTCCAAGGTATAAGACATGCGAAGACGCCAGAGACAAAGTTTCTGTTTTCGACGACCGGCCAGTTGCTATGCCGAGCATGGCGTTCGCTCACGGAAGTTGAACGCCTGCATCCCGGAGAAACCCCCTGAGGGCACTCTAGCAAGGTGGGGTCGATAGTCTGAGTGCTTCGCTCACACACAGTGGAAAGAACGAATTCAAGGCGAACGCATCAATCACCACAATACTAATTATGTTATACGGATGTCGCTTGATCCATTCTTACTCGTCAGCGATTCGGGACTCCAGAATCGCCAAGAAGGCCGGCCTTGAATTTCACCGTCATAGACATCTTCACACCATTTACATGACGAGAATCCCGTCTCAAGCGTCACGATGTTGAATTCATAGTCCGAGATACAGGTTCCGTCAACTGAGCTGAGTTACACACCCATGTGCTCGCTTACAGCCAGCTGGAATCATCGGCCTCGTCTCCGTAGTTACCACCAAATTCTTCCTTTCCTCTCCGGCAACGTGTTGCACTCTCTCCAAAAGCCTAAAGCCAATACATCTTCAATCTTCAAGAGTCTCCACATCCAATCGTGAACACCAGAGCCTCTCACCAATAATCCCAACCCGCTCTCCACAGCAGCAGTATCCCGTGAACCTAGAAACAACCTTTACCATACCTCCGAGTCGCCGACAACCTACAGTACGACATCCGACCCACCACCGCGGTACCGGCACCCACCACCTGCAGCAACCCCCCTGTTCCGTCCTGCTGATCACCAGACGCAAGCCGCACAAGACGCCCGTCAAGCTCTTTCACCCCTCCCTTATTTGCGGGTCTGCTCAGCTGCCCTTCTGAACCACCCCGCCCCTCTCTGCCGTGGTACGAAGGTACGAAGGGGTACATGCAAGAGAACGATCTAGGAAGTGGTGCTTGCCGCTTTCTGACTTCTGACCCAACGCTACATCGTGCCGCAAACCTTCGAGTTAGGCTCATCTCTTCGTCGAGTCCCAATTTAACCTTGGGTAAGAAGCCGAAGTCGGCGCTCCGCGGAGGCAAGGGGACAGGGGCCAGAGAGGTGGCGTCCGAGGCTAGGCTACCCTACCCAGCCCATAAGCATAATCATAACCATATATTTCCGGATCTATTGAGAAAGTGCCCCATACCGTATACTAGAGCCCCATACCGTATACCACGAACCCATACCTTACCACCATGACATGGATACCACTGCTTGAAAATGACCCGTAACAACAAAAGCAACCACTGCGCATCTCCCGAGGGTGCTACGACTCTAACTTGCAGAAGCAGGGACCCGTACATACATGCATGCCTCGCATTGCTCACAAGACAAGACAAGACAAGACAGTGACGAAGACATGGATAGAGCATCGCGGACGCAGATCAACCCGAAACGCAAGTGCTTATTACCAACTACACCGACTGCCCTGTGGCCCTCCAGCTCTCTCGCCAGCGGAGCTCTAGACGTGCATCCTGCAGCAAGCAGCAAGCAGCAACGGGTCGGGTATGGGAGTCCTCTGGTCTCGTGCATCACAAAATGTGGCTGTGACATGCTATGCGTAGCTTTTCTCGGTTCTGCTCTTTCGGGTCGTACATACGACGAATGGAATCCGCGATGGATGTCTCATCCCGCTTGCGTCTTGTATCGGTTTACTGGCGGTGAGCCACGGTGTTAAGGTTAAGCAAGCCTTCCCGATTCTTGGAAGATGGGGACGAGGATCGAGATTTTGACGGGCATGGCATTGATGGCGTGGTGATCATTGCTGTTGTTAGCTATGATGCCTGAAATAGCATCTATACAGCGATGACTTCTCGGTGTGTGTGGCGTTGAGGCACTCGTCCATGATGCTATGGATTGGAATGAATTGCTAGATTCAACGCATACTCTAATCAACTAACCACACTGCTGCAACGAACGCTCGGGTTCGTACATTTCTCCTCTCCAGCTTTCCACACCGCGTCTCCCTACTTGCTATTGCGTAAAGCGGTGACCGGACAATGGCGGTCTGCCGCCACCGTAGCCGCCTGCACTGCTTGAGCCTTCCGCACCGCCTCCCAGGTTGGTGCTGTTAGCCAACACCTGGCTCCAAGTCCTTTGGAATCCTTGCTCATACATCTCCTGCGCTGTCTTCTCTTGCAAACTCCACGTCCTACCCTGCTGCCTACTGCCATCCTCCTCTGCACCAGCATTCTCTCCTCCAGTCGCTGTCATCGGGACATCCTACGTCCTCCGACTAGCCTTGAGGAGATCGTTAAAGGCACTCTCAATACCTCTCTTCAACTCTCTGTAGCTGACGACGAAGCAATTCTGCTCGTCCCTGGAGGTAAGCACAATCTTCTCGTCAACCCCTGCATCCAGCTTATTCATGCACGTCAGCATGTGCGCCAGATCCACCACCGGGTTGCCCTGGGCGTCGACCTGATGCCACACATAATCCCTGAATAGTTTGAGGTAGTATCTCTCGCCCGTCTCTCCCCATGCTACGGAGTGGTTGAACTCCGGTCGCTCGTTGATGTAGTTCAGCTTTGCCAGGAGACGGACTAATCGGCCGTTCTCTAGCTCGGACATCAGCTCGCTGCGTAAGGTGTCCTCGGCATGGAAGGTGCTATCTAAGACTGAAGCCATCTGGCTGCTGATGCCCATGAGAAGCGCATCGACGTCCTTGTTGCCTGCGCCGGGGGTTGTGGGGGATTGTAGAGACGTGGAGTTGGCCGGTTGAAGGAGGAAATGGACACATTCGCGCAAGCGTTCGCTGTAGCTTCGTGAGAGGAACTCCATGGACTTCGATACATTGGTCGCTGCGTTGACATTATTGGTTGCGATACTGAGAATGAGTCGACCCAACTGTGTCAGATCGTCCTGTTGAAGCTCTGCCAATGGTCGTGGAGTGTCGAAAGTGGTGGCGTCAAGGATCCCGCATGCGTTTAGTCGTATGCGGTTTTCGGAGGTTACAAGGATCTTTGAAGGTGTAATAAGCCTTGCAGCAAGCCCTGCTGAATGGATGGACTTCAGTGCGGAGGCTATCTGCACAATGTAGCCCCATAGCACCTGTTCCGGTACGTGACTGGCTATCGTCCGGCCATGCTGGGGTCGGGGAAAAGTGTTAAAGTGCTTTTCTGCCAAAGTCTTCGAACAAGGGTGATAGTCTGTCACTATGATCAAGGAGCTGTCTCCGAACTCTCTTGTCGTAAATGGATCGTGTACTGATACGACGCCGCTGTTCTTGATTCGCTTCCACGATTTGATAGCGTTGGTTGCTCGCTCGCTTGTCAATCGGAAGCCCTCCAATCTCCGTAGTGCATACAGCTTGCCATTCGAGCCCTTAGTTGCTTTGTACACCCATGTCGGGTAGCTAAACAACGTAGTGTTTTTCTGGTTGTTGGTGTCGAGCGGGACCAAGGAATGGTAGTCCTCTAAATGAGCGGGTAACGTAGAAGCTACCAATTGGTTAGTATGTATATAGAGGGTGAGGGTGCCGTGGTAAGCCTCACTTGGCAAGATCTGATGTATAGCCTCCGCTTTCTGTTGGAGGTCCTCTCGGAGATTCTTAGGCAGGAAGAAATCGTGCACTGTCCGTTGATAGTCCAGAAGATCTTCCTTGTAAGGACCCAGGCTAGCATATAGGTGATATTGAAGCTGTTCGTCCTCATCAAAACATGCTCTACAGACTCATCGTCCTGTACACATACCGGCTGCGCAAAGGCACTTGCACCTTGGTAGAATGCACCAGCACCCACGCCCATAGTGCCCGTGCCTTGTGCATATGGGTTGATCTGCGCTTGGTTGCTTCCACCGGTTAGACCAGTCATAGAAGATGCACCAGTAAAGGGGTCGTAAGGGTTCAGCAGGGCGTTTGAGGCATTATTGTTCATCTGAGTATGTCAGCCTTCATCCCAGGGAGCCCACCGGCTCTCCGCAACACATCAACCCTGCGAGATGCATATAGCAGATTGTCATCCAAAGTCTGACTGACCAATTGATTACCATCAAAGCCCTGCGGAACAAAGTCTTGAAACTCATGGTTGGCCCATTCAGCTGATATGTCCTTTTGATGCACAGGGGGAGTAGCAGTCCCTGTATGATCTGGTAAGAAAAGATGCTGCATGTCCCGCGACGCAAAACACTATAGGTAATGTGTTCAAGTAACGGTGGTTGTTGATGAATGGGGCGACCTACCGACACTACCGGCTTTAGGTGTGAAAATTGCAGCATTCGCAACATTTGGCGACATGGTTGCGCTTCTTCCACCGACCGTGGCGAGGTTGGCATTGGCTAGCAAGGGCGTAAATGAGGGAGAATCAACATTAAAGCGCTTTCTGTGGCTGAATTTGGAAGCTACTGGTCAGTGATCCTTCCGCTGTTTCTTTGACAAAAAAAAAGTGGTATGGTACTTATCGCTCTGATCGGCCAACTTCGGCGTTTCATGATTGAAGGGACAACCTGTAGTTTCTCAGCTTCATGATGCGCCCATTGGGTGGTAAGGTCAACACACTTCCATCCTTGGCATATTTGCAGTATCCAAACTGCACAACATTCCTACACAGCGTGTTCCTCTGGTTTTCTAAAATCTCAGGTTAGAGACACGGTTCAATTCATGTCGTCGGAAACCAGGTTCGGGCAAGCTGGAAACGTACCCCTTCCCTTGGGTCGCGGCGATGACAGCCCGCGGCGGGCATCGCCCGGACTGCCATTGTTGGGTGCAGCCATAGCTGCTTTGTTCCCTCCTTGTCACCTATCGAGCAGATCTCCTCTTATTGCTTCTCGGTAAAGATGACCAAAGCATGAGCACCAACTCTCCTGTACCAGTTACTGTCTTCTCCGTAGTTCTTTGTATAGAGCCACAAATATCTCAGTGCTTCTAAACGCAACGCGGCCAGTCGTGCCTAATATAGGGAATGCCCGCTCACTCCCAAGAGTCCGCTCGTTGTTGTCCCCTGACAACGCCCGATTCGGCCTCTCACGACTTCCAGAGTGTTGCGCTGTGCCTTGCAGTTTCTTTGGTGGATGCGGAGTGTCCAATGATTCAGGATTGCGACTTCTAGCCCGGGCACCTCTATCCTAGCCAGCTTGGTTTGGATAATTCCGAGATCTCCTCTGCAATACGAGGATGTTCTAGCAAGCGTGGTTCTTCCTCGGGGAGGACGGAGAGAGAGTGAAGCTGTAGAAACGCGCAGCAGAGGTGTCTTGAGGGTCTGTTGGGTTCGACAATAGCGAAGCCGGTCACAAAGAATGACCGAATACTGAGTTTATTACACACAGGGGATGCCCGGTTGGGCAAGAGATCTAGAAGCATGACATTAGCGTCTGTAAGCACATGTGCTCTTCGGCAGCAAAGAGCTTCCATACTGAAAACTTACTTCTAAGATACTGTTGGTATATGAGAGAAGGAACATCAACTGCCTACGGTAACTGACACTAACTAGAACCTGCGCACAGCTTCAGACACGCAGACCGCCGCTTACCGAGACAATCGCAACATCCATACTGATCAGATCATCTTGGAGAGCAGCAATATCGGCGGCTTGCCTTCTCATAAGAACGCGCCCGCAATTGACAGTGGAGGCTTCCCGTGTATATGACGAGGGAGCTCGCGGAGCACAACTCCATTGTTGCAGTTGGACGCGGCGTGGGCTTGCACCCGCACCCAGCCAGCCCACCTTGCCGCACGGATCCACTTCCGGTACCAGCAATCTGGCCCTGAACTACTGCTGCAGCATTGCTTCATACCTCCATCCCCCACACAGTTTTGTACATTTCTGCCTGGAGGCATGCTTATACAAAAGGCCGCTCTCTCACACCTCTGTTCCATATTGCAGACACGGCACAATGGCCGACTCATCGGGGGACATAGCAGGCCTTACACAAGAGCAACAGCTTGCTCTTGAGCAATACCTGGGAATCACAGGGCAAGACGTTGAGGCAGCAGTGCCTCTCTTACGGCGGTGTCAGTGGAATGTGCAGGTACATAAAACGAAAGCATAGCTGCAGACTCTCTCTAACCTTCCGCCCAGATAGCTGTAGCTCGTTTCTTCGACGGCGAGCCTGCAGACCCAGTGGAAGACATCCCACCGCTAATAGCACCTCAAGACCTCCGAAGACAAGAAACGCTCCTCAACAGCCTATCACGATCCTCACCCACCTCACGAACAAACCTAGAACCCGCACAACGAATAGTCCCCCAACCAGACGACCAAGTCGCCCACCGACCACCCCTCCTCCTCTCCCTCGTCTTCCTCCCCTTGAACGTCCTCTGGACCGTCCTCTCCAAAACCTTCAACCTAATAGGCTACCTCTTCCCCTTCCTCCCCCGCCTGCTTACCCGTCTCCAAACCACCAACAACCAGCGACGTACTTCTAGGCGCAACACCAGCGGGCGCCGACCCCTAAACACCCGCGACACCGCCGCGCGCTTCATCCGCGAATTCGAAGAGGAATACGGGCCCAACACTCTCCCTTTCTACGAGAACGGCTACGCGCAAGCCTTCGACCTCGCGAAGAAGGACTTGAAATACCTCCTTGTGATCCTCATCTCCCCGGAGCACGACGACAATGACACTTTCATCCGCGAAACCCTCCTCGCCCCTGAGGTGGTTGAGTACCTCCGCATCCCGGCGAATAACATCATGCTCTGGGCAGGCAACGTGCAAGACTCGGAAGCATACCAGGTCTCCAGCAGCGTGAATGCGACGAAGTTCCCCTTCGCCGCCCTGGTGGTGCACACACCCCGCGTCTCGTCGATGAGCATGTCCATCGTCGCTAAGATCGCAGGGCCGACACCTGCTGGGGAGTTCCTGGCTGCGCTGCAGAATGCGATTGCGCAGAACAACGAGAGTCTGAGTGCGGCGAGGGCGCAGAGGGCGGAGCAGGAGGCTAGTAGGAGTTTGAGGGAGCAGCAGAATAGCGCGTATGAGAGGAGTTTGGCGCAGGATCGGGAGAGGGCGAGACAGAAGCGGGAGGAGGAAGAGGCGAGGGCAAGGGCGGAACGGGAAGAAAGGGAAAAGGCTGAGGCGAAGGAACGGGAAGTTAGGAACCTGGAACAGTGGAGACGGTGGAGAGCAGGAAGGTTGCTGCCTGAGCCAGGCGCGGATGATAAGGATGCTGTGAGGATCAGTGTGAGGATGCCGAGCGGCGAGCGAGCAGTGAGGAGGTTCCCCGGGGATGCAGAGTTAGAGGAGTTGTACGCGTTCGTGGAGTGCTACGATCTGCTAGGGAATGATAAGGTCGAAGAGGCGGAGAAACCGAGCGGTTGGAATCATGAGTACAAGTTCAGGCTTGTGAGTCCGATGCCTAGGGAAGCTTATGACCTGGAGAAAGGAGGCACGATTAGGTCAAGGATTGGGAGGAGTGGTAACCTCATCATTGAGAGGACGGAGATTGACGATGAGTCTGACGAGGAATGAGCATGCAATGATCTGCAATTTACAAGCATCACTCGGCGTCAAACCACCTATGATTTCTAAATCATCACCAAAGGGTACATAGCATATTGCATATATACACCTCTATAGCATGAGATGGCACCGGACTGCTCTGTAATTCGACATGCCTCAAGTTGATAAATTCTCGTTGACGCGTGGTAGGCCAAGGAAGTAGATATCCTACCGCATAGTACAAGATGCTACTTACTTGTCGCTGGTCATTCCCGAGGTCAACTTCTTTCTAGCTACGAGAAACAAAAAAATCAAAACATACAACAACTGGAATTCCCTGGTGGTCACCCGCCCAGGTACTATTCAGTCGGAAACACGCTTAAGTAAAGGAGCCAGAGCGGACGGGATGGCCTGTTCTCGAGTTCCTGTGGTCGTATGTGACAGTTGTACTTTTTGACCAACTTCTATACTACAAAAAAATTGAGGTCGAACGTGGAGACCTGCTCTCCACAGTCCCCACATAGTACTATCGATAGACCAGGAGAAGGACGATGGTACCGGTACCTTATCTTTGCCTGTCCTTTTAAAAGATCTAGGTGTATATCTTTGGCTCGACTTCTACAAATAAGCCTCACGACCATCGAGCTTCGCTGAATCGTTTTGACGAGAAGTCACCAGAGACCAGGTAGGTCAGGAAGTTCCAAATTTTCAGTCGATGGCAGAGAGCCAAACGAGCGTCATATATTTTCATTATCTCAGGCTACCCACACCCTTCTTCAACTATACCATACTTCCCATGCGCTCTCACTTCTCTAGTTCAGGTCGTTAACCCTCTTCCTCTCCTCAAAAACCCTCAGTGCCTCCTCCGCAGCCTTAACCCCACTGAGCGCCATAGCGCCAAAAGTCGGGCCCATGCGGTTCGCGCCGTCGACTTCAGACAGCTCCATCCCGCCGACGATGAGGCCCGGGACGATCTCGCGGGTGTTCTTGACGATGGCGTCTTCGGCGGCGCTCATGTCGAGGCCGCGCATGCCGCCGAGTTGGGTGACCTGCTGCATGGAGACGAGGCGTTTAACGCTGAAGGCGCCGAAGGGGCCTGTTGGGGGGTGTGTTAGTGCGTGTTGAGTGAGAAGGGAGAGGAGGGTAGAGGGAAAAGGTTACGAACCGTCGTGGCCGGTGGTGGAGATGACCAAGGGAGCGTTGATGGTGTTGGGGTCCATGCAGGACTGGTCGTCGTGGTGCATGGACACCAAGGTCCAGTTGGTGACAACACCGGCGATCCTAACTGAGCCATCCTCCGTTGGACGGGTGATCAGATCCTCGACAGCAGTGGCGTTGAAGAGCTTGATCTTGGGGAACTGGAGCACCTTGGAGAGGACGGTGGAGGTGAAGAGCGCGGCGTGCTTGACGACAACGTACTCGCCCTCCTCCTCGTATGGGACACCGACCTCCCTCAAGAAGGCATCGGCAGGCTTACGCATGACCATGGCCGAGAAGAGCTGGCCACCGAGCCAGGCACCACCGCCGGGGGCAACGCCAGCCTCGACAATGGCGATTTTCAGGTCGGGACGAGCCTTGCCGAGCATGTAGGCAGTGCTCAGGCCGCAAGAGCCGGCGCCGACAATGACAATATCGGACTCGGCGTAGGTGTCGAGGTCCTTGAAGTAGCGGCGGGTCATGGCCCGGGAGACCTGGGACTCGCGGATGGGGGTGAACTTGAAGGATTCCCACTGGCCGTGCATCTCCTCGACAGTCTTGGCATAGTGCGTCTTGGAGGAAACACCGTCCATCTTCTTCACGGAGATGTCATAGGTGGAGGTGGTGGGTTGTTGGATGGCGACTGGTGGAGACATCTTGACGGTTTTTCAAGGGGGATCTAGCTGGAATCAGATGGTCTCTCCTTATGGGGAAGGGGGGGAAAGCATGGTTCTTTCGCAGGAATTATCCTGGAGACCACCCTCGACCTCGCGAGAGGAGGAGGGTTTGATGGTCTACGATCAAGTTCTGACGGTATAATCTCAGCACGGTCTCCGGTTCCTCGGATGAGAAGGAAGAGGAGACCGGCACCCGTCCATGCTATCAGCATTTACCTGAGATGACATGATGATCTAGTGTGGATAATGTTCCCTTGAAAGCCTCCATCCTCTCCGCAGACATTCTGGTAGTGTGTACCGTACTGGTCGGATGTGCTATGAAGCTTTACTGTGTGAGGAGGTTAGCTTGCTGCACTTGAAGGAAGCATAGATGGAGTTTACTAAAGAATTTGGTGTTATGCTTAGGTCAATTGAACTTGTCGACGAGCGATTGAAGCGGACAGAACAGCGTTGACACATCTCAAGCAGCTTTTATATCACTCCCGCCAGCCGCAAGCTTCCTCACCAAGCCCGTCTTACCCTCGATTACCCCTCCAATAGTGGGGGTTACCCCGCCGTGACGGTTGATTCAGCGTTGATCTGCTGTTTATTTTCAGGGGTTTAGAGGTCTAGAGAATTGATCATGCATTGGAAATATGCCGCTAGTGCCAGTGCTTGTCCGTGAAAGGACACCTGGATATCAAACTTCATCCATTGGCTGCGAAGCCATCCGAAAACGGCTCGAGCGGAAGTTGTTATAGAGTTCTTACCTCAAGACTCTGCTCGGCTATGATAGACAGAAAGGCAAATGGAAGAGTGGGGACATGGTCTATCTCTGGTGGAGAGCGGCCAGTGAACGTTCACAAGAATGGACAAGGGGCGTGGGTGTGAGAGAACAATACCTTCAAGATCAGCTAGTGAAGAGACGAAAGTGTATACGGTTTTAGTATTGTAGGTGTTCTAGCAGTTCGCCTGGTGCTATACCATTACTCTAGCTAAAGGCAAACCGCTCCTTACCTCTCTTGACAAACCTGATGGGCACATATGTTCCCTTCATCTGAAGCGTAATCATCGTCATCATGTTGTGCTTGAACTTGTACCTGCATGACTCTGCCGCTTTCTCCCAGAGTTCTCTCCTCTCTGGTCCGTTCTTTGGCATAGCATCTACCTGCTCATCTGTTGCCCACTCGTCGACCGCAAGCTCTACACTGTAATCCTTGAAGAGCAGAGCCAAGACGGCAAGGACCTCGACCTGGGCAAATCTCCGACCCAGGCAAGCACGGTACCCTTCGCTAAAGGGCACGTATGCGCCTCTGGCTGGGCGGAAGAGGGCCGAGGCCGTGTCTCGACCTTGAGGACCACCAACGTCGCCTTCTGATTCTGAGGCTTCGGAGTCAGCTGAAACGTGCCCTCCGTCTTTTGCCCCGTCCACTAGCCAACGCTCAGGGTGGAAGTACTGCAAGTCGTTTGGCTCGTCGGGTCCAAAAGGCTTTCCCTCCTTTGAGAGCCAATATTTAGGGTTTCTGTGCACGCTGCTTGTGTTGATGACGACGTTCGCGCCTGCCGGTACTACCACTCGTCGCCCATCAATAGTGAGTGGTTGTGGCTGGTCTTTGGGTGTAGATTTCGGTATTCCGAGGACCGGAGGAATGAGCCTGAGCTCCTCATTCATAACAGCGCCAGCCATGCTTCCAAAAAGTTTGGCGATATCGCTTTCGTAGTCCCATTCGTCTACCGGTCTTCCTCTGAATATCTCATCCATGTCCTTATGTAGTCGCTGTTGGCTCTCCCAATGCAGGGCCAGGAAGAGAAAAGCAAAGTGCAGTGTATTTGCAGTTGTTTCGTGACCAGCCAGCATGAAAACGAAAGCGTTGCCTAGAATCTCGTCATCGCTTAACAGCTGTTTCGGCGGCGCAGCTCCCTTTTCTAAGTCCTTTTCGGCTTTGATACCTGCGCCTTTGACGAGAGCACCCATAAGGTCCAAGCCGCCGTCACTTTCATCGCCAGACTGGATTTCCGCCTTCTTCGCTTCGAAGAGTTCCGTCATGTACTGTCTCCATTCTCTATAGGATTCGTAGGCAATTTGTGCCTTCTTGAATGGTAGATTTGCTACGAAGCCCGTCAACGCCTGATATAATGTCCATACTTCGAGAGGAAACTCACGTAGAAGCTTGCTCGGAGTGAGCATCACGATGGGAAGATTGTCCAAAAGCGTACTTAGCGCGTCTTTGTAGGACAGAGTATGGCCCGGAGGCACCTCTGCACTACTCATGCCTTTCTTATCTTCTGCCTTGCCTTCCTCCTGCGGCCAGCGCAGTCTAACACCGAAACCGGCACGGCTGATGACATGTAAACTCAAGCGCATTGTGTCTGCTGAAATTTGCTTGATGGTTCTGCTCTCTTCAGCATCCTTGCTGTCCATCCAGGAGTTAAGCATCATTTGGGCTGCATGCAGGCTTTCTTCCCACACAAGATGGTTATTCTTTTCGGTAAATGGGGGTGATGTGATCTTTCGGTGGTGGCGCCAGTACTGTCCCTCAGTGCTCACAACGTTCTTCCCAAACAGATTTACAGATCGATACATCTCAATTGGCTTCGGGAAGTCGTTGCGGCGCAAGGTGATTTGAGCTATGGCTTCCGCGTTTGCGACTTGCAGTATGCATTTCTGTGGCGTGACTAGGATAAACGCATCGCTCCCCACTTTCTCGAAAGCGCCGAACTGAAATCTCCACAACCAGTCTAGATTAACGAAGCTGGCGATGGTCGTTAGTGGTTTACTGCTGACTCCTGATGCGGAATTCTACACAGGGGAAGACTTACTCTAGCCATGGCTCAGTCCAAGATTCAGGAAGCTTTTTGAGGTACTTGATCCATATGGGATGTGTTACGAGCCACAGCCTGTTATAGGCGTATACAGGAAGTACCACATATGGTAGTCCTGACTTTTTCGCTTCTGCGATATTCCTCGACAAAGCTCGATAGTAGTCGAAAGCATAGTATAGGGAAAAGGCCGTAGCCGCGAGCAACAGATAAGAAATCATCACGTCGTAACGGTGAGATCAGGGTATCAAGACAACGAGAATGACAAGTAAAGGGATACAGATGGCGGATGGGAAACAGAAATATAAGGCGCAATGAGAATGAGCTAATTCTAGAACCAAAGCAACGGGAATATCATACCCACTCTGCCATACCTTGTAGAATCCTTATCCGCCGCGAGTAGGTCGGTTAGGCGGCTTTCATGCTGAATGTGGTGACTGCAATGGAGGGTGCGTGTGGTCCAGCTTAATTAGCATCGTCATTCGCTAAGGCATAGTAGTCGCCCGCCGAGGCGTCTAGCACCGTTGTCCTACCGGAAACCCTGAGGAGCTGTCACGAGAGCCACGCATGATTTGAGGGATGGAGTTTCGAATCTGTGGCCGGGGAGATCTCTGTTCGGATGCAGCGCTAGAAGCGATCTACAGCTTCGGTTGGAGGTTTCCAGTTAGTCGTGCAGCTTCGCGAAGCTCGCTTATGCTGGGCGCCGAAGTTTGACTGAACGATGAAGCGTTGGTTTGGGCGATCATACATTTGACTGACAAGAACTGCATCGCTGCTTGCTGGCGGTCAGGGTTCGTTTCGGCATCTTGGCTTATCCTTTCCAGCGGCGATTGACGCCCCGCGCCGTGATAGTCGATGGGTAATCGGCAAGGCTACTATGGTCCCATGCTGCGAGCGCGCCTCCCACTTCATGAGTTGGGCGACGTGGAGGCAGCGGGACTTATTGGAGTGACGCAGTCAGGAATCCGCTGCGCTTTGACCTGTTGGAGGGGTCGAGGCGAGAGTGTGCCTTCAACCGGTCGTTCTCCCGAAGGCTGTGTTTGAGCCAAGTCTCCCGATGAAATTGACGATTGGATGCTACCCATCCAGCGGCTTGGTCGTGGGTTGTGACATGTGTGGCATGCGTAGCATGTATGAAGCATGGCCTGGAGTTGTCGTATAGATAAAATGTGCTTCGGAATCATGACGTTAGCCATAAACAGCGGCTCATTAGGACGTACCAGTACTGGTGCCAATAACCCACTGCTCACAAGTTTGAAAGCGGATCAAAGTCGGTCAGGCACAGTGTTCTGAGAGGTCTGACCTCAACAGGATATCAGATGCGCCTAGCGAGGGGAAACTGGTCCTGGAGGTGTTCAAAGTATAAATGTGCCGCACTGGCGCTTAGATGATGGAGGTGCACTTGATAGTGAGAATCGGTTCGCTTCCCGAAGGATTGCTGCATAGCAGACATGTTCACATCGTTGCCATATTGCAGTGCATGGAATCATGTTACGACCTGCACCTTTCCAATCGCCTTCTCCGCGATTTGCTCGTATTGAGCCATGCCGCCCTCCAGCTTCTTCAGATGTCCCTTGATAATCCTGTAAAGTACGCCCGGCGGAGCCTCGAAGTCTTTTTGCTCCTCCTGCTCTTCCTCCTCGTCACTGTCATCCCCTGGTTCATACGGTGATTCACCTTCAACAACGGTTCTCATGAAGAACCGGTCGTGGGTGATAACAAGCAAGGCTCCTTGGAAAACCTTCAGTGACTCGACGAGTGCCAAAACGGTGTCCGCGTCCAAGTGGGTGGTAACCTCGTCCAACACAAGCAGATGCGGCGGGGGCTCCACTACCTTTGCCAGCGCCAACCTCACTTTCTGCCCGCCGGACAATGCTGCTATGGGAACATCGCTCGCTAGTCTTCCAGGAAGACCAAGTTTGCCAAGCAGGGCTCGAGCATCGCCTTCGCTGATACCTTCTATGACTTCCATGATCTCCTTCAGCGCAGTGAGCTCGGGGTTCTCTATTCCTTTTCTTTCTAAAGATTCGACAGCATGTTGGGAGAAGCAACGGATCTTAGCCCTAGGATGTCTCGTGATTGTGCCCTTGGTCGGGGTCAAACCAGCAAAGCCTTCGGTTGTTGTACCGTTCTCCGTGCCAATTGCTAAGCTGACCAAGGTGCTTTTTCCACTTCCATTAAGCCCACAGATCCCGACCCTCTCACCAGGATGTATAACCAGATCAATGTCTTCCAACTGGTAAGCTTTGGCTTTGGGGTAGCGGTAGGCGACCTTTTCCATGCTCACGAGTGGGCCAGGGAAGCGCAAGTCAGATGGTTCGGATGGAATGGAAATCCTAATCAATGGATCCATCGTCGGAATCTCAATATCAGCGCGCATGGTCAAGTGGTAGCCTCCAAGATCCCTATTGAGCTTGAATCGGCCGCCCTTCAACCCTACCTCAAGACCATTTCGCTCAGTCAACTTCTTTTTCCTGCTTACGGCTTGCTTGAGCCTTTTGTCGTCACCTGTTCGCCGGGCTGCTTGGATGTTGGAAGCGATGCTAGATTCGATATGCTTTGTTTTGATATCTTGAGCTGCCTTCATTTTCGTCATGTGCTTGTACTGCTTGTGCCGCTCCGTTTCATACGCTGAAGGAGTCCCCTTGAACGGATTCAACTTCTGCTCGCGTAATACAATGGTCTCCTCAGCAACCGCGTCCGCGAAGTCTCGGTCATGGGTTCTTAAAAAACAGATAAGCATCGCAAATACCGAGCGCACAATGAACTTACATTACAACAACGGTCGTATCATCCAAGGACTGTATGTATTTCTGCAGCCAGATGATTGCTGGCAGATCAAGGAAGTTGGTGCACTCATCCAGGAGCAAGACGTCTACCTTCTGGAAGAGGGCGCTTGCTATAGAGCATCTTGTCCTCCAGCCGCCGGACAACGTCGTGTACGGATGGTCAATGACCTCTGCGGGAAACCCAAGCCCTTGCAGAATCGCTTTAGCACGCGCTTCAGCGCTGGAAGAATCCAAGTGCTCAAGGAACGTCTGAACTTCTGCAAGAGTCGCGACCGCGTCACTCGTTTCCGACTGCACGGCTGTTGAGTCAATCTCGTGGTCCGCTTGGCTCAAGACTGTCTCTGACGCTGCGACCTGGTCTTCCATGGATATAAGCTCCTTCCTGGCCTTGAGACCCCTTGCGCCACTTCTCCTCGCAGCAATTTCTTTGATCTCAGCTAGTTTCCGTAGCAGTCGTTCATGCTTGACTTTCCTAATAGCGTGTACAACCGCCAAAGGATCATTGCCATTCTCCAAAGCTTTGGAGATTACTTGCCTAGGTGCTGAGTGTTGATCCTAAATCCGAAAGAGGATGAAACTCACACTGTGACTCAGCTAGTGCTCTTTCCCGCCTTGCATCGCTCGCTAGCACATGCTGAAGGACCGTTGTATCCTCAAGGATAAGCCTTTCAATATTGTCTTCCAGAGTGTTTGTTACGAAGCTGCTTTGGCCTAGCAGTAGTATTCTCAGACTCCAAGAGACACCAGGAATCCTGCCCTCAGCCAGTGCGCGAAGAAGGGTGCTTTTTCCGGTGCCATTGCGCCCGACAATAACATAGTGAAGATTCTCCCGGAGTTTGAGATCTGCATGAGCCAAGAGTTCTCTGCCGCCAGTTGACAGATTAATGTCTTTGATGTCGATCTCCTTTGATGTCGGGATTTCGGCGGCATCAACATGGAACCGGCTTTGCTGCGCCGTAACTACCAAGCCTTCTTTCTCGAGAGACTTGTCCTTTCGAACCATGGTGAAATGAAGGAATAGATCAGAAATATTAGAAACAGGCTGACAATTGCTTAAGCGCAGTTATTTGCTGAAGCGGTGTAAATGTGCATCGGAATTAGAACACAATGTGTGGAGATGAGGAGATGCGAGTACTTATATAAACCCTTTTTGATAGAGGTCAACAGTTGCGGAGAACTACCACGAGCAATTATGCTATCCCAGACAACCTCTGATGGCTTTCTGCTTCTCATGTTCTGAGACCCATGGATGTTGTTGCTATCCCGTGTATTTGACAGCGGTTACTGTGACTCTAAATGAAAATCCCGAAGTCATCAACTCATCTCATCCTATGAAGAAAGCGGATTTCATTGAGTCATCCCACGGTGTCTCAATAGGGATTTGGCCAAGCTGCAAGCTGTGTACACGGGATGTTGCTCTTGGAATCGGAACAGAAAGTCGATCTCCGAGCGCACAGCTCGGGCCGAAATATTTTACATGCATGACATAAGCGGTAACATATCTGCCAAGCTGATGCGACACGCGCAAGGCGCTGTGCCTAGAATGAAGCTATAGCTGTCTGCATCTATCCATCATCAACCACCGAGCTCACATCACACACCCAGAGGACCTCATCACTCCGCTCTCACCTTCCTCCTTGCCTCTCAAAACCGACGCAGCCCGTATCAACAGACCTTCACAACCATCATGGACGCCTTAGTATCACAATACTCGCGGCCAGCCTTCCAGAATGAAGGGTACAGCGAAGGCGAACAGCAAGAGCTCGTCGAGCTCACACCCTCACTCAACCTCAAATTCGCAATGCCTCCAGTAGCTCAAGTACGCTCTGCCACCCTTCCATACCCACTCCGCAACTCCCCTGCCCGATTCCCCAGCTAACCGCCCCCTCCCAAACAGGCATCCTCCTGGCTCCGCGCAATGACCGACGACTACAGCAACCCCAACTGCCCCATCAAAATTGCCCACGGAACCACAACCCTAGCCTTCCGCTTTCAAGGCGGCATCATCGTAGCCACCGACTCGCGAGCAACAGCCGGCAACTGGATCGCCTCGCAAACGGTGAAGAAGGTCATCGAGATCAACAACTGTCTGCTGGGGACGATGGCGGGTGGTGCGGCGGATTGTCAGTATTGGTTGGCGTATTTGGGAATGCAGTGCAGATTGCATGAGTTGAGGCACAAGAGAAGGATTTCTGTTGCGGCGGCGAGTAAGATTTTGGCGAACTTGGTGTACTCGTACAAGGGGTATGGGCTCAGTATGGTGAGAAAGGCTATAACTTCCATTTAAGGCTGTTGGAGTACTAACAACGAATTTCTAGGGTACTATGTGCGCCGGCGTAACACCACAAGAAGGCCCAGCTCTCTACTACATTGACAGCGACGGTACCAGACTCTCAGGCAACCTCTTCTGTGTCGGTTCAGGTCAAACGTTCGCCTACGGTGTGCTGGACGCAGAGTATAGCTACGACCTTTCGGAAAAGGATGCGCTCGAATTGGGCAGGCGCAGTATCTTGGCTGCTACGCACAGAGATGCATATTCGGGTGGTTTCATCAACCTGTACCACGTTAAGGAGGATGGATGGGTGAAGCACGGCTTCAATGACACCAACCCCATCTTCTGGAAGACAAAGTTGGAGAAGGGCGAGTTTTCCAACGTTACGTCTGAGCTGGTATAAACGAGGCGGATTACAGGGGTAGGGCATGGCATTAGGCGAAAGGGCACTTCGTGATAGACACTCACTGGCAGAGTTTTAGTTTGCCTCTGCCAGCTGTATTTTACCATGATGTGATATTAGATTTTGCATCAACCTGTACCTGCAGCCACGGTGGACCTTCTTCTGATTAAGTCACCGAAGGTTAAGCACCCGCTTTCCTCCTCTCTATCACCTTCAGAACATCAGCCGCATTGTTCTTATCGCCTTTCTTCTTCTTTGGTCCCCTCTTCCTCTGCTTTCCACCCTTGCCCTTCCGCTCATCATCGTCGTCGTCGTCGTCTGCGCCCATACCTTTCCACTGCGCCAATTTGACTTTCCCGCTATCCTCTGCATCTAGATCCTCAGCATCATCAAACCGGCTCGACCCGAAACCCATATCCATGTCTTCCAGGTCACGATCCTGAGCAAGCATCGCAGCGCGCCGTCTAAGTCGCTCTTCCTTCTCAAGATCTTCGGCTGAAATGTCCTCCGACCGTGAGTCTGCAGGCAAATCAATTTTCCTCGCCTTCTGGAGGGCAGCGAGTATAGCGGGATCTTTCGTGACATCGAAGTGAGGTTCTTCGGTGGCGCTGGGCTTGTCGTTGAAGTAGTTGCGAGGTTTCACCGGCTGTGGTAACGCTTCATCTGTTTCAGGTACCTCTGTTGGGGATTCGAGGTCTGGTAAGGGCTTCTCCTGGTTGTCCTTCGGCGCCGATTTCTCCTTGACTTGACCTTCTTCCTCGTCTTCTGACGTGTCATCATCATCATCCTCCATGCCGGCCAATGGGTTGTAATCCGCCCCGGCTCCCTCAAAGATGTCATCATCCTCTTCCTCCTCAGGCGGTGGCGTAGGTTTCACGAACTCCGGGACCTCCATTCCCAATGGCTTGGCATCCTTGTCCGGCGCCGGTAGCTCCTCGCTCTGGTCCTTTAGCTTCCTAACCTTCCTCTTCTCATTCCCCTCTTCATCCGTGATGATCATGACCTCCCTGCCCTTGTCATCGTGCTCGAACCGTGTCGTCTCCCTCTTCTCTCCAACACGACGAAACTTGACCCCAAGCTGCGGCTGACTCGCCGCCTTTGCCTCTGCAGCCGCCTTCCTCTGCGCCTTCAACTCCGCCAGAATCGCATCTCTTGTCCGCTTCGCCCCTGCAACCGGTGGTGGCGGCGCCATGGTCCCCTTCTTCTCCACCTTCTCATGCACAACAGGCGCGACCTCCTTCACCTCCATCTTCTCAAACTCCTCATCCACATCCCCTATCTCCCCACCACCCTTCCCCACCCCAAGCACATCCTCCCCCCTCCTCACCCTCTCCAACAACCTCCGATCCAACCCCTTAACAAGATGCGTAAGCCTCACGTCCCCACCCACAAGCTCATCCCTCAGCTGCTCAAACGTCTGCGCGTCGATCTGGCCCAGCTTCATGCTCTCCTCCAGCGCCTTGATGCGCGCCGCCGTGTCGTCTGCTCCTTCTTCATCGTTGTCGCGGGCGAGCGTGCGGTCGGTGTAGCCCGCGGCGAGCTTGGTGCCTTTGGGGGCGGCGGAGGAGCGGAATTTGCGCTCGGGCTGGGTTGAGGCGCGGGAGTCGGCGAGTTGGCGGGCGAAGTCGACGCCGGTGGAGCCGCGGACTGTTCGTCTGAGGAGGAGGTTAGGAGAATTTGAAGGGAAGGGGTAAGGGTTAGTCACGGTAGGGAAGGGCTGGTCGTACACTTACGGGGTCATCGGTATGCTGCTGCGTTGTCGCGCGCCGAGACTGGCGGCTGGGGTGGCAGCGCCAGCTTTCGGGGTGCTGGTGCCGGCGCCATTGTTCCGCGGAGTACTGGCGACAAGGCGACGGAATTGCTCGTTGTTCATTTTCCTTGTGTTGCTAAAGAATAAGTTGGTTGCTGCCGATGCAGATGTTTGGAGCTCCGAAGATCTAGATCAGATTAGATCTTGGAAAGATAAGAGCATCATCGTGGGTTGGATGAGGAGCATGTAGTTAGAATTTGTATCATAATGAGAAAAAGTGAAGCGACTTTTGCTACTCCTCCAGTTGATGTGTGCTCTTGCTTGTACAGAGCATTCTTTCGTATTGCTATGGAGCTTGCATGGCCGACAGGCCAAGAGTATATGTGCAGACGGGTTTACTAAATTGCACAATGCTCTGCAAAGGTTCTTTCGTCCATAATACATCTATAGCCCGTGATGTACAGGTATCTCTTTGCATCTATTAAGTCCGACTTTTTGCTGCGGTCGTCCTGTATGTACAACCCTCCATGGCACCTATTCTAACTCACCCACATCTACCATCTTTCCACCCAGTCCGCCACCGCTCGTCCCACTTGTTACAATCAAATATCGGCTTGCCCAACCTCTCATTAACATCGTTATGTGCATCACAAAGCCATCTCGCAAACTCCTGCCTCGAGCTAACCTTCGGCGCATGACCCCTGCTCATCCACGCCTTGAACTCATCCCCACAGACCCAACACGGGTATAGTTTGGCGAATAGTGACACGAACTGCCGCACGTCGTTTTGCTCAGATTGTGATGGTCGCTCGGGGTACTGAGCGGCGATTGAGTGGAGGAGCGCCCAGGAGCCGCGACCCAGTTGCTCGACGTCTGGGGGGCAGTCGGCGGGTTGGTCGAGGCTGGAGGTGCTGACCGCTGGGGGTGTTGATGTGTCGATGGTTTTGGGCTTTGTGGTTTGGGTCTTTGCCATTGCCATCCATGAGGCTACTGATGTGCATGACCGGCAGCTATGTCTACTGTAAGCATTATGCTCTTGTCCTAGACATCAGGCGCGCTCACGGTTTCCCATCCTTCCCTAGCACCACTCCCTTGGGTAGTTTCTTCGGCTTCTCATCCTGACCCTTGTCCTTGGGTGTCAGATCGTCGTTCAAGCCCGCATTGGCCTTCTGTTCATGTGTCGCATCCAGTGGTTGAGGCGGCATCCCTGTCTGACTCACGACCGAGCAGAAGAACTGCGAAAGGATCGGGTAGGGAGTTTGAGTGATAGGCATGTCGCCATCTTCAACTCATCGGAGGCAGCAGGAGATTGTAGGATGCCTCAGGTTGCAGGCCGGGTGTTTACTGTTTAGGGCGAGTTTCGGACGAGCGTGAAGCTCCACCGCGGTTTAGAGCTCCCCACTGAACGAAGCACGGGCGGGGCTGCGTCATTGCTCACCAATGCGAGGAGCTCGCGATTGGATGAAGGTGGAGCTCAAAGCTCTGCTCTCAGTTGCTCTCTTCGCGCTTTGCAGGCTCTCAAAATGCGGTTATTACAATGACATCTACCGCGCCGGGCGCTGCCTCCTTTACCAACTCTACGATTCCAGTATTGCTGTTGAAGACTAAATCGCAGCCGACTGATGTCTATGAGGAGTACTTCAGCACTGTGGCGGAAGGTCGCTTTCGACCGCAGTTCATCCCTGTGCTCGAGCACAAGTTCAATGCATCCGCTCTGAAGGATCTGAGGAAGCTCATCCGAAATTATGGTGTGAGCCCAGGGTATGTTGGTGCGCGTTACGGCGGCGTGATCTTCACATCCCAACGAGCGGTCGAAGCCTTTTCGAAACTGGTCAACGACATCCGGCAAGATGGTCTCCCAGTCGACGATTTGGTACCCAATCACCTGCCCCTGTATGTTGTAGGTCCAGCTACCGCACGAGGGCTCAGGGCACTTGACTTGAAATGCTCGATCTTGGGCGAGGAGACTGGGACTGGCGAGGCGCTGGCGAAGTTTATGTTGGAGCACTATAACAAGACACCATCGTGGGAAGGGAGAAAGCTGCCGCTGCTGTTTATGGTTGGTGAGCAGAGAAGAGATATCATCCCCAATACGTTGCAATCGATAGAGCTATCTGAAGAGCAGAGGATCGGCGTCGATGAGGTTGTGGTGTATGAGACTGGAGTCATGGAAAGCTTCCACAAAGACTTCAAAGATATCTGGGACAAGAATGTCGCCGGAGGCGTCAATTCCCAATGGGTAGTTGTTTTCTCCCCCACTGGATGTAAAGCTATGCTTGAGCAGATTGACTTACTGGACGCTGAGACGGGCAAGGTGAAGAGCCAGGTGAAGGACGAAGAGAGACAGAAGCGGACAACGCTCATAGCCACCATTGGACCTACAACGAGAGACTATCTGATCAAGGAGTTCGATTTCTCTCCAGATATATGCGCACCGAAACCGAGTCCTGAAGGAGTTGGCGGAAGTATACTAGAGTACATGGGTTTGCAGGGTTCGGATCGATAGTCACATGAATACACTGCAAGAGTTCAGCTTTTCTATCGTAGCAACATAATGCAGCGCTCTATTCAGCCGCGGTCCCTGACCAGAAACGCCTTTGCGGACAACAGAACGCTTGCCAGACCCTCTTCCACAGGTTCATGCCTTGCGTGAGAGACCATAGCAACTCCCAGACGTGTCGGGCTGGGCTACAACATGCTTCCTTTATGGCGGACATTGCAGCCAGTAACCAGAGGGCAATGACTCCGCGCTTTGCCGGCGATAGCCCTCTGAAAGGGAGATTATTCCGTGTTCTTCGGTGGTTACTCCGATGGAGGACGTGTATAAAGGTAACCGACATCCCCTTGGAAAAGCACGTTTGAATAACGGAGATTATTCCGACAGGTAGGCTATGATTGGCCTCTTCGCACTGCATGTCATCTTTACTAAGACCAGGAAGAGCGCAAGAGATGGTACGGTAGTCGACAATGGCACCGAAGGCATCTCGTTATTCTTAAATCACTAAGAAAAAATGAACGTGTGCTAACCAGGGCATACTGACCGCCGAAGTCTCTCAATCAGAGTTCCCTTGGTGTCAAGTCATCTCAGCGCCTTTTGAGGTACTGTCAAAGTCTTCAACTTTACGGGGTTGCTCCGTTCTTGAGGTCATCTCAAACGCCTGGTACACATCCGTAGAATCGTGAGAGGGCCAATTCAGATACGAGTGTGCTGTTCCTACCTGACAATCGCTCTCTAGGCGAGCAGTGACCATCACAGATGGATGCGTGTAAAAGCTCAGAAACAACGAGAAACTGAGCTTGACCTTGACATATGCAAGACTTTTGAACGTTTCATTCGATCTTACGAAGGTAGATAAGTAGATATTGCTGTTGATGTTACGGAATAACCCTCATCTCAATGCGGAACGAGCCTTTTCCAGGCCGAAAGACCCTGACCCGCTCGTGCTATGACGTAAAGTGCTCAGAGTGCTCGATTTATATCTGTATATGACGGCTCGACTGCCACCGACTGCATAAAGTTCATATATTGGAGTACGGTTTCAGACAGCTGGAAACAATCACATCCATCTACAATCACATATCCTCATACCAAACTATCCATCAACACAAAACATGTCTTCCAACGACCAGAACCAACCCGGCCTCGTCGCTAGCCACGCCCAATACGTCAAAGGAGCCGCAGTCGTATGTCCCCCCTTCTCTCTTTCTCCACCGTTTCACCCATCTACCATGACCTGTCTTTTAAGCATGGAAGATACTAATATCCCAAAAGGAAGCAGTCGGCAACCTCACCGGCAGCCAAGAATGGAAAGACAGCGGAGCTCAAACGAAGAACTCAAGCATACAGGAGATGAAGCACGCCAGTGAAAACAGAGATCCCCAGAAGGATGGGTACGGCAAGGTGGAGGAGGTTGCAGGCAATCTTTCAGGATGCGAGGGGATGCAGAAGGAGGGCGCTGCTAGCAAGGAGCATGGACAGTAGACCTTGATGGTTGGGGAGACGGAGCGGACTGAAGCCCATACGGTCCGGTGTGTCTGTTAGGGTGACGTCGCAGCTTTGGGTTATGCATAAGAAGGCGTTCGGCCATGCAGGTTGAAGATAATGCATTCGTCGGATGACGGGCATCGCATCTATTGAGATCCAATCTAATTGAAACAATATTGAATCATGGTAGAGATACAGAGAACTTTCTCTTCCTGGTGCTTGCTCTCGTCTAGATCTGATCCGTACCCAGTGGCAACAGAAACCATCCACTACCACAAATGCAACTTTGCTGCCTCTGCATCACCCAAGCCGGTCCCGGTCCGGGCAGTACATCCTCCACAATGCTTCCACATCTCGGACATTTCTTGAGCCTTACATTCCCATGCAAAACGACCTTCCTAATAACATCCACCTTATTCTCCTCCACCCACTTCCTGCTAACAACATCGTCGTGCAACCCCAACCACCTCGTATCCGCAAAGTACATCTTCGCTGGATCCACCTTATCCAACACATGATCCATAACATTCGTAAACAAATGCTTGATCGTATGCATCATCACATCCGGAAACCTCGCATTGATCAGCATCTCCTTCTCCAGTATCGCCCGCTGCGCATCCTGCACCTTGTTCGCGGCGTACGTCTTCTGCACCGCTTGCTCCACGGCGCTGATAATGGTCCCGATGTGCTGGATGTTGACGACGCTTTGCTTGCCGAGGATGTTCATGATCCCCGACCAGGCGAGCTTTTGTTCGTCGGAGAGGGTGTTGGGTGTCTGTGCGGCGTTTTGCGCGGCGCCCAGGAGGGTGCCCATGGAGGTTGTTGTAGCGCGGAGGAGGGAGCGGGTGCTGCTGCAGAGCATTAGGAAGAGGGCTGGAGAGCCGGACTCTTGTACTGCAGGGAGGTATTAGCGATTCCGTAGGGGGAAAGAGGAGGGAAGCTAACTTACCTGTCCTGAGGACGAAGGGCCGATCGTGTTCCTTGCCGCTGATAGCGTTCATTAGGTTGCTGAGCTCATCAAGAATGTAAGTCATGAGGTCCATGAACCACCTGAAAGGGCCGGAAAACGAGGTCACGTAATCTGCGAACGGATCAGCCTATTTGGTGAGGATCTGGATCTGGTCTTATCGTACCTGCATCCAAGCCCACCACATTTTGAGGCCTCTGTACAATCACTGCAATGACCGATATGATTGGCCGCAGATTGAGCATGATGTATGCTAGCTTTGCTGGTATTCTCCTGTTCTTATCCTCTGTTGCTCCGAACAACTGCACAGAGCTTATGTATCTCTGGAAGGCGGGCGAATGGAACAGATAGGTGATCTTGCCCGCATTCTCCTTGGTGGTAAAGTCAGCGTTGACCTGAAGGCTCCGGAATGTTTCGTTCAGGAAGAGAGCTGACAGGCCTGCGAGAGCGTCAGTGAGCTTCTTTTCGACTAAGCGTGAGGTACCTACGCGGTTCAATATCGGGCGGTATCAGAGCTAAGATGTCGTCCGTAGAATATCCATGGAAGATTGCCCACGTGTGCTGTAGAGCTAGCGCAACTATTGCAGCCGCAGCGTTTTCTGCTGGCTTATCAGCACTGTATTAGAAATCGGCAGAGGATCTAACTGACCGTCTACACCACTCTCGCGAGGTGGCGCGCTGAATGAACCAGTAGTGAACCTGGCTGGCTTGTACTGCAGGGCACCGTCTCCTGTACTAGTAATGACGCCGCAACCACATGGGGACAAGGACACATAGATGACTACTGATGGTTAAACAAGTGATTCGGGAGTCCTCCAAGAGTTACCTACAAGGGTCGGTAACGGGGAACGAGAAGCCGGCCTCCGTCAATGTAGTGACCTTTGTCGGTTCCAAAGTAGGGACCAAAGGGTTCATGGAAGCCCTATCTCTACATTCTATCGAACCGTCGCCGTAAGTGATTAAGAGAAGTGTCTCCGCGTTCAGCATTTGGGACGAAAGGATGACGTTGTTCGTGATGATATCGTCCAAGCGATGGAACTGTACTGTCTTCTACTTGAGAATTAGCATCTGCCTTAATGATTGATCTAAGAACGTCTTACCCGAGCTACCGCTCCCAAACTAACATTAGTCCTTTTCGTGGTCAGTTCTTGGAAAGCAGGTGAGAGGCTGCTTTGCCCTTTCCACTGAATTTCCCAACGGGAAATCACACTGAACATATCCTCATGTTGCTGGCTAATGTCACCATATGGCACCTGTGAGAACACCGCAAGTATGAATGGGCTAGTGGGCTCTCCGCCTCGCTCTTTCGGAGAGCTCCCGACCAGCTGAAAGTGCGATAGCTGAGCGGTTGCTGTGTCTCTAGGACCGAAATACTCTCCACTGATATCATCGCCAACAGCCTGAGGTTGCGGTGCGAACTCATTCAAGACTTGTAGGTGATGGATGTTTAGTGCAGGTGTACTCGTAGGTTCCTTGGTTTTGGATTGAACGTCCGTGGCGAAGTCGCCCCATATGATGTCGATCTTGTAAAGCCGTACTTGGTCAGAAATACTATGAGTCGCAAGGAAAAGTGATCCCTCTATGACTTGTGAGCTACATGCGCATGAGTACCTGTTCCAACCATACCTTGATCAAGAGTCAGAGAAGCGTGCGTTAACGCGTCACTCGAGAGACTGATGGAATCTAGGTCACTGCTGATCTCGAACCACCGCCTGTCCAGGTACTGATACAACAGTCGTATAGTACCATTTCTGGTCACATATACCATCGCAGCCTTGTCTTCCGCAGGGTGAAACGGTCCAGGGCTGGTCAGCTGGACGGGCAGATATGCCCAGCCATTCCCCTGCTTAGTGGCGCGTGGGAAGAGCATAGCCTTCAGCCTCGTTAGCCATGCTTTGGTGTTTGGTAAGAAAGGCAATCAATCTAGTCTTACCTGTCGTCTGGGCAGCCAGAACGAACCTACAACTCCGCCAGCTTCCTCGTCCGGAAATCTGATATGCCTCAACTGTGATAGTCTGTTGAATGCCCACGCAAATGTGAACATTTGCACTCGTCCGGAGGTATCAACAACCGCCAAATCAGAGCCCGTTGGGCTCCATTCTAGGTGAGTGATCCTGCAATCATCATCTGGTAATTGGTAGACATTCGGCGTCTCATCGCCGAGAGTCCATTTTCCCTGCTTCGGCTTCCTGTGTATGACTCTTATGCCCACAGAGCGTCCATCAGGGGCAACCGAAGCAATCGCACCTTGCTTCGACCATGCAATCTTCCTGCTACTGTTAGCTACGTGTCTGTGACCTCGGGTTATTCTTGCAGACTCACGTACTGGCAACAACCGGTCGTTCGCAATTCGCTGATGCGGGATACTAATCCTTTCGGTAGGTTCTGCGCTGGCAGTTGTACCTCTCCTGGGTCATCAAAAAGATGCTGCATAAACTGGTCGTCGTCCATGATCATCGGCATCCTTAAGCACCTTGAGAACGGAATGCTCCTTGCTGGCGATGGCTCCACGTGGATCACACTGGCATAATGACCGTATATAAGCAACTTCGGCTACTCCCCATCAATTGTTGTACTATTTCAATGCGTAGGAAGGAAACAGCGATGCATCAAAGGGTCAGAAGGAAGTACCAAACTGGTCTCGTACACGTGCATAATGGCACCATTCATGGAAGTAACTTACATTATCCCGGTTACCGGAGCATAGCTGGATGCCGCTGAGTTTGCGCAGTGCGTGGTTACCTAGCTCTGACGTGACGGCATCTACCTGCTGCGTGAAAGCGAAATCAAAGAAAAGTTCAGAATAAACATTTAAATCGGACAGTGTGAGTTGCGGGAGCATTGGATCCCTTGGGAACGTCCGGTTCAGGTTGCCCAAACGATTGGGTCGGCCCTAACCGCTCTTTGGCTAGGTTTCCAGCGAACGTCCCTTCAAGCACGCCAGGCTTCCCTTCATTTCCTGACTTGGATCCATTGTATGGTGGAAGATGATGAGCGACACATGGCTACCGTACACTACCGTAGTCACTTCAGCTAGCTTCTACGGACTGATTCTACGTGGTCTTCGACCGTCCACAGCAAGCAATGACCCAACAAATCTCCAGCGCACGATCAAGGCCATCTCCGCCTCGCATGCTGTGTTCACCACGATACTGGCCCTCGATGTCCTCAAATCATCTAAGACCGTAGCATGGCCCTTGTCCAAAGGGACGATACCCAACAATACCGTGTCGAAGCCAGCGCTACTTCCGGATGACAATCTCGATGACGGCGCGAACCCTCTAATAACCCTCCGCACGCCACTAGGCAACTTCCTCACTGCATGGGAAGCCGGCTACCTTATATACGACACGCTTGCTCTAGCTTACGAGGTCAAGGCATGCAACCCGAAGGAATCACACTTGTCTGCAGCTCGACGACTCTGCGGCAAGTCGCCCGCTGTTGTGGTCCACCATTTGGCGCTCATTGCGTCCTTGTCGTACTTGCAGACATATATCGCTAAGGGGAGGGAGAAGGGAGTGCTCGTCATTGTGGCATTCCTGTTGATGAATGCGAGCAGCCCACTGTTGCATGCAAGATGGTGGCAAAGAAAGAAACACGGGCGGAGTAGCGTGCTGCTGGATTGGGCGGTCACGATAGTGTTCGCTGTGTGTAGGCTCGGTACTGTGGGTTGGGTGCTAAAGAAGTATGGAGAATACCATGGACTGGATACATGGCAGGTTTACAGAAGGTTGAGGGTGCCCTGTCAGGTTGGGACTGCCAGTTTAGTCGCGCTCAATGGAGCATGGTGGGCTATGCTTCTAGCAAGAGTCACGGGGAGAACGATTAGCACCAGGGCAACCTCAACCAAAGATGGTTGAGATGAGCTCGTAAACGACCTCAAAATCATGGAACGCTCTATTTAAGGGTCTACATCTACATATCATGCCAGTCATTTGGCATGGAGATTCGCACGTGCACCGGCTCAGCAGGACGCTGTGTAGGGAGTTGCTTCATATCAGCAGCCCAGTCCTTGGGACTCACAGTGTCGTTCTCCTCCCAACCTAGCCAACCCCTGACTCCGCGAGTGGCAACGCCCCCACTCAGCTTGACGCACATGTCCAGGGCCGTTTTCACAACTTTCAACACAACCGCTCTTACCAGATACTGTCCGAGGCAGCGCTTTGGGCCACCTCCAAAGGCGAACGCTTGTGGCAGATCAGGTTGCTTTATATACCTCTCTGGGTCGAAGTGGCCCCATGTATCGCCGAATGTAGCCGGGTCGCGGCCGGCTCCAACGAAGTAAAGCCAGACATCCCAGCCTTTAGGTATCAGGACGTCGGCCTGCCCTTTTAAGGAGGCAATAGTGTTTTCGCTGGCAGCTCGCCGCATGATGCCAACAATGGGCGGGCTCAGACGCTCAGTCTCGAAGAGAATGCTTACAAGCAACTCTTCCGCGGCCTTCGGGTCTGACGCTCTCAGCTTGTTGTACTTTTCTGCCAGACCGAAGCCGCGTGTTTCCAGGTTGGGATAAAGGAAGACATTCAGCATGAAAGCCGTCAACAAAGACGCCAGAGCTTTGACCGCTAGACTTGTTGTATAAAGAAGTGTATGGTTTGCGACATCTTCGATATCCTCCTTTCTACTTTCTCCGTCTGACATGAACGGACAAGACATGGCGGTAGCTGGGGAACTGAGCCTTTCCTGGATGAGTGTCTTCAGTTGATCTTTTGCAGACTTTCCCTTCGTTCTCGGACTCTTCCAGAAGCCTGTATTGATGCTTACAGGCATCAAGGTAAATTGGCCTCGTAGTAAGTCTTCATGCAAGGATTCTATTTTCTCGAACTCTGGTTCGCCGTCCGGTATGCCTAGGAAGATGCCTAGCAGCAATTTCCAGGATAGGCGCTTCATGGTGTCGTACAGGTCCACGCCTGTCTCCGACGAAGTGCCATCGAAGAAGTCCCGTGTGATCTTCTCTGTAAGGCCTTCTACCTGGCCAGGAAGGTCTGCCATCCGCTTCTCCCACGACTCCCTCATGCCTCGATGGGCTTCACCATCTGCCAGGAGTAAGTTAGGGGACGGAAAGAAAGCGGACATAAGCTCGTCATAGGCATCGCGTGCGACATAGCCCGGGTCGTTCAGTACCTCTGTAACCTGAGCGTATGAGGAGACGACGGCTACATTCCGGTTCAGAATCTTAGCTCTGACAATGGATCGGGAGGAGATGAGCTCAGGATGCTCCTTCTGGAATTGTATCACGCGGTCGGTAATGAAGGTCTCAGGGGATGAGTGGAATGAGAGGTTCTCTGAAATGCCCCTGAGTGTGGACGAAGTACCAGGTGGCAGTTCCGGTGGTGGTTTCGATTGTGCCATTACTCGACAGTATGCTTGCTGTACGATTGCGTTTTCGTCTCTGTGTCATTCGGTAGGCTCCGGAGCAATAGGTTGACCTTGGGGTGATACGCCCTAATTGAGACCGATTGCTGCTCACGGACGCCGCCTCAGCTCAAAGCCAACGTTGAGCAGGTATTCAATGCGCCCTCAGTTGTACTAGACGGACCACAGAAGAAGTATTGTGTCCAGCAGAATGCTACGCCGCGGACGGAGTTGAGCGCTTTCTACCCGCTCAATCAGCACATGCCGCCTTCGGAGTATCTAAACTTCCCTGATATTTGTCAGTGTTTGGTGCCAAGCATCTGACCTGCTGCGCCATCTGATATGCGTCAACTTGAACTGACTGGATACGTCTGCCTTACGCTCTTGATGGGAAGGTGTCTTTTAGGCGTTCAACAGTAATGATACGGGACGCCTTATAACCTGGCTGCCCGCTGAAAGTTCGTGTGTATTCCATGAGGATTCGGCTATGTTTCCCAAAATGGATGACGTCAAGCACACCTTGAGTGGACCAGGAGCGTGGTCCGCAGTGGGGGACGGGATCATCCCAACCCTGTTGCACGTTGCGTTGATCGACAAGATGGGTTTCCCCACTTTTGAAGCTCAAGGTAGATTTGGTTTTCTGCCCTGTCTCAATGTTCTTGTTGACTTCGTTTGTCTTCGTGATTTGGTTTGGTGACTTTGTCCTTCTACGGGTGAGACACTGGTATATATACTGTCACTATCTGGAAGGAAAGTGATAGATAAAGCGAGCACAGAGGTCACTGCATGCCTGCTTGAAGGTAATTGATGTCATGACCTCTACAAACATTCTTCGAGATACATCTACGGATGAGAAGCACAACACAAGTCTTGCGGAACCTCATGACCTTGTTACAGAGGAGCCTGGTGCTAAGAGTATATCAGCCTCGAAGAAGCTGCTCCTCAATATTCATACCTATCTTTGCATCCTCATCTTGTTCGTGAACTACTTTCTGGCTCAATATGACAAATTCATCCTTTCCTACTTCCAGACCACTGTCCTGTCTTCGCTAGGCTTGTCCTCTACTCAATATGCCCTTCTGTCTGGCTACGCCACCGGCATTGCATACGCTGTTTTGGCGCTGCCCATTGCGTACATCGCAGACTACACGCGCGCACGGGTCTGGGTGCTCTCAGTGGCAGCGTTGTGGTGGAGTTTGTGCGTAATCTTCCAGGGGCTATCGCACAACTTCACCCAGGTATTTCTTGCAAGGTTCGGGATGGGCATTGGTCAAAGCTGCGTAGAAGCCTTGAGTGTGAGCTTGATTAGCGATCTGGTGGGCTGGAGGAATGTGTTTCTGGGCGAAAGCGTCTTCTGTAAGTCAACTAACCAAAGACTGGATAGCCCGGGCCGAAGCCTAATGCGTAGCAGATGTTGGAGTCTACGTCGGTGAAGCTGTCTCAGGTCAGATCGCTACTGCGTTCACAAAGACGGGAACCAGCTGGCAAGTGGCAATGCGAGCGATCGGTATCACAGGTGTTGTGGTTGCTGTTCTGCTGAGGCTCTTGCTGCGAGAGCCGAAAAGACAGCCAAGCTTGCTGCAACACCCTGACTATGAGGGGATGGGGACTCACGGCGGCATTTACAGCATCCGGGATAGCGTAGTAGAGAACCTCAACTCTACCCACACGCCCAGTCAACAAACGTCAAAGTTCGGTGCAGCGCGCATTACCTTCATCAAGACGGTCAAGTACCTTCTGCACATGAACTCCTTCTGGCTCATCATCCTCTCCGCCGGCTTCCGTCAGCTGGGCGGTAATGTCTTCGGCTACTACATGCCCAGCTACCTTTCGACAACCTACCCCAACCAAGCGGATCTGCTGTCCCACTACGGGATCATAGTCGGTACTGTCGGCTCCGTCACAGTCCTCATGGGCGGTGTACTTACCAGCGTCTTCTGGCACAAAACCAAGCTCACACCCATCTACCTCACCGCCATCGGAGGCATGATAAGCAGTCTCTTCGTCCTCCTCATGATCTTCTCCCGCGACATCGCTAATGGCTCCGAGACACGCGGTGTCAAGATTCTGTACGGCACCATGAGTATCGCTTACTTGACCGCGGAACTCTGGCTTGGGGCGCTCTTTGGTCTCATTGCGCTGCTCCTTCCGCCGAGCTACAAGACTTTCGGTCTCGCCATATGGTCAAGCGTGCAAGTGCTGATATACTCCTCCGGTCCGGAGATCATCGGACTAGCACTGAGGAACACGGATCCGGAGAGTGATGAGTACAGAACTGTTACGAGGACTTGTTTAGCGGTGATTATTCCATTCGGGTATTGGGTATGTGGAATTGGGTTACTGTTTGCTATTCCGCTGTTGAAGAGGGATCTAAGAGGGGAGTTTGTGGTTAGAGGAAGGATGAGTGGGAGGCGAAGGGCTGCATTTGGAGCAGGTGCGGCGTTGTTGCTTGCCCTTGTTGTAGCTTTGTTCGCGGCCAGTCTGGCGTTGCAGACGTGATTGTGATTGTGCTTGTAATACAGAAGCTTGGCAGTGTCAAGAGATTTGCACCTAGGAAGCAAAGCCAATGAGTCAGTCCTGAGTATAGAGGTTCTTGGTAATCTTCTAACCCTTTGGGAGACGAACTGGCAGAAATGGACATCGCATTCGAAGTAACCACATGACCTAAGTACAATCATCCTGTTGCTGCGAGAACGCTTGGTTTCGCGCTTCCAGGCATGCTTGTTCGCTCGTCGCCCGTTCAGGTCCTTATTTGTAAGTAGTCAGCCGGTGAGCATATTTGATATCAGTGCACCCAGCCCAGTCGAGGTGCTTCATGCGACAGAACGACAAGCCTATCATCCAACATGGCCAGCTTCAACGAGCTGCCCAACGAGTTGCTCGACATAATCATCCACTACGTTTCAGAACCGCCACCAAGGCCTTACGCAGACAGACCAATCCCACCTGGTCGACGTCTGATCAAGTACTGGAAATGCTTTCTGGGACTCCGATTACTCAACAGGAGTTTGACCGCACATCCCCTCCTGACTGAACACCTTCGGCTCAAAGCGCGGTATCCCACGTTCTCCGAACAAGGCCTCCAGCGCATGTCAGCAATATCTCAGCATCCCGCTGCTCGACTCGCAATCACAGCTATCCATTTCAACGTTGAAGCAGATTTTATCCAGAAGCCCAGGGATCGAAGGGGCATTGAGTCCATGATCAACGATGGGAGGGCTAAGCAGACACTCGAATCCGTGCTGCGGAACTTGCCGAATTGCAAAGAACTCTCGTTACACACCACCTGGGTACGAGGTGCAGAAGATCGGTACGGCCGCCCTGCTCGGTCGTCGGTGAATTGTCAGGTCGTCTTCAATACCTTCTTTGATGCGCTGGCTTCAAGCGGCTTGAAGCCCGGCACGCTATCCCTCTCAGTTAACACGGAGGAAAACAGTCTAGGCATTTGTGAGAACGTTGCCGCTTCACTGCCTGGAGCTTTCGAAAGCTTGACAACTCTCAAGCTTGCGGTCAAAAAGTGGGGGCTGGGGGAATCGGAGAGGTCCGTTCTGGATTCCTCCCTGGGTATCGTGAGATTCCTCCAGACGACACCAACGGCTCAGATCAAGACACTGACATTGATCCTACCGGGTGATGGTTATGGACGCAGCTTGTTGTCGTCTCTCGGTGACACAACCCAATTCACTGCGTTGGAGCACGTGGATATCTCCAGTCTGGGTCTCCTGGACGAAGAACTTCATGGCTTCTTGTCGCCCTCTGTGCGCTCGTTGTCCAAGATCTGCGTTAATCGCCTTGATAACCCGGACACGACAGGCGATCGAATCCCCCATGGGTATGATGAGTTCCGAAGGCGACTCCAGGATCAAGGGTTCCATGCTCAGATCAAACTGGTGTCATATCAGTCGCGCGACTGGTGCCGGTAAGGCGAAAGCCTTGATTGAATCACCAGCCAATCATAACGAGGGCTTGGTTCCGCTTTTGCTCAAAGTAAAACCGCTTTGGTCATAAAACATGGGCATGTAACTAGCTGAAGGTTTGAAGGGTAAAGCAAGCGATTAAGCCTTTGTTTAACGCTGGACGGACAATGCAGAAATGAACGAAGCAACATGATCTAGATTCCGGTCATTGTACCTGACCTCCCATCGTGCCCTAGATTGCAAGGGGCGTACAGCGTGACTTCCCTCTCAAAATTGCTCCCAGTGACTTGGCCATCGACCTTCAAATTTGGTAGTCAAGAAAAAGCCACCCAAGGTCGATAATGTGGATACTGGATGTCGAAGAAACGCCGTTATGTCCGCGCTGTTAGCCCAAAGTTCGCAAAGTTGGACATCCTGCAGTTCAGTGGACTGGATGTTGGTAACCCTGGACGGAAACTTGATTCCCTCTCTAGAGCGTGACTCGAACTTTTTAAGGTTGTTGCCCGGAATGGCTTGAAGAAACTTTATGAGGTAGCTCGCACTAGCGCAAGGGCAAGGCGCGGATAGACGTAGAAAGATGCGAACATGTACAGCAAATCCAGTGTTAGTATGCTGATTATAATGACTTTATCAAGAGTAAGTCGGTGCCAGTCGTGGATTCCAGATGAAGCCTAAGCCCAGATTTCACCGGGCCCTGCTTTGACGCGTTGATTTACAAAGGTAAACTTGAAATAACAGGTTAGAATTTAAAATGCCCCTATCCTTGGTTGAGAGCTTCTGTTCCTTCATCATGTGTGACCTCCTGTTGTAGCAAGCACTCCGTCCCGCTATTCACACCTCATCTTCGACATCAAATTGCTGCTTTCAATACCCTCTGGCCGGCTGCTGTGTGTGAAAGCACAGAAGGTGGCAAGCAGCAACGGCGACTATGTGGTACCAAGGTCGACCGTATGGCACTTGGAACTCCACGCTTACATGACAAAGCAATAAGGGTGATGGTGCGGCGTTGGCGTAAACCGTGTGGTGAAATCACCCTGGGTAGAGCGAAGTGTGTACCTTGGTGTTGTTACCATGTACGAGCATGAGTGCTTTCGATCCATAGATACCAATGTTAGCCCAGTTGGAACACAAAGTGCCCTGAATTTGTATGCTCGGCAATGTTCAGAAGCAGACGCAGTTGATGCGGGATCTATTCGGAGCCGACATTGTTGCTGAGCCCGCTGAAGTCTGAGTGCCACATAGTTGTAGGCTGTCCAGGTCGGCTTCTGAAGCTTGATAGCAGTGGTAGCTAGACTCACAAGCACTTTGCGGCTAACAAAAGCTGAGTCTACAGCTGTTTCTCTGAAAGCTTACATCCTCTCCATGCCTTTGAGGTGGGTGCCGGTCATGTCAGAAGCCGCGCCAGAAGCGCCGAACAACAGGGGTAGACCGTGGGTTTTCTTCGGTTGCTTAAGACTACTCTCTCGGTAGTATCTTTACGATACGTTCCCACAGATATCTCGTTCGCTCTGCCGTTCACCCTTGCGGGCATCAGGGGGACTCAATTGCGACGACCTAGCCGGTGGATGCCATGCTTTTGCTTATACTCTTCGATCAAACCACGTATATCCCTTGCAACGCAAGGTGCGAAGAGCCTCTTCCACCACGGTCTCGGCAAGTGGCTTTGGAGATCCAATTGCCGCAACAGGTTATCCGTATAGGGCACCATGTCGAAGAAGAGCCAGTTGCCAAGGCGGCCTTTGCCGAGATAACGCCTTCGACACCATGCAATGACGGATGCAATATCGATCCGCATGTCGTCACATGACTGGAGAGCTAACATGCCATCGAGTGCCGCTACCGCCCAAAGCGCTTGGACTTCCGCAGCCCGGAAATGGTTGCCAAGCATAACACGGCCGAGGAAGACGATCGAATGATCCACTACGGGCAGCATGCACTTGTACAGACGGTAGGGTGTGTATGGCGGTTCGCTGCTGTGGAAATAGTCCGGCGGAGAGGTAAGAACAGGGAACATGCGCATAATTCTTACATCCGCTTCCTCTTCAAACACGTCCCACTCTTTCACCTCTTGAACGTCTGAAGGAAATCTGCACACGGGTAAACCCAGCTGACTTGCAGTTGAATCTGGAAGGTATGGATATGAGGTACTTTTCCAGCCAGTAGCAAAGACAATGGCTTCTGCATCGATGGCCATGTTGTTCTCCAGTATTAGCCCTTGCTCGGTGACCCGGGAGATATCTTCCCGGATGACGTGCACTTTCCGCGCAATTACATCGAAGAAGTCTGCTCTCTGATTGATCCCGGTGCTGTCATTCTGCCAGAACAGCGGAGTATCAGGCTTCAGGTTGAAGAATCCATGCTCTTTCCCATCTTTGCGCTCATAGTTGGCCGAATCTACAGCCCGCTTGTTGACCTTTCCCCATACGCGTCTGAAGACCACTTGGCCGAGTCGAGTGCGATATAGGAAGTCTGTCCATCTGGTCTCAGCATTGAACACACTCGCCAGGAACGTTGAAATGACGCGTGTGTAGAATGATTCATTCGAGTTATGGTATGGCCAATCCCCTTTCGCGGTCATGAAAGCAGCAGGCCCGCTGCCTGATCTGCGAATGATCCAAGATACTTGTTTGCCAGCCTTTGCTGCAGCGTAGGCAACATCAGCCGCTGATTTGGCCCCGCCGACTACTATGACTCGCTTTGTGCTTGGGTCAGATAGGAAGGTAGACTTCCCAAACTCCTTGTGATGAATACAGACGCCTCTGAACGTCTTGAGGCCCGGTAGATCAGGGAGGTTGGGTATGGAAGTCAGCCCACAGGCATCTATGAGTTTGACTGTGGTATACTCGCTGCGACCACCGTCAGGTCGTACTACGCTGATCTTCCAACGGCCATCGGTCTTGTCAACTTGAGTGACTGCAGAGTTGAAGCATATCCGGTCTTCGAGTGAGCTGCCAGAGTATACATGGCACTTGACATAGTCTTCAAGATATCTTGTCACGTGTTTTGCTGGAAAGAAGTCATAGTATTGCTCGTCATCGGGCACTCCAGTGAGTGGCACATCGGAGAACTCTGCCATACCCAAGGGAGTTTGAGTAATGAAGGCATCATACACTCTCTCTGTATAATGGGTCAGACCATATCCAATAGGTGTAAGGTGAATGCCTACCAGTGCTCCAAACTCCGCCGACGGATGCGCTGGACTCCAAGATCTTTACATGATGGTCTGGATGGATCTCCAAATATGTCCTAGCGGCTTGGATCCCGTAGAGACCTTGTAAAGTGTCAGCTAAAGCCTTCAATCAGGCGGTGATGGTTTGGAAGTTACCCGCGCCGACAACGACTAAATCCATCATCAATGTAATGGTGAACGGATATGTCCGCTAAACACCCGAGTCATCCGCAATTTGCAGAACCATTCTCATTCAGTTGCACCGAGTGGAGACAAAAGGAGATATGGAATTGCCCTTTGGAATACACCATTAAGGCGTACTCGGTTGTGGTTGAGTTGTGGTTGATGGAGCTGTTCCGCTGGGCGAAGTGGAGGCGCAGCCGCGTCCAAGACTGAAGCGTCTTCAGCTCTAACGAGTGCTCGAGATACCGTATGCTAACGTCAGCGACCACATATATAATTGTCTGGTCGAGAGGACAACCAGCGACTGTTTCCGACTTCACGTTTCACTCAATTGGTATTTGGTCTCCACTTAGTCCAGACAAGATGTCCACACGCACACTCTACGTCCTCTACAATGCTGACGCCAGCATCATGGGAAAGCTGACGTACGGCTACCGGAAATTGCGGCAGTCGAAGGACTGCGAGCCTACTTGTGCAGCGTGTACGAGTACCATCGTCTTCACGTTATCAGTCGACGGAGTATGCTAATCACACTACTAGGCGATATCACTCATGGAGGTTTATCACTAAAGGAAACTGAAGGTTGGACGAAGGTTAAGAAGGACCTTGAAGCCAGCTCAGATCTTAGAATCATCCAATACCACAGAGATGAGATCCCTTCTGCAGTATGGTCTCTATACCAAACGGCTCCTGATTGTTTGCTAACGTCCTTATGCAGCTCAAGGCCTTCCTCCAAGAGAAAGGCCTCCAGTTCCCAGCTGTGATCCTCGAGTCAGAGAAAGGGCATTTTCAGGACGTGATGACCAGTGCTGATCTGGCCCAGTGCAAAGGCGATCCAACACAGTTTCAAACTGCGTTGGTGCAAAAGGGGGTAATTGGGCAGAAGGCGGCCGGTGCCAATCCATCTTTGTAGTCATCTATAGCGTTACTTTCTCAATTCGTAAGATACCACATACCACCTACAACGCCATAATCATCCTCCTAGTACGGGTATGACCCAAGTTACCCTTTGTGCAGTGCCGATAAAGACTAGAACAGCCATAAGCCAACATAGTACCTCCACGCCGTGAGGCCAAGCCAGCATCACAGTGAAGATGATACCACTCTCAGCTCCCTCGATGAGAGCAGGTCTCATCGCCACACTTGTCAGTTCCTTAACCCTCTTTTGACCTTTCTCGTCCTCATCTTTAGCATTGGCACGCCGTTTCTCCAGAACAGCCGCAATAAAGAACAGCACAAAGTTGTTCAGAAAGAAGGATACCTCCAGTACAGCTACGCATAAGCCACGGAACCGTGCCTCGGGCAGAGTTGAAGGATGAGCATAATAGCATGCAATAGGGATGCCAGCATAGACGATGAAGTCTCCAAGCAAGTCCAGGAAGCCGCCCAGATCGGTTGCTATCCCTCGATGTCGAGCCACTGCACCGTCCAGGCAATCCAAGGCCCTGTTCAAGGCCCAGAATGAGAGTGAAAGCGGTACATTCCCGCCATAGGCGAAGCACCAGGAAAGGAGCCCACATGCAAAGGCTACAGATGTGATCTGAAGAGGACTGATGGATTTAGGGATGCTACGACTGAGTGGATCGAAGATCTGGTCCTTCAGAGGGCGTAGTGTTATGTCAAACATGATTTGTGAAGTAGGAGTTCTTAACGGAGCAGCATAGCAGCGGACGAGGCCAGATTGAGCGTACTACAAAACAAACAAAAAAAGTCGCGGAAGATTTACCTAGTGTTTGCGGGCAAGCCTAAGCGGACACGCTCCGGAGGGAAGTCCTTGACGTCACACAATTTTTCCTGTGCCGAATCGCCAAGTCAAACTCCAGCTTCACAAGCAAGTAGCATCTGAAATGGAACGACACTTTTGTCAATTAATTTCATTTCTGCAGAGTCTTGCTACAGAGTATGGCTGAAAACCGAAACCGTGGTGACGCGGCCTTCCGCATCCGTGTGGTACTAGGAACACTACTGAGCACAGCTGTGGTATTTCCCAGGATTTACCAACCTGTGTTGAATGGATTGTGGGATTTCCTGCGAGCTACAAGCCTGTATAACTGGTCGACGTTCGAGACCATATGGACCGTCTTCTGTTATGCCGCAATTGAAGTGCCCTTAACAGTCGTATACGTCAACCACCCAGAATGGCGTTATGAGGTTCAGGAGAAACTAGCAAGAGAAGGATCTGACGGACGTTTGGATGTAAAAAGCATTCGCCGGCCTCACGGGATGAAGAGACCATCACGTAGATGGATGGAGGGCCTCGTCTATGTGGCCCCGTTGCTCCTGCTGGACCTTACGATGATCAAGAAGTTTAAAGGCGTTCCTCTAGAGGACATGCTGATTACTGGGAACTACAACCCATCAATATTGCTTTCCGGCAACTCAACTCTTGAGACTGGATACCTCTCTCAGCCGAAGAGTACATTCCTCATTCCAACGCTCCACAACATGACCCTTTCCTCTCCGTTACAGACTCGGCGTGCTCTGCCGTCGTCACCTCCGAGCAGTCGACGTCTAGTTCTCGAACTCTTCTCGAGTTTGATCATATATGATGCGCTCTTCTTCCTTTTCCATTTGGTTCTACACATCATCCCACCGCTCCGACGTTGGCACCAACCACATCACCAGCACGGAGAGATTCATCCTCAAGTTACGAACCAGCTGTCCGTCTTCGAGCGGCTCGGTCTCGTGCTTCTAGCGAACTTCAGTCTCAATGTCATAGGGAGCCACGTTCTTACGAGGACTGTATTTGTACCTGTCTTTATCTGGCTCCTGGTGGAGATTCATAGCGGACTGGACCTACCTTGGGGTTATGAGAAGATCCTGCCACAAGGATGGGCGGGAAGTTCTAGGAAGCATGCTCTGCATCATGCGGGCACAGAGGGAGGTCTAGAGCCCTATTTCAACTGGTGTGATGCACTGTGGGATCGATTTAGGGGCAAAAAGAGGAACGTGAAAGTCTCCTGAGGAATGGAAGAATGAGACTTCGTCCATAGATATGCCATCATGTTTACAAGCAGTATGATGGTTAATATGTGATTAATCCATAATGCTGCTGCTATGTGACTGTCTGCCTCGGTGTTCGTTGCCTTGAGCCTCAGGCACGAACGAATTTTAGACCCTTGTCGTAGCTCCAATTATGAGCTTGAGCTCGGAAGCTTGGCTCGACTGTATGAAGTCTGGCTTCTAAAACATGACACAGCTCACTGCACAATTCTCGAACAAATCTCCAACATGGACGCTTTAGACCCTCGCCACAAAGGGACGCCTCCAGATGACGGACTCTACGATTCCAAGATGGAGTCATTGGGCCCTCATCGAGGGTCACCTCCAGCAAACGACGGCATGTCCGCAGCCCGCTTCGCCTTCCCGCAAACACCGGAAGACTTCGAGAACGATCCGCGAGTCTCCTTCTCAAAGCTCGAAGACAAATGGATCCTGGAGGACGACGATGGCTCGGAGTGGGAGTACGTTGAGAAACTGAAGAGATGGGTACCTTCGGTACGCACGCACACCTGGCCCGAGCATTCTACCTTTTCCTGCATGAAACCATAGCAAAAAGCATTTGCATGTGAGAAGTCAAGTCACAGAGAACGGCATATCTAATACTCAGGCCCTGGGTGGCACTGCCTAAGGTGAACAGCTGGATGAGGCACTTCTGGAGAAGCAAAGGGAAGCGTATGCCATACCTGGCGTGGATGAGAATGTGCCCTCGCAGACGGAGAAGAAGAAACGGAAGAAGGCCGAGATCGAGCATGTTGAGGTATGTTGTGCTGCAACGGATCACCTACGAGCGTCTGGGCTTACGCTGGGTTCATTCATAGGGCGACTTTCGACAGAAGAAGCCCCGTAAAGCAGACAACGACAAGCCGAAGGCCGAGCGCAAGAATACGGCAGTCTACGTAACCTCGATACCCCTCGATGTAACCGAAGAAGAAGTTTACGAGGTCTTCTCCAAGTGCGGCGTCATTGCAGAGGAGATAGATTCGACAAGGCCACGCATCAAGTTGTACACCGATGATGACGGAAAGTTCAAGGGCGATGCGTTGGTGGTCTACTTCCGACCTGAGTCAGTCAATCTGGCCATACAAATGCTGGACGATACCGACTTCAGGCTTGGAGTAGATGGCCCGCAAGGGAAGATGAGGGTGAAGGAGGCAGACTTTTCGTACAAAAAGCAGAAAGAACCACAGGGCGACAAGCACAGTATCAAGGAGAAGAAGAAGGTGATGCGGAGGACGCAGAAGCTCAACAAGTACGTGCATTTCTAGTTCACGGCAAGACATTATCACTGAATGCGGTATAGCAAGCTTGCGGACTGGGATGATGATGATCCTTCCGCCATCCAGGATGTTAGTTCAAGATGGGACAAAGTTGTTATTCTCAAGCACATGTTCACTCTGCAAGAGTTAGAGGTAAATGATCCTGTTTGAATGTCGCTAGGCAAAGCTAACACACTCCTCAGGAGGATCCTGCCGCAATCTTGGATATCAAAGAAGACATTCGAGAGGAGTGTGAGAAGCTAGGAGAGGTTACCAATGTTGTTCTCTTTGACAAGGAGAAGGACGGCGTTGCAACTGTCAGGTTTGGGAATTCAGAAGCCGCTCGAGCTTGCGTTCGGGTAAGGCCACACCCTGTCTCTGTGCGACAAGTGTTTGCACCAAGTGCACCTGCTGACTCGTTTGCAGATGATGGATGGAAGGTCTTTTGCTGGCCAGAAAGTCGAGGCTTACATCGCAGATGGTTCGGAGAGGTTCAAGAAGTCAAAGGAGAAGAAGACTGAGGCGGAGAAAGCTCTCGAAGGTGACGACATTGAAGAGGAAGAGCAGAATAGGTTGGATGAGTTTGGTGCGTGGCTGGAAAAGTCCGAGCAAGTTTAAGCCCTTCAAAAACGCATTTGGGGTTATTACAGCCCTTTCACTTGATTATGGGTGTTTCGATGAATTGTTATAGCAAGTATTCGTTGCGTAGCGGCGCTAGGGCCCCGTGAGCGTTTCAAGCATATATGCCAGCTCTGTGTCGGGTGTCTTGTGCTCGGTCAACCTTGATCCAGTGTGGGTCTGCGTCCGCGCAAAGTTGTTGTGCTCCTTTCGCAAATTCAATTCTTTCCCCAACAACGCTCCGTCATGAGTCACGAAGTCTTCAAGATCTTCGCGCGTATAGCCACCACTAGCGATCAACACCTCTCCCAATCTCACCTCTACTCTCTCGCCCAGCTCCAGCAACGGTATCAGACACCATTTCTTCGGCCCCAGCGCGTTCACACCTAACGCCTTCGCATTCATCGTATCCGTCCACCGCACCGTCACGCTCCTCAACTCCGGCATCTCCTTTAACACCGCCTGCACATTCCTTGCCCTCGCCTGAATCTGACTGCACAACGACTCCAGCTCAAAGCTCGGATACTGATCACTCAGCACATTCTCCCACTCATAGCTGACCAGCACCTTCTGCACCCTCCTCGCCACGGGATGGTCCCGCAACTCGTGCAATTGCGGGTCTAGCCGGAAGAAGTTGAATACGAAGCCTACGGCGATTTCCCATGTAGTTACGCTGTAGAAGTAGGAGAGGAGTTCGAAGGTGAATTGGCGCGAGACGAGGAGGGTGGAGAGAGGCGGGGGGCGGTGGGAGATGCAGCGGACGCCGACGTTGCGGATGGGGTAGTCGAGGACGCGGTGGGGGATTAGGTGGCTGTAGATTTGGAGGCGGATTTCGGCGGGGAGGATGTCGAGGAAGGTTTGTTGTGAAGTGGGGAGGGCGTGGGGCGGTGGGAGGGTCATTCGGGCGAGGGAGATGCGGTGGTAGGAGATTGGTGGGAGTACTGGGTACGAAGACATGGTTAGGGAGTGATTCTTACGTCTATGAGGGTTGTGGTGAGTGATACATGTTCTTTTCCAAGAATTGATATAGATTTTCGAATTCCAAAACCGTATGCACTAGAGTGGGGCGCCGGTTGTACGACCTGAGTGGTCGAAGATTGGCACGTTTGATGAGGCTTCCATAGCAATTTACTTGACTGGTTGATTGATGGTGCAAACCGGAGTTGGATATGGTTGACATAGCTGTCATTTTCAAGCACTTGAACTACCTGCTCGTCTGTTACTGCCGCTCCCTTCTGAATAGGTGATGTCACCGAGTCGCGGGGAAGCGCCCGAACGCGTCCTCCCGCGCGTCGAGCTCGGACCTCTGTATGCTTTGAGGAACATTATTGCAAGGGTTACACCTCACGCATTCTTCCAGAAGACTTTCGAGCCGCAGGACTATGATCTGCTCCCAGTAACAGAACATGTCCGGGCAACGACCCGTATTATTACAAACACATTCATATGGCGGCTCCAGCAATGCCTCGATTTCGCCAAGCGCGTCAAGGAAGAGGAAACGAGACGCTGCTCCTCACCACGATGCTTGGAAGCAGCCCTTCGTGATCAAGGTATGGACTGCTCCATCTATGCTTATATGACATTTGCTGACAGTTCACAGCCATGCCAATCAGTGCCTGCTGACAAACCTCGAATACTCAATCCTGTATGCCTCATTTTGCGCTCACGTCTCCCTCTATCGTACCTCGACACCACACCATCCTCCCCATCGCCTCCCACGAGTCGGCTTTTCGCTGCGCGAATACCTGCTTTGGAGCACGAAGAATCAGGCACTGTCTCCCCTTCCGTTCTTATTGCGAAACTGGACGCCGAGAAAGCTCTGTATGCTGTAGAAAGGGTACAATGTGGGATATATGCCCTGTGCAGGCTAGGAGGATGGGTGAAGATGAAAGATGTGCGAGGCCTGGTCGGGAAGGAAGCTGAAGTAAATGGTCAATGGTTACTCGCAGGAGTTCTGCATGGTGATTGTGGAGATTGGTGGAAGGGCGCAGCAGTGAGCGTGTCGAGTATTGCAGCAAAGGACTTGAGCACAATTCCGACGAAGAGGCTACCTCGGATGGCAATGTTTGGACTTCAGCATGGTCGACCGCCCACCAGGCGTCCGCATGACGAGATTGCTCTGCATGCAACTTTACCGCAGCCTACATCTATCATTACCAAAGAGTTAGAGGTGGAACAGAAATTGCCAGTGGAACAGCTTACGCCTACCGATCTGCTTGACAGTATTGTCACGCAGTATCTCAATTCTTTATACCTTTCGAAGGTTTCGCTGGCATACTTCGCCAAAGGTCCGCTGTCCAGGGCAAGAGCGGCTTTTGCAACGCAAGCTAATGGTTCTACGTCTCTCTATGATTTAACGACATTCTTACGATCAATGATTCTCAGTCAGCAAGCTACGGACAGGAAGTACCGAGAAAGGTTGCCTACATTCGTCAAGGAGCTTGCTGTGGCTCCACATTCCGATGTTCCCTCCGGAGCGGAAGGTAGCAACCCCACGAAGAAAAAGAGGACAAAGAAGATGAAACTCAGCAAGGACGGTGTGTATCCCAACGAAGGCACTTTTGTGAAACAGTGGTGGTTTTCCGACGACAATAAGCGCGACCAAAGTCATGGGAGTAACACCGCGGAGGGTATCCTTCGACAGCGAAGCGGAGACCTGAGGGTCAGAGAGACCTTAGCTCAAGTCATCCTGATCCTCGAAATCCTGGCGATTGAGGCCCTCCCAGCATTCAAGAAGCCAGATGAAGAAGCCGAGGCAGAAACCCTGGACCCAAGGGCGGCAATGCAAGATTCCCAAAGAAAACGAAAGAAACGATCCAGCAAAAAGCAAGATCTCACCGTTCAGGCCGACCTTCTCATCGACAAGCTCTGCATCTGGCAATCCCTTGAGGATACGAGCAGTCTCAATCAAGACTCTAGCCCTGAAAAACCGACGGCAGCTGTGGACAGCATACCCAAGGGATCCGGTAAAGGTGACAGGCTCCGAAGCTTCTGTACTGACGTGATCATCCCCTTTTACATCTCTAGACTTCCAGAAATTGCTGCGTCTATCAACAGGAAGCTCGGTGGCCCCCGTCTGGGGGCTGAGAAGTCAGAGAAAGCTCCTGCAAAGTCATCCCGCAGACCAGGAGAGGCGGAAGTCCGTGAAGAGCCTCAAAGGAAACCGCGCAAGCCACTTGCAAGGGTCGCTACGGAAACAATGAACAGCACGGCAAGGGTCCCCTCGCTGATGCGATCGGCAACGGATTCTGTTGTTCTGCCGGGTTTCAAACGAGAAGAGAGTGAGCCAGATATGCTTGCCGTTCCTAGCAAAGAACGTCAGGGGTCTGTAAGCCGTGCCGGATTGCTATCAATGAAGGCTTTGACGCAGAGAGAAGTCAGCTTCTCAGCAATGTCCGCTCTCACCGAGGCTAAACAGCGAAGGAAAGCTGCCGTCGAAGAGGAGCTGAAAAACGCTATCTCAGCACTAAAGAAACCTAACAGGGGACTTGCGGTGAAGGAGTTTGCGGATTCAGCAGACCAAAGACGTAGAGCTGGTCTTGTTCGAACAAAATCTGCCCAGAGCGTTCAAGTTACGGCCACCCCGAGAAAGGTTGGTAAAACGAAGGATGTTAAAATGCCCACCGTAACGCCAGTCGCAACGAGGACTGTGATGCATGAGGACGTATTGCCTTCCTCATCGTTGAGAATACCTTCTTCAACCATGAAGGCTTCAAGGCCGCTATTGTTCGATGATCATCCAGAAGCCCCTCGGTTTGACTTAAGGCAGACACACCCAACCGTGGCGGAGACACCGGCAAGGGGCTCCTCCAAAACGGTCATGTTCTTCGACACCGGTAGAGACGGTATAGTGGCTGCTACACCACGTAAAAAGCGTTCAATTACGACCAGTGATCCTCTTACCGTATCCAAGATATCTGCTGTCGGCTCTACCAAAGCTGAAGCGAGCCTGGTCACATCTGTCACCGGGAATGCAGAGTTCCATAGCATCAGCGAAACTCCACGCAAGAAACGATTCCCGTACAAGCCAGAGCATCTTCCGCCCGCTGATGCAGGAATGGTCTCTGTCACTCCCGCAAGGAGAGGCAAAGACAATACAGCCATCGCTGATGTCTCGTGCCCGCCGCGTTCTGCAAAATCAATCAAAACTGTACAATATGAGCGAACAGTGCGTACAGATTACAGGGCGGTTTCCGAGATCGCAGAGACGCCTGAAAGCCCACCAAGTCGAGCTCTGCCTTCGCAACCACAAGGACCTCAAGGGATACTGATAGCAGAAGAAGTGCCGCAGGAGAACGATATTTACAAGACCTTAGGGTGGGACGATGATTTCTAAGTCGTATCGGATGGGTAGAGTCGGCGGGCTACGGCTCGCCAGGCATTGCAATGCAGCGGAGCTTTGATGGCTGTGGGAACATGTGAAATTACTTATCGATATGCAGAATGTATTCAAATATTCACGATAGTACCTAGAGAGAAACTAATGCCTCGGAACTTTGATGGATCAGTAAGGTAACCGCCTCAACGTGACTGCTGGATGCGACGGTTGATGTCGTGGCGGTCCGATGCGGTGACTGAAGCTTTCCAGCACCAGTTTTCGCTTCCCTCTACAACATCAGCTAGGTTTGGAAAGTGCTTACATGAGGAACTAGATCCTCATGCCTCCTTTAGAGGGCTTTAATAATGGTCTCTAAGTGGTAGGCTCATCCAAAGCGGCCACAAGTGAAGCCTTGCAAGGCTGAAACGGCAGGATGAACTCGGCTTCTTCCACTCACACTCACAAGGCTGACCGTGTGACAACCTAGTCCATTCTCATTTCCTAGCCTTTCCTACTCTCTCAAGTTTCTTGCTGTCTTTCTAAACTTACGTGCTATCGTTTCTTTATCAAATCACGCCGACCTCGGTTGTTGTGTCGGACTACTGCCCCCGTCATGAGCGAGCCTCAAGTCGGGGCATTGAGCACTGCAACAGCACGCGACTAACACCAAAAGCGTCACGGTTTCTCTTGCGGAGTATCAAGTGACGAGAACCAATGTTCAAGTATTCCTTTCCTGTGCCTCTCATTCTCCAGTTCACACAACAATGGCGTCAAAAACGTATGTTTATCAAGACACCCCGTTGAGCGGCGCAGTGCCTATACGGCTCATGAAAATCCTACCAGCGGAGCCTGGCTTGCCGCTTCAATGCACACTCGAGTGTTTTGATTTGGAAGCACAAGCGCTGAAGTACACTGCATTGTCATATACCTGGGGTAGGCCTGACGACGGCTTTGAAATCGAACTCAATGGCCAAAGTTTCTTGGTGCGTGAGAACTTGTATTCTGCGCTGCTCCAATTTCGAGAAAACGGGTTGCAGACGTTTCTATGGGCGGACGCTGTATGCATCGATCAAGACAACATACCTGAGCGCAACGAGCAGGTCAGAACAATGGGTCAATTCTACGCCAGAGCGAGCCAAGTTATCGTTTGGTTGGGGCCACAGACCGACGGGGAATGCGACATCAGTGAGATCAACTTGGACATCATACCGGGCTTTGTTAAGCTTTGTGAGAATCGATTCTTCAATGCAACATGTTTGGACTTGGTCGAGTTTACGACTTCTGAGCATCAAGGACGATTCTGCGAAGGTCTGGTCCAGTTTACCCGGATTCTATCTCACCCTTACTGGCGCCGAATCTGGGTGGTCCCGGAACTCCTCCTCGCAAAAGATTTGAACGTCGTCTGTGGTAGTCAAAGCCTTCACTGGAGCTACTTTACGCGCTTGCTCTCGTACGAATCTGTCGAGGCGTGGCCTCGAAAGTTAATTCAGCTCTCTAAGATCTACGATGGCGAAGGAGGAGATGTAGGCTTTGAACATTCAATGAACTCTCCGTCAGCGATTCTAGTCCTCCTGCAGCAGTTTATTAGATCGTTTTGGGTGCCAAGCTTTCTCTTCAAATATATTGCCGAACGGCATCTCCTGCCGGAAACAGGTCTGTTCTCACTTTGGTTGTATTTCAAAGGATGGGGGGCGACAGATCCTAAAGACAGAATCTACGCGCTTTTGGGCCTCTGTGATGCCAGTACACAGGCAGCCATCAGCGTCGACTACGGTAGTCCCCCAGAGTTTTTGAACCTATCAGTCGCGTCCCTAATGATACGGCATGGAAAATTGAATGACCTATTCTATTTCAACACGGGGTGCGGAAGCAAGCGGACACTTCATACACAGCCGTCCTGGGTCATTGATTTTCTGGGTTCCGACCGCTTCCAGCACGGTAGATACAGACCAAGCATGCATACCACGCTCTATGGGGGGTATTCCTCGGTCCTGGGGACTGATTCAGTAAATTTGCAACGAGATCTCCTTAATGTTGACGGGGTCGTGCTCGACGCCATATCTGAGCACATGCCGGGTCCCGAAATCATGATCAATAACCACAGCAAACGTCCTCTATCCTCATTCATCAGGGAATGGGAAAAAGTGGCAACCAAAGCGGACTCGATGCATCCCTATCCGTCCGGTTGCACCTTGTTCGAAGCATTCTGGCGGACCATGTATTTGGACCTGGACCCTTATGAATTTATGTACGATGCTCATCGTCTGGAAGATTATCCAGACAAAAACAACATCTTTCTACCTCCCGACACAAGAAACGATCCTGACCTGGTGGAAAAAGTAGAGGAGATGGGTATGAACGCAAGAGAAAAACTGAAGATTAGAGCGTTCTTCACCACCAAATCCGGCTACATGGGCATCGGCCCACCATTCGCTCGTCCTGGTGACAAGGTCTGCGTTCTTTTCGGCGTACATATGCCGTTCGTTCTTCGTGAAGCCGGTGACGGCCTTCATACCGTCGTGGGAGAGTGGTAGGTCTACAACCTTGCAGTCTATCAGGCAACAACTGACTTTGCTCTAGCTACATGCATGGAGTCATGGACGGAGAAGCGGTTAAAGATGTGAATGAAGGCAGGCGCGAAATTACGAGGCTTACGCTCCGTTGAGCTATACTAGTCAGCATTGGCCATAATCAAATACCGTGTATGATGTCCCGATCAACAACATCCGAGTGCGTAGAGCTTCGAAATCAGCTTGCGCGACGCAACCGAAGTGGTTGGATGGTAGAACAGCGTTGACAAGAACACTCCATATTAATTTCCGCAATACTTGTGTTTATAACTTGCCTGTTAGCACCCAGCTGAACCGGTTGATCAACATAACCCAAAGCCAATGACGGCAGCCTAGCTACCTCTTACAATACCGCAACTTCTTATGAGGGTATTTCAGATGCTTTGCATATGCGTGAACCCATGCTTGCTATCTCCGAGGAATTTAAAACACTCTCCCCGCATCGATTGATCACGTGTGAACCTATGTGATAGTTACGATGGATGGCAATAGTAGGTACCGGTTGAAGCACGGCATCCACATCTGCACCAGTAGAGGAAAGGGATCAGATCGTAGATAACCTTCAAGTAGATAGGGGTATCGATACTCTATTAATCTCTTCATACAAAGAACCCCAGAACCGCTACTCCAACACACCTTTCGCCCCTTCCTCCACACTCTCAAACCCCAAACCCCCCCATCACTCCCCCGCAAAACCCTCCACCAAACATCTACCCCCTCCCATTCCCCACCACCACCAACGCAACCAACAGCACCAACTCCACCACCGGCACCGGCACACAAAGCCACCTCGCCCAAGCCCTCGGCCTCTCCTCCACACTCCGCACCCTCCCACTCGTCACCACCTGGACCACCTTATCAAACTTCCCCAGCGCAAACAGCAACAGCGCCGGGCTCAGCACCACCGCGACCGCAAAAAGCACCCACGACAGCATCCTGCGCTCCCGGGCGACCTCCGCGCTGTAGACTTCGCGGCGCTTGGTGAGGGCCGGGATGACGACACCACCCAGGGGCTGCATCTCGATGTCCGCGGTTGGGGGCCGGTTGACCAGATTCCTCGTGCTCTCGTTGCCGCCGAGGCTGAAGTGGCGGAGGGTCGTTTGGCTCTCCACGGCCGCGCGGTGTCTCCTTACCGTGGGCGGGGGCGGGCGGATCGGCGGGGCTTGTCGGGGCGTAGGGCGGCCTGCTGGCCTGGGCGCGCGGGGCCGGATCGAGGGACCAGGGGAGGATGTGTGCGGGCGAGGGGTTGGCGGCAGGGGAGGCGTGGGGAAGCGGAGCTGGGCGGCCTCCGGGGTGATTGGCGTGACGAGGGTGGGCGTGAAGCTGCTCACGCGGCCGACCCTGCCGCCCTCGTAGAGGTTGGGCCGGCTTTCGTCGTGCAGGGTCTCCCAGTCGCCGGGGTCCGACTGGTAGATGCTGGAGGTGTTGTCCTGCACTGCCTCCCCCTGCTCCATGGTGCTCATGGTGGTGCTTGGCTGTAGGGCACCGCTTGCCTCCCAGAGACCAAGGAGCTGCTGGGTGTCGTAGGAGGGGCAGGAGGACGACGCGATGGTCCAGTCCGACGGCTGGCTGCGGTGACCTCCGGAGGCTGGGAGCGCCGGCAGAATGGTAGAAGAACTATATAAAGTCTCTACCTCTGCTACGGCAGCATCTAGCTCCGCGGCTACTCACAGTTAGCTTGCTGCTGCACAGTGACCCTCACGGGTATGAGGTTAATGAAGATACTCACAGGTGGGCCCGCGAGGATAGCCAACTTGATGGCAGGACAGGTCATCATCGCCGCTGTCCTCGCTGCTCGAGCTTGCTCTATCGTGCTCCAGCTCATCGTCTGACTCGTAAACGAACATCCTTGGTGGTGGTTGGGAGAAGGTATGTTCGATCGCGGGGAGCTGTGGCGGAGGCGACGGGCTAGGGAGAGGGACACTCTCAATCTGAGGAGCAGCCGTGGGTGGAGGAGTGGCGGGAGCGGTGTCTAGGTGAAGCAGCGCAGAGAGGCGTTGCCGGAATCGTCTCCCTGTCGACAGAGGAGTTTGTTCTTGCGTACCGGTCGCTCTCTGTGCTGGAGGTGAAGGGTCGTCGAGGAGTTGATGATACTGTTCACTAGGCTGCGTGAAGTTTCTGCTTCTGATGCCTCTGTATGCTTCCTCGAGCGTGGGGTAATGAGTTTGAGAGGGCGCCCGTTTATTGGAGTTGTCCATGATCTTGTCTGTGTCAAAGTAATCTTCTAGTTGTCCCTCAAGGTCTCCCGGGGTTTCGAATGTCGAGAAAATGAGTGATTGGTGTGGGTTAATCAGATCGAAAGAAGTGCCTCTGTAGTGGAAGATTGCAGGATTGACAGGAGGAAACACGTCCGGAGGTGTCAATGGTGAGCTTACGTTGAGCGTTGATGGGTATGGCTGATCGCTGGTAATCTCGGTGTAATGAGGTGGAGAAGGGAAGTTAGAAAATGAGAAGCTGGAAGAAGATGAGGCGAAGCGTTCTGTGGCTGTCTCACTGGCAGCGTGAAGATGTTCTCTGAAGCTTTGCGTATGTTTTTGAGATCCTGAATGATGCGGTAACCTCCTTGCTGGCCTTGCCGCTTTGCTGAACTCTCGAAGACGTTGTCGGTCGACTGTTGGAGGGGATGCAGCTTCTTGAGTGACAGGATCTGAACAAGATTGAGGCTGATGAGATGCTGAAACAGGGGATGAGTAAGTTGAAGGCTGAAAGAAGTGTGCAGTGTGTGACTGAGCGTCGAAATCCGTATCTACCCCTTGCTGAAGAAGATGGTACGGGTGATTGCGATGAAAAGATGAAGGTGATGGGTTCGTGTGATCGTGAGCAGAGAATATTGTTGATATTCGCAGACCGTTCTTGGCAAGGTCGCGTTGGCCGGGCTTCTTCCGTAAACTTCTTCCACTCCGTCCCTTTCCCATCCCTGGAAGTGACTGCTGGTCCAAGCTTTTTTGATAGCCACAGTTCGACAAGTGACTGGACTCCTGCAAAGACCATGGAGAACCGAAGTCTCCCTCAGGCCATTGAGCCATCATAGGTGGAGTCACCGGCCCGTTCTCATACTCCTGATACCGCCAGTGCGGATGTGAGGAGTACATTGTGTCCCTCACTTTGCAGCTCCGACAAGGCAACAGATTTATTCGAACGCGTCAGAACGCAGCAGCTGACGCCTAAGGAGATCAGTGGATAGAGCTGATGAGCGAAGCAGAATCCTCCAAGCAGAGCTTTATCACCGTGTTGGTCAATATCGCAGACGTGTTCGGCTTGGTGAGGCCCAAGAACAATAACGATACATGCACCTTAGACTAACGAACTGCGAGATGAGTTTAGGAGCCACGGTCCTTGAGCGCACGGCTTGTAAGTCGTTCCGGGTATATTGAGCCTCACAATCGCGCCACGCTACCAGCATCGACACACTTGAGCGTTAGCGACCCCCCAGCTCTCGACGTCTTTCTTTCCCTCACTGCAACTTTCCAAGACTTCCAGTCGTTTCCGAGCCTGCAGAACAATTCCTTGTCGAGACGTCCAGGAAACCCTGAGGACTCAGCAGCTCGGCCAGCAAACGCCAGTGTTCCTCTCGTCACCGGAAACCCGGGAACCCTAGTTATCTTTCGAGGGAAAGCGGTCGAAATTGAAGACTCTGGCGGCTTCCTAGACAGAGTGGAAGAAGACTCAAGAGCTGTCGGTTAAAGCACGCTGCTTTTGAGCGAAGCACTCTGCAAGACAACGAGAACCCTAATATACTCCTTATACTTATACGTCTTTCACTTTTCACTTCTTTGTACTGAGCTTGTCTGTTTGACTTGAAGTTCTCGAGGGATATGATTCGTATAGGGACTATAAAAGGGGCTCCAAGAAACCACAATGGCTCATTTGAAGTGACTGGGTGAAACGAGTGTAAGAAGTCAAGAAGAAATTTCCTAGGTTGACAAGAGAGAAGAAAAGCGGAAAGTTGCAGACATGTTGAACCCGGAAGAAGAGAATATGCACACGATTTGAAGTTCAGATGTGATTCTTCTAGCCGCATAGTAGCGTGGGAGGGGTCCGGTGGCATATATGGGTAGGTAGCCTATCGGACGCCCGGCCATATGCCTCTAAGCTGGCAATCTCAGCATGAACCAGCAGCAACATCGTCAAGAGGAACAGGGAATGTCGGCCGTCCAGAAGTGTTGCGGTAGGTCATGCTCTCCCTCGGGGTGCGGTGATGGTGGTGTACCATTGCCCCGGCCCCTGTTAGTGTCTGGCGGCGTTCGTCCAATCAGCGTCGCGCTACCATACTCTGCCCAAATTCGGCCTCGAAGCTGAAGGCCATGCACGAACCCGGACTGGCTGAAGGCTTTGTACTGCTGTAACACAGGCCGCAGAAACCCGTCCACTCGTCGGAAAAGTGCCGGTAGCTAATGTAGGTCATCTTCGCTTGAGTTAACTTTTACTCACCGACGGCCTGGATGACGCGACTCCGCTGTGCCAATAAAACTGCATATGTGCCTTGCAGCATCAGAAAGATGAGATTAGTATTACCATCAGCATGCGATCTGGCGTTCGCCTCTCGGAAGGCTGCATACCGGTCCGTGGATTTCTATATTAGATATACTTCCGAGTACATGCGTCCGCTGCATGCTACAGATGCTCTGTTGCATTTCAGTGCTGAAGCCAATTTCAATTTGGCCACCTTCGTGCAATCCTTCCTGCATTGCTCGCTTGCTCTACAAGAATGACATATCTGGATCAAAGGGTGCGGCATCAGCAGACGCAGTAGCTCCCGATCTCGCTCCATGACTGGATCAGATGAAAATCCGGGCTTGTATGCTGTCTTGTGAGATGCTGTCAGAGGGGTTCAGCCTGCACGTAAAACAGAGAAAGTTGTATCATTCATGGCTTTCGTCCTTTCCTTTTCGACGATTGGAATGTGGGAGCGTTTCTCCAGCTGGGAAAAGTCTGGCGATTCGTCGTATCCCTTTATGCCCACTAGCAGAGACTTCGCTCTCGTCGACGGCTTCTGGGTTCTCCGCATATTGTTTGAGGGACTGGAAGACATGCATGAACGTTGAACGTACACGCTGTACTTGTAGGTCCGCCGGAGTTTCTTGTGGATAAGTGGTGTCGAGGAAACATCCAGTGGTGCTTGGTCTACCTACAACCTCTCCGAGGTCCATCTGTAGGGCCAAGCCCTTCAAGCACGGTTGGGGACCACAGTCTCATCTCTGCTAAGGGTCTTTGAATCTTTGAAGTGTGAAGAGCTGCCACTGAAGCCGCTGTCCGGTCTGTAATGCTCCTGACGGTTCCTCTGCAAATTCTGCCAAGACCGTGTTAGGTAAGCACGTTACCGTAAGGTTCTCTTTTTCATCACAACAATCGCTGCACAAGGGTCTCTGTACCGTAGCAGCGTCAAGATGGTCTATGAATGGGAAGACAAGCAGGCAGACTGCTATCGGCTATATGTCGTAGAGCGGAAATCATTAGACGAGGTCATGAACCATTTCAAGTCGCAAGGCTTTAATCCGAGGTCAGTGATGGTCGCGCTTTCTCTGCGCAAATGGCTCGCCGTAGTGGGCATGCACCGCCGCTTGGACACATCTAGTGCTACGGCGACGCAGAGGTTGCTTGTTGCTTTGCGGATCTGGCAATATTGACTGACACTTCTCTTCACAACAGTAAACGTGCTTTCCAGACTCAATTCAAGGTACGGCAGATCTTCAATACTGAACTACATACAGCAGACTACTAACCCAGCTACCAGAGATGGGACTTTCCAAGCAAGCAGAACCCGGCACACAAAAACGAGCTACTCGTTGCCCGTGTCAAGGAACTATGGGAGGGAAACGCGACTCAGAAGGACATGGTGGAGGTGCTGGAAGCTGAAGGATTCGACATAAAGCCGAGAGAGTTGATGCGACTACGTCAAAAGTATCAACTGTTACTGAGAGCCCCGAATGGAATGCGCGATGGACCGAGAGCTTCTGAAACCACTACCCCTGACGATATCGATGAATCTCAGGACTTTGATGCACTCTTACCAGGTTTCTCTCAAGTAGCAGTACGTTCTCCCTAACCTGCACTATATCGCATACAGAAATTGACGAATGATAGCCGACCCCTGACGTACACTCCTCAACCGCTTCAACTACACATCAAAACAGAACCGCATCTAGCTCGCCGCCCACTGAGTTCCAAGATGAGGTCTCTAGAAAACGTCAACAAAGACGAGATGAACTGGTTGCAGAGAGCGAGAAGCGATGGGCCACACGTAAACGTAGACGAAGAACTCGTGGCTACGCTGGGCTTCCTCCGGACCCGCCTGGTCCCCCTCGGTTTCCGTCTGAGACGACACTAGACGAGGCGAAAGTCTACCTGCAGCTGGACAACGTTCGCTACAAAGAGCTGCGCGACCAATTCCAAGCGATCTGTCAAGAGCAGGGTGTGATCAAGAAGACTCTCGCCGGCCCAGACAAATGGAACGAGGTCAAATCGGAGCTGATCCGACAGAGCCAGCACTTGCAGCAAGCGCTCTCGCCAGACCCAACGCAACCCGAGCTGATCAATTACAAGAGGGTCTCACTTGATGTCATCTGCACAGATGTGACGAAGAGAATCCGGACAATCCAGTCCAAGATGACGCTTGCGGACGCCAAGAACGTTCTAGGCTTAAACCCGGAGGAGACTAGGCAGCTCAGGACCGCTTTCTATGCTGTCCTCGAAGCCGCCGGGTTCACGAGCAAGACGGAGGCTGGCCAAGAGCACTGGGACCAATTGCAGAAGCAGTGGATCAGTGAGCACGAGACCTTACAGCGCATCTTGGCGCCCGGTGACATTGACCCGGAGCACCACAACAAGCGCAAGGCCGTGGACTTGATCTGCAGGGACGTGATCAAGCGGCTGAGGGACGATCTGGGCAAGCAGGATCCCTCACGCAAGAAGCCCACCAACAATGGACCAGGTCCTGGTCCGGCACCTCCAAGCTCTCGTGCCGTCCGTACGCCTAGGACGTCTTTGCCTGCCAGTATGACGGTACTGCAACCAGAGGCTCAGATGGTTCCGTACGCAGTGGACGTCGGTACCTTCCAGCAGGGCGGCAACGAGTTCCAGATAGACCCGTCCCTGCTTCTGGCTGCCAACGAGACCTCCGGAGCAGACGCATCTGGCCAAGGACAGCCTGCAGTGGACACGCAGCGTGTCGAGCGCGCGCCAACGCCCATTCCGGTATACTTTCGGATTGCCGCCGACTCGCCGTACTCTGCGGAGCCCTTGGTCTGGCTCGACGCCCTAATGCCTCCGGCCACTATGGAAGCGCTGGCACACTCTTGCGCGCAACGGCACCCTGGAACGCAGCTACATCGCATTCAGGGGCTCGTCGGCACCGGAGTGGGATCAGTCTTCCACATCAGGCAGCATGACGAGTTGCAGGCGTATCTTGCGCACGTCGCTGGCTCTCAAGCCACCTTCCTTGTTTCTCTGGTCGCCCATGTCAATGGGGATGGCTCCCTCGTCGACGGTCTAGGTCACCACCAGTTTTAGTATACTGATGGCGCTAATCTTCAAAGACTGGAACGGGAGCAGGACCAGAGGAACCTGGAGCTCATCGACGGGCTGTTGCACATCTGTCCGATGAACTGAGCCTCCGGTCTGGTTCTGTCGCAGAGACAAAGCACTGTGTCGTGCGGCCGCCCGGGTTGCGCCAAGAGGGTAAGGAGGGTCGTGCATGAGGTGAAGTAGCAATTGTGCAGCATTGCAGCATCAACTCTCGAGCTCGCTCAGCCGCAGCGGCCTGCGACCCTCGTGCGTGCGTAGATACTTGGATAACGATTGCGGGAAGCTGACATGCAGACGACTTTTGTGCATCCCAGCATCCGCTGTTGATCGGCCCCGCCATGGTAGCAGGCTTGGCGACGAATCAAAGGCTTCCAACGTCCAACGTGGTTTGCGCATTCCACTTCATTCACGTAGCTCCTGCAGGAACAAGCAAAATGACGGCTCGTAAGCTGCAATCGAAGCTCCAGCTCAGCTTCATCGATCTGCATGTCCATGACGGTAGCAGAAAAGTTGCAGATGCCTGTACGGTGACGGCGCGTTCGCGGCCGAGTAACAGAGCATATAAAGAGGGTACATCCCAGGGCAATTGGATCGGATGTAAGCTTCAACGACCTCTGCGACACAAATCAAGTTCACAATGTTATTCAGAAGTCAATTGCTCGCCTTGTCCGGCTGCATTGCCGCAGGTGCAGCTACGCCAACCTATCCCTTCCCCAGACCTCAACCGAGCGCCTCGCCCGTGGTCAATAGCACTACCTGCGTAGGCAAAAGCTACGTTTACGAGGAGCTTGCTGGTGTCGGTATTTTCCCCGGAAACCTTACCGACAAGTTTGGCGACACGCTAGGCGGTATTGGCAGCTCTGTTGCCATTGACCAAAGCTCATATCGGAAGAAGGGTAACAGCTATACCGGTATCATCTGGACTCTACCCGATCGAGGCTGGAACACTGAGGGTACCCTGAACTTCAACCCCCGGGTGCACAAGTTCAACTTCACGCTTACGCCTGTGGCCAATGCAACTGTCCAGAACCCTGCGCATCCGAATCTGCAGTTGACATACCTTGACACCGTGAGGTTCTCCGGTCCTGACGGAACGCCAATGACAGGGTTGGACCCTGATATCCAGGGCGCCATAAACTTCCCCGGCTTCCCTGATTTGCCTGTAGCCACTTACACTGGTGATGGGTTCGGACGCAATGGTACAGGTGGACAACGCATCCCACTCGATAGCGAGGGCATCGTACTTACAAGCGATGGTGGCTTCTGGATCAGTGATGAATATGCTCCGTATGTGTACAGGTTTGACAGCAGCGGCAAGATGGTCACCGCCATACGCCCGCCGGATGCCTTCATCCCCATTCGCAATGGCAGCCAAAGGTATGCTCACTCCCTAACCTCATCTACCAAGTCCGCCAAGATGCTGACCTCTCCCAGCTTCAACGCCGCGTCCCCTCCCCGCTACGACCCCGACCGCGAGACTATTCCCACCAACCCATCCACCGGTCGTCAGAACAATCAAGGTCTCGAAGGTCTCTCCGCCTCCCCAGATGGCAAAATCCTCTACACCCTCATCCAATCCGCCTTGATTCAAGAAGGTGGCCTACAAAACCGTGCTCGCCGCAACGCGCGTCTCCTCCAGTATGATGTCTCCAGCTCTACACCCAAGCTGACAGCGGAATACGTCGTCCCACTCCCCTTCTTCCTGAGCGGCAACACTACCCGCGTCGCCGCCCAGAGCGAAATCCACTTCCTCAGCAACACCTCTTTCCTGATCCTCAGCCGCGACTCCAACGCCGGCCGCGGCGACCTCGACTCCACCCAGTCCCTGTACCGCCAAATCGACGTCTTCGACCTGAGCAACGCAACCAATATCCTCGGCCGCTACGACGCCATCAACGGCTCCATCGCCAGCGCCGCCGGCGTCCTACGCTCCGGCATCACACCCGCGACGTACTGCCCGTTCATCGACATCAACGACAACGCGCAGCTCAACCGCTTCGGCCTGCACAACGGCGGCGAGAACGACGCGAACCTGCTGAACGAGAAGTGGGAATCCCTTGCTATCGTGCCGACGTTTGAGGCCAAGGACGAGTATTTCTTGTTCACGCTCAGTGACAATGACTTTATTACGCAGAATGGGTTTATGGCGGGGGGGACGCTGCCGTATGCGGATGAGAGTGGGTTTAGCCTTGATAATCAGGCGTTGGTGTTTAGGGTTAAGTTGCCGCTGAGGGGGGGATGGGGTGGACGGTGGGGTGGATGGGGGTATTAGGGGACCAGGGGAGATGTCAATATTGGGGGATCGATAATGGTAATGGGCAGAAAGTGTGGATTTGAAGTGACTTGGCTCGTGAGCGAAGGTTAGGTAATGTGATAATGAAGACATGCTGAGTTAAGACCTTGTTGTCTTTTACGGCCTGAATCTAAACTCATCTTAACGTTCCAAGACAGATGAAGGAAGCCTTGTGACATATCAGTTTCTCCCCTGGTGCCGCCGCGCTCGCCGATCCCATGACATGCCAAGACCCACAGGGCGTGATGATGTCCAGTCAAGCTTAAAGGGGCTAACTCCTGGTCAAGGTACCCGATCCGAGAAATGCACATGTACGCCCTACGCATCTTCTTTGGCGGATGCCTAGACGCTTAGCCTGGTGAAAGCACTCTCAATAAGGAGATCTGGACTGGTTTAGGGATGCGAAGTCGGAGCGTCCTGCTGGCGCTGGCACATCTGGTCCATTTTAGGTACGGGTACACGGGATGCACACCCTCTTGACCTTTGTGCGTCTTGTTAGAACTATAAAATCAATGAAGCAGTGAGAATATGGGAACAAGAAAAGACGCCTTGCATCAAGAACATCTATCAATATCAGCTAGTGTAAGCCCAAGACGATCAGCAGACCCGCAAAACGGATAACGTCGGCGACGAGTGTGAGAAACCGGTAGGGCATCCCTCTGGTAGCTGGAGGGCAACCAAGCCGTGACTAGCAATGGCAGCGGTTTCGGCGGCTCTTAGGGTACCGCCAGCTATGGCGAGTGCGTTATTCTCTCCCAAGGCCGTATCTAAGCGCTGCGTGAACAAGTAATCCAAGAAGGAGATCCCAGATCGATAACACAGGGTTATGGGATTTACCTTGGCCGGGTACGTTTGATGGAGTGTCCGAATTATAGAAGTAATGTAGCCGAGTCAAGGCTACCCTGTCCCATGAGTGTTTTCCGAGCACGGAATAGAAGCTGGCGAATTTTGTACTCGACCGGTTGACCGCGAGTAACGTGTAAGGGGTAACGTAACGTAAAGAGTGGTGAAGATGGTAATAAAAGGGGTCTTCTCCTTGAGTCCACTAGGCGTCTTGTCAGTGGTAGGTCTGGTGCACTACCCACATGATCCTTTCTGCTGAGGCACGCGTCTCCCGCTACTCTTGACAATTAGCTTTAGCTGAGACGGCATCTGCTGTGATGGGTTCCGCTGTAGCAATAAAGCAACATGATATAGAAGCTGCCGACTCATGTCCTGAGGAAGGTACGCACCGTTCCCCTTGGCCGCATATTCCGGTTTCTCGTCTTGAGGGATTGGCGAGCGTCGGCAACGCTTTCCTGTAAGGGAATGAAATAGGTTGGCCATTCCGAAAAGGATCCGAAAAACGCGGTCCTGTACCCCTTACCGTGTCTTGGTCACCGAATGACCTTACGGGTGTCGAGGTCGGCGTTCTCGTCTAAACTGATACTCATTCGGAGTCAAGATTGACAGGGGCATGAATGTTCGACCAGCCTTGAATGATGATTTGCGGTCTAAAGAAGCGAGAGAGAACGTACAATCGCGCCTTACGCAGCTCAAGGACCTGCAGTACTGCATTGTGTGCAGCATCTCTAGGACCAGGATCGCTCTGAGAGTTATCGGAGTAACTTGAATCCTATACCAACCGACCTCTTCTCCTGGCAACCTAGGCTCATGAAAGCTTGCTGGTGACCCCTAACCGATTGCTTCAAATTCCTGACATCTCACGTATTAAACCAAGGAGCTTACTTCGTTGGAAATTGACTGCTGAAGAATATATTAAACGGGCGCAGGTAGGGCCGCGCTTAGACAAGTATGTCGTCCACTGCTGAACCCATCCAGCAGATCCGACGACACGCCGTACCTGTGCGACTTGAAGGTAGAAGCCATCAAAGAACTACAAAGCTATGATGGAACAAATATATAAGATGCTCAATTCCTTCCCAACGTAACCTGCAGCTTACCATCGACATGACGTCTGAATGCTACAGTTACTCACAAGCAACGCTGAATAATTGTTGCCGTACTCGGAAGCCAAGAACATGGTCAAGGCGGTCACGGCATGCCGGGCTCGACATTATTAATCATCTCGGATAGCCCTGCCAAGCTTCGGATAGCTTACCGAAAACGGATGACGAAAATAACGATGAGGTGTTAGAGTGCGGAACGAAGGAGTAACAGAGGATCTTAGAAGAGCGAGTGCGATGACTGACAAAAGTTTTGAGGGTACGTCTTGGTTGTAGCAGGCCTTGATGAGATCACAAGGACTGCAGGTTGATGAGATGCGGAGTTCGGATATGTGATGCGTGACGGTGCGGAATTGAGATACAAAGAGATAGTGGGTGAATGCCGCAAAGGTAGTAGGTATTGCGAACGATTCGGTGTAGTTGCCTACGCTGCCTCCAAAATGCCTACCGGCTGTGTTTCCTTCAGCATTGACTAAGCTTAGTGAGAGAAAGGATCCCAATGAGCAGGTGGGAAGCCTCAAAACAGACCGTCTGACCATCTGAAACTACAGCAAAGATCAAAAGGACAAGTTGTACAGTTGAACTTTAGACGGCCGTCAACATCAAATGCGAGGGGCTAACAGCAATGGTGCTGCTGTCGCCAGATGATGGCTGCAAAAACAACATGTTAAGCTCCGTTGCAAGCCATCAATTTCCGAGTGGAAAGCGATGTCGGAGGCAAGACAGGTTTCTGTGAGCTCATGTTAAGGATATATCATGGCTTCCAAGATGCATGGCGTCGACAATGGTGTTCCTGACCTGGGAATGAGGAAGCCGCTTTTCCGGCGTCAAGCATAGCCAAGCGTCTATTCTTCAAGCATCAGAGGATACGACTGCCTCGAAAGTGCATCGTTCCGTGGATCGTGGCCATCAATAGATCACGATGGAGCACGTTCTGCGATTTCGAACCTCCAAAGGCATGGTAAACAAACATGGTGGGAGCGCTACCAGAAAATTTTCCCATCACACAGGATCCACTTCCAAGCCTCAGGCACTGGTCATCGTGTCTTCTTAACGTACACGGATACCGTGACACATAAATGAGGCTCAACATGCCTATAGAGGAACAATAGTCCAAAGGGTGATGTGATGTGGGCAATTGGAGTGATACTAGAAAATTTTTAATGCAATTGAGTGCTTGTCGAGTGCATTGGCGGCGCAACCTTCTGATCGTTTGACGCTGGCTTCGCCTGGATCCGACATCTAGGATGCGATGCTTCGGCAGCAGGCAATTGCATCATGCAGACGTAGAATCATGAACCTGTTGCCCAAGACTCTGAATCCGAGAAAGACGACCCCAATTGAGCACGACCTTTCCTGCTTTGTAATTCCCAGGGCGTAAGACAACCGCCAAGGTAAGGGATAATCAAGACTATCAACATTCAAAGGACCAAAGGACGGCTGAAGCCATGTTGATTCGAATGCTGAATAATGTAGCATGCCTACTCCGATGGCATTCCGCTGCTGCATGCGCCCTATACGATTTCTCGGACCGCTACTTGTCAAAGCTAAAACGTGTGCTTAGCGGATATGACCCAAAAGGATGACTGCGGTGTCGGCTAACAGCTTCTCATGGTGTTTGTGGCTTGCGTTAGCGACAAGCACCTTGCTGGATGTTTGGACGTGGTATGGAGTCTTGGGTGACTGTTTGGGACGAGACGGCACGAAACTCGTGCCCTTACGCCTTGTACTTGTCAGACGATTACGCCTCCAAGCCATGTCCGTTTGCTGTTCATTTGCTGCATCCGACGAACGCGTCTGCATATGCTCCCAATTAACGACAGCGGTTCTCAGCAGGCCTCAGTGCGACGACGCAAACGACCTGTCCATGGCAGAGCTGATTCCAGCTTGGCACTCCATGGATCAGCCAATGTATCCCTGCTGACAAAAGAAGGCATTGAACACGATGGATAAGAGTCGCTAAGGGAGTGTGGAGACGACGGGGTGCGGTGACTGCATCGACCCTGGTCGCGCGCACTGATGCCGTTCCGAACTAGCGCAAGCCTTGCTTCAACCTCCAACCTCCATCAGCTCTTTGCTCGAGTGACTCAAAGAAAAATCCCGTACCGTCTGCAAGGATTCAGGCACGTCGCACGCCTTGCCTGTCTTACGGCGGTCTTGCTACACCTCAGGATGAATACTATAAAGATGCCCGCTCCTCCCGCTTCCTCAGGTTGGTGTTTCCTTGAGTCTTATCTTCCCTCATCACTACCGGGCAAAGAACCAATTGCAACCTCGAAGCATAACGCATACAAGCCACAGCCAAGGCCTTCTTCCTCATCTGCCTCTTACATTCAACCTTCCCCGCAGTCACAAGACTCTCGTTCTTGGCCTTCTTTGTTATCGTTGGATCTCTCGTGACCAGCTCTGCTTTCCCTGTTCCCTACTGGGCATCTGATCGACACCCGACCTTCTGGCCGTTATCGGCCCATTCCAGATAAGCTCCCATAGGTGCAGCTTCCCCAGATTTCAATAACAGACACCCCACATTTCGAGTGGTCCGTCGATTCATAATGTCAGGCTCTACTTCTTCAGTATCTGGAGCATCCAGCGGCGGTATGGGCTACAAGATCAGAAACTTCGCTGCTTACATGGCGCGACCTCAGATCGAAATCAACCTGAAAGGTCCTGAAGGACGTCCCGCGTCCTGGATCAACACCTACTCTACTATGGACAAGATCGAAGGCACAGTCACCGTTACATGCCAGACAGAGATCCGCTTCGACGATGTTGAGATTCTGTTCGAAGGCGTTTCAAAAACCTATGTTGAGAAAATGTCCACTGCTGCTGCTATGACCGGCAGAACAGAAGCCAGGCACAGGTTCCTCAAGCTCGAGCAACCAGTTTCGGAGTCTTCATTCCCGCAACCACGAGTAATTGAGGCTCACCGAACTTACGCCTTCCCCTTCACATTCGTTGTTCCTCCTGAGCTCCTTCCTACCTCCTGCAGCCACAACGCCAAAGCGCTGGTCGAGAAAGCGCATCTCAAGCTGCCACCGAGCATGGGCGATAAAGACATTGCAGGCATCGGTTCAACATTGCTGGACGACCTGTCTCCAGAGATGGCCAAGATTGATTACGCCATCAGAGCCAGAGTCATGAAATACCGGGAGACAGGGTCACGCACCAGCGTTGACAGCCTGGGGGAGAGGCAGAGGAAGGTCCGCATCATCCCGGTTGCCGAAGAGCAGCCTCCCCTGGACGTCGACCCTAGCGATGAAGAATACAAGATGCGCAAGGAGAAGCCGATCAAGAAGAAGATGTTTGGCAAGAAACTAGGAAACCTGGTCATAGAGGCACAACAGCCGAAGCCCATCCGGCTACCCGCTTTAGATTCCTATGCTACAGCGGAGGACATGGCCCCCTTGACCACAGTCATGAATCTGATGCTGCGATTTGACCCTAGCGAGGAGTCCACACAACCTCCCTGTTTGGGCGACCTCTCCTCTAGGATCAAGATCAGCACTTTCTATGCTTCTCACAGCGTTAGAGACTTCCCCAGCAGGGCCAAGCTCATGATCGACATTGGCGCCGGTATGCACCAAGAGACTCTTAACCTCTCCTCGCGCTGCGTCGCCTCGGCTCAGTGGCAACGCCACAACTCGTCGAACTCACTTCACCGCCGTCTTTCCAACACTTCCACCTCTTCAGTAGGGGCATTGACACCAGCACCGAGCTCAGGTTACAAGAACTCTACCTTCTACACCGCGGAGATCTTGGTGCCTATCACGCTACCAAAGAATAAAGTCTTTCTTCCTACCTTCCACTCCTGCCTCATCTCGCGCATCTACAGCCTCGACCTTAGCCTCAGCGTCCACGGCGCTGTTGGCACTGCAGGCATGGGCTCGAGCCTGTCTCTCCGCGTTCCCGTGCAAATCGCTTCGAGCCCTTCAAGTGAAGCTGAGGCTGAGAGGAGGATCAGCGATGCACTCACAGCCGCCAACGCCACTAGGGAGGCAGAGAGGGAGATGCAAGAGATGATGCAGCCACGACTGGTAACTCCACTGAACGAAGAGTTGAGGGAGAGGAGCACATTGAGAGGACTCGATGCACCACCGGGCTATGAGCTCTTCGCTACAGGTCCTGCCACTGCACCAGCTGTGGGTGTCTTTGGTTAACTCATTGGGTTTGCAGTTGAGGTTCGGAAAGCGGGGGACAAGGGGTGGAAGGTTGATGAAGATTGGATCATAGAATGGTTTCCCTGTCTTAGTGTTTGGTTCAAGATACCCATGCTTTGGTAGGATGCGTCCTGTTTGGTTTGGATTCAAAGGCGGTTGGAGACTGCCACGTTGCGCTTGATAGGTTGCTTGCGGTGTTCTGGTATCTACGACTTGGGCGTGCTGGCAATGGGGCACAGTTTGCTTTCAAAAGCGTTATGGGTATTATTGTGTTGTTCTAATCTATCGTAATATAATTAATCATTGCTTGCTTAAAGACTGGCAAGAACCACGCTGGGACCGATCACTTGTGCAGGTGCGGAAGGGGAGGAATGAAATTTTTGCGTCAGGTTCTTTCCATCCTTCGCACCTGCTCGAGAGTCACATTCTCATCTATCTTCCTTCAAGATCCAAGTTTCACTAATCACTCAAACCTCTGACATTGGGAAGCCTTTGGCTGAACAGTACGAAGCTCCAAATCACTTGTTGATTTCCTATTGGATGGTTATACATGTACTGGCGGATGACTACTGCCTTCGAGTAGGGGGGCAGACTACGGAACACAAAATTTTCCGATTATACTTGGTGCAGCAGGTAGCTTCAGCACCCTCTTGCGGTAACATAAGCATGCAGCCGTCCCACTGGCTCGGCAACCTTTCAGTCGTTTGCTTCGCAGCCTTGCGACTCGTCTCTACCCCACCTTCAGCCTCATCCAAGTGAGCAGGTCCTCTTCCATAGATCCTAATCTCCGTTTGGTACTACAGCACCAACTACATCTACGCTAGAGTACCCTCGATCAAAAGCCAAGCGATTCAGGTTCACGTTTGTTCATTTGCCTTTCCATTCTCATCGTCATTTAGGCTTTCTAGCCGTCTGCAAAGCTAGCCGTCTCAGCCCTCTTCTTCTTCTTCCTGTCTCAGTCTTCACCATTGGTATCAAGAATATACTCATAGAGTTGATGCAAGATGTGGCTCATCAATGCGCGAACATATGCCCTTGAAGGGTTTCCGGACTCCGGACCCGGTGCGGTGCCCTACGCTACCCTTTCTCGCACCTGGGCTGGTGAGGAGGTGACCTTTCAGGACATGAAAGGTTTAAAACTCATCAAGCGGAAGGCTGGTTGGGCCAAGATAACGCAAACTTGCAGATTGGCGATCAAAGATGGATTCGACTATGCATGGATAGACACCTGTTGACGACAAATCTGACACATAGTTGCATCACTATGGCGATTGTAGTTTCGACGATGTTCTTCTGGGCGAAACCACATTGATCAACTCCGCGTCGTCGGTTAACCGAGTGCCACCGGTGTTACCTGAACGCAAGAACTCCTACAGTCTTTGAAGGGGCTGTGTTTCACAGTTGCAGCCACCGGGTCTTAAATCCCTCAATCTGTTGGTGGATCCACTCGCAGAAATCGCGCATCACCGCCAATCTTCCAGTTGATAGAGCCTTTCGTCGTTTCCGCCCGTATCACGTGACCTCATCCACCTCGCTCCCCTCACGACCGCACGCGCCTTTCTGCTCGTCGACTGTGTGGTACATTTGTGTACATACACATCTCCCACTATATCTACGAGTCATCAGGTTTTCTCACATTCTATTCCCCCATCTTCGTAGTCATTGTGCTCGAGTCTGAAAATGATTATTTCCTTGTGATAGAGCCTTTTCTGTGTTTCGTACGTCGATAGAGCCCATCCGCAGTAGTGGATCCATTAGGGCCCTTGGCTTCGAAGTTTTTACCGGCTATCGTCCAGCGCACGTGGGACCAACCATTTCCTTTCAGGGTTCCGGGCCGCTTGGCAACGCATTCAAGCTCATTTAGCATAATATGATCCCGTACCTTGATTTATTATAAAGATGGTCGCGAGCATTCGGACTTCGCAGGTGCCTCACGTTTTGTTTCGTCTCGTATCTTGTAGAAAGTGAAAGTATCACGGAAGTAGCATTGCGCAAGGTGAAGCTAGCATGTGGACACCACCAATCAACTTTTTGACATTGCATTGTATGTCGCTCTCAGCAGCTTAAAGTCCGGCAGCTGATTGCAATACTAGGGGCATACATCCTATCCTTCGGAATCTGGGCTCTGATCGTTATCTACCCGTATGGCAATCTTGACGCAATCGATGCCTACTTTTTCGGCGTCAGTGCAGCGACTGAATCCGGTCTCAATACGTGCGTCCTTGGCTCTATGCAGCTGACGTCTTGAACATTGCTAAAACACAACAGCGTCGATGTCAAAGCCTTGAAGACGTACCAACAACTGTTCATCTACATCGTGCCAATAATCACCAACCTTGGCTTCATCAACATTATACCTGTATTCGTTAGGCTAAGGTGGTTCCAAAAGCACCTGAAAAAGAGGGCTGCGACACAAGCATCGTCACACACGACGGAAAAGAAAGATGGTGATGTCGACATTGAAAAGGTTGCTAGGACTAGCGAAGAACGCAATGTGCCTGTAATCAATGAAGCAATCAGTCCGATTGTTCGCCCGACGGAGTGAGTTTGATTTTCAAATATGGCTGTGTGGATACTGAGGTCGAACCAGGCCATCCAAGGAGAATTCGAGGCACATTTTCTTTGATGAATCCTCGGATAAGGAGAAAGAGAAGGGCAAAACTATATATGTTCCGCCTCCAAGGCAGCGCGAGGCTGGTCAGCATCCGCTATTCACAGAAGCATTCGCCATACTGATTAGAGCCAGGAGAGCCGCTCGTATATCACGATGGAACGAACCCGGAGGGTGCCCGAGGTACGTACTATCCATATGCTTGAAAGCCAGATCTTACAATAGCAGAATCCATCGACGCAGACAGCATCACCGTCGCCAAACTCGAGTCTGCCGCCGATCGAAAAGATGACACAGGCCTGAAGTTTCGCAGAGCAAGATCCATGGAAGTTGCGAAGGACATTGCTTCTGGAGTCTTCCTTATGGGCGGCGAGCCAAGTCGCACCCGCACGCGGAGCCGGAGTAGATCACGGCGCAGAACATCGATGGAAGTGGCCACTGCTACCCTACCACAATTATCCGCATCTGCTACCATCGGTCGCAACTCACAATTCAAGAATCTCACCCGTGCTGACTGGGAGGTCTTGGGTGGCATTGAATATCGCGCTCTGAAGTTGCTCTTGAAGATCACGATTGGTATGCTCTTACTCGCGCTTCACCAGACACAATTTCCGCTAATTCGTTCGAAGCATACTTTCTCGGCATACATCTCTTCGGCGTGATAGGCCTTGTCGGTTGGATCAGATATGCCCACCCCAAGTACAAGGAGTATCTCACGTCTCAAGGCCAAGACCAAATCTGGTGGGCGTTCTACTCTGCACAGACTATGGTGGACAACTTGGGATTCACCCTGACCGCGGACTCCATGATTTCGTTCCGCGACGCTGCCTGGCCAATGCTGTTGATGACTTTTCTTGCCTTCGCAGGAAATACTTTGTACCCGGTGTTCCTTCGCTTGGTGGTTTGGCTCATGAGCCTCGTGGCATCCAAGACCGGTGAAACGTACGAAAGCCTGCGTTTTCTGCTTGATCATCCGAGACGCTGCTACACACTCCTGTTTCCAAGCAAGCCTACATGGATTCTCTTCACAGTCATCTTCGTCCTGAACTTCGTCGATGTTCTCCTCATCATCGTGTTGGATCTGAGAAATCCAGAGGTCACCGCCCTGTCTGGTGGGCCTCGTGTTCTGGCCGCCCTGTTCCAGGCCGCCTCTTCAAGGCACACGGGTACCTCGACCTTCAACCTGTACAATGTCAGCCCGGCCGTCCAGATGAGTCTTCTGGTCATGATGTACATTTCCATATTCCCCATCGCCATCTCGATCCGTGCCAGCAACACATACGAGGAGCGCGGCCTAGGTATCTTCCACGAAGAGCGTGATCTGGACGAGCTCCACGGCGTCACCTATCTAACCCAGCACATTCGCAACCAGCTCTCCTTCGACCTGTGGTACATCTTCCTCGGCACCTTCCTCATATGCATTGCGGAATCGGACAAGATCATGGACGCGAATGATCCGGCGTTCAATGTGTTTGCCATCATGTTCGAAACTACGAGTGCGTACGGCAATGTCGGTCTGAGCTTGGGACACCCGTCTGTGTTGACGAGTCTTTGTGGGAAGTTCACTGTGTTTAGTAAGGTTGTTATCTGTGCAATGATGTTGAGGGGACGGCATCGCGGCTTGCCGTACGCTATTGATCGAGCAATTATGCTGCCCGGAGAGTATAACGAGGAGACTCACGAGCGTAACGTAGGTAGATGACGGTGTCATATGTGATCGGGGAATGATCTGTATTAGGTCGATCTCCAACGATCTTCACAGTGCGCATAGAGTAGTATGTTTTCGGCAGAAAAGTTCTAGTGGAAGGTTCGTTGGGTTTCTGTGGATTGATTTGATCCCTCGGGCGAAGAGATACCGCAGGAGAGTGCGAAGAGCCAGGCGAGCGTAGAGTCATCGCTTTCACAGACCTCCCCGTTGAAGAAAAGGGGCACTCACCCACCTTCCCGCCGCGAAGGCGCGTCAGCGCCTTGTCTCGTCCTTCTCCGTGATTGACTGGCATAGAAACGTCGAACATGCTAAGCATCGAGTAAACCCCATCCTCCTACTCCTTCGTGCTACGCTTCGCTGCCCACGATATGTTCTCGTCGAAGCTGAAGCTATCAAGCCCACCTCCACGTAAAGCATCCTTGGCTATACCCGTGACCTCGCAGATCTAGCATTCTTCAGCGACGACTTACCCCTAAGTCGCCCGCCATCACGTGCGTTAGAAAACGACCACGTTCGGTGCGATCAGCTCTTGCAGTGTCTAGCCCCGCGTGAATCAGCGACTCTGCCGCACCGCTGCTTCCCACTCGCTATGGCTGGCCGATCCAACATCCGACATGTACGCATAGCACCGCGTGGCCTGCTGGTCCCACCGAAACATGCTGTTGAGTGATTTCGATAGCTCAGAATCGACTGCTCTTGTTGATGCAGCACGGGTCCACCCAGAAGTACTGCAGGCAACGGCGGGCAGAAGTACGTGTGTACATGTAGCGACAACAACGGAGCCGGCCGGTGGGGGCCACAACTATGGTCGTCACATACCAGCGACGTTTGATAAGGCTTCGCACGAGCAGCTGCGCCTCGGGCCCGTTAACCGCTCCCTTGGTCTCTGGCCTATTGCTTGAATCAATAGCTCAAGAGCCGGTTTTCTGCATCCCAAACATTCAACACGCGGTATGGTGAACCTTCCAATTTGAGGAAAAGAGGCCAAGCAAGTGTTCCACAACTCTTTACTTCAAGGCAATGACATGGCAAAGCCAACAGAAGTCCGCGGAAGGAGGTTTAAGGTCAGATTCACGGGGGACGTGCTTAACCCTTTTACCACTGAAAAGGTCCTTTACATTTAATTTCGAACATACGTGACAAGTTTGTCGGAGGTACTTCGAATCCGACCTTTTCCTCGGCAGGCTTCTCCATGGCCAGTCGTCAGCAGCAAAGGGGCACCAGTAGTAGCCTAGTCTGACTGTCTAGTCTCTCGCCATCTTCGAAGCTCATCATCCTAAGAAGCTAGACCTAAAATGGTCTGAGCAACGCGTAACGGGGACGGGAAGTGGGAGATCATCTCACCGGCGTACGCGCGTAAAGCTTGGCGAGGCTTGCTCAGCCCGCTAGCCTAGGCGACGCCGGCGTAATCCTCAAATGATCAGCATGCCTTCACCACGCACCTTCTCCTCCTCGACGCGGCATTCAATGCGATAGATCCGAGGAAGGCCTTATATGTTGCAAGAGACCAAGCAGCTAAGTGACATTTCCTACACTCTTCTTTCTTCTGTGAATGTACACCGGACATCGTAAAGTGTTGAGCCCACCCATATCAACTTGATACATTGGTTCATACGACATTGTAGGATAACGATATCCGAATCGTTGAAGACTATGCGAGGGACAAAGCCAGTGGCGCCAATTCCAGCTAGTCGATATGATGACCAAGGAAGCGACCTGCATAGCGTGGATGACTACTTGGACCACTCCGACTCGCAGTCGACAGCACGATCTGAACCGTTACACACCTACTTTACCCCATCATCGACCACAACACCTCCAACGATATCACAACACCATACCCCTTCGACAAGCGTAACATTACCCAGCAGACACGCTCCGGACTGGAACCACCTGCAAGATGACTTTGACGACCTGCCACCTTCCTACGAAGAGGCCGCCCAAGATACCTCCTATCCCTACAGCGTAGACGTACAGGAGCTCTCGCGAGCCTCAACAACCACCAATCTCGAACTCCGAGTAAACCGCATGGTCATACACGATCAAACGGCTCCACCAGCCCGCATTAACATCCGCACCGACCCTCTACCGTTAGACACCGCAACCACAATCAATAACATCCTCACACGCGCCCTTGGCTTTACCACACATGCGCCGGCCTCCACCGAACGCTCCTTACCTCGCCTACCCCGACCGATCGTAATCCCACACCAACTCCATCTTTCCCTCCCTACCTCGTCCACAACCGAACTAACCGAAACTGCTACAGGCTTCGCAAGAGCCTACGCTAAACCGCTACATGATCACTCCATCACGACAGCTGAGTTCCTCTCCTTCGTCGATGGTCTGAACGTCTTGACTACCAGTCGAATGCTCGCACACTTCCATCCGCTAACGGAGGACTCTCCGCCCGCGGTTTACTTGAAACGGGCAAATGAGGAGTTCTTCGCGCCTAGAGGGCTGAAAGTGTCTATACTCTTCAGCGGCGGGGAGCTGTGCAATGCATTGGACATAAGTGGCCGGACGAACAGTAGGGTTAGGGAGGTTGAGAGCAGAGGAGACACTGGGTATGGGGCTAAGGAAATGGTGGGGTTGTTTGGGGACAAGGTTGAGGCGCTTGCGTGGAATGTGCCGCCTAAGGAGCAGAGGGTGCTGGAGTTGGAGGGGTTGAGCGCACGGTTGCAGCTTGATGATGAGCAACATCCTGAGAGGGGTACTCAACCACAGGCACAGTGGCAAGGTAGCCATGGGGTTACCCTCGGTGGCCGTCCAGGGAAAGGACTCGGCGGTATCCGCGCGAGGGCCATGAGCGCCAGCACTACCTCCTCCTCGTCCGCATCATCTTCCTCATCTTCGTCATCCTCCGACGACAGCGCAGACGCCGAGCACGACTTCAACCGTGCCTATAATGAGAAACTCCGCAAAATCGACGAAGACTACAACAAAGCCATGGCAGAGATCAACTCCAAGCCTCAAACGCCCTGGGGCCTCGGCATGGCCCATATGCGAGCCGGCTTAGCCATGGGCGATGCTCACATGCGGGCTGGACTCGCCTATGGATTTGCTCATGCCCGTAACGGAATCAACCAGGGCATGAATGTGCAGATCCAGCCAACGATCACCCAGCCTTGCAAGTCAAAGGAGCAGTACAAAGCCGAGCATCAGAGGAACAAGGACCTGCTCAAGGCTGAACAGGACAGAAGCAAGGAGCAGATGAAAGCGGAACACAAGCGTCTGAAGCATGATATCAAGTTCATCAACAAGCAAGCGAAGCAGGAAGAGAAGATGGCGAAGTGGCATGCCAAGCATGAGAGAAAGGAAGCGAAAATGGCCAAGTGGGCGGAGCGGAGGGAGGAGAGGTGCCAGGAGTGGGCGGAGCGGAGGAGGGAAAGGATGGAAAGGTGGGAGAGGAGGGAGGTTGGGAGACGGGTTAGGCGGGATTGTCGGGGGTTTGAGAGGGAGAGGAGAAGGGGGCAGAGGTGTGGAAGAGATGAAGACAGGGGGGAGGAGATGCACGAGGTGGGTGTTGCAGGCGTCGGGAACATGTGGTTGCTGGTTGAAAATCTGTGAGTGATCTTGGTTGGTTAATCCTTGCGTAATGTGTTCCCGGTGTTGGCGTGTTCTACGATGTGACGGCCACATAGTGTTGCTCGACGTTGATATGAAACATGTCTTAGCGTGCGATGTTCTATGCTAGTTCTTGTCTTGTCCCCCTTACGAAAACGGAGAGATCTGGCCTCAGTCTGCCTCGTACCAAGACTTTCCCACTGTGTCTGTTCCAGAAGAATGCTCTCTCCAACAGTGAACACTGGACATGAGTACCAACACAATAAGATCTCTATAATGTGGCAGCAGGCGCTCCTTCCAGCAACATTGATCTTCCTGATTAGCGAGAAAGTGATGTCGGCGATGCAATGTCCTGAGACATTCCCAATGCAGGTTGAGGATAAATTCTCGGCCGATTACTTGATGTTTCTCTTCCTCTCCGCGGCCTTTGGCATCTTGCAATCTCAACTCTCTCCTTCGACTCTTCCATCGCACGAACCTTTAAGAACCAACTCATTCATAAAACACACTTGGGCGTCGTTGTCGACATGCTCAACCACATATCCAACATGAACGGGAAAGTAAGGAGAATGGCCGCAAGATTCGAGTCGCTTGCAGTAGATGCCAAAGCAACCACATACAACTACCTCAGACGCGGTCGAATCAACTCGATCGAGTCGAAAAATGGCTCGGACGACATCAACCAAGCTAAGAAGAGCCCTCACCAGGGCGCTCCCCAAGAATTGGATGAGAATGCCATAGGCAGGGAGCAGACACTCGCCGTACCTGGTACGTACGAAAGCACTCCAGTCCCCTCCTGGGTCTACGAAGAAGACACTCACAGCCCGCTCAGACCTCACTTCAGCGCCACCAGCAACACCACCTCCTCGCCCGACCCCATCCCCCTCCTGGCCGATATCATCGCCCGCCTCCGCCAACCTACCTCCTCAGAAGACCCACCCAGCGCAATCAGCCCCCTCCACCTCCCCACCGCCATCAACCCCTTCTCCCCCACCTCTCCCCCCACCTACCATGAGGAAGAGGCCGAGCCCCTCCCACCAACGCCCCACCCTTCCTTCGCTGCTATCTCCCGAATCATCACCCTTTACACCCACCATCGCCGCACGCAAACATGCCCTTCCCCTTCTTTCTTCGCGCTGTACCACTTCCTGCGTCACCACTCTGGCGCTCTAACGCCCGCTTTTCGTGATGCGAGGGGTTACTCAGTTTACTACAATAGGTACACACAGCATGTTGATGCTACAGGGAGTGAAAGTGCTAATATGTGGGCGGTGAGGGGGAATCCGGAGCATGAAGGGATGGTGAGGAGATGGATGGAGGTGCAGCGGAGGGCGAGGGAGGAGAGGGTTCGGAGGGGGGTGGATTTGATAGAGGTTTTGGTAGAAGAGGGGAGGGGGACGTGGATTGGCCCTGGACGGGATGAGAGGGGAGGGTTGAGGAGGAGGGGGGTTGAGTTGGGGAGGTTGGTCATCCCTGATGGTGAGGAGGGGGGAAAGGTGGGGGAGATGTCTGGTGATACGCAGTACTGCTCTGCACCAGCGGATTTGGGGTTGTTCAGCACGGATGTCCCGGAGGGGTTGAGGAGGGTGGGGCGTGACTCTTTGGCTGTTGATGCGTTGGACACCGCCGGTTCGACAGATTCCGCGAGCTACTACTCGGAGTACGAGGATGACGCAGAGGAAGTCGAGCTTTGGTCAAAGGTACACCGTCTTGCAGAGATGAACAGCTGCCCTTCACCCTCCCTCTTCGGCCTCTACGCCTGGCTCCGGCACTTCCCGCTCGATCAAGCCCGCATCCTGGCCCAGGATTACGAAGACTACCTCGACCGGTGGAGGGCGAACCGGAACATCAACAGTGGTTGGTCGGGGCTGAGGTGGGTGCTGTGGAGGAACCCTGAGCGCTTGGAGGCGCAGCGGCGATGGCATAATGATAAGAAGATCCTGAGGGCGAGGATGAGGCAACGGGGCGAGCAGTTGCCGGAGAGCCACATTGGGCCGAAGGCTGATCCGAGGGGGAGGATGCCGAGGAAGGTTCAGTTGGGTAAGTTGCAGATCCCCATGAACTCGCTCGAGTACTAGGTGTCGGGTGTGGAACTGGCTACTTACTGTTCCAGATTGGTATGGTTGGATATCTGATTTCTTGGACTTTGCTGTTGCGGCGGTAAGTTGGATTTCCTTATTAGGAAAGAATAAAACAAAAAAAATGGGGGGAAGTTTCTCATTGGTCAAGTTCCTTTGTCCTCTTTTTACACAAGTCTTCCTTTGTCTCCTTGAGAAGAATGTCTTTGTTTTTCCCTTCTCATAGTAAGAATCGCATATGTTGAACAAAGGAGCGGTTGAAATGCATAGGGTGGATGAAATGTGATGATTACAATGCAGATCCGGCAAGGCGGTATACCTATTCGTAACAATAGCGTTGTTCAGAGTTGACCTGCGAAGTCGTCAGACAAAGTCATAGAAGCGACGAGTATAACTTCGCAGCCTGCACGGCATTGTGGTCGTTTTTCTGGCCAAGCGTTCAAGAGTGAGTTGCCTGAAGTCTTGTTACTTTTGAGTTGATCTCCGAATAACAGAGCCTCACGTGACTTACTGCCCACTTGCTTCTCACACTCACACCCGGAACACCATGTCTTCGTTAAGCTCACCGGAAGAGCTGGTTCTCCATGAGCTTTCGAGTGCCTTCTCTCAACTGTCGGTCTCGCCAGAAGGAGAGCAGAGGCAATCGAAGTCAGCCAGTTTGCCTGAGCAATGGGCGTCTATCAGTGCGGGGGCACGCCGACCGAAGCGAACCGCGGCTGACGCATTCGGTGAACTCGAAGACCTTGTGTCTCGTTCACTGAAGCGGATTGCCTCAGATGATCCAGTCGTAGAAGTTCCATTGACTGCGCCGGTACGTGCTCCAGTCGTCGCGCTGGCTGACAAGAATGTGAAGAGCCCTTGCAAAGAAGCCACTTCCGACGTGGACGCAGCGCCGGCTGACAAGCCTGCCAAGAGCCCTTGCAGCAACGCCAGCTCCGACACAGAGGCAGCGAACTTCGTGCACTTGTTCACTCAGGGTATGCCAAAACGGCCAAAGACTCCTGTTGTAGCCTCTGTACAGATGGCAAACACGGACGCCATTGGGTATGGCACTGCTACCGACAACATTTCCGCGATCGTTGCCAGACTGAGAGGAAGCGCATCTAGTGATGAATTTGTAACGCCAGTCTCCACTAGGTACACAAAAAGCACCTCGAGCGAGTCGTCCGACGAGTATTTCGAGGCATCCTCTTCGTTGAACACCCACGTTGTATGTCCGCCCAGCCCATTCTTCTTTGGTCTCTACGCATGGGGCAAAGAGATGACCCCAATCGAGGCGTCACTGGCAGCCGAAGCCTATGAAGACTACTACTGCAATTTCGTGGAATTCTGCCGTAGAGGCGGGGACATCTCGGGTTATGCTTGGTCGCTGTCCCGGAACCCATGGCGATGGAACGATTATGCAACATGGGCCGTAGCAAGCAAGAAGCTGAGGGCGAACTTGCAGCCTGAGAATCTTTCAGAAAGTCGTATTGGGCCGAAGAGCGACCCCAGAGGTCCCTTTACGCACAAGATGCGGCTCCACAAGCTGCAAATTCCGGCCAGGTGAGTGTGGAGGTAAGTGGCGTTTCATTTTTCGTTTGTGTATTGTGCGGTCATTGCCGCGGTAAGGGAGGATTTAGTGATTTAGAATAAAACCCGTAAAACCAGGCTCACACCCCAATAGTTTTCCCTAGTAATGACAACGCAAAACGTGTTTTTGACTATGCATGATACGAGAGAAATATCCAATGAAAGACAGCGAGCGAACTTGCCAAGGCATACATTGAACACGAATGGGAAAACCACTTGAGATATGGAGCGGTGTATTCCATTCTTACCTGCATCTCGGATCTCGATCCCACAACCTCAGTTGTGTTGAGCTGATGCTTTAGTGTGAAACGAAATGGCCACCTAGCCACGAAGTGGTCAATCGACTGTCCCGGGCCTTCATCACATTGGTAATGCAACCCAGCTTCCACCCCCTTCGCCCAAGCGTAGTTTTGTTAGAAGCGTTCTGAAGAGATCTCGCTGCATAGCGAACAACCTAAGTGCACCTTCTACAATGTTCGCCGTACTTGTCCCTTCTGACCATCTTTGAGTAAGGAGGGTAAGTGAAAGAGTTCGTCTTCGCCTGCTCTGGGATTAAGCAGATCCAAGACAGCACTTAAGGCAGACTATTGAAAGCCCACAGAACAAGAAAGAGGTGTGCATCCATCGGAACTATGGTGAGGTTGCAGATCTGATCAATGGGCGAGGCGTTGACGCAACGAGGATCGTTTGGAGTCACCCAAATGAACCGACACACTTGATACTGCCCAAGGAGTGACTTAGGGGGCATGGAGAATAGTGAGAAAGACAGTACGCCCGTGACGGAGACACTGAAGTGACCTCATCCTGTAACGGAACTGAAAAATGAATGTACCGAGTAGAGAAGACCTTGACGACTGATCCATGCTATGATTAGGTGAGACACGTATACAGGAAGCGAGCTCCACAGCGCACGAATAATGGAAACGGACAACGCCAGGGAAAGCATCCGAGAAATCTTCTCCTGGAGACAGGACTACAGGGTAGAACTTCACGATGTCATGCTTGTAGGAGGGAAGACAAGTTAACAGTCTATGCCAGAGAAGAAAAGGTATTGGGGAGTGGTTGCTGCCGAGATGCACTCAGGCAAGCCATGGCTCATTGATGAGAACCGAGACGCATACTACAATTCCATATGACCTGGCATGTTCCGTCAGCACGAGGTGGGTTACTATCGTTAGGTTGCCTTTCCATAGGTATGATTGGAGGGCAGAAACTTGCACAAGAACGGTCGCAGTACCGAAAGATCCGAATATAGATCAAGCATCGACCGCCGAGGCAAACCTCGTGTTGGACGAAGGGCGTAGGGCTCGTGTTCCTTGGCAAGATGCAGAGTCCCCACGTTGTAGCTTACCATGCGGCTCTACTATTGATTTCTTGGTAATGATACATGACAGTCATCCTGTCGCGTGCATATGATCGCTGGCCTCTATACCGAATCCGATGCTTTCCGAGGGTTGGACTATCGAATTCTGATTTGGCATTGACGTTGTCTCATCAACGGAGGGGTAGACAGGTTTTGTTATGAGTTCGCGTGCTATTTCCAGACGATCCTCTCATAGAGCTTCGACTGGCAGGACGGCGTATTGGTAAATGGAAACAGTAGTGCCTTCTCGTATGCTCCAGCAACTGCGAGAACATGGACCCGAGGGGACAGATAGAGTTTCCAAGCTTCGAGCCCAGGATGCCCCCTGCAGCAAGCCATTGTGTTCTGTAAGATCTCATCGCAGCTCGCTGAAAAGTTGAGAGCTGACATATGTGGCTGGCTGCGCAGAGGTCGAAAGCAGAAAGAAGGGAAGGGTTCCGCGGTGATGCTTTGTGATGCAGAGGAAGAAAAGAGAGGTCGGCGGAGAGCGATGAATCAGCCCTAGCAGCCGGGAAGGCTTAGCGCGGGGCACGATATTTTTGGAATTATAGCCTGCCACGCCAACGTTGCTAAGCGGTGCCAATCAGCGTCGATCGCAGCGGCGCTAGCCACCACCGTTCGGTTCTCGTGGCGTGCTGTCACCTCACCGTCCCTCTGCAACCTCGCTCAACGCCGTCCTGCTTCTAGGTTTTCTCCCACTTCCATGCATGACGTGCCTGCCGTCTCACCCAAGCCCTACCCTTGGTCTGCACAGCACGGTTCTTCGCTCGACTGACCGAAGATGCTCCCGAGCCAATCATCCTCCAGACCATCGACGGGAGATGTTCCCTGGGCTTCGTATTCCAGCGCGCCATGGTCCACCACCCAACCTGGCGTTGTATAGCCACAACGCCGATCGAGTACCACAGTAGCAGCCCATCACCGGCGACGATTTGCGTCTTTCGATACTTTGCCTATTTTGGTCATCGTATTCGCTATCTCGATATGAGCAAGCATGGTAAAGGTATCCAACGAGGGTGGGTATAAGTAATGCCACCCTTTCGTTAGCTAGGTTCCTATTCTCATCATTCCATCAGCATCATCAGATTTTGTCATTACTAGCCTTCCTAGTCTTTCCGTTTCTTCACATTTCCTTGTGTCTTCAGTCTGATATATAAGACCACATTCGCTTCAGTCAATCAGCCTCCAGACAATCGTTCAACCACGCAACAGTCAATCGCTATCAACACTCGCTACCCTTGCGGATTCAACAGCTCGCCTTCTGCACCATTTTAAGACATCTATCTTATTAGAACTCCAACAGCAAGCAAAGCTCAAGTCTTCAATATGCGTACCTCATTCACCTCCATCTTCATTGCGGCTCTGGTTGGCACTGCTGCTGCCACCTATGACAACAAGCCACCAATGGGCACTGGAGCCAGCAGCTCCTCTGTCTCCAAGTCTTCCTCAGTCCCTTACCCCACGACTTCTTCGGCACATCCCTCCAAGTCGTCTTCGGTCTCGGTCTCTGCTTCACCCTCCTCTTCTTCTGTCCACTCTAGCTCTGCATCCCCCTCTTCCAAGTCCTCCAGCTACTCTCATAGCTTCTCTGCCAGCTCGAGCTCCATCTATCACTCCAGCAGTGTTTTGAGCTCAAGCTACTCTTCCAAGCCGACCAGCTCCGCCAGTTCGTCTGTCAAGCCCAGCAGCTCCAGCTCCTCCTCCAAGCCTGTCCAGAGCAGCAGCTCCTCCACCACCGACTGCAGCACCTCTAGCTCCTCCGTCAAGCCCTCTGGACATTCTTCAAGCAGCTCCAGCTACTCCCAGAAGCCCAGCTCCTCTAGCTTCTCGATCAAGCCTACTGGTCACTCCTCGAGCTCCTCTCAGAAGCCCAGCTCCTCCAGCTTCTCTATCAAGCCCACTGGCCACAGCTCGAAGCCTCATGAGACTACTGAGACTCAGACTTCCACCATCTGGACGACCTTCACCACTACTACCCCTTGCCCAGTCACTTACACGGTCACTGACTCCACCAAGACCTACGTCACAACTTCCTTGACCACCAGCGTCATCACAGTAACCACCTGCAAGTCTGGCTGCAAGCCTACTCCGGTTCCTCAGCCTGGTGAGACCACAACCACCGTCATCGTCGTCCCCACAACCATCACCTCCACCCTCACCTCTTTCGTCCCTTGCTCTACTCCTGTCTCTAGCCAGGGCACGAAGACCTTCTACTCCACCTGGTTGACTGCCACCTCCTGGACCACCGTCTATGAGACTACTACCGCCACCACCAAGACCTACATCCACCCCGCTCCTACCACCGCCACCGTTGTTGTTCCTCCTCCGGTCGTCACCGCAAACCCCACTGCTCCTACCTGCCCTCCTGCTGAGACTGTCTACATCACCAAGGTCGCCACTGAGACCGTCTACGTCAACGGCCCTGCTCCCACTCAGCCCCCAGCTTGCCACAGCTGCAGCTACGAGACCGTCACTGTCACCATGACCAACGGCTACACCACCTGCATCACCATCACCCACACTGCTACTGAGACCGCCTCCGTCAAGCCCACCAAGCCCGTCTCCTCCAGTGCTAGCAGCACCGAGAGCGTTAAGCCTACCGTCAAGCCCTCCTCCACCAAGAGCAGCTACAGCATCAAGCGCACTGGCCACGTCAGCTCCAGCAGCAGCATCAAGCCTTCCGGTCACAGCAGCACCAAGCCCGCCAGTTCCAGCAGCGTTAAGCCCAGCAGCTCCAGCAGCTCCCTCGTGCCCTCTGGTACCGGTAGCGTCAAGCCCAGCAACTACGCCCACCCCCACTGGAGGGTCTAGGCATCTGATTTGAGCAGATGAGCGACAGTGAGAAGAAGGGACAGGGAAAGAATATAGAGTGGAGGATTTGACCGCGAGGTTCAGGACATAACTGGCATGAGATGCACATTTACGAACGACTACGTTCATGACTCTCCTTTGGCATTGCACGGTTGGGATTTCTGATATCTAGCATGAAAAGCATTGTTTTGGCGTCTCTTGTTTTTTACTTGGGTATTACACTATATCTGTCTTAATCTCTTGAACTACTTATTTCCACCAATTCTCCAGACTGCAGTTCCTCTTGTGTTTTCTGAGCGTTTTGAGCTAACCGCGATCCTTTCGACATTAGCACCTGAGCGTTCGGTTTTCTTCACCAGACTGTACGAAGCGAGTACCCAGGCAACAACGATTTGAACCTTAGCAGATAGACTTTATCTTGATAGCGTTATTTTTAGATATAAAACGAACGAAAACTACTGTCTCTACCGAGCACCTGCCACAGAAACCTTTGCCATGCGAATCTTGCTGCCCAGAGTGAAACTGCATATATTGAATGGCCGTATCCGGACGTCTAGGGCGAGGATGATAAGGTAGGATGAGGGAGGTGTGACGAAATGTACCCGCAGATGAGGAAGGTGACCACGATCAAGTATTGACGAACAGGGTGGGTGGTATTGAGGCTCGTGGTGGTCGCGTGGCCCCCTGCCAACGCGAGATGGGCTGTTACTATATATAGATACGTGTGGCGAGTAAGGTAAGCCACGATCACCGTTGGGAGCGCATGTCTTGGCTGCCTGCCTTTGAATGATGAGTATTCAAGAACGGGAATTTGTTGTAGAGGACGATAGCAATGTAATATGACGATCCGCGGGAAGCCGGGAAGGGAGTTCAGGGTGAGATGAGAGTGAAATGGGCCTGATGTACCTGCGTTGCTGTGATGTGGCATTGAAAGATGTTTGAGGCGAGGTAGCGGGTTTACCATGGCCGTCCCTGGATGGAGAATGCCGTGGAGTAGATGACAGTCGGCCTCAATGATTCAAGCCAGCTGGGTCGAACGCAGGATATGCTGCCATTGGGAGGGGGTCGGGGTAAGCCTTGCTGACGACTGAGGCGAGTGGCAAGAATCTCACGTGAGACGGTGATGGACAGGAAGAGGCGATACTGGGGATCAGTAAGAGTAAGATAGAAAGTGACGTAGAGTTCTAAAACTTGAGAGGAGAAGGGGAATGACACAAGGATACAACACGAAGCGGACGTTTCGCAGGTAACGAGATTGCTTCTTCTCGAATGTATGAAGATAGAGGAAACGACATATTGCAAATGATGGAGCTTTTTGAGGCTAGTAGATCAGACAAGCGTATAGACAAGGGAAGGCCTGATAAAGTGATGGCGCGTGTTCGTCGAAAGAAGGTTAACGCAGAGATAACTGATAGCCATGTAAAAGATGAGGCAACGCAGGCTGCCGTCGAAGGTAGCAAGAGCGGGACAGCAGTCAAATAAGGGCGCTGGAGGGGACCTCGGTGTAGTTCTGGGGGCTCCGATGCGGCTATGGTAGCTCTGATGATACGGGCCTTTCTTGCAGTCGTCTCTCATGTATGATGCCCGATTCCAAGCAATGAGTATGGGTTTGGCACGATGATTTGGAGATGTCCTCAGTCGACGAGACGGGAGAGCATGACGTCGTCCAATCAAGACACCTAAAGAACGTCGGCTTTGCCCATGATTTGTTGTTTCTCCGGTTCCGACTTTGTCATTCCGCCTGCTGAACACCAAGGGACCGGAACGCTTCATTGCGAGCGTAGGCAGCAGAACAACAGCACCAGTAACATGATGTGGTGCACGCCAAATGCTGAACAACACTTTCTGGTTGAAGGTTAGAATAGTCCAAGAAGCTAGGCTACAGCATTCAAGGATCAGCCATAAGGTCAATGACCCATTCCAACGACATCTGGTACGCGTCGTTGATGAAAGCACCTGGTTGTATTTGAATAGTTTTCAGTCCCTTCCGTATATCTTGCATTGCGGTCTTCTGGCAATACTCACCCTCGCGTGATTTATGAAAGGCTTCCGTCAATTGACGCGGTAAAGACAGAATAAGGTAGACTTCGAGTGTTCATCGCTTGAACGTGCCTAAACAGCTGCTGGAGAGACTGAAGATCAGTGGCATCCGATATCTGAGAGCTGCAGGAAACATGCCGGGTAGTACTGAGTTGGCTGCGTCGGACGACGTTTCGCCGCTCTTCTATAGGCTCCCGGAAGAGATCCTCACATTGGTTGTAGAGGAAATGATCTCGGACAAAGCACCACCAACTCCTTATGACGGCTCTGAGTCAGTCAGATCTTCAACAATGTCCCAAGGCTATTCTAATCGATAAATAGAGCCGAAGATATAGCCATACTGAAGCAACTTCGACTCACTTGTTCCCGCTTCGCGACTGAAAATCGTTCTCACCCGACTGTTTGCAAAGGGCATAGTACTTGTGCCCACCCCTCAACATCTTCGGATCCTTTCCAGGGAGAACCTTGAACGGATCAGTCCATATATCCGATCGGTCACATTCCTAGCGCCTGGCAACTCATGGTCAACGCCGAGTGAAGTCTTTTGTAAGCGGGCAAGAGTTAATGAACTTACTTGTTCCTCGAACAAGCACAAACAGTATCCTTTCCTTCACTCAGAAGAGTGCTGCTCGCCCTCCGGATGGGCAATCCACGATGATGACGATCAGTTGCGCGAAGTATATCAAGCTTATCACGATCACGCCGTGGCCACAAAAGATCTTCTTCGGAGCGATCAACTCGTATTGACGTGGACGCAAGTACTCCGTCGCTTACCTAGTCTCTTAACCGTCAATTTACAAGGACGTAGAGACCCTGTGATGATACTACCTGGCACCACCCATCTTGTGGTACGACCTGGCATTGTCAAGGACTGCGAAGCGCGGGAAGACTCTTTCTTTGCACAGCAACGCATGTTCACTGTGGCCATCACCTGCCTTGCCGATGCTGGGACAAGGCTTCAGGCTCTCAGAACTGATTGTTTCCTAAGCCAGAGCTTCAGATGGGAGAGTATACCGGGATGGCTGGATCTTGACCTGCGAAATCTAAGAGATGTGCACCTGAGATTAAGTACCGATTAGGACCAAGATCCGCAACACGCGGGCTTGACGCTTTTCAACAACGTGGCCCGGCCTCTGTTGAACAGGGCCAGCGACTCGATCGAAGCGTTCACCTTTCATTTTATCTCAGAATTTCTTAAGCTTAGGAACACGTGGTCTTCGCCAGAATTTCTTCTTCTCCCACGTCTAAGAAGCATGTCAATCGAGTGCTGGCCAACGCCGGATCTGAACACGGTAAAGATATGGATAAAAGGCATGCCATCCCTCGAGCACCTCTCCATGCATCAGATCTATCGATCTTCCTCTGAATGGAAGGACTTGTTTGACGTGGTACGGGAGCATTCGAAGTTGAGGTGTCTAAGAGTTACGTTATGGTGTTGGCTTAGTACCGTTCGTGAGTGGGAAGGGTTCAGCTTCGATTACTGTGTGGACGATCCCCAGAAGTTCCGCCGTTTCGAGGTCTCTGCTGCTTTCTCTGAGCGAGAAGCGAGGAACTTGGAGGTTGTTTACAAAGAGATCACATCTTGTATAGTCGGCTCGGCCGACGAGGAAGATACGGTCGGTGGCGGGGTCCCGTAATCTAACAAACGCATAGGACCGATTTGATTGAACGACAACCATGCTATGCATGAACATGGCGTGTGCTTGTTCAAGTTTCGGTTTCTTTGCCGTGGAAGAGGTTTGCTTGGATAAGGGGTACACTGATTGCAAGTGCTTGAATGTGCCAACCACTTTCTTGTGCGTCTACGAGTAAGTGGTCTTTCAGGCGAATCTGCCATTCACTTGGAAAGAAAACTCGAAGGAAGCATTATTAGGTCTTGTGGTACGTCAACAAGATCACGGAACAATGCAAGAAGCATTCAGAAGAGCAAGGAACCATGCGCTGCTCTCACAATGGAGCCTGTCAATAATCAAAACAAAACTTTCTTTAGTCGCGTGACCCGTGTGGTATGCAGTAAAACAGGCAGGCAGCTCTCCATTTAAGCCATGCTTCGCGCTCCTTCAGTGCTTCTACTTCCTCAAGAACTTGTCCCTCCACTCCTTGCAACCCACCTCTCATATCAAACCTAGTATCTCACTACTCTGGACCACCTTTTGCGTCTCACTCTACCAGGGGTTTCCTTCCCTTTGAAAGAAATCTGAAGGCAACGCTCTTCAAGGCTCACCAAAATCAAGCACTCATGGCTGAGAGTAGGGTACCACTCCTGTTGGTGCCTCCTGGACCACCACCCCAGTCGTCAGCCTATTTCAAATTGCCAGAAGAGATCCTTACTATGATCGTCAACGAGGTTGTACCAGCTGCCCGTCCGAATACTTGTTCGCACAACCATAAGTAAGCCTTTGTCATCGACACATGCACATGTGATGCTAATATGGAACGAGTTACAGTCATGACACGGGCGCCCTCAAGGCTTTGCGTCTGGCTTCCATGCGCTTTGCCTACCTACCCCATGTTCTGAAGCACCTTTTCTCCCGAGGTGCGCACTTTGTAGCGACGCCCGAACAGCTGACGGCGCTATTAAGCACAGATATCAAACACATCGCTCCCTTCGTGAAGCGTGTGGTCTTCCCGCCACCCTTGAATTGTTCCCCCACCTTCACCGAGTTTAAAAAGGTAGTTCGTTACGCAGACCGACTCAAATGCTCAAACAGCATCACCGCCATAACGCCCGGTGTTGGGAGTGGAATTACGCGGCTGGTGGAACAGGCGGTGCTCAACGAGAATCATATGTCGCCTTGATGAAGCAAGCTTCCACCGTGCAGGCCTCTCTGCAAAGTGGCAAAGTAAGGAAGGTGTGGTTACGGGTATTGACGAGGTTACCCAATGTTCGAACGGTCGAATTTTCCGAACTTAGACTCGACGACAATGACGATGTATTCTTGCGGGATAGCACGAGGTTCGGGCTTCGGCGTTCGCAGTTCCTCCGTTGCCGTTATAACCAATTCATGGAAGGCGTAGTAGCTAGTGCGGTATCAAGTCTCGCTGAGACCGCAACAGAGATTTGCCACTTGAGGATCGCATGGCCTGCAAGCCAGGAGTTCAAGTGGACCAACATCCCCAGCTGGCACCGGTTGAACGTCCAGCAGCTACAGACTCTTGCTTTCGAGCCCACAGCGTTCTCGACGTCAACCATGCGCACCGTCGGTCTTCCTGAAGCCGGAGCTAGGGCGGCTGCTCGGCTTCTAAAGCAATGCGGCGCTGAGCTTACCACATTTGCTTGTCGGACGTACGGTGGACGCATTTCGGATGTTATTCTGCAGCCGGCGGGCATGATCACATCTCCACCTGCGGTTATCAAGCACCTCTCGCTTTTCGAAACAAACTGTGGTTCCGCTACCTTCTTGCACCCTTTGCGGGTCATGCCCCTACTTGAAACTTTCCGTTACGACTGTTACTGGACATCCCGGGCTGAGTTCCGAGGGCGGGACTGGATGAAGCAGATCTGCGACTCCCTGCGCCATCACCTGCCGCTAGCCTTGTCGGTGCGTCTGGATAACGTTGTCATCAGGAAATCGAATTGGACACGAGGTTCTCGGACTATGCAAACTGCTCGTAAACCTGTCCCTCGCCCCCAGTATGAAGAGACGCTTAACTTGCAACTTCGGATCGAGCAGAATGCTGAACTTGGTATTGTCATTACGGATTTGAACCCATCGGACGAACCGTCAACCAGGTATCCAGACATCAGAAAAGCTAAAGAGTTGAATTTTCGTATCTTAGAGGCGAAGTGTCATGGGATGAGGTTGAGGATACTAAATTGCTGTACAAAGGAACACTAAGGTGGGATTCCCGAACACCCCTTTACACTCGGTGGTTGGCTTGCTCGCAGGGAGTGTGTTCGTGGCTAGTTGGCTTTATAGGCGGTACTACTGAACGGCTTGATACCAAGCTTGCGACTTTCTGCATATCTGAACGTCGAGTCTGATTCGGCCGCCATTGGCTTATGCTGAAGGTCCTTGAGGTAGGTTGATGACGGAACAGAACTTACGACACGGCAACTATACAAGCTAGTCTCCGTCGTCTGTGAAAAGCGATAGTATTGATGATGGCTGGATGACGAAAGTATTCCTTACCTGACTTCGAGGATAGACATATTGGGGCAGTGTCGACTTTGGACAGCATCTTTGTGTTTATAGCCGGAGAGCACCGCGTGTCCTCAATCAGGCATAAACTGATGACCACGAGTAATCATCAATGCGCCCCTGAGATGCAACGATAGATAGCGGATCAACTGAGACTCTGATGCCCTTTCTCCCACAGCGTCCCAAAGCATGATTTTTCATTGAACAGGAATAACTCTGATTGAAAGCTCCGTACCCTGCTCTTTCCCAAAGCTCACGATACCCCTATGAGCATGAACAACAGAGAGCGAGCCACTTACCACTCATCTCAATACCTCGGAAGCACAGAGTAGCCTTGAACAACAACCTCAACCACTCCATCCCAACAACACATCCTTATTAAACCATCCACAGCGCCAACGGTAGCCATCCACTTACCTCACCCAACCCCAGAGCAACAGAGCAACAGAGTAACAGAGCAACAGAGCAACGGAGCAACAGAGCAACAGAGCAACAGAGCAACAGAGCAACAGAGCAACAGAGCAACAGAGCAACAGACACCAGAAGACGACATAAGCGTTCTGCAGAAACTTCATCGATACCATCACGAGCAGGGGGCTCGGTTTATGGAAGGGTGCCGTCTTAACCTCTTGTTCCCAAGATCTCACACCCTTCCTTAATCTACCCTCCTCCTCAGCCTCACCGTACATTCACATTGGGGAACTCATCGAGAAAACCACAAGCCAGCCTTGGCCTCAGGCCAAAAGCAAAAGTGAAAGCACCAGGGGCTCTCCCCGCAAGATCAGTTTTTCAACCGTGCCTGCGTAAGCCCGAAATCCTTCGTAGTCGCCGAGCTCAAGACTATGGGGGCGATAACGCAAAGCAAACGGGCGATTGCGGGGTGAACTGAGGGTGTACGGTTCAGGCGTGGACTGAGGGCGTACGGTACAGAAAAACTTCCGTGGTAGGAGTGAGGGTAAGAATGAGGAGTGTTTGGTGTTTGCACAAACGCGAACTGCTTTTGGCCTTTGCCCTACGTTACCTGCATAATGGGGCGGTTCCCATTACTTAGAGTGGGTTGGGGTAATCTGGCATGCTTTTCTGTGCCGCAATACGCAACAGACGGGATGGGACGGAAATAGAAATGGGGGAAGGCAAAGTAGAGGCGATGGTTTCAATGGAGGGCGGGTAGTTTGAAGCGATGCGAAAACGTAGCTAACTAAGCAAGCCGACGTACAGAGGCGATTCGGTCAGGTCACATGATCCTCAATCCCACTCCGCTACCCTCCTGGGTCGGGTATAAACAGCATGCAGCAGGAACCTCAGGAGTACAATTCCGTATTTTCTATCAGGAGCAAAACAGCTCGGAGCTCCAAACCGTCCTCCAAAAGCAATATGTCCATGAGAGTAAGGCTGAAGGCAAATAATTGTTGGATAGCCGCGCCAGCCCAATTTTCCCTTTTGGCGAGTCATTTTCCCGTGGGGATCGGCCCTTTCGTTCGCATCGTCGTAGGGATGTTGGGATATCTGAGCCGGTCGGTCGTTCAAGGGAATTGGGGATTGTACACTGTACGCAGGAGGCTGTCCTTGGCTGGAGGGTTGCTTTTGTGTATACCTAGTACGAGTGCCCGTGAGATCTGCTCCAACGGAACATTTGACGAAAGCGTCAGTAGATCTGGGGTTGAAGATCCGCATAAACGTAGGCTTGCTCAACACCGGACAGAAAGGGCAAGCGTATAAGGTCAGATTGTCACATCTGACAGAGCCCGAAGGCTCGAGTTGCACTTTGACAATCCAAACAGAGTTTCGAAGGATTCTTCGTCCCTGCGTTGAGGTTAGCATCGAGCATGTGTGCTCCTGTAGTTCGATTGCGCCATAGCATAGCCCGACAGGCAAACGGCTGTCTGTCAAAGCAAGGTTGAGGCACGTCTTGCAAGTTATTAGAGTTACCGAACCCCCAATGAGGGCAACGATAGTGAAGATGAAGAGTCTTTGACTTTTGACTCAGGCATCCAGATGAACCACAGCGACGACAAGCATCAGCAGCACTGTCATCAATGTGTGTAATGCTAGCTCTTTCGACGTGCCTGCATATTGCACGTTCGCAATCACGAAGCGAAACCAGCTCGTGTTGTGTATCTCGCACGCATCCCCACGTCCAGTGCCAAAGACCGTACCGTACGCAAGAGTATAAATTTGACTTTCCGTTACGAAGGGCTTGCGCCGAGTCTGACCGGTTGCATCTGGTTAAACGTGCGCTTGGCCCCCTCCTTCAGGACCCTCTCCGCGGGGCAGGACGGGATCAAGGGTTGAGGTGGTAGATAGCTGAGACCCTGTGCTATGCGTTTTGCTCGCTCTAATCCGCCTCAATAATAAGTGCAGAAAGCCGATGGAGAAACATGGAGCCGAAAGGTGGCCTCTTACGTGTTGCAGCGCTACGGTTATCTGTGGAGAAAGGCAGCAGAGGGGAACGATGCAACAAGCTTGCGTTTTCGTATGCAAACGACGAGGTTTGGCCGGAGCAAAGAGCAGAAAAACTCCTAACTGTGCTCCGCTTGTCAGGACAGAGCAAGCTCCGTTCTTTTCTCACGCTAGACCTGCAGTTACCTTGAAGAGACTTCTGTTCGTTTCGTCAAGTCCGACAGCGCCATAGGTACATGCGGACGTTCAATGGAGCTTGCTGCATGCATCCCTTGGTAGCTGTCCTGTCGTGTAAGCCGTTTTGGCGAGAAACACATGTGATTGACGGCGCTCTCTCGCCGAGATGGAAGTCGCTGCCTCAGGGCAACACAAGCAAGGCATCCGATCGCTATTCTCCTCCTTCTGTCGAAATTTAGACTTCCGTTGCGCCTGCCTCTTGAGGCCCTTTGCCGTGCACGGACGATCGTAGATTTCCGCTCGTTGTCAAGATCAAGCTATAATAATAATACTGGGGGCAGAACTATAGCCGGCGTAAGGTTCTTTGGCTTTGGCACTTGCGATGGATGACGAGCATAGAGAGGGTCGAGGGTCGAAGGGGCTTTTCCGAGTCCTGACTCTTGCTCCGATAAGCCCGCCCAGGTAGATCCGGGAGCAGCCATGATCCGTTTGATTGCTTTGACAAATGACCAATGCATCTGTCGTCAAGGATCATCATGGAGTCCGAGTTGGTTGAAGAAGAAGAAGACAGAGTTTTGCTTATTGCAGCAGCGTCCTTGACAGGTTTGAGAGGGGCCCTCTCCGGGAATAGCGTGCAGAAACAGCCTAGGGCCAGGCCGGCCTGCGTCCTTGCTGCACGTGGAGAAGCAGTCAGCTATGAATCTAGAGATGTTATCCCGCGTTGCCTCGAGCACGTCTGGTCCAATCGTCATGTAGTCTTGCTATCAGAGACCATTGCGTGTAGCAAAGTGTTCAGATGGAGTATTGCAGCCGGCGACTGTCCCTGGATACTGTATGTCCGGATTCAGCATCCAAAGTGCAGCATTTCCGGTAGGACGCTGAGAAGCCACGAAAAAAGCCCCCAGGCTACTCGTTGAAAGTGGAGGGAAAAGGCCACTCCGAACCCTAGCGGTGCTAGCAGCGAACCCCCCATGGTTGTCCAAAGTTTTAGATACAGTGCTTGTCCGTTTGTACGCGCATCTGCCGCTCTAGCGGCGGCTTCATATCAGAGTTCAGAATCGAGCACATGCGGCATTTTGCTCGAGTAGGAAGTGCTCGTGCTTGAAAGCTGCCTGTATGTTTTTTTGCAACAGGGAGGAAGTAGTTCGATGGCTTGGGTGTCTTGTCCTGCTCCAGCCTGTTCATTCCAAGCCACCAGGGCGACAATATGCGCTTGGAATATAACTAGGGTAGGCGGAGGCCTGGCCGAACCCTGTCGGCATCGAGCACAATCGGTTTGTTTGTGCTATGGTACTTGCTGCACCTGCAAGGCCTTGGTGTATCTCTGTACCTGTCTCCGCATGCAGCAGCTGCACATGCCAAAGTGGGAGCTGCCAATTGTCCAGTTAGATGCCGAGAATATGCTATGGAATGTGAGCAGTCATATTTTGTTCAGAACAATGACATGTGGATCGGCCCGGTTAAAGGTTCTGGCATATACGGAGCGTATACAAGTTGGTGAACATGTCCACACCAGAGAGACATTGATCCCATCCGTGTTCAGATGAATCATCTCCCTACGTGATGCTGATTGCTGTGTTGTTGTTGGGGCAATGGCAATAATAATCAGAATAAGCTCGACAGTCACAGAGATGCTGCTTAGGCGGTTTAGCCGACGGTCCTTGACTGCTTCTGCTCCGTGCTGTCAAAAGCCTTTCTGGGAAGTAGTGATATAGTGGATTTCGATAGTCGCGAGCTAAATCCAATGGAGGAAATGGGGCGCGTTCGTGTGTGTTTTTCTTGCTGCCTTTGATCCTCTTTTTTGAGGCTCTGTTTCTCTCGTGGGTTGTTTGCTGTTGATCTCGCCGATCCCACTCGTAGTAGCTCAACGTTCAGCTGCTCGACGGCAATGCGGTTGGCAGTTCGTCTGGCAAGTCCGGCAAGGCCTGCGTAGCTCAATTGCTGGTTTGGCCGTGGTCGTGTGGTCGTTCATGATTTTGCACGATGCTTGTGACCCCATGGCATAGTTTCCGTTCTGAGACATCAAGCAACCCCAGCCACTGCTTGTTTCACTTCCCCAACCGCCTCCGAAGCAAGTCATTGTGCATTACATACCCGCTGTCGTTCACGTCAACCATCGTCGGAAAGCACAGGTACAAAAAATGCTAGTCATATGCCCCCGGATTGCCGCGACAGCTGAGACCACTCCCGATGGCGAACCATGATCAACGCGACGATAGCCGATGGTCCACGTCTTCTGACGTCTTCGTACATATTCTTGACACGTCCATGAGGGGGTGCGTGTGGTCAAGTCTTCGCAATCCCAACCCTGCTTGGAAATAGAGTTTAGTATGAGCCCTCACTTGTTCGAGACGGTTCACAGGCTTGCATTAGGCTGCACCACTTGGCAGCAAACAACAATCGAATTACGATCCGGCTCAGCTGGCTCAGATCAACCATCCATCCAAACAAACAACTGAGGTAGCATCCAGCCAGATAACATGAGTAAGCCACGCTCCAGTTGCGCCGCGCTGAAAAAACATCTAGCGCAAAAAGCTCTATCAACGCCGTCAAAATACCCAAACCCCCTTTTGGATGTGATGATAACAACCCGGGCGCACCTAGTTTTGGTGGTGAAACAAAGGCCGTGTCTACGATGTGGATGCGCGTGTCATCCAGCCTCTATAAACAGAGCAAGAAGTGAAGGAAGCCTCCCAAGCGAAGAAGAAATCGAAAGATGCCGGTCATGAGATCGTTAAAAGACGTGCCAAGCGCTAGCCAGCTAAACCGAAAGAGGACGATTACGGGAGCTCTGAGTATGTATAGGGTGGGAGACGGATCATTCTGTAGGCGTCATCAGAGTCAGCTCCCGGTCTGGAGCCCCAAGCCGTCTGTTGCTCGTGTCAGTGATTGTTCCGTAGCCAATTGCAGTTCGTTCAATGATGACGCTCGGCGAGGCTGAGCTGGTAGGATCATCTTACCTCATGTAATGTGAGCATGGCGTAGAACTTGATGAACACGCAGTGGAAATACCCAAAGAGTATCGAAACCGGAAGCCAGAAAACGTCAACGGGATATCGAATGAAATGACCGGTAAGCTTGATCCACTTGGAAGTAAACATCCAAAACACCAGAGCGCCCAATGCAAACTTTTGATGATCCGCGGACCAAGTCGAAGTCGCTTTTAACAGGAAATAAACCAGAAGGATGTCGATAGGCAAGGCCCACTGAGTGACCGTTGTTTGATGCACAGCATATGTACTCCACGGCTGTTGTCTGCATACAAGAACTGGGTTAGTCAATGCGCTCAGCAAGGGCGTTGGTAGGCTGCATATCGCTTGATCAGGCGAGCGCAGAAAATCCTTCCAATAGCTTGGCCTGGAGGATGTTGGGGTGACTTACGTCCAGATTCGTCTCTCAATGAGCATGCTGGTGAGGTTGCTGCGCCAATTGCTGCGGGACCACCGCATGCATTGCTTCAGAAACTTCGGGTTGTCCTCCAAGCTGGTGCGCACCTCGCACTCTTTGTGGTATTGAACAAAGGTTTTCCACCCATTGTTTACCATCCACCGTGTGATGAAGTTGTCGTCATCCGCGTTCAATTGATACGTGCCCCAGGTCTCGTTTGTGAACCCCTCTGTGAACAGAGGATCCTGAAGGATACGTGTCCGGTATGCCACCGTTCTTCCTGACAAGCAGGGAAGGCCGCCGTCCATATGCGTGCATGCTGCAATGTCGAAATTTCGTCTCTCCAAGTAAATGGCCCCTAAGAAATTCCAGATGTTGGGGTTGGCCGCCCTCCGGAGTCGTTGGCACGTGCCCACGCCACCCATCCTTTCGTCTTCAAACGGAGCCAGCATCCATTCCAGGACCCTCTCGGGCCACAGAATATCGTCGTCGGCGAAGACCGTGATGGGAGTCCTGACCTCGGGAATAGCTCGGCACATCTGCCGCCTCTTGTTCGCCTGCTGGACGCTGAGAACTCTGATCCTTTTCGGGTCCAGATCCTCAGCCAAACGGAGTGCTCTCTTGATGCTCGGCTCAATGGTGACCAAGATGATCTCAAACGGCCGTGCCTTTAGCACGCTTCGTATCCCTTCGCGGAGCTCCTCGGTGTCACCGTCTATCGAGGGTATGATGACGGTGACATCGTCTGTCGTGTACGTGGGCTCCTCCGGGATGGGGATCGGCTTGAATGTCCAGAAAGAAATGAGATTCACAACTAATCGTACATAGCGGAAAAGACTGTGAGGCCGGTTAGTGCACGTGCGGTGGAAACGACGAGGCCGGGGGACAAGGTTGAAGCTGATATGGAGAAAGGCGGGAAGATGCCAGCAAGGGTGGCAGAAAAGAAACGGGAACGGGAGATCGATGCATTAGTAGGGAACTCACAACAAAGCAACAAATGCTTCCAAGTAGTGAAACATGGTTACTGATTCAAGACCAACAAAGTGAAGGGAAGGGACTGAGATCGAGCCCCGATGGACATGCGCAAAAGCAGAAAAAGATTGTCTCTACCTGTGAGGGCAGCGTGCCTGGGAATTATATACGTGAGCCACATTTGGACGCAATTGGATGGGGCCCCCCAGATGCACGTCTGTAGACTCCAGTCCGTCAAGGCTTTTCATTAGTAGAGCATTTTGGCGTAAATCGGAGAGTGCGAGATGAAGTCAGAAGGATATTGCGCGTGAAATTTAGTGGCCCGCTCGCTGGTTTGGGGCGCGTGCATATTGGAGTAGGAGAGCTATAACCACTTGGTGATCGTCATCCCGCCTCGCCGTTGTAGGGTCGAGATTTTTGGCGTCGACCGAAGGCTCCAAGGGTTCTCTGCTACGGGCACTGGCCAGCGTCTTTGGCGCGCGCATTAAAATGGAATGGGCAAACCCCCTCCGGATTTCTGGCGTCCACCAGTCAGTAGCCGAGGGGTGACCTGGTAGGTACATGGTTCCGGGCTAGCACAGGTGCATCTTTGATGAGGGGACTTCGGAACGACTTGTGGGAAGGCCACTTTGGGAGGCGCCCCCGTCTCTGCTGCCGCCGCTGCTGGCGCGCAGGATTGACGAGAGACCCCCAGACCTGGGCCTCTCATTCGTAAACGTCCAGCGGCTGCGACGTGCCTGCCAAAGTCACTGCAATGTACCGAGGAATATCGGGCCATGTACCAGTACCCGAAGGAAGCCCGTCCAAAACCACTCGAGACTGCTGTTGGAACTTGCCGCGAACGCTCCCTAGATGCAGTCGACATGTAGCTAGGGAAGGATGCAAGCAAAAAGTGGCGTTATGTGTAGATAAGTCCAGCGTATCGTCGATTTGTCGAGCGCCGATTTGCTTGGATGTACTTGCCAGGTACAAGAGGGCGGCCAGTCTGGTCGTGGTAAGGACTTGTCGGCTAATACTAACCTCCAACCACCACCCTCAGGTCGTCCGGTGGTTGAGCTCGATCCCCAGTTGGTGAGTGAGCACCTTGGGCCTAGGCAAACACGACTGCTACTAAGCTCTCATGTCATGTCAGAGTGGAATGGTGGGTCGATAAGGCGAAGAGTGGGTTTGGAACGACCGTCGTTGTTTACCTGCGATGTTACAGTCGAATAATTACTGTCTGCTACCGGACGGGGCATGAACGCTGGCTCAGTACGCCAGTCCCTTCGGCTGCCGATATCTAGAACAATTGTCAGCATCAACAAGTGCTGCGTCTCCCGAGCTGGTTGATGTTCAGACACTCATTCCGTCCCAGCCTAGCACATCCGTCAAACTGTGCCACGCACTCCCAACAGTATGGATCGTTTGAGCCGAGAATATATACCCTTCTGGCTACACGTTCGGGTATTCAATAAGATATTCCGGCCAGTGCAGGTCAAAGCCATCGCGGTGCTTGATGCTTCATTGATTACAGATTATGTGTACTGTCCGTAAGTGGGAAAATTTCCACACACCCACTTTTCCCTTCGCACGATAGAAGTAGGCTGCATTAGGAAAGCGGGACTTTGGCAATGTGGTGTCATCCACGACTGAAGCGATAGCTCTAATGCGGTCGCATGCAGGTGCTTCTGATGGCTTTCGATTATCAGCGGCAAGGCGGAACAATTTTCAGCAGAGGAGGTCGGTACGTCAAACCGAGACGAAGCCGTCATCCGCAGCGGCCTTCGTCCCTGTGAGCATATCCTCCAGAGAGAATACGTAGCTGATGCATTAGATGGTGACGGTCATTGGCGGGCCTTTGCACTGTCAAATGCTGCTCATGCTGATCGCTGACAGCAATTACACAATTCCGTCTCCATCTCCGAGCGCTTTTGCATCCCATATTCAACAATAGGCGCGTTTCGACACCAAATCTGGGGTAGGCTATACGTGGCTTGAAGCACGATGCGCCGGGGAAGCAACATCCGCCCGTCCGATGCATATCACTGCACATCGCGAAATGCGCAATGGCCTTCCATTCGGCCCTGGCTCCATTTGGGTTGCAACCTAATCTATTCTCTGCGTCGCGCTTGAGATCTGGCAAAGAAAGGCGTTCACGCTTCCAGAACCTGCGCAGAAGTTTTAATATCAAGGAATTCAACAATCTGAGATGCCGACATCGCTACCACACCCGCTGGCATCCAACCCTGAACAGGGTCCAAGCCATCCCCAGAGGCGGACATCGACATCAGGAGCACAACCTCTTCCTCTGGAAGCTGGGAGGGTGGTCAGAAAGGGTTGATTCTTGACCGAAGATCCTGACAAGCCATCTAACTTGTCCTTATCATGAGAAAATCATGAGAAAATCATGACGCAGACCTGGTGTGCGCTCCTGCATGGCCGCAAGATACCCCTGCATCGACGTAACAGCTGCCGAGAAACCCCTGGAAGTCTGTCGAATCTCTCAACTTTAGCCTCAAGCACAGTGTGCCGACGAGGTAGGGTTAGGGCAGGCAAGCGATGCTCTTGATGGAGAGTTGTACTCCCATGTCCACACGTATCCGTTCTTACTTGACAGAGTTTTTTTTCTCCTACCTACCCTGTGCCGGTGGACACTATCATATTACGACGTAAAATCAAATCAAGAGCTGGCGACTGTTGTGAAGAGTAAGTGTGAGCTCGCTCGCAGCAGAACCATGTCTTCTTCATGCTCTTCCTCAAGAGCACCATATTCGCTCCGTCGTCGAGGTCACACAAAGTGACACGAAGTCCCTTCCTGCTGCAGCTTGTGCGACACATGATCTGTCACGGCTGTCACAGTACACGAGATCCGCCGACAACCACGGCGTCGAAACCGAGCCGTAATAGACCCTCCTGTCTTGCACGCTTCACGAAGCGACTATGATACCTGTCGTGTCCACGTGGCGCAGCAGGCGCCTAACTTTGAGCTGTACATCACTTCCGGTTTGGTATTTTGGGAGAACCGGTACCAATACTTGTCGACCGCCGTGCGTTCTGCTGTTCTGACGACGTTCCCCTGTGTGTTGAGACATGTTCAACGCCTTCATGATGCGAACGACGTCATCATACCGGGAAGTAATATTACCATTGGTAGTGATACTGTTGTAATTGAGCCTCCAATTTCAGTCTTGCAATTTCTTGCTATGTCACTTTTCCACTTCAGCAGTTTCTGATGTTGGGAATAATCCGTATTGATCTTGCAACGTTCTGGAGAGAAATACTACTAGTCGAGCAAGATGAACACATACGTCCTTTACAAGATAAGATCCGACCTACGTTTTAGGGAGGCTCGAGGGTGGTATAAGGTCGATAGGGCTAAATGACAGGCAAAAAGGAATAAGCCTCTGACCACATACGTGACGTACCAGTGCATTTAGCTGTGCTATTGTCCAAGGAGTGTGGAGTTAAGGGCCTGCCCACTGTTCTTATGGCGTCTCGATACCAGCTCCAGTATCCCAACACTCAACATCGACGGGCTCCTCTTGATCCTTTTGACGTACCTTTCCATCCAGGTACAACCGTCAAGTAGCGGACTCTAACCTGGTGCTCCGGGTCGTTGATAAGCGTGAGAAGATAGTGGTACTACTTCTAGAAGCTCGCCTGTCTGATAGGGCGCGATTAACCGGCTCATGCGTGCTCCGCATTGTCCAGTAGGAGTTCCTTCCGTCTTTCCAGAAGCATCGCAAACCACCGGCTTGGAGAAGGCGTCCATCGTTCCATGGCTTACGAACGAACGATTCAGTTACCGTCTAATGGCTGCTAGGCACTGAACCCATTCGGGAACCATTTCTCAAGGCGACAAGGTGTCCTTGCAGCGGCTTGGAACAACTAGGTGAAGTTGAAACAAACTCATTGAGTTTGAAATTCAATCTCTCGCTAAAGAGATTTTCAGGGTTCGGGAGCTAGTCCCAAGTCGTGCTTCACGGATTTTCTTCTTCCGTCCCGCTGTATTCCGGCGCCGAGAAGGCCTGCACCTGACTCTGCCTCAGTCAGCCAAAAAGGGCAGCTTACTCATACCGTCATTGACCTTGGGAGAGCTGCCACTAAATTTTGCGGCCAATTGCATTTCTACTTCAAGCTCAATCGCGGGGCAATGTTGTAGGCAGGGGAGGGGCTATTTGGGTTTCTAGTGTACTATATCTTCATGCTTGGATTATCATGAACTTCGCCTTCTTCAGACCAACGTGTCGTGCTGCACAATCGCTATCGCATCGCTTTAATATTAATACACAATTTGACGTCAGCATACTGGCAATCCGAAGGTTAGAAAGCATCTCGAAGCAGTTCTCCACAACCACTCCCTCAATGGCACCAACACCCAAGCAGTTTGACTATATCGTAATCGGCGGAGGAAGCGGAGGTTCTGGGGGTGCACGGCGGGCAGCAGGATGGTACAAGGCAAAGACGCTCATCATTGAGAATGGGCGGTCCGGAGGCACTTGTGTCAACGTCGGGTTAGTTCTCACGGCAATCCTATGGTAACACGACTAACTTTGTGCTAGCTGTGTACCGAAGAAGATGACAGTCCTCATGGCATCTGTGAACGAGACCCTCAAGCATGGCAAGCATTATGGCTACGAGATACCTGAGAACATCCCCATCCACTTTGAAGTGTTCAAGAAGAAGCGAGATGAGCGCATCCGGAGGCTGAACGGGGCATACGAGAGTAACTGGAACAGGGAAGGGATTGAGCTTGTCCAAGGCACAGCCCATTTTAAGAGTCCTAAAGAAGTCGAGGTCGATCTAGCGGACGGTAGCGGAAAGCAAGTTTTCACGGCCCCTCATATCCTCATTGCAACTGGCGGTTACCCTCATGTGCCAGAAGACGTGGAGGGATCCGAGCACGGTATCACAAGCGACGGCTTCTTCGACATTGAGCATCTGCCAAAGAAGATGGGCTTTGTTGGTGCGGGTTACATTGCGGTAGAGATGGCGGGCATGATGCACGCTTTGGGTGTCGAATGCCATATGTTCATTCGGCACGATACATTCCTCCGAAAGTTTGATCCCATGATTCAAGAGGTCGTCACCAAACGATACGAGGATGTGGGTATCAAGATTCACAAGGGTTTCAAGGCTTTCAAGAAAATCGAACGTTTGGACGATGCCCCTGGGTCCTCTGGCAAACACGATACGGCTGAAAAGTACGCGTCCGGTCCTTCCCCCGACAAGGTGCTGAAGTGTACAACAGTGGACGGTGAAGTATTTGAACTCAACGAGCTATTATGGGCAGTGGGCCGCAAGCCAGAAATCAAAGCCCTGGATCCAATGAGCGTGGGCGTCAAACTCAATGATCGCGGTTACATTCATGTCGATGACTTCCAGAACACAAGTGTCGACGGCATTTATGCACTCGGAGACGTTACAGGACAGATAGAGCTTACACCTGTGGCCATCGCTGCAGGCCGTCAACTCGGCAACCGTCTCTTCGGACCACCTCACATGAACAAAGCCAGACTTGACTATACTAATGTTCCTAGCGTCGTCTTCTCGCATCCCGAATGCGGTAGTATTGGGCTTACTGAGCCGGAAGCTGTTGAGAAGTTTGGGAAAGACAATCTCAAGGTATGCTATGAACACTACGAACTGTGAATCATGCTGACCTTTTGAAGATCTACACGACCAGCTTCACGCCAATGTTCTTTGACATCATGCCTCAAGAGATCAAGGCAGAGAACCCGACAAAGTAGGTTCTGGTCGTATTAGGTACTGAGGAGTATGCTAACCGTGATTAGATACAAACTGATCTGTGCAGGAGAAGGTCAGAAGGTCGTTGGCCTCCATATTATCGGTGACGCAAGCTCAGAAATCCTTCAAGGCTTCGGCGTTGCGATCAAGATGGGTGCAACGAAGGCGGACTTTGACAGCTGCGTTGCTATACATCCTACAAGCGCGGAAGAGCTTGTCACTCTGAAGTGATGTGCATAGACATAGAACGTAGATAGGCTCGGGCAAGCGGGAGATGCACGTGAGGGCAGATGATTACACGGCTGGCATTGCGAGATGAAGATAGAGGACAAAGCTGCTCGTAGCATATATACCTAATCAATAGATCTCAGAAACCGATCATCGACCAGTGATTGTCCGACAAGGTACGATGATTTAACAAGGGTTCTAGAGGACTAAGTGATACTAAGCACGTGACCGAAACCAAAGCTTGGCATATCTTAACTGTGCCGAAAAAACAGCTCCGAGCTTCACATCATCAATCAATCCGCCAATTGCCCCAACCACAACTCTCATCCTCCTCCTCATCCTCGCCGCAATGTCTTCCGCGGTCTCCAGAGTCTTTCTGCGACAACAGCAGCTTGCGCTGCGTCGGGGCATCCGCAATGCCTCCTCCGCAACCGAAGCAGCGCAGTCCGGAGCTGCTAAAGCTAAGGATACCGCCAGTCAAGCTACCTCGAAGGCATCGGAAGGTCTTACCAGAGTGCAATCGTCGGCCGGCAACGTTGCCTCAAGGGCAGGAGCGATGGTCACAAACACTGTTGGGCGCATTGGAGGCCGAACGGGCAGATTGATCGGATTCGTGCAATGTGAGTAGTACCACAGTCTCTCCTGCTAACGACCTTGGGAATCGCCATGAGCACATAGAAGCGCATGCACTGGAACGTTTTAAAAGAGCGCTCTCGCTGATCATTGATTCCTATAGCCATGATTCCACCCACGATCTACTACTCCCGTGTCGGTCTCGAGCTTTCCAAGCTTGTCTTCCAAGGCCAGAAGATGCAACCACCGTACATAACCCGTTCCGCATTGCAGTACAACGGACGCTAACCACTATACAGTTCAATGGCCCAGTTCCAAACCTACACGCAACCGCTCGTCAACTTCCTCCGCAACCCTCTCACATACTTCAGCCAAGCCAGCAACACCGCCAGCAACATGCAGCCCATGAGCCTCCTCGGCTACCTTAGACATGCGAACAGCCAACAACTTGCCTTCATTGGGATTACATTCGCTGAGGTGGTTGGATTCTTCTCTGTTGGAGAGATGATTGGCAGGCTCAAGATCATTGGGTACCATAGCGGAAAGGGCTTGAACGAGGCGCACAACGTTGGAGACGCGACAGTGTCACACTAAGTGTTCAAGGGAGCAATGAGGTGGACAAGGCGGATGGAAGGAAGTGCGTTTGGGTGCAAGGGTAGCTTGCAGCAACATCTACCGGTGAAAGTGCAGCTTCCGAAAAGCTACCTGTACTTGTTACGTTTTACTACTATTAGATTTCCTTGGACTGTGTATATCAGACAGCATTTCTCACCGGGTAATGGAGGTATGTGGTTGTACATAACCAGGAAAACGAACACCTGATAATGGTGATATCACGCACGTGACCTCCTCCCGCGACATCCAAAATTTCGTCTAAGCTTTGAACTTTTCTGCCGACTTGAACCTCAGCCCACGCATTGCGCCCGCACTCGACAAAACTAAGACGGCCAATGGCTTCCGACATCTTCAGGCTTCTGTCAAGGTCCACGAAACTCGCAAAGCCCTCAGCAAGCAAGAACAAGCTCCCTTCCAGCGGCGAGAGTTCTAACCCACAACTCTTCGGCGACCCAGACAGCCAAGGCAAAAAGCGCAAGAGGGACGACAACGATGCGACGAATGGCACCACTTCTCAAATCAACATAGACTTCTTCGCTGACCGCAACGAACCCCCCCGCACCTCCAAAGCTCTTCGACACTCGCCAGAGCACACCGTCGCGAATGGCGGTCAAGCCCCCACTTCAAACGACGAACCCACAGAGGAGGAATCCAGAGCGATCCTGCGCAGCCACAAACTCAAGATCGTAGTGCTAGACGACCACAAGCCCCTTCCGGCGCCGAAACCTTCTAAGAAGAGGAAGAAGGCCGAGCCTGAGCCGCCCAAGAAGAAGAAGGATAGGCAGCAGCTGTTTCCGACGCCGTTGACTAGTTTCAAGCAGTTGAGGATGAGGTACGGTGTTAGTAAGAGGTTGGCGGAGAATATTGAGGCGCAGGGGTATAGCATTCCGACGGAGGTGCAGTTGGGGAGTTTGCCGTTGCTGTTGGGGCCGTATCATGATGGCAGCCAAGGGAATGGGGAAGTGAACGGGGAGAAGCAAGCGGATTTCGTCGGTCCAGATGTTGATCTTTTGACGGTGGCGCCGACGGGGAGTGGGAAGACGTTGGCGTTCTTGATTCCGTTGGTGAACGCGATTGTGACTAGAAGGCGTAAGGAGAGGCATAGCGGGGTGGATGGGGAGGAGGAGGGACATGGAGTTGGACCAAGAGGCTTGATTCTGGCTCCGACAAAGGAGTTGGCGGGGCAGATTGCGAACGAGGCGAGGAAGCTGAGTTTGCATACCGGTGTCAAGGTCGTTTTGATGAAGAAGGGATTGCGGATATTGGACACAGCAGACATCGCAGAGGATGAGCCCGAGGCGGATGAGGAGAAACCGTCCGAGGACGAAGACGACGAAAGCCACCACCAGACAAACGGCAAGACCCCTAAATCAACCCAAGTCAAAGCCGACATCCTCGTGACGACTCCCCTCGTCTTCCTTCACGCCATCACAAGGAAGGACGGCACCGTCGCCCCTCTGAAGAACACCCACCACCTCATACTCGACGAAGCCGACGTCCTCCTCGACCCCCTCTTCCGCGCCCAAACCCTCTCCATCTGGACCGCCTGCACCTCCCCCCTCCTCCGCGTCTCCCTCTGGTCCGCCACAATGGGCTCAAGCATCGAATCCCTCACCCAACAAACCCTCACCAACCGCTGGCACTCCCTCACCCCACCCCCAACCGTCCCCCAACCCCCCCTCCTCCGCCTCGTAGTCGGCCTAAAAGACTCCGCCATCCCCACCGTCTCCCACAAACTCACCTACGCCGCCACCGAAGCCGGCAAGCTCCTCGGCCTGCGCCAACTCCTCCACCCCACCGCCCCCTCCACGGACGCCATCCCCCTCCGCCCCCCGTTCCTCGTCTTCACCGCCTCCATCCCCCGCGCCATCGCCCTGCACTCTGAGTTGCTGTACGACATCCCCCCCGAAGCCGGCGGCGCGAGCCGAATCGCGGTGCTGCACTCTGACCTCAGCGACTCGGCCAGGGATGGCGTGATGACCCGCTTCCGCAGGGGGGAGGTGTGGGTGCTCATCACCACGGATCTACTCTCAAGGGGAGTGGATTTCAGGGGCGTGAACGGCGTGGTGAACTATGATGTGCCGAATAGCGGGGCGAGCTATGTGCACAGGGCGGGGAGGACGGGCAGGGCGGGGAGGGAGGGGGGCGTGGTGGTGACGTTTTATACGAGGGAGGATGTGGCGTACGTGAAGAATATTGCGAATGTGATTGCGGTTAGTGAGAGGCAGGCTGCTGCTCATGGTGGGGGTGGGGAGGGGAAGGGGAAGGGGAAGGAGCAGGGAAAGGAGGGAAAAGGGAAGGAGAAGGAGAAGGAGAAGGAGAAGGAGAAGGAGAAGGAGAAGGAGAAGGAGAAGGAGAAGGAGAAGGAGAAGG